>JAFMSR010000005.1:32371980-33009461 GCA_022818135.1 Saxidomus purpurata | reverse complement strand
GTAAGGTTCAGCGTAAATCACGAAGGTCAAAAGTGGTTTTTAGGGGAGTTAATCTATAGCCCCCATGCCTTCAGCGCTCACAGCGCTTTGATTTATAATGGGACATTGCACAAACAACAAATACGTGCTTTTATATTTTATAAATATAAGTAAATATCCGTTTGTAAAAATGACTCTATACTAGAAAGAAAAGCTTTCTGAGGATTATTCAGTTGTCTGCCATGAAATAAATTGTTCCACATTTGATAGTGCTAACTACTGTAGCAAGATTCGGGTAAATTTTATTTGGCTTTTATAAACAACGCTACTGTACTTGTCACAACACTGGTCGGCGACTTTTGACAGCACTCCGTAAATTAATCATAACAGTGTACATGTATACAGTCCTGTTGTAAATAGCTATCGTGCTGTATGACGCTTTAAATCTGCGGTGCCAACTATTGGCGTATTTTTAAGTGCCTTGAATAGGAGGTGTCTTAAATTGGCGCAAACCACATCAACCGCCAGAATAAAACCTTGATATTAAATGAAATCAGAGTTTCAAAGTTGTTATGCTGGTGAAATAAGAAAACAGCCCTGAGTTGTCAGACATAAAAATAGACTTAATTTGCTCTTCTATTGTGAAACCACTACACGCAGAATGTCTCGTGAAATATGTGCAAATGTCATCACAGAAATCAGACATTATAACAGTCATTAAAGAAAGTTCGCTTATAATGTAATAGTAGTGTCGCTTAGAAATTGACACTTTATACTTTTAGTAGTAGTATATGTACTAGTATATGTTCCACATATGTATGTATGTACTGTATGTCTTTGTGCGCCATTATTTCATAAACTGACATTAAACTATATTTTCACTTCAGTTGTTGGGTATGAATTAAAATTGTATAGGCTAGTATATCTCTTGATTAAGTCTATTTGTCTACTAAACTTCAATTAAAATTTGATTACATGCATATTATACCGCAATTACCTCCCTTTGAAAACGTAAAGGAGTTGCTCTAATTTGCTTTCATATTGGCGGTGCTTTATGATGGCGGTGTTAAGAATTGGCACAACCAGTAGTGGTCCCCAATATCGCCAAAATAAAACCCCCGCAAAAATTAGTACTTATACAGTACATAAACACTCCTTTAATTTAGCCGATCAAATCGCAGTAACAATTTTGATACATCTAGGTGTTCAGCTCATCCAAGCAAAAACTCTAATATAGCTACACTGTCATTTTTGTCAAACTACGTTTCAAAAAAATCTTTCCCACTTTAAATGACATGGAAAAGTAACGCACTATGTGCGTCGTACATGCGGATAATCTATAATTACGTTTTATCACGCATTTGTTTGCAATCTTCCTGGAAGAAAATAACTTCTGCGGATATCGTAATTAAAATTTACTGCATCACACCATGCTTTCTGTATTACGCATTATTCAACTAGACAAGTAATAGTTTATGTATAGACACCACGACTGACATTTACGACGTACATGAAGAAAATGGCGATGTTCAACGAAACTGATTTTAATGTTCGTAAAGGTTGTGTTTAAGGAAGCGGGTTCAAAACTTTGGTCGAATTCACCTTCCAACTTTCGGACTGTGCTGCTGACACCTACTCCATTACACTACTAATCCCATATTTATCACAGGCATGTTTTTATTACGTTCGGAAGACGTTAAAATCAAGAGTTATAAGTCGTCAGGCAAATGGCATTTTCAAGGAGATAAGGTCGAGTTAAACGAACTAGTTTATCTATATTTTCCTTTTCCTCTATATTTTAAATCAAGTACAATGTACACACATTCTATTCATGGATATTGTATGACATTTGTTAGTTCGCATTTTTCTCATACTAGTTCAACAAGTGTAACGTGTGCTCAGCTTGATGAAAGGTCCTCATTGGCCTCATAGTCTGCACATGATGGATCTAATGTAAGTGAAAATACTCTGAAAGTTAGCTTGCAGGTACGTTAGGGAAGTGAATCTTCGAGAACTTATTGCTTTAAAGGTAAAGTAATGGAAATCAGCGCGAATGCTACAGAACCACTTCTGTCCTTGAATTTATTTCTGTAACTATATCTGTACGCGTACATATTGATTTCTATGTTCCAATGAATTTAAAATTGCGCTGCTGTATCTACATCAAGAAAAGCAGGCGGCGTTTATTCAAATACACATACAATAATGAATATTGTGCCATAATATAAACAGGAAAACTTGCAGTTGTAATTCATTATCATTTCAGTGTATCGGGAGAATTCACTATATGCAGAATTCCTATTTAACCTGCGGCGGCCGCAATGAATAGGTTTGTGCAATGTGTAATGGATACAGATGTGATTTTTTCTGATTAGATGAGGGACTATTAATTCTTTTATTCTCATCTTAACTATTTTCACACATTTTGCGCCCTGGGTATGCTTTTAGTGGGGGTAGTGATGTGGTTAGAAAATGCCGTAATATTCCAATGTTCATCAAATGTAGTAATGCCCTTTTACCCGTCCAGTGTTGTTGTGCACATGTATAATATAAATGTATCTTTCACATAGGCGCTGAAAAGAGGCCACATATGCAACGTAAGAAATGAATCATAATTTACAGTATACAGTGAGTATCATCTAACATAACCGTCGATTAAATTACATGCTTAAATGTCCGATAAGAATAAAGTATAAATAAAATCAAGACAACACGAAATTTTTAATTTACATGTTTCGACTTTATGTCTTCGTCAGAAAATATACAACATACAGTATACAAAACAAAAAGACCTGCTGAGAATAAAGACATACAAAACAAAATATATAGGTTGGACAGTTTTCAGAGTTAGATCGTACAATTAAACATTGCAGCTTATGCTTACAACAAACGTATAGAGCACAAGTCACTGAACTGCTGTTTTACAAGTTCCATGTGTCGTGGTTTGTATCACTTGTTTAGGTTTGTTCTTTACCCTACAAGCATGTATGTGTTTTATCATCTGGTTATCTACTATTGGATATCGTAAATGTGTCAATTTCTATAGCCCAATTTACCAAAATGTAAGGGTGTGCATTTCTTGTGTACTGACAAGCACTTTGACTTTTTCAGTAGCCAAGGAACTAATTGAAACAACATTTGAAAAAAGGCCAGACAAAAACATAAGAATATCCAATAGAGGTTGCATGGAAGATAAATCAGTAGGCATGACAGTAAACAGAAATGATTTTGGTGACGTTAATGGAATGCTAAGGGATGGTCAATGACTTAATACATTTAGAGACTTGAAGATTCTTAATGTCAATGAAAATACACCCAAAGACGACAACATTGTACAGACTTTGTTCAAATCACATTTGCGCACGTGTCCCTGTCGCTAGGTTAAGCAACGACGGTTTCTAAAACACGTACTGGTTTTCTTTAGGCCAAACAAGTGATATCCCGGTTCTATTTATCCTGCGTATCCCATTTTTACCGACTATCCTAAATCATATTTTTTTTCTTGTTAAAAGCTGAATCAACCAGTTTCCAATACATTAAAGAATAGTGTTCCATTGAGTTCAAATAAAAAAGGTTTCGTAATATAAAACATACTCTTTTCAATGTATTACCAGAACCTCAAAAACATTTTCTACTTGGCTTTATTATTCCGTACAAATCTATATTAATGTATCAGATACGTCAAAAAGTTTATGATTTATATGAAACTTTCTTTATCTTGTGATGTTTTCAAATTCACTATTCCCTAACTCCATTGATTCTCCCAAAACTGCGACATTCACTGATTAACAACAGTTTATTCTCATGGCACATAGTTAATATTCACAGAATATAGCAACTGATAAATCATTCCTAATTTCCCAAAGAGAAATTTGAAATAGTTTGACACAGAGACCAGCAATACATTCAATTAAACTTTTCCCAATATTTAGACACAAATAAATCTGCTTATTTTGGAATTTGATATTTCGTAATTACCGCATGTAATGCTTTTGACAATGATACAAATGAATAATTACAGAATTGCGATGATGCTCATGACGATTTGACGATGATGAATATGATTGTGGTGATTGTATTAATGATGATGATAACAATTATATCATTTCATTTTAACAATAAATAATTAAATGTATCCAAAACTAATATAATATAATCATCATTTTTGATCGTGATTATTATATCAACATCTTCTTCGTAATATTCAGCACAATTCTTCGTACTGGACTGTACCTGTCATCTTTAGAAGATGCAGTGTGTACCTTGCCTGCTGCCTTTTTTATCAGTATGTCGATCTGCCTGTTAGCGGCTATTGTGTCTGGTTCTTTTCTTTTTTTACATGTGTTCATATGTAAAGCGTTTCTACTGTGTATAGATATTGTACTGTGGTTTTTTTTTCAGTCCCTGTGTATTCGCATGTGGTCTTAATTCTGAAGTGATCTACAACACAGGTTTGACAATATTGTCACAGAATTGTACAGTGCAGTTCTGGTATCTATGACTTACAGACTTAAGTACCCAGATAATATTGCCGCAATGATGAGTCATTTATAAGCAAATAATTTATGAGTTAGTTGAATGCACACAGTGATTCCGTATGAACAATGCTCTGTACATTTGAAAGATATCATGATTTTTTTTATTTAAAGTTCAGATAAAACAATAACTATTAACTTTGTAAGTTCCATGATATCATTTTATCTTAACCGCTAAAAGGAATGAACGGCAGCTTAGTTGGATCTCTAAGGAAATCAGTTTGACTGAGTTCTTACATACTTTCCATTGCACATTGAAGTGTACAGAATGGTGTTTGTAGCTGTTCAAAGTCCAATGCAATTCACTATACATGAAACTTAAATGTATGAGAGACCAGCCGATACATTCAATTGAACTTTCTCATTATTTAGGAACACATAATTTTATGATTATTTTGGAATTTTGACATTTTCTTATAATCGCATATAATGCTTTTGATAATAAAGACTATTATGCAATTGTATAATTAAGGAATTGCAATGATGATAATAATGACGATGATAATAAACCTTACAAAAAAGATTGATAATCAACTTTAGATTAAAACATTCAAAGAACAGTTTCATTATATCCAAAAACTATTATATACATGAAGATTCATATAATCTAGTTATAACTTTCATACTATTATTAATATTCTATAAGCATAAATAATTGCAAAATGTCTTTTTGCAGTCATGAGGTTAAATGTTCTTCAAATAATATTGTCATTACATTCTTTTGTAAAAAAAAAGAAGACGCAAAATACAAGTCATTCCGCATCAGTCATACCCGTATACGAGATTAAAATTACTTAGTTTACGCCATGATGCCAAGAACGATGGATTGTACAATTTAAAAAGCGATAAACATACAGCCTGCATAACTTAATAAGCGATAAAATGTGTTATAAGTGGTATTCAACTTAATAATATCCATTCTATAACATATTTTGATGAGGTTAACAAAAACTTGAAAAGTAATGTAATATCTAGATTTTTATAGAATTCACTTTCACAGTGTGCCGCAAACAACTAACCCCCTATGTTTCTGAAATAATGGTGTCGCTAGCGTGCCTGATACAAGTGTACAAAGCCGCATATTTGATTTGCTGAATGCACATATTGTGTGTTCAGCGGCCAGACGAATAAACATTTGCATTTTTATTGGGTCTGGAAAAATATTTGCATACTGCAATGTCTCTATCCTTTTCTCATATTGTTTTGTTAAGAAGAACATGAATACAGAGAGGTTTGACTTACATTTAGACTTTTAAGAAAGCAGTTTATATTAAAGAAAAAACATTCTGAAAGCGTAAGGGGCAGCTTAGGTTCTTCCAGATGGACGTCGGGACGCTTTTGTAAAAGAGACATATCCTACATCTCATACATTATTACATCAAAATATTTAAATGGCCCCAAATGTAAGCAATATAATAAATAAATGCATTTCTTGAGAACACTATATATTGAAAGAGTCTCTTTTCTTCACAAAAAGCAATGTAATAATTTTCTATAATGATAAAAAGCTATGCTCCACAAAATGTAAAACAACTGTAATTGAAAGTTTAACGGCACTAAATCACTTCTTATTTTGTCAATTTTATTGTTTATGACTGCAACGTTTTGGTGAAACTCTGTGCACTGTTGATAATTCTATCAAATAACTAATTATTTATGTAGTTTTCAATGTGATTTAAAAGTTCACCCCATTTAAAGTTGCCCTCTTTAACATTTTAATTGGAAGACTGAATTGAAGTCTCAGATTATAAGACGTATGTCATGCATTTCCCTATTTGTCTATCTAATTAGGTTACTGACATTTGTTTACATCTTATGCTTGTTAATTAACTTTTGAATAAAGCGGGTTCTGTTAGTTATCGGAGAAAATTAAAAAGATAGATAATTCAAAAGTGCTTCGACGCTGTAAACAAACTCACTCATTTCATTTATGAACTGAATAGTGTGACAAAGGGTTAAATATTTGCAGTTGCATATGCCATAAATTTTGTTATTTACCAAGTCACGTTTTGACGCTTCTTTTGACTCTGTCATCTGCATATGAATTTACGTTTGTAATAGTATTATACAAAGTTTATAATGAACAGTTATATAGATAATAGACCAAGACTCCAATGTTTATAGAAGTATTTTACTGTTAAATTTCTCCGTTAAGGACGTTATTGCTTCTTATCATTTTTCATCGCCGCTAACTTAGGGAAAGAAAAAAGTACAGAATTTTAAATAAAATTAGGTCAAAACTCAACTAGAATTTAGAATGTTTTTCATTAGTACTAATATAGAAAATGTAAGTGTGTTGGCTCGTTTCATTGCATTTCAATTCCAAACGGGATAGATGAAGTTGAATTATCAAATTTATATCGACCATAAAGCACGAGTAATCGTAAAGTACAGATCCCATGGGAAGGCATATTGCAAAATAGAGTGTATTATCCGACGTAATTCGCATGTATACAAAATGCATTGAGCCTTGTCTTCTAGAAGGTGAAAATAATAACAGGATATGGTGTATTTCCGACGCTTTCCGACGAGAAAAATATTTAAAGGGACAATTTGTAAAGAGGTATTTGAAAAATATTTTGTTAAGAGAACCTGAATTTGAAAGAATTTTAAAACTGTTTTAACTGGTACAATAAGTGAATAATGAACAAAGTCTTAAAATATACAAATACGATACACAGATATAATGATAAACTACTAATACTAAACGAGCATTAGAACGGTCCCTTTGCCAAACTATTGGGGAAAAAACCAGTTTAAACCATTTAGTAGCTTGCTACCTAACTTAGTTAAAGATGAAAATATATTTATTTTCCCACTTATAAAGACCAATTTCAAAACACTCAGGCCAAAGATACAAAAGATATTTCTTATATCTTTAAACATTTCTCTTTTGCAGTTGTCTCAACGAGTTAGATCCATATTCTGAATACAGGTTACATAATTACTTGCATTCCTCCTTCAGCCAATTCGGGTTATTCAATAACTTGTATTTCCCTTTAGGCAAATGCCGAACTTTAATGTCTATGACAGGTTTTGGATGTGTTTAAG
This sequence comes from Saxidomus purpurata, assembly GCA_022818135.1. Taxonomy (NCBI): domain Eukaryota; kingdom Metazoa; phylum Mollusca; class Bivalvia; order Venerida; family Veneridae; genus Saxidomus; species Saxidomus purpurata. The sequence continues at coordinate 33,001,896 of JAFMSR010000005.1, read as the reverse complement.
TAAGATAAAAGCAGTATTTCTTCTAAAAGAATTGAGCATAACGAAACACATTGCAAGTCAAGGTGGATTGAAACTCTATTGAACAGGAAAGAATGTAATGATTTAAATATCGATCAGATTTTAAGTTGCTAAGGCATCAACTGTTACCTAGTTGGCGGCAAATGCTGTGTGTCTTTACAACCAAGCAGATAACGAGCACCATGTATATCAATGTCTGCCATATTCGCTTTTTACTGAGTTAGTTTTCATTTAGCTATAAAACCTATAAATGTCACTGTCCAAATTCAAATACTGACCATTATCTGCTTAACTTTTGAAATAGATGTAGACATCTTTCAGTTGATGCAGTATCAAAGATGCTCATTGGAACGTTACTGACTGAATAGCGAACAGTGTAGATCACCGTCAGAGAGCACAGGTGTGTATGCTGAACGGGGTCTGCGTTTGTCTTAAAGGCAGTAGGATTTGCTACCAGTAGAGCAAATGTAAAATGTTCTTTCTGCTAACAGCAACAGAATCGAAAAACAATGCCGTTAAACCGACCATATAAAAAAACAACAGTAAGTACAACTGAAATAACGAGTGGAAGTCACAGCAGCGCGACTGCTGTCCTCTTCTTACAAATTTGAAGTTCAATATTCATGATATTATTAATACTCAATATTCATTATGCCAGCGGAATATGAAAATAGAAAATATCTTTCTTTCTGTTTTGATTTATGGTGTTAATGGATTTTTATTGATAATATCTTGAATTCCAATGTACTGTGTTAAAAAAAAATACAGTGCAAGATTTCATTACGGATATGACAACGAGAATTTTGATTAGCGTTCCTTTCGCAAGAAACAGTACTATACAACATTAAGCACGTCTCTATCACAAGTTGTCCTGCAACACCCTTTGAAACTTAAGTACCATCCATTGTGAAAGCACATTTTGTTCGGATAAACCTTAAAAACAAGAGCTGTCCCTCACAAGCGACAAATGCCCCCGAAAGAGGTGTCTTACAGTCTTTGCCCTCTCCATGTGCTCAACAATTGTGCCATGGAATTTTAAAATCCTTCCATGCATGAGTTATCATGCATACAGTATCCCATTACTTTTAAACTTAATTTGTGACCTTGACCTTTTAGGTAGGGATTTGGGTCTTGCATACAACACATTGTCTTGATGCGCTGAACATTTGTGAAAAGTTAATTCAAAAACAATCAATGCATGACAACGTTACAGTCCGGACACAAGTTTATGCATATACAGGATTCCATTACAGATAAACTCTAAGTGTGATATTGACCTTTGAGGAAAGGGCATGTGTCTTGCACGCGACACATCGGCTTGATGTGTTTGTTGAACATGTGTGCCAAGTTAATTCAAAATCTTTTAATTCATGACTAAGATATAGTCCGGACAAGAATGTGTGCATATTAAACATACAGTATTCCATTACCTTCAAACACTAAATGTGACCTTGAACTATGAGGTAGGGACATGGGTCTTGCACGCGACACGTCGTCTTGGTGTGCTGAACATTTGTAATTTAATTTATAAATTATTTCAAAATCAATCAATCCATGACAAAGTTACAGTCCGGGCACGAATGTGTGCATATATAGAGGATTTCATTACCTTTGAGGTATGGACGTGGGTCTTGCACGCGACACGTTGTCTTAATGTGCTGAACATGTGTGCCAAGTTAGTAATACAACTAAGATGTAGCTATAAGTAATATTCTAATTCCCGATTAATTTTGATAAATCCCACTTATGTTATGTTTCGAGACGGTTTGTGAAAATTATATCAACCATTAAAATGGCCAAACAGCGTCACGGTCAAGTAAATTACCTAAAACACGGTAGAGTGCTTTGAAAACGTGTAAAAATTATAAGGTGTTATTTTTTTAATTTGTTTGTTTGTCGATATCACATATTTACCGATTATAGCAGACCGCGTGTACCGTTTGCTTGTAAAAATTTAACTATGCATGCACCTAGTACTAGTCTATTTCATAATAAAAAGTAACTGCACTATTACAAGTATACAAATTCATATATCTGCTTATGACTTGCGTAATAATTATTTCATTAGGAGTATAAATTAGTCCTACATATCTTTCTTACAATCATAACTGTCAGTTACTTTGAAATTTAATATCACTAAGAAATATTTATAATTTAAAGTAATGCAAAGTAAGCGCTTGTTAGTATATTTTTTCTCCCATTTTTTTTTTGTAAACTACATCCATATCCTAACAAGGAAAGACTGCCAATTCTGATCACCTTTTTCACCAGGAATAAAGCAACAGAGCTACTAAGAGTATCGATTGAACAATATACCGTCTAGCCTTTCTCATCAATACTCCTTTATTGTTATAACCGCTTCCTTGGCATCACTAAATACATCTTTATTGTTCAAAATTGTGTTTGCTAATTCTTATGAGCGCCCATAAATAAGTTTGTAGTATTTTAAAATAAGTAGCAATGCATCGAGAGAAAGTACACGAAGGAAACACCTTTATAGAGTTAAAATCTTGTGCTTATGAAGAAAAGTACTGGTTGATTTCGCTAGATACTTCTTAGCATTACACGTACATAACATTGTGATTTAAAACTTTCAAACTATCTATATGTATATCTATTTTATCAGTCACAACAATTACCAAAAAGTACCAAAATCTATGTGTAAACAACCATTTATTTAATCTTCTACGGTTTCAATTAACACTGGAAAATTATAGAAATGTCCATCGGCCAACGCCGTTTTATTATAAATTTGGTTGCAAGATGAACATTTACTGACTTAATAGCGTTCAACATTGATTGCAAAATAATCGTATCAGACTGCATCGTCTTCAAGATTCGGACTTTGAGTTTCTGCTTGTGCGACCAGTGCTGAACATGATCAGCCTGCATATCATGATTGTCGCTGATCGCTACTCAGACAGTGAAGTTTCAGTGGGCACCCAAGCGACCAAGTCTGACCAAATGTTAAATTGATTTTTTTTAAGAAAGCATCCCTTCTCTTTGATGATACAACAATAGAAACAAAAAAATAGACAAGTTCTGAGAAATATGTACATTTGTAAAAATAAAAGAAATTGTTTTAGAGATAATTTTTATACAGACTTAATATTTTTAGGAAAAATGTAAGTGTGAAATAGTCAAACCTATCATCTTTTACAGAAACATCGGAGCCAGAAATAAGAAATATATCAAGACATGCAACTGGCTCTAAGACTGAACTAAATGAAAGCAAACAAAACAATAGTGGGTGATTTAAAATTGAAGACGAATAAACAGATTAAGTACTATTACTCTGTTCAAATAGAATTATTCTAAATGTATCAATATCAGTAAAATCGGACAGTGGAAACAAATAAAATATTACAAATTAAATAACCAATACACGGTTGAGCTAAATCCTACTTCAGTGTCAAGAAGAAAAACATAATGGATAACTAAATAAAAATAAATTCAAACATTTGTAGTGAAAGTTTCAAGTTTAAAAGAAAACCGAAGACTTGGGAGTGAGTGTAGAAGGGAAATTCTAGATAACAATAACAGCTAACCTTATCACTCTTTTCAATTTTGGACAAATCACAAGTAAGTAAGAGCACATTCAATAGGACATGAGGCATAAAAACAATCCGTTAGAAGGTCAATTGTTAATTTAGTTGACATATAAAGATTAATCCATTGCCAATACACGTAGCCAATAAACTATGAATGATCACAAAGTTTGAAACTGCCTTTGTCTACTATATTTATAAATTACATTAAGTAATAAAAACGCTAGTATAACAAATTTCTATATTAATGTTCATGTTAGTTAAGCACACATCTAACGTTTAATGTCAGCCTGTACAAACGAGACAATACTGTTTGAGTGGCATCCTGTGTGGGAAGGATACACGACAGAAAACAGTAGCTTTCATTGATTTATTCCAACTAAAAAAGTCACAATTAATTAGAGGTTCACCATTCCTAACAAGGATTACTTGTCTGCATCTGTGACAACATGAGATAAACATGACGTCTCTGAAGAGTTTGTGATTTTTTTATTTTCCACAAAAAACAAACGTTGTACATGTAAAATGCACGCCTACATGCATTGCGTAACGCAAAACTGCTTTGAACACTGAACAGATTCTAGCTAAAAGTATAAAATTCATGTAAAACAACAATACAAGACACATTGAACATATGTTTGAAAAACAATATCCACAAGAAAGGAAAACTATAGGACGTTGGGAAATTTGTCTTCGCTTATTTTACAGACTTAGCACATTTTCATTCTTATTACTATAGAAACCATCATTTCACATATTCTTTGTAATGACGAGCTAGTCTGAATACCACTTGTGATAAATTCCCAAGAATTTCGGTTGATGAATTCCCATTCAGAATAAGTTACAATAATGATCTCAGAGCAAATTTGTCGATAAATTCTTGGAGTTTTATAAATGCATGGTTGTTCGTATTATTAAAACTGACAATTTCTTGAAGTTTACAGACTGTTGGAATTAAGCTCTGGATATTTCGGTCAGTGGCTATTAATAGCAGGAGATTTCGGTCAGTTTATTTTATTGGCAGAAAAGTCTAACTCTATATCTCTGCTATATTAACATACCCGTTCCGATAGCGCTTTAATATCACTCACTTTTTCTAATGAAATAACATTTTGATTTGAAATGAGAGCTTGGTGCCATATAAGTAGAATACTTAAGAAAATAATGTTGTTGAATTATACGTAACAAGTACAAGGGTACAGCTACCTGTGCACTAAATCGTCTACCAAAGTTAAGTCCTATGAAGTACATACATACAAATAGTATATAAATATTGGTATTCTAATGATTTACACTTAACCGAAATTAGAAACGCAAAGATTTCCCCTGTTGAACATTTTTATTTGAATGACGCTATTGTTTTTATTTCTATTTACGTCATTTTTGCGATAAATTATTGAAACATTTACAAGAATTCAATTTTATATTGTTTCTGTTGTGTATGAAATTTGAATAAATTTGAGACACAATAACACTGTTAAAATAAATAGTTTGCCACTTTTGCGTTTCTAAACCTGTTGAGTGTACTAAATGATTGAAGGAATTAGAATACGCTCTTTTTAAAATGGTGGAAATTCTTTAAAATTATCGTTTAACTTTAATAATGACTTATATAGTATTACTCTTATTATTTCTGAATTATAAAATAAGAAATATGTGTGATGCGTTAGGAACTCTTTAACTTTCTTATCTAGTTATTTCATATGCCTCTATTACAGTGCAATATAATGTATTTCTTCAGGACAGTTGGACGTCTCCTGCTGTAGTTGTATACAGACAATCACAACTCAGTCCTTATTCGAGTTTGATGCATCGTGCTATATTTATACACTGAATATGATGTGTGGATTTATAAATTATATATGAAACAGCACAGCTCCCTGGGGAACATCTGTTCAATAAATGATAACAATAGCACCAACAGTTGTCACCATTCTGTGGAAAACTAGTGTCGAAGCGGTAAAAGGCGTATATCGGTATTTCTGTCGGACTGTAGGTATTCCTATTGGAAAGATTATTACATATTCATGATTTTTTAAGTCAGAATATAGATTATTCTACAAAAGCTCAAATTATTTATGACGTATAGTAGTAATAGTCTCGTTTAACATAAATGAATCTATTTAATTTTTTTAAGTTCATACTGAAGTATAGTCAAAAATTGATAATCGGTCTACTTTGTAAGGTTCAGTTTCAGTTCTATATGAACAGAAATATTTCAGTTTTATGTGTTCTAGACCATTACACCGAATGGCCGTTTGAACAGTAATATACATTTAGAATCACTTCGATTACTGGTTTCTGGTTTATTGCTGTGATTACTTTAGACGTTACCGCTTCGTTGGATAACGTGTTATCAACACGTTCAACCCGCTTATTGCACGCTCTAAGATAATATTTTATCAATGTATACTCAGATTATGGCCGGTATACAAACGAGTTTCTGAAATAATGACATGAACTCTCTACGACTCGAGTGCACATTATAGTTTACGATCTCTGAGCAGAAAGATGAAAACAGTATGATGTTCAGAGACTGTTGACATAAACGCTCATGTAAGGAAACCGTTTTCGATTCAAAAATCGAAAACAATGTAGTTCAAATGGTCATCTAATAGGTGAATTATTGTCAGAAGTTCTTCACAACGTAGCAAGGTGGGTATATAGAATAAATATTGGTTTTTGTTGCTGCTGCAGGGTTGGTGTGTTAAATATATACATGTGTTACTATTGTTGCCGGGCTCTACATGCGTTTAATCCTTGATATATCAGCATGAAATATCTGCGACAAGAAATCAATAATAGAAGTCAACCTTTGCTGGTTTATGAACTTCTTACATGCAAACCATTTCTCCATGTTTTCACCAATGATCGATATAAGGCTTTTTTATGTAACAATATTGCGCAAAATGAAATAAAGGAAAATGCACTGCGGACTGTTATTGCCCCAGAACGCAGAGAATATTCGATTGGCAGAGCCAGTGAATAATTCAACAGGCAGTGGAAGATAATGAAATATCCTCGGCGTCGTTTTACTTTAACATGTAGAATGATAGCAGTAAAGACATTTGAATGATACTCCGTTAATACATTGTACTAAACTTTTCGTAAACCACCAACTGCTGGCTCTATTTTTTTAAATCCTTAAAATTTTTCTCTTTTTTTTTTGCTGAAGCGACTTATATAAAATGCATTTGTATATTACAACAGGGTCGTACTTTTCCCAAAGCACAGTTTCGTTATTCGCGTAACTAAACAAGCAGAAGTGGAAGTTATGAGTCATATTACCGGTTAATGTTTTGTTGAAAAAACTAGACCTATCACTAATTGTGATTAATATCCCCGAAAGACCGCTTTACCAACTGAAGAAGTTAGTAGTAACATAATACCTTGCAAAAAAAATTTAAAAAAGATATGGTGCTTGACCATTGTATAAAGATGTATTGAATTCCAATCAGTAGTTTTCAAGTTATGCTCCGGACGAGGAAGTTTAACAAAGGACAATAACTATGCAAATAGTCCAGATGGCGCTATGGTTCTTGTACACTGTATGAAGTTGTATCAAATTACAACCAGTAGTTTTCAAGTTATGCTCCGGGCAAGGAAAATTATCAAAGGGAATAACTCTGTAATTAGTAAAGATAAAGTTATGGTTCTTGTGCACTGTAATTTCTCTCAATGTGCTTAATCATTGTATGAAGTTGTATTGAAATCCAACAAGTAGTTTTCAAGTTATGCTACGGATAAGGAAAATGCAACGGACCGACCGACCAACCACCGGGTGACTCCTTTATACCTCTATTAACTTCGTTTCGAAAGAATAATTAATGGGTTATAAATTTCGACTAGAATAGTAAAAAGGTGTTCAGAATATTCAATGGAAAGACTACTTCATACATATTAATGTTTTATAGTTATAACTTTGTACAATGAACTCCGTATGTAGCGACGCCGGATATGGCAAATTCCGGAAATAAGGAACACATTTTTTCGGCCCGATTTTGCTTCATTTCATTTAATGTGAAAATTCTACATGGATAATATACTTCGGACATAAGGAACAAATTTAAATGGTCCAAAGGAGTTCGTTCAGAATCGTTATAGACAAAGTTTACTGTAAATATTCAATTATGAATAATCAGTTGTAAATTACACTCGAAACGTAATTCTATCACAATTTCAGACAGATTTGCAATAGATAAATCAATATATTGTGATAAATTTAGCTCAAATGCAAACATAAACAAAAAAGTAGTGTGTGAAGCAGTTTATATCCGGCGTTTAACATGTGCGTGGGCGGTCTTAATGAAAATGCCACCACAAATGAATTCCAAATGGAATTCTCAGACCTAAATACTTCATGCCAACAATGAATAATTAATACCAACCATATGACACATCATACACTCAATTACCATTGATTGTAATATCACACGTCCAGATGTGCAAAATGCCGAAAGACCTTTATTTTTAAGGGTATATTCTTGAAGGGAACGGGGTAAGGGATTGATATGCAAATAAGACACATGTCTCACTGGTATAATATAAGTACAACTAGCCATTTACCATCAGACTGACTGTCCATAATTAGTCCCAATATATTAGCAGAAGTAAAGAGTCGGAAGATCCCATTGTAAAAAATTAGGTAAAATGGTTTGTTTGATATATTGGAACCATATAGTTTTAAATTCTGTAAATAAATACTCTCAGAGAAATGTGTAACCTGTGTTCAACGGACGCGAAAATGTCACTTATTCCATTTTTGCTCAAAAGGCTGAATAGCATTATATTTATGAGAGAGTGATCTAAATATTGTCAGTTTACATTTTTTTTGCACGAAGTTAATCTCCTTTTCTATATGTTCACATAGGACATAGAACATGAAACAAAGCTAGATACATGCATATCATTTGGTAACGCTTTCCATAATACACTGCTTTAAAAGAACGCCGCGGTAGTGCGAAATAATTCTAAAGCTTTCACTCGTTTTATTCGATTTCTTTGGGCATAGGGATAAGCCCTTGAGTGATAAAGCTGTTGAAAGTATGAATTATTGATGCAGGGATGATCGATGGCAATGTGTAAGCGTATAAAAGCTTTTCCCGCGTTACTGCCAGTGCATTTAGGCTGGCTTTTGCATTCTAAGCTATGTAGCACAGGGCTTAGGATGTTGGCGATTGTTTCAAAGCCTTTGTATCAAAAGAAAATGTCTTTGTCGTCAAATACAGACATATTCCTCAGTGAATATAACTGATACAACCACTAAAGGCGATTTCAGATCCCATTATAGGATATCACTTATCTTTACGTAAGCAATTTGGTTACGCAACGTTTTGGACAGTATATTCCTCCTACATATAAACTTAGTATTTTCATGCCAAGAAATAATGTAAGACCGTAACATGCATTGGAAATATTCCAAATAGCATTTGTTTGTGTAAAACATTGAAATTTCTGGTTGCCGACACACATGCATCTGACGCTGCTCATTAGAAATGTTCATCGTCGGCATGAACCACACACTTTTTAAGGATCTGTGTGACACTATAGATCCATGGATGTCAACTATCTATTACACAGGCTAGGTATATCATATAAACATAGTTACAAATTGCTTCTTCATCAAAATAAATAGCAAACTGTGAAGATCTGCTACTGAAAGTTTGATAACTTGGCATATCGACATTTCGGCTGCTTTTTATGCCAGTTAAACTTTTGGAATCAGGCTATTTTCTCCTATACCGTTTACATGTACATCTTTTAAATAACGTTTCACTTTTGGCAAATCTTCAGTACTTTTAACGTAACACTTACAGAAAGCATTCATTAAAACTAGGGCTTACACACCAAGACGTTTTATGTCATCTACAAAATCCGCCATGCACATTTTTACTGAAACAAATACTTTTATGTATTAGAGAGTTGCGAAGTCAACATTCAGACGCTCACGGTGAGAGGTGAAGTAACATTTCATTACTCTTTTTTTCACTACCTGATAACCCAAAGTTTGAGAATATTTTAGCTGACCATATGCCCTATACAGTAAACCCTGTATATAACGAACTCCTAAGGACCATTTAAAGTTCCATATATCCGGATCATGTTATATCCATATAGCATTTTCATATAAAATAAACTGAAGAAAAAAATCGCCTTATCCGGAGTCGTTATGTACTAAGTTTACTGGACTTTGTTTTACCGAACTTATAACAGTCATGGTCTTTATGTGCTACTCGTAGTTTCTGACCAAATGTCAGAAGAGAAAGGAGAGTACTTTGGCCACCTGTTTCTTATGGGTTTTTTAAAAATTAAATTAGCAAGCCATTCTGTCTATTGTGTTACCATTTTTGGCAAATGGGATTTAAAACATGAACAACATCCACAATAATTCGGTTGAATTTGGGTCAAGTGTAAGGTTGGTTCACAAAAACGTGGTCAAGTTAACCTTTTCCTCTGTCTTGCATGTCAAGCAGACATATATTTGCATTACATCTAAATAGTCTATGTCATGTGTCGCGAATGTCCCTAATGTACGTCGGTGGTTATATTATCTGTATATAGAAAAACGGAACATATTGCACAATATGTTACACTATGCTGTTGTGTTCTTTGTTCTATCTTAAAGTTGTTTCGTTTTATTTAAACAGTTCCATCTAGCATATATAGGTACCACATTTACCACGGTGCACACTGATGTGCACCTCTATGACTTGAAATTATGTCCGTTTGATAGGAATTACTAGAATAATATATACAATGTGTAATCATACCATCCCTTCTGCGAAATTTATCAAGTTTTTTTGGCTAGTAACATAAGGTATCCCCGAGATAATTGACAATCCACATATGGTTCGGATCTGGCTTTTCATTTCTATTGTATTTTTTTACCAAAACAGTGCAAAGAGGTGAAAAGATGAAACAAGAGACTGTTCGCACAGCATTGCAAGCATGTTATTGCAAGAGGTTTGTAGCTTTCTGGATAGACATCAATAATTAATTTAATTAGACGAGAGAGACATGTGGCGTCGAAATAATTCTCAATTGTCAGAAAATCTTCTTAATTGTTGCCACATGACTCCCTTATTTAAATTAAATAGTTTTACATTCTGACACACGACAATATAATAATCTTCTTAATCATTGCCACATGGTTTCTATATTTAAATCAAATTCGTATCCTGACACACTACATGACATCATAATTGTTGGCACATGACTTCTACTTCTAAATTAAACATGTTCTTATCCTGACTCGTGACAATACAACACTGATGAACTCAAGAACTCACGAAAGACTCGTTCGTTATCAACATAGACCACAGATACACTAAAATATTCACTTTTTGTCATTGATAAACTTAAGAATTTAACCATAGTGCCTGCCGCTGCATAGAAAGTATTCTCTAGATTATTACATGCCCTTACCTAAAGAAATCATATTATCATACTTTCATAGGCGCTTAAGTTTGTGATAATGAGGCAAAAACCCTCGACAGTTTAGATATAATTATATTGGCAAACGAGGAACAAGATTTGCCACCGATAGAAATAGGTTTCTCTACCAGTGGGGTATCTGCGTTTTACCAGTGCAGGAAAATCTCATCTTACACCCCCTGTAAGACGACTTACGTGCTTACTTGTGACGTAACGTTATAAACAATCTGACGTCACGTTATAAACAATCTGACGTCACTTTCCCATACATAACATCTAAAGAAGTTCGTTTTTATATCAAAATGCATCATTTCGGTAAGTTTGTTTTAAATATCTATTTCAAAGTACAAGACGGTATGCAAGAAAAAGTTTCTTCCATGAGATACTTGGTTCAGATTGAAATATCCGTCACTTCGGGTAACTGTTTCGCGGGAACTCGGCAGAGCCTCGTTCCCGCCAAAACAGTTACCCTCAGTGACGGATATTTCGATCTGAACCTCGTGCTCATATAAGAAACTAATAGTCAATACTTCGGACGTATATCTATTCGGTCGCCTTAAGTTTGGTCATAACAAAACGGAATTAATAAAGATATGGAATTTTCAGAAATAAGGTGACAGATTTAGTGACAGGTCTGGTTCTTGTCAATGAAAACTCGTGAGATTTCGTGAGACATCAGAATGTTCGTGATATTTCAAAGTAATCTACAAACAAGCTCCGTCCCACAACGACCATACTCTAGCATGATGAAATGGGCAGGGGAAATTACAATGCCGCCATAACAGCAGCAGTCGATTACCAGAAAAGCAGTTCCTTCACACAGTTAGACATAGGCATGCACTCTCCTCTAGCTCCAAGAAATATTGTGTCATATATAGTTAGCGTATCATTTTTAATCATCAATCTCTGAATATAATTGTTCTGAAACATGTTATTCAAAAACTTAAAGGTTGGGAAAAGTATAAACCCATATGTATATTTTAAACAGATATAAAATTGTGATTTGCCACGGTAAGTGTACTACCCAGGTAAATGATAAACTCAACTGCGGATTGAGTGAGGTGCCTATAATCAAAGACTAATTATCGTCCTAAAGACATGGACAAAACTTGAACAATTTCCCTTCAATGCTATACCCTGTTAAATTTCTAAAAGAAAATATGGTATTGTCCGTCTTTCAGTTACAAAAATTCCATATGGCTGCGCACTAAAATTTAATTTACTGACTGAATAACGAGCAAAGAGGAGTGCAATCAGACTGTACGGGTGTGCTAATTGATTATGATATATGCTCTGGCCGGGAAGCCTGTATTAACGTGAGCAGGCTTACATAGTTAAAGGATGTTCATGTATACTTTACTTTGACACTATTTTTGTACTCCTTTGGATATTTTAATCATTGTAGTAACAACTCATTTCATCCTGACATCACTTACGTAGAGATTGAATCATTTATCTTCTACTTCCCATACAAAACTGAGATTTCATGACGTATGAACTAAGAAAATGGAATCACAAGAAGTTTATTTATATAAAATAAACATGATATAAAAACACGAGCGGTCTTACAAACAGTATCATCACAGACAACCCTGTTTGAAGGAATGTGAAAGGGATGTTTAATGTATTAGAAATCAAATAATCAAATCACATTTATCACTCGTGGCACAAAACTCCACCGGCATGCCTGTTACTTATATATACGTTTGTTAATAAAACCTACTGTTTGGTTGGTGGAAAACAAATCAAGATCTGACATTACACAATTCCAGAGCTCATACAACCAGAAATAAAAACAGGGCTATTTCGAACACAGTATGCTCGTTTGCACAAGTACTTAAAATATCTATTTTCATACCTTATGTATGTGTCTGCAAAGAAATTAGCGGCAATACTTTAAGCTATATTGAAATGCCTTTACTTTAGACCTTTTCGACTCTGTATTAACAAGTAAATATAAATGGCTTTATGTAATAGTTATAGGCTATTCGATCGACTGTAAGTAGTTTTGGTTTCTGTATTAGTGTTTGATCTATTTATATTTAGACGTATGATTATCTCTTAACCGGGAATAGTTTGGCTCTTTATGATTTTGCGCGAAATGAATGACACACAGACTGAAAAAAGCTTATTTTTTAAGAAAGTGTATGACAAACACTGAGATCACTTATTCCTTTCTTGCATACAAGATGGGGATATCTGAAGTTTTTACCAGTGCTGGAAAATCTCTTCTTGCACACCAGATGGGGATATCTGCACTTTTTACCAGTGCTGGAAAATCTCATCTTACACCCCCGTGTAAGACGACTTACGTGCTTACTTGTGACGTAACGTTATAAACAAGTGACGTCACGTTATAAACAATGTGACGTCACTTTCCCATACATAACATCTAAAAGAATGTTTGTTTTTATATCAAAATGCATCATTTCGGTAAGTTCGTTTTTAAATATCTATTTCAAAAGTGCAAGACGGTATGCAAGAAAAAGTTTCTTCCATGAGATCTTGGTTCAGATGGAAATATCCGTCACTTCGGGAACTGTTTCGCGGGAACTCGGCAGAGCCTCGTTCCCGCCAAAACAGTTACCCTCAGTGACGGATATTTTCATCTGAACCTCGTGCTCATATAAGAAACTAATAATCTTACACCCACCCATGTAAGACGACTCGCGTGAATTACTTGTGACGTAACGTTATAAACAATGTGACGTCACTTTCCCAAACATAGCATCTGAATTACGTTTGTTTTATATTAAAATGCATTATTTCGATAAGTGTGTATTTAAATATTTATTTTAAAGTGCAAGACGGTATGCAAGAAAAAGTTTCTACCATGAGATACTTGGTTCGGATGGAAATATCCGTCACTTCTGGTCACTGTTTCGCGGGAATTCGGCAGAGCCTCGTTCCCGCCAAAACAGTTACCCTCAGTGACGGATATTTCCATCTGAACCGCGTGCTCATGTAAGAAACTAATAGTATGCATACTTCTGTTTTATGTTCCTTGTATTTTAATAAAATAAGGATTACCTCCCCGTATTTTATTTTCTGCTTCCATTCTATGAAAAAAATTGTGACGGATTAGTCATTGTATCACAACAATGGGTAACTTTTTAGAATAGAAATAAATCACAGACAGTCAGATAAAATAGCTGTTGTACCCTATAAGTCGAGACCAAGGCTTAAATCTGTTGTTGAAGGCTTGCGACATATCTAAGTAATTGAAAATACAGAGAACATCCACTTGTAGCAAGTTGTCTCCTGTTAAGACAATGCTTTAAGAAATAATGACAATATTGCTTTACTTGGAGTGTCCCAAATTAGAAGCAATCGCATTCGTTAAGCTTCTTATTTTATAAATAAAGGCTTACAACAAGGAAAACGAAAAAAACGTTTCCATAAAACCCTAAGAGTGACATATTTTGAGCAATTTGTGAGCGCAATTTTTATGTCCAGATTCACTTAAACACAACTTTGAAAGGGTTATTTAATGATTAATTCTTTATTTGTCTTCCTCATTGTTTTATTGTTAAAAGGTGTAGATAAGGACAAACATATACATATGTACAGTGTATTTATAACTCTCTCGGTTTATCTGCAATGCTTTATATAATTAAGATTTCTTGCCTGTGATGATATCATCTTATCATGGACATAATAGACAATTATTATGTTTCCATGCAGATGTGACACGACATGAAAAACATATTATACATAAATCGATCTAGGTTGCATGTATGAATCAAACAAATAAACATTTGGACTAGTGCAATATGCAAACCATGCCATAACAAGTAAATGACAATTAAGATCCTCGAATACGTTTCTAGAATGTCATTTAAGTGTTTAGCTACGAATTTTAGGACAGCAATAAGAAACTTTTAAGCATTTTTCAATTTACCTTTACCATTCCTGTTTGAGGTAATATTAAATGTAATACAATTTACGTTTCTATAGCAGATGAAAGGAAGCAACTTTTCGAGCTTGGGAAAAGAACGTTCATTGAAACAAGTAATGGAGTTCATCCCCAATATCAAAACTGCATAGGTTACCTTCATTCACAGTAAAATTGTGCCCTAGCAAAAAGTTTTAACGTTTCGGGATTGTCGACAGCCCTGTGTACTCACGAGTACTCTTTGAGCAAATTAAGTCTATTTATTTCCCTTTTTTCTTGAAATCTAAATAAACTTTCCTGGAACAGATCCATAACCAGTAATGCCATACTAAATGCCAAGATCTTTTGTTTGAAACCTTCATGAAGCAAATTCTGTACATTTATGGACGTGAATAAAGAATGAGGCTCCTACACGTGTCCAAATCTATTGACATTCATCTTTTTCTACTAATGAAAAACATCGTAACCTTCCATTTCTAGAGGGTGGCCTAGGCACCCTTATATCGATTTAAAGTATCGACAATCCTCAAACCAATTTGCGTAATGGAAAGAAAAATAGTTAGGATCTGTGCTAAATGCATTTACAACTAATTTTGATCAGTAATGAATGTCATTCGTCCTTAATTAAGAGATGTTTATGCTAATTAGCAATGCAAAATTTGAACTTCCTAAAATTCACTCCATTGTTCCTTCGGTTAAGATATACTATCATATGTATAAAATTAATTCTTATACACTTCCGATATAACGTTGTGTCTACTTTGTTGCTTGCTTATGTCTATCAAAATTGCAATTATATCTACTACGCTTCCTGTTCTAATATCAAAAGTTTTTTAATTGCCGCACTGAACCAAATATTTGTAAGAACAGTGATAGCCATTTGGTAATCACGATATTTTACACAGCAGACAAATGGCCACCAACAATATTTTAATGCCTGATTGATTGACTTTGGCTTAACGACACATCGGCACAATAGTGGCCATATCGCGCTGGAAACAATATTTTAAGTTTCGGTTTACGACGTCAACATTTCCAGGTTAGCAATCAATCAATACCGCAATGTTATATCATCATAAATATCAAATTTACAAAATTAAAGCAAGTTTTGTAATGATGATATATTAGGCTGAATGTATGACTTTCTAAATGGTGGTACTTATTCAATAGCCAACGACGTTAGTGACTATTGAAACTGAATGCACTTCCACAAATATCAAAATTAGTAAATGTTAAATCATATTCTAATAAATTCTTTGTTTAAATGTGATAATTTTACGATCTGATATATGGATCGTGTATTCACAAATCACAGTCATACATTTAAAAGACACAACCAAGCAGAAGTGACCTTACATCGCAAGCACGTTAGAAAATATGTTTTCTCTAATATCTTTGTATCATTTTTAGATGTATATGTGTTTGTTGTTTACAGATGAGGCAAATGATACACTAAATAGTTGAGTCCAAAGTAAAACTACCTGGTTAAACTTTAACTTGTTCCTTTATTTCATTATCGAGTCCGTCATGCGTATTCACTTTATACACGAACGGAATTTCGCCTGATTTGCGAAGTTTCTATTATCAATTTTACTGCATTTAATTTTAGACATTGCAGACTCCGTTATTGTATAAATATAAGGCAGCACTTACAATAAGTCTACAGACTTCTTAACTATTCTATGGCACGCAAACTGTGTAGTCAATGGATGTTGCATAAAGTTCTATATGAATATATAATGTTAGCTGTTTACAACCTAATAATATGAATAATTATAGCATGCCTAAATGTGTTTGTCAATTAAGCGAAGACAGAAATAAATCGTCGTAAATCTGCAATAAATAACGATTTTACGAGCGGACATGTAAGAGACCATTATGACGTCAAAAATTACCCCAAAGTGCACCCATGATGTAAGCAATAATTGAAAACAAGATAGCTTTTGTACTTTTTATCTGATATATTTTTGGTCATGTTACAATCAGAAATAACATCATTTTAACGTAACATTACACTTCAAAGTAACCATCATATTCTGAAGAATAACAGTGAGCAATAGCTAGTACTTAAAATCAAGGTTACAACTTATATGAATATGTACACGTATGTTTGTTCCTATTTATTACACTGAAGGACTTAAATGACGCCACCAATTTTCACTTTTTTACCTCTTTATAAGAGGACTTATCTGGCGCATGTTACTTCTTATATATTTTCAAAGCATTCACTGTGTTTCAGGCAAAAAACGTGACCATAATGCATTATGAGAATTTGAACAGTGATATGATTTTAAGCAGTTTTTATCTACCAATTAAAACAGTTTTGAGTTCTGATTTACACTGATAACCGGAAACATTTATGTAAAACAGTGTCACTACATTTTGGTTACATAATGTGTGACCTTTATCAAGATTCAATCATTTTCAATTAAAGACCATCTTTTTCCTTTTAACATGTCTACATATAACTGGTATAAAACATTGGTTTCAAGTTATTTCACTTGTTCTACTTTAAGCACAAAAAATGTTCCATAATTTCTGTAAGTAAATCGGACATATCCATTAAGAATTTCATCTACATCGCGGAAGCTTAGTTTGACCTTATAACTGCATCTATTATTAAAAGTTCGCCACCATCATTCTAATAATGCCTGAATGCAATGGGCGGGAAAATGGTTATAGCAAACGAAAGTCCCTACTCGGCACTTAATGAATCTATCATTGCTCATACAGAAGAGACGGTAACTCAGAATGAATTATAGTTTGGTTTACAAATTACTGTTAATTAAATAGGTGTATTTGAACAAATGATATTTTCTTTCGGAGAGGGAAAGAATTATCCATAAATAAGGAGTTAGAAACTGAGTACAGTGTACATTTATAGTTGAGTAGTGATGTGAAACAAGCATTAGACTAATACCTCAAAGTGTAATATCTTGTTGCGTCAGTCTTATTGTTCAATTTCAGCAAATAAGCCATAATCTTTTCTGGTAAAGTTTCACAACAACAACATTATCTATTCAAATGGTGGTACATATCGATTTAAAAGCAAATAAAACTCAGACAAACGCCCAGATTCTCATTATCTTAGGAAAGGAAATGCCATTACATGAGCAGAGGCTTATTTCTTTACAGACGACAAAATAGAACAAATATAGCGGTACATTATTGAAAAAGTGAATTCTAATGAGAACAAGTCTGTCAGCTTTTCTTAGTTCATAAAAGACCATAATAGTAAACTTGAGACAAAAAAATGTGTCCCATTTAATTTTGACCGTATCACTTTGAAACAAAAGTAAGAAACCGTCATTTTTATAAAAACTGAGCAGTTATTCAAATTATAACCACTTTATTGAAACGAAGTAACCATTGCCAAATAGTTGGAAATTAGCAAAATATTAGATATTTTTCAGCTTTTTGTGTGCAATTAAGCACATAAGTAAACAAACTGCTAAAAACATGGTAAAGCTCTCTTCAAAGCTCCAAAATAGCCTTGAGTAAAAATATCTCAACATTCAAACGTAAATGTTCATCTATTGCTTGTGAATATTTTTAACAAAGGATTATTGAACCTAAAAAAGTCTTAAATGCCCTTAAACCAAATGATTGTTAATCAGGATATCTCAAGGTCTTTAATACGACGTGAAGTTGGAAATAATCCTTTGATTTCTTGCAAAATATGCGCAGTTATCTAAGTACAGTTTAGTTTAGTTTCTTCAAATTAATTTTAACCTATACACAACAGAAAGGGAATTACAAATGTTTTGCACTCAATTCATAAAAGACGTATTTCAAGAGTGTTGGTTTTATACATGCAATACACAGTGTTCTATTTCAAATTATGATCACGACATTCCGATCAGTTTATATAAGATATACATTGGTATTTCATATATAATTTGTCCATTCTTTCATTTCACTCCTGCCACCAAATTGTCCTACATACTGTCAGCTTTAATTTTCATTACGTTTAACCTATTTTTAGATGACTTTTACCAAAAGTTTCCTTTCATTTCTGAAACCATACTGTGCTATTTGTCGATTATGTCCTTTTGATATTCTCTTATCAATCTTACACAACACTGTAGTTTAGAGCCATTTTAAATGCCCTAGATGCATTGTTTTACTGAACTATTCAACGTATAGTTCCAATTTCAAAACTCACAGCACAGTTCTATTCTCTTCACTTTTGTCAAGTTTTTTTTCTTTTATACTACTCTCGCTGCATTGCTCTACACAACTTTTGTTCATTACTTCATTTTTCGCTACTCTTCCAACATTGCTCTGTTGCATTTACTTTTGTTCATAATTTCGATTTTATAACTCCCCCCTCATTGTTCCACGCAACTATTGGCAATAGTGTCATTTTCACTACTGTCCCCGCATTGTTCTACAAACCTATTGTCTAGCGTTTCATTTTCACTCTCAAGTTTCATTTGTCATTACCTCAGACAGTGCTGAAACAGGGCAAGCATGTAGCAAAATCAATGTATTCTTCATTTAGTACTCTTAACCGACATGTTTTATTTTTGTATGCAATGTTCCACAGTATTTTCGCCGTGTTAGACGAACACAATCTCGTTTCGAAGGCACATTGTTTCATTCATAATATTTTCAACCGCAGTCGATAAATGTGTCTGTCCTATGTGAATTCACATATCCCATATGCTCATTTCTATTAATATTTCACATTTTTCCTATTTTCTAAATTGCATGCAAAGGTCTGGAATACTTCAAAAGCATGTCAGTTAGTTGTGCTTTCTACAAGCATTGTGCTATTTTTATCAATGCCTGTTAAACCATGGTAATCATCCACTGTTATAACAATATCACGCAAAAAAAACATAACGTCAGTAAGAGAATACCGATATTGGAGTCAAGTGTGTGTCCATCTTTTATTTCTTTTTAAGGAAAGGCACATATTTCGGTATCATCTTTTCTTAACATTTAATATCTATCTTCCTTGCACATGTTATCGGTACCATTGCTAAATATTTGCTGATCCTATTTGATTATGATCAGCAATATAACCCTGATATGACTTGATCAATTTAATCATTATGAAATATCTTTGTATGAACATGTTACAACCATGTACATATGCTTTATATTCAAAGAAGTGACCATGCATTGCTCATATTAATAGGAGCACAAACTTTTGACTTTCAGTTCCTTTATTCCTTCCATTTCTGAGCATTGCGTGCACATGATGACAATTTTGAGAGCATGGTCGGCAATAAGTTGTTTTGCCATATTTGGTGACAATGAAATATCTGTGTTCTAACAAAAATATTGGAATCATGGTAGGAGTTATAAACCTTGTTGAACAATAATAAAACACTTAAATGTTATAATATCATACATGAAGTTAATTCTATTTGTCTTTCACACTGTTTGTTAGGTAGTGTTATAAATTAAAGGACCATCATGCTGCTTGCAATTTGACAAACATTGGTTCTTGAAATTAGGTAGGAAACTTCTAACAATTAACCGGCATGTTTGGATGCTGCTATCTATAGTTTTGAAAAGTATTTCAATATATATACACACAAGGAGATAAGTAGTAAAGAGACGTTGCGCAAAAATGTTGCCTCGGTCAGTGTCTCTCCTCTATCTTCAGTTTTCTTAAAGTGGAATTATGCAAAGAAAAAATTCAAGTAAAAATCCAGCTGAAATAGGTGTGTGTATAAAGGGTAGATAAGCTTTTAACCAAATACATCAAACTCTTCCTGCTACCAGTACGAAATAAGGACTTTCCAAATATTACTTTTCCTATTTTGACTGGGAGAGTCATAAAAAAAACAACTGCATGCAAGAGTTGCTTCCCTTCCACTGCCAAAAATCTCTACCAACAACAACAATAACACAAGGGAGATCACTGCGAAGAAAGGAACATTTATGTTATTAGTCCAATTTTCTTATTTCTAAATCACCAACTTCAACACATTTAAATGCACAGCAACCTAAAATTGCTTTTATAAAACTGTCACCAAAAATACACTATGTGCAGTAAGATGAGCATGTCACTTTAAGCTTAAAAGAAAAATAGCTATGAACCAACTTTCTTGCTACCTATGCTTCAAATAGAGGAAATAACCACGAGCCATCTTCTTTCTTAGCCATGATATCTATAGGGAAAATAACTATGAACCATCTCCCGTGAAAGTCATGCTATCAATACAGGAACATAACTATGAACAATCTTCCTAACAAACATGACCATAACAATGAACCAACTTTCGTGCAAGCTATGATATCAATACGGAATCAACTTCCTTTTTATAAATAACACTGGGATATGATGAAATGGAACCAGTTTTGACCTTCATTTGGCCGACCCAACTAACAGAATATCAAATCATCGTGTAACGGAGGTAGTTGTAAGATGATCTGAGTTTGTAAAAAGCTCAGACCATGTATAAGTGTTTTTGAAACAGTGTTGCGAGGTGTTGAGTACATGATCCTAAAACTGATAGTTAAAGCAATCGGAATGTTGGCATTTTGATTCAACAGTTACGCTGGTTCAAATAAGAGTAGATCTTCTCAATTCCAGAAAAAAATCCTCTACAGACTGAGTCCTTTATTAATTTCACCTAAACGGAATACAACACTAGAATCGCTTGGATCTCGATGAATAATTACCGAACGGTCGCGGATACTTAATTAATTGAAGCAAGCCGCGGCTTCTTGATCTTCTTATCTGGTGTGACATCAAATATTGAACGTGTGCACAGTTACATAACTTCGATTTTCGTTTTGATCGGCAGCGTAAATTTCATTTCTGTTTGGACAGTGAATCATAAAAACAAAATGCAAATCAACATTGTGAAAATAAAGCGGAAACAGGATATCTATTATTCATTACACGTCAACATGGGTTTGTCTTATCTAGCCAAGTTACTATAACTTCAAATTTATACCATGCAAATCGAAGGCATATTCAAAATACTGATGTTTTAGGATTACCCCTAGGGATTCCGTCATAAAATATTGTTCTTCAATAAAAATGGCAAGTACGCCAGAACACTTGGAAGATTAGAAACATACAGAATTACCGCATATCAACAAGGCCAATTTACGAAGTACATGAGAATACCAATGTTTGGATACTTATATTTAATTGGAATATTGTACAATACCCTGAATACCATCAACTCCTTCTCAGGACACTTGATAAGCGTCCTTGGGCAAGACACTTATCTGATACCACATGGCAAATGACCAAATTTCCAAAATGAATCCAGAAGACATACAATCATGGCAGTTCATAGTAAACCTTTACCGACGTGCACATAAATTTGCATATAATGTTGCTCTAGCATAATGTAATGCAGCATTGCAATTTCATGACGCCCATTCTATAAGCTTCCTTCGGAATACAATCCGTGCGATCCTAATATTCTGTTTGCGGGCTTGCTGGCTTACAATATCGTTGGGCATTCCAGTTCAAAAGCACGATCAGTGGATTAGCATCATGTCCCACAAAGGACTCCGTACTACATTAATATTTGAATATAATTTAGCTCGAATATATGTCAAGGAATAAAAGTAACTCATCAATATAATGCGGCAGAATTTGACACGTTACCCTATATTCGTATCAAAACAACAACAAACGCCATGTAGAATATCATTATTGTTATTATTAATGGCGTTCATTCCTAGCTATCGCTATTTGAAAAATCTCAAGAGAAATTAAACCCATCTCATAATTTTCAAACATATCATGTATTGACATTTATATCATGTTAATTAATACAATTTTCATCATAGGATATAGCCACAAGAATTTAAGTGTTCTGGTTTTATATAAGCAGATTGACTATATGACCCTTAATGCCTTATGTAGATGTAAAAGTGTTAGTATAACTTCTATCGATGAAAATGCAATGTAATGCATAGTACATACAGAGATGCATACATCAATTCAGTTTTTCAACGCTGCAATATAAAAGGTAAAATTACCTTACTAGTAAAGGTAAACATACCTTTCTGTCAATATTCTAATATGAGTTTGTCCATTTCTCTATTTTCAGTAAATTTCATTGGCATATATTTTGAAAACTTAATGGCATCGTCTATTTGAAAACTTGACTGATCCATTTTAGAAAAAAAGCAGGGTCAAGTGTAATCAACTACAGTATACAAATACCAATTCTTCTTTTTCCAAACAAGTCTTCCAGTTAACAAAAACAATATTATCGATAGTTTATAGGTCATGTTACTTGAAAACAAGCTGTTTATTTTGATATCAAAGATCGCTTCACTTCATTGTCCCAGTATCAGGAACAGACATGGGGTCAATTACATTAAAATGTAATTATTTAAATTACAGTTACATTACCATGACCATTACACATGTTTTAATGTAATTAATTAAATAATAATTACATCACAAATGTAATTAATTAAATTACAAATTACTTTGAGTTTTTAAATTCATTTTTTAAGTTTATGGTTTTTCATGAAATAACAGCGTTTTATTTTGAACAAATCTCACACGATTTCCTTTTAAGTTTAAGAAGGAATTTAGCTTTTGTACCAAAGGCTACCAAAAGCCTTGTCTATAAAACACTTGTCAGTTCCCAGTTAGAGTATGTGTCCCAGGTTTGGAGTCCATACTTCCAACCTGATAATAATAGGTTAGAAATTATCAAATGACTGAAGCTAGATGGTGTTGTAAGCGCTGAAGGTACAAGGGCCTTTTTAGGGAATTGTTGGAGGACCTTCCTCAGCCAACTCTGCAACATCCCAGAAAATTCAGTTGTTTAGTTTACAAAATCTGCCATGGTTTGGTCTTTATATCTAACCAAGCTTTAATTTGAGATTTGTCTGAACCACCCAGCTGTTTAATACTTACCATGCACTAATTGATTTTCACATTTTGATAGCAGTTCATTTTCACCTCTATTATCATGGTCAGTTATACATGTAACCGGAGGGCATGGATTAATCTGTTAATCAACCTTGCACTCTATGGAATTTTGACAACAAAACAACACTACAATTGTAAAATTATTGAACAATTATGAAATGGGGTTATTCATATGTTGAATATTCTATTGTTACAGTATTTCTTCACACAGGATAGATGTTTGTTTATATATTTTCGTTATTGATTACTTGCTTCTTTCTTTCTTTATTTAAGTGTAAAATTTCAAGTATGTTTTCAATAGAGTGCATTATTTCTACTTGTGTACTTGATTTTACTGGTATTTATATTTAAAATTTGATGAAAATGATTGAAAAGTAATTGAAATGTAATTGAAATTACATGTATGTTTGCTGATGTAATTAATTAAATGACAATAACATGTAATTGAAAAATACTTCAATTACAAATTACATTAAATTAAATCAAATTTTGCAATTAATTACAGTCAATTAAAATTACAGTATTCAATTACCCCATGTCTGATCAGGAATATCGATGGATTTCAGCAAATCTAAATAGAATGCATGCTAGCAGCTCAGCAGATTTAATAACTGATGAACCACACCAAGACGCCGTTTTCTGTATGAATGTTATAAGATTGCTAAGATATGTATGCATCACACCGACGAAAGCGATAATAAGTGTGATGAATCGAGTTTCAGAATAGAAACTTCCGAAATGTGCAAATTATTGGCTCCGATAAGTAATAGAAGTAATGCAAAAATGGAAATGATAAATGAAGTTGTCCCAAGAGCGTCTACAGCAGAAAAAAAATAGTGGAAGGTATATCTTTTCTTGTATCAATAACCTTCCTCTCCTCTTCTGTTAGTTTTCGAATATACTGAACTGACTATGGAGTCGTAAACCTTTTTTACGAAAGTAGCAGCAATAATCATTGAACCAGGGAAGCAAAGTGGAAAAAGAAAATACTGATATCGCTGTAGAAGGACATTTGGTATAAAGCGAATAATTCTAAGGAGGTAGCAGAAAAAATGTATTGACCGAAGAAGTAAAGTGGAAACAAACAGAGAAACACTTGTCTCTACATTTAGTATAAAGTGAAAATACATTGACCAGCTAAGCGAAGTGGAAAAAGAGAAGCATTTTCCGCTGATTTAAAACTTAAAATAAAAAGTGGTATATCGTTAAAAAGATAACGGTAAAATTCCTTGATCTGAGAAGCATAGTGGAAAGACAGCAGACAATGCGACTGTGATAAGAAATTGTTAGTATCAGTTGGTGCATTGTAACAAATTTGGCGAGAGAAATCAAACATGGTCATATATCAGACGGGTCATGTAACAGACGAAATGACTAAAATACTGAAGACGTATCTGACACAAAAAGATGTGCAAACAAGAAAATCGATAAAATGTTCCTGTATAAAGAAGGATAAATAAAGTAATTTGAAAAAAGGAATATTGACATGTTAAAATGAAAAACAATACAGATTGAAATACACCGTGGTAATACAGAAAAAAAATAAAATAAAAAACGAACAGTTAGGTTTAACTCTCATTACAGCATCTGACATTGTCAGACAAAAAAAAAAGACATTGGGAACATGGAGAGGGTGTTAAAGCCAATGCGCAACTGAAATTGTGTCTTAAAATACACTATCTTTGAAAAAAGTGACTTTTCATCAAGTTAAGTATACCCCTGTAAGATCGGAAAAGAGCATATTTACAAGACCTACAGTGATGTCTCCTAAACATGTATAAAAGGATATATATCAGCATTACCTCCGAGAAATAAACTGTCACATGTAGCAGTGGTCGTCCCAGACTTGTTCTCAATAAATGTCTAAACTGACATTTTGCAGAGACAATTCTTATTAGAAATGACAGAGGGTATGCTATTTCCAAAGTCTTGATGTGGTCTTTTTTTCTGGCACAGAGTAAACACGGAGGACGACGTAGATTAATGATGAACCATAACTCCCCAAATGTCAACAAGGTAATTTAATAATTTACAAAGAGATTGACCATGATCGTCAATAATGTTTGTTTTCCAAACTGTACGGTTGACATGTTTAATGGTATTTATCATTACACACGGCAAGCAAAAATGACTAAACTTTAATGTGACACTTTTAATATCGGGTCTACAGACACATTTGCGAGCAAAAACCGCCTTCTTGAATAAACTGTGAATTTCATATTCATATGTTTTCCTATATACAAAAATGACGCCTGTATAATTCTGCATTGGTTTCATTCAGAGCATGGTCATGATACAAAGATTAACTGTATATCTATATACCTGTATCTACAGCGGTTTTGAAGACCTACAATGGGTAAATAACACGCAAATATCAATCAGAGCGCTTTAAGTTCTTAATTACCTCAAACATCGATAAATGAGTCAAGATAAAACAAAGGAGTGGATATTTGTGCTGTTTCACCATGTTACCAGGCAACAACAACAACAGTTTAAACCTCACTTAGTAGAAGTTTCAAAATGGAGATTTATTGCACAGACGGTGTCCAAATAAGATTTCTTGACTGAATAGAGAATACTGTAGATCATGATCATACTGCAATGACCAGACTGGTCAGAGCATACATGCACTGGTTTGCATACACTGGGTTATTTGTAACTAGTAAGACAAAGGTCAAAATCATGTTCGTATGTTTATACAAATATCGGGTTTGTTAACTATCTCTATCAAGAAATTGAGAAAATGAGAGAACATGTAAGACAAGAGGGCCAAGATGGCCCTATATCGCTCACCTTGGTACAAGGCCACTTGCCTGGTGGAAGATCACTAGATAATGTTATATACCAAATAGGTTTTCCCATATACGCCTTTGTAAAACAAGTGACCCCCCCCCCCGGCAAGGTCAATTTTGACCCCAGGGGCATAATTTGAACAAACTTTGAAGAGGTCTTCTAGGCAATGCTACATGCCAAATATCTAAGCTCAGGCCTTGTGGTTTCAGAGAAGAAGATTTTTAAAGTTTTTCCTATATAAGCCTATGTTAAACTAAGTGACCCCCGGTGCGGGGTCAATTTTGACCCGGAGGTAATAATTTGAAAAGTCTTGGTAGAGGTCCACTAGCCAATGCTACATGCCAAATATCTAAGCTCTAGGCCTTGTGGTTTCAGAGGAGAAGATTTTTAAAGTTTTTCTTATTTTTTGCCCTAGCAACCAGAGTTCTGCATGAAATGGAATTCTTTGAACAATTTTGGTAGAGCTTCATGCAAGGAACATTCCTGCATAGTTTTATCAACATTGGCCTAGAGGTTTCAGAGGAGATGTCATTTGAATCAAAATGTTGACGGACGACGGACAATCATCGATCAGAAAAGCTCACCCTGGCGTAGCCAGGTGAGCTAAAAATGCATCTCCAGACTGTGAAAAACTATTAATACTTTTCAAACAGAGGTGAGTTTCAATATTTCATAAATTTGCTGTATTACTTGTAAAAAATAAAAGCAACAAGTAGTGCCACCCTAAACATCCACAGAACAGTTTTACATCTGATTAACTTCGAAATTGATTTTAATTTTCGGCCAATTACATACTCCTACAATTTCACTTACGTTCCATTAAAGGTCTTTACGTAAGTCTTTTGAGCTTTTCCGAGTCGCTTTTGATCCAAATTGTCTGTAAGTTGATATAATATCAAGACGGTCTCAGAAAGTAATACTTTTTTTATTCTGACAGAAAATCTTGGCAATATTTGCATAAACAAATGTCTAAGAGAAATGCATATTGGCCTTGTCAATGATAAGCAGACGGGGCTTCTTGCGCAGTATACCGCTACAATCTACATATAAAACTATTTGTCTGTCCACTTCCCTTGATTTATCGATATTGATTCGCCAGCTCAGGTTATTTATATTTAAGATTGTTTTGGGAAATTTTCTTCAAAAACCCGCTCAAGAGCGACTTCATATCCAAAGTTTTGGTAACTCGAGTTTGGGGTTGGTTTACAACGGTTTGTTGGTAGGCAACATCACACTTCCCCTGAACAGAGTAAAGCACAACTACCATCGAGCTAAAAGCTTTTCGAATTAATCAAGTCTGTTTTGAATTAAGTTGATATACATATGTTAATTGAAGTACTGCACTGCTAAAAGTTTTCTACACTGTCAAAGTATACAACAATTTATAAACAAAAGTGTATTTCAGATACTGACATGAGCACTTACCGTTAGTTTGGTCATTTTTGCGATTATTAAATTTACGATATTTTCGCGAATTTCCAATTTCACTACAGTAATTTAAAATCTCGCGAAAGATTAATTTCACATAGATTCATTGTAAGAGAATTCTTCTTTATCGATCTAAAATTCTGCTCACAAACCGCGAAAGTTTTGTCATGCGAAAATTATCAAATTTACAGTATTAATATACTTGCCTATGGTTAATGATTCTTCCTGTGCGGCCAGCGAGAATTATGATCAGCCTTCATTTTTATGCAGTCTGATCAAGTAATGTGCACTGTTCGTTATAAAGTCAGCAAAATGAACAACCCTTTGAATAACTAGTGGTCTAAATTAAAGATGAACGAGTCCATAGAAATAAATTAATTAAAATAAATTTTAATGCATGGTTGCTATGTTATTAGAACGCAAACGATATAGTCAAGTTATCACTATCAGCTTGTCTGTAAAGCTCAGTTCTGGCACAAATACGAAGATGGCTATGTAAATATACGTAATCTATCAATGTATTTTATTGATCATAGGCATGCTATTCGTACGTTTGTCTTCCTGTATAGAAACATAAATGCTGAGTGTTCATTCTTTGTTTTGGTTAGTCAATGCTTTTGTTTAGCAGATCCTTTTGTACAAGTAAGAATTGGCATTGTTATGGAGTTACTTTGGGCAATGTTGCCTTAAATTAAGTAAATTGTTCAAAGTAGGAGACAAATAAAATAAAGACGGTGCCTTAAGGAAAAAACACGATATATTTGTAAAGGATTAA
Source organism: Saxidomus purpurata (assembly GCA_022818135.1). NCBI lineage: Eukaryota > Metazoa > Mollusca > Bivalvia > Venerida > Veneridae > Saxidomus > Saxidomus purpurata. Next base: position 32,973,130 of record JAFMSR010000005.1, on the reverse strand, counting down.
TCAATTAAATTTCAAAACAAATAAAAAGATGGTGCCTACAGAAAAACCCTGACATAATTTGTAAAACATTAAATCCACTTTATTTTAGTCTAGCTTTAAGTTAAAGTACACAGTCTTATGACAAATACCACTTTGTTTTATAAATCGGTTTTGGCTCCCCTTATCAATACCAATATCTTATTCAAGACGTGTGAACTGTTTATTAGTCGCCGGTCGAAACTGGCGACTATATTTGATATGCTTAAGGATTCTTCAGCTGGTAGGAGAAGTTATTAAAATGTATGGACTTGTTACAATTTTGTTCTGACATCTTACATTGTTGTTTGAAATAAAACAAAACTATTTTAAAAATCGCAAAGGAAGCTGAAGTTCGCGCTAAAATTGGCCCTTTTAATTAAAGGGGAATAACTGTTTAAAATGTGAAAATAATGACGCTCCCCAGACCGGTGTTTACAATATCTTATACCAAGAGAAAAGATCCGCCTAGACCAGACCAAATCGACTTTTTAAAGGTTGGCGTGGCGGTGTAACAGCGTCGCAGGAAAATAAAAACAACGATGAACATGAACACTCTTTCAGAAACGAAGTAGGTATGCATAAGTTAATATTTCCATAGCCAAAATAGATATCGATTTCAGCTTGTTTTGTTAGATTTAGCAGTAATTTCGGATTATCGTTTGTTCGGATACTTCACTCACGTGTCAATGCACTGGAAAAAATTAAATGGTACCTTTGAGTTTAATGTGCTTCTTATTTAATATTGACACGAAAGACCCATTTTTGTAATTCACAGGTCAAGTTTTATAAATTTAATAGTAAACAGATGGACTGCACCCCACCACTAGGGTCTGGTTAATTTAACAGTTTAACAGGCCTGTTTAATGGGTCACAATACACCTGTACTTTAATATTATTTATTTTTTACCAATGATAATGTATATATTTTACATATAGGATATGTATTATATATAGTGTAAGTGTCGTTACCCGAGAGCCAGATATTCTCATCTGTAAGTGCAGCCAGTGATAGATCCTTTTTCTTGCATACCATATTCGATTAATATAGCAAAAATAAAATAAAAGTTATGACTTATATTTACGGTCTATTTTCTTTTAGTAATGTATAAATGTACACATTCATTCATAAAAGTAGTTCTTTCTGACATCATCAAGTCATCTTATACCAGGGGGTATAAGATGAGATTTTCCAGCACTGGTAAAAACTGCAGATATCCCGATCTGGTATGCATGAATATTAGTTTCTTAAATGAGAACGAGGTTCAGATGGAAATATCCGTCACTGAGGGTAACTGTTTTGGCGGGAACGTTCCCGCAAAACAGTTACCCGAAGTGACGGACATTTCCATCTGAACCAAGTATCTCATGGTAGAAACTTTTTCTTGCATACCATCTTGCACTTTAAAATAGATATTTAAATACAAACTTATCGAAATGATGGATTTTATTATAAAACAAACGTTATTCAGATGCTGTGTTTGGGAAAGTGACGTCACATTGTTAATAACGTTACGTCACAAGTAATTCATGCGAGTTGTCTTACATGGGGGTGTAAGATGAGATTTCCAGCACTGTTAAAAACTGCAGATATCCCCATCTGGTATACAAGAAACATGGTTCTGATTTACAGTTACTGTAGTTTTTTTTTTAAAGGGCTGATATTCTGAACTGGCTATAATACGAATATTGTCCTATATCTCATTTTCAAACTGTTTCTATATAAAACTCTAAACTCTATATCCTTTTGATGCCCTTTTGCTAAATAGGAGTACATTAAAATGAAACATTTAGGCAAATATAGACAAATAAAAACATGTATAATTGTATGTCTCGTCTGACGTGTTGATGACGTCATTTAGACGTCATTCGTTCCATGAATCAGTTTTAAATTGTTCTATGCCATATCTGTAAAAAATATTGTATTGTACATAAACTATCTGAATGTTACTGAAATAATTTGTTTTCATGTACATGTATAATATGTCAAATAATATGTTTATTTTGAATGTTTCAATTCATATGTAATCTTCACATGTGGAGGAAATAAAGAAATAGGCCTATATGTTTATATTTGCTGACAAAAATATCACGAATTGCAATATTATAATGTTATTAATCAAGTGATTTCATATTGGCCTTGTTATTTGTCCGAGGGTGGTCGTATTGGCCCAAGGCCGAAGGCCCGAGGACAAATAACAATATGAAATCACTTGATTAATGATAATTTTATTATTCAGCTTTACAATGTTGGCTAAAAAGTGTAAATCTAACATTTTCATGAGTTGTGGATATCTGAGGAAATCTCACCCGAGGGTTGAGATACGTCCCAAAAACGAGGCTCTGTCGAGTTTTTTTTTTACGTATCTCAACCGGAGGGTGGGATTTCCTTATCCACAACTCAATGGACATGGTAGATTTATTTTCTCACCGTTTGAATCGCATTTTCACACAAGTAAGAAGAAATAAGTGTAAATAAAGGATGGAGATGAAAATCAACTTTTTCTCGAATTTTACTTCGAAAATGCTACAGATGGATGGAAATGATCTAACTAAGAACATGATACCCATAACCCAATGTTTATTTCAAAAATAAAAATGTTACAGTCGTTATCGGTGACGGATATTTCGATCTGAACCTCGTGCTCATGGCATAAACTATTATGAACATATAACACAAAGGCGATTGCACGCCCTATTCCTTTTCAAATACAGCCTGTCAAATTTTAAATTTAAATTTCCAAACACATTTCTTCATCAATTCCAAGTTTATTGTCTACCTTTTTCAAACAGGATCAAATAAATTACGCACAACGCAATTCCAAAGAATATATGAAAGACAAGTTTGCACGACCTGTATCATCTAATCACAGAGTGCATAATTAATGACTCCATAAAGTAGCGTCTGCTACTGTGGTGGAGTCATAAAGAATAATGCTCAAGAGCCACCAGACATGACAACTGATATATGAAGGCATGAAACAGCAATGCACTGTCTTGGTTATGCATATGACTAATGGTGCACAGTACATTAAACTAAATATGGTTCATTCTAACACAAGCGGCTGCTTGCATATCTAAAGACTCTTAAAATGTCTATATACATGAATATACAAACTAATAGTTGTGAACTTCACCAAGAATGCGTAAACAAAGTTTATGTTATTATGCTTTAACAATAATGTTGTCAGAGGTGTAGGAATATCTTTTTTAATCATCATTTTTTTTAATCTTGCATTCAAGTTCCAGTTTATGCAATTTAATAAGAGCACTTTTCGTATAACTGCGTGATATCATATATGACGTCATAAAATGAATATTCATGTATAGCGTGACATATACAGGATGGCCAAATAATACTGTTTTAAGTGGATGGATTTAATTTCTCTATTTCTGTCTTTAAGTGGCTTAGTGTTTTACATACATTAAGGCCTTATTTACATGTTCGCTCTTTATGATATAGAGTGTAGCTCCGTGCGCTGTAGTATCTATAGAAACTTTTTGTTTAAAGTTTATGGCAAATAGAAAAGCAAAGTTTCGAAAAAATTCGCATTTCCATTGCATTCTACAATAAAAAAAATGTAGAACAGATACTACACACCCCGAGAGACTCTAAAATAAACGTTAAAGGAACATTTGAACCCCGAATACGTACAACACCTCAAAACTTTGTCAAAACATAAAGTAAAGCCAGTCAAACCAATTCAGAAAAACAATCCCTGACACCACCTACAACATAAAAATACTACTGGGTATTGAAGCTGATTGAAAAATGAATTTGGGGCTGTCCCAATATTAATTTCAGAGAACTGTAATGTTATTCAGGATGGATACGACATGTCTACCAACAAAAGCTTTCCAAACTTTGCGAAAAACATCACATTTTCAAAAAAAAGCATAAGGTCAAAATGTATTTTGACTCCACTTTTCTACAATGTACTTATTTGTATTCAAAACAAATCACCACTGTCACAGCTATTCTTTTAACTAAGACTATCCTTTTCTGTATCTACCCTGAAGTGTTTTTGGGGTAATTTAAACAGAACCATTACAGTATTCCCTTATTGTCTTACTAACAAACATCAATTATGTTGATAGAATGACACAGAATGACGATACAATTGTGCAGTTTTTCTTTCTAAAATACGAAGAGACTGTGACAGAATCGCCTAAATTGTCATTTTACCAGAAATTCTAGAGTAGAGAATACTTGTACCATTGGGCGCAATTTGAAGTCCTGCATGTCATGATGTCGTGTGCATGGCGCCTGGTGCATTATGTGCGAATATCATCGCGATTTTTGTCTGCCACTAAGACGGGAAAGGATAAAAATGGGCAAGATACATTTTGAGATAAATCTAGGCAGAGAAAGTCTGATAAAGCGACAGAAAAAGAGTTTTAAAGAGAGAGACAGACAAAGAGTGTTGACTGAAGAAACGTTGTGCAACTACAAAATGTAAAAAGACCACGGACCGCGTGATTTCTCTCATGGTTAAATGATGATAAATCATGTATGCTTATTTGCCTAAAAACAAAAATATTTATTATGTTTGATAGGTTGCCATTCATTTCAACATAGAAAACGAAATGTCTATGATTTAGAGACACTTTGAAAACAGAAAACAAAACTGCATTAGAAAAGGCTGGTTTTGTACATTAATATCTTATTATGTTAAAAGTGTATGTCCTACAAGGTAACAACTTAAAAGCTTACAATCGATTTTAGTACAGAACTGAAATGAACTGACAAGACATTCCCTATCAATTTGCAAACAGAGGCAATATGACAGACACAGTATGCCAATTCTATATATTGTTAACCGTACGGGCTCTAGAACATTGAACATTGAACAACGTACTAGAAATTGTATTAGTAGTTAACGTCGATTTTCTAAACTTGCTTTTTGGGGGGAAAATATGAGTGACAGAGGTCACATTTTTCTTGGTTCGAATGGAAAGGAAGTCTAATAAGACCGGGGATCAATGAGAAGCAAAGAGATCTTTGAGTAACAAATATGTCGTCAGTATCATGGGAAGAAAGGCTTTCCCCAAAACTGAAACTTCTAATCTTTTTTCTATTTACCACTCTTCTCTACGTTGTTTAGGTCTAGCTCATATAGTTATAATGCGAGTTTACCTTTGTTTCTTAAAACCTTTACTTTGATTTTTGTGATCAAAAATGCTTTGCTATTATAGAAGTTGTTATTTAACTACATCAAATAAATCGGTTATGGCCGAAAGATACATGCAGTTTTTTGTTTGTATTTGTGATTTTTGGGTCAACCAACCTCGTTCGAGGTGTATCATCAGTACGACCCGATATACATGCAGTTCTTGCATACCATACCAAAGTATCAAAAGATTGAATCTAAAAGTTTGTTTAATTTTGTATACTAGCACTGTTGTACTCGCTAATAATATGCCTTACACTTTTTAACTTCTTAGAATAAAGCAAAATTTGCGAACTCCTCAAACGGAAAGGTGTAGGAAAATTACAAGAATTCCGAAAAGGTTTTGAAATTCATATAATTGAATTAAGTCAACTGTTCTAGTCGTACCAACGAGTTGAACACATACTTTGCCATTGTCCTAATCAGTATAAACGTTTGTCGAAAGGAAAAAGGCATTACAATTGTTCTTTAAGATCCAAAATATTCGTGAATAATTTACCAAATCAATTGTTCCAGTGTTAGCAACGAATACACTAATAATGTTTCCATACGTTTTAATATACATTTCTATAAACTGCGGGGTGCTCAATTGTCCATCTAACTTTTTTCACAAATAAAGTGTAAAGTCTAAAAAATATCCGAGTGTTTAAAAGTCAAACATTATGAAACGTTGACTATACCTTTTAATTTAGAAAGTAACGAAACTTTAAACGTATACAATACAATTCTTTGGTTTACAAGTTTATTTCATTTGGTCAGCAATAGTCTTTTTATCGCGAAAAGTAACACAATGCCTAGAACATTCAAGACAAAGGGTGTTTAAAAAAAAGATATATTTCAAAACGTTTTAACACGGTTAGTTCTGATTATTATTTTAGCAGAATATTTCTACTGAAAATAATTATGTCTGATTGAAGCTATTTTGTCAGCCTTCAAAATGCTACATTATTTTTTTATCTTGAACCAGTTATATTAAGATATTAACATGTGGGAGAGAGCATAAAACCTGCTAAATTTGTGTAATATGCAGCATGATTTCACTTTTACATGTTGTTTTCTTTTCTCGTGCGCTCTGCTTCATTCTGCGTTTTTATTTTCCCCTGTACAATTTAATCGATCAGCAGTTGCAACAGCATTTATTATCTCAACTTCAAAAACGTGTTTGTCATAAAGAAGATTATTGTCACTTGACGAGACAAAGCAACACTGGGGCTAATTGACTTCTTTCAACTTTTATACAATTAGCATTGATCAACTAAATCTTTGAAGATCTCGTGGAGCTTCGGCTACATAACGCATTCCCATATGACAACACCGTGTCTCACCACGGGTAAATTTACGGAGAATATGTTCTTAAGAAAGTAACACATCTTCTAAAGTTTCTCTTGCGTTTCTTCCATATAAGTGAATATTAATAGAATTACATGTCTAAAACTTCCTCCAACTGTGTCTATGTGCTTTGCACAAAGAAACGGTGTCTTCCAGAAGTAACACAGCTCATAATAAATCTCACAGGTCTTCGTACAAACTTTAGGAGCAGTATATAATACGGATTGCTGTAAGCGATATGCTTCAGGTTAAATAATTGTCAATTCCAAATTTGGTATTTTTATCTTGTACTTGTTTGCTTCAATGTTTCGGCCACGAAACAATTTTATTTATTTTATTGGGTTTAGCAAATCAAACCAAGAAAACTTTAAGTATATTTCTGGTAATAGGGAGAAATTATATGACAAATTAGGGAAGACATTCTATTTTTTATCAAGATAATTTCATATACTAGAATGCTTAAACACGTATTAGTTTTCACTATAATACTCGAAAGTGACCACGTTACTGGCTTTTGACTATCAAATAGAAATAATTTAGGCCGAGGTTACCAGAACCATAATATATATTTGTTTTGGCCGTACTCAATGTTCAAAGTCATACTGAAAAAATATCTTCTCACTTTTTCATTGCAAGCACTTTACGTTGACAACATATTTTTAGGCCTGTATGTCTTGAAAGTCAAATAGACAAGAAACGTTCTTGTGTATATAGAACTTATCACGAACTGTCTGTGTAACGTGCATGATGTCATCAAATGCACGGGTAAAACAATATCCATCGTTTGCATTTTTCTTCAAATAGACGTATACACAATTTGTCATGAACTAGAAATTTGCTTTAGCAATTTTATATACAAAACAGCAAAGTAATACATAGCAATGGACATGACAACCGTTATATTGGCAAAATCGCTTAAATTATTCGTTAGCCATTATGTATATAAAACCAGCATTATATATACATTTAAATTCGATGTTTTATTACATCAATGAAAAAAGGACTGCTTTTATTTGGTAAACAGCAGTTAAAATATATATGATTTCAAGTTTACTATTTGAAGACGCGATATCAGTTCACTAAAACGAATGTCTATGTTTATCCTAACTGTACTAGTATTAATTTTACGTGATTTTTGTAGTCTAACTGCTTTTTATTCAAACCCCAAATGATGGAAAAACGGGGTTTGAAAACAAAATGCTGATCTATGACTTTGTCTTAAGGACAAAAACAACTACGTTGACTGTCTTATAACATGTATATACTTCAAAGACACAGCAACTTTGTTGTTTTAATTTAAACTACATACAAGAAATCTTGTAAATGTCTTATAATTATGTACATATGACCTGTTTATAAGCTTTTTTTAAAATGCTGTTTGGGAAAATTGCATGTAATATAGTCGTCACAGACATTGGAATTTAAAATTTTACATTTTATATAGGTTATAAAAAATTCATACCTACAAGAAATTACATTTTTCTTAATTTCCAGGAAAATGAAGATTTAAAATGATGTTATGTAAAGGGCTCATTTCTACACCATGTAACAATTATTATTTATCGAACCTATAATTTTTATATAGGCCGTTAATATTGTACAGGGGAAATTGGGGAAAATATTAAATTACTATTTATGCAACATTAATTCATGTTTTTAGAATATCTATGGGCTTACTAATGGACCGTTTCAGGGTGAAAAAAACTCATACAAAGTTGATGTTCTTCAATACTGGAGGAAAAAAAATATGAAAGTATATCTACATATATTTATATACAAGTACTTACCACTTCTGTAGAAGTCGATGATTGAATTGAAGACAGCAGGGTGTCTGTCGAAGAAATACACATCTTTTTGACTGCTCGAGAACTCGTGCTGTTCAGCTAGGCGTGACAATCGTGTATTTTCTATTTTCTTCAGCGTTGTCAAGTGTGTCTCGTGCCGGACACCGCCAACATTCAGAACTATTCGGTCTTCATCCTCGGAGTATTCGGAATCATTTTTGGCGGGAAGGGTGTCGGTGGGTGAAATGACCGGTGTCTCCTCGCCCTGAAGATCATCCGAGAGCGAGTCGGCTTCCTCGGAGGCGAGGTAACCGGGTTTATTCGAGTCGTCATGCTCAAGCATGTCTACCCTAGTTCAACAGGTCCTTTTATAAGGCAATAATAGCCAACGACTTTTGGCATTACAACAACACGTATTCCATTTTAACTCCAAAAACCCGGAAGTATTTTCAAAGTCTAAGTTTCCTTCGAATTACATTATTCACAAAAATATGTGTACAAATTTTCAAAACACGAAGCACAATCACAATATGACTACTCTACAAACTACATGGAATCAGAAGATTCAGGACATAATTCCTAATTCATAAAAAACTGTCCAATCTTCCTTCTCCGAATTCCTGAATACTTCTCTCTCTTCGTTGGCATCAAAACCTGCGCCAACCCCCAATAGTTGTTGATGGTAATTAATAATTAACAACATCATAGCAGGGTATCCATTAAAGCAAGGAATTAATGGTCACAGTATCTCGGCGAACGTTCGTCCCGATGTGAACGCTTTGAGTTTTAAACCAATTTAGCTAGATAAACTCATCCTTTTATTGGTTTATGTTGTTTTCGCTGTTTTAGGCATAAACCAAAGAAACAGTCGACCACGTGACTGTATCGAAATGTTCATTTCATGCAATACCAGACGATGTGATGGTTCGATCCGATCTAATTTGCAAACATCTGATAGATTTTATGTTGCACATTCCGATCTGAGAGAACGATGTTCATATATCTAGTTTCCAATAACGGGCACCTCCTTATTAATGTAAATTAATTCCACCGCTGAAGTCAGTCGCATATTTTCCAATGACAGAAAGAGCTAAATCGTAGCCAAGGAATTTTTAATATATTTTTATTTTGCACGCTAATTGATGCATGTCAAAGCAAAGGCTAGAATGTCAATGATTCACATGACTCAGCTAAGCATGTAGACCTCTAGTTCAATAAGTTGACTACGTCATCGATCGTTTCCAGTGATCGGGAAATGGTACTGAGCTTGTATTTTACTGCTGCTGCATATACAGTCCAACCTTGCCAAACAATACCTCACTGGAGCAACAACCTCCCTTAAAAGACATAAATTATTTTCCTGTTGCTTTAATTATATAAGGAATCGACCTCACCAGAACAAAACCTCTCTTCAACAAAACATATTTTTTGTATTCCCAAGGTTGTTCGCTCCCTAGAGATCCGGTAGTTCAAAATCAAAAGCTTTTATCCTAAACAAGTGAAATTGGGTCTAAAACGAGTCCAAATCAAATCCAACAGTCCAAGAATACAGCCACTGTTTAGCTTTGCACTTAATGACCGACTATTGCAAATTCAGGTCTTAATAATTTCCATTAACGTCATAGTGGAATATCTGAGTATATGTACATGATGCTTTATTTAATGTCTGTTTAAGAAATACGCATGTCGACTTTCGTCCTCTCACACTGTGATGTCACATTTTGTTCTTTGAAAGACGCTTCATTCTACGAAATGCTTTGATTTGCTGTAAAAGAAATTGTCCCGAATATTCTTGCAAACAATGTGTACAAATATATCAAACCATATGGAAAGTGACACTAGAAAAGCAACCATAGTGACAAAATTTTCAAAAAGATAGTTTCTGGGGTTTTTTAAGCTACCAAATGTAAAAGATATTTAATGAACATATTCTTGAAACTTAACAAAGACATGGTCATTTAGAGAGTAATCTTAAATGACTTTATATTAAAAATATTTTCTCGTCAGACATTTTGATTGGCAGACGGAGTCATGTTAATTCCTGAAATGGGGTGTACTTTTCCCTATGGTATATGTCTACTTTTTATCAACAAATTTTACAGACACGACTCAGGTAACAGATCTATTCCATCCTACCTAGAATATAAAATAATAAGTGCGAAACTATGACAGAGTTACGCACAAGCAAGCTGGAAAAGTTTTGTGTTTCATGTAGGTTTTGTTTTCTGTCAGAAATTTTAATCTAACAATTCAACACATGACCTAAAAGCAAATTCACAAGCATAATTATGTTGAAAGCGTGGTCTGCTTTTTTTTTAGCTTTGCACGTTTAAGTTGCAATGCTTGCAGAGTTTAACTGCAGATGTGTTTTAAGGTTTTAAGATTAGATTTCATGAAGTGCTTTTAATAGGGTTAGACAAGTGATTTAAAATGATATTAGTAAATGACAGATTGCTGTTTTTAAACATGTTTCTATCGATCCATCTGTAATAATTGGCAAAAGGATCAAGACAAAATTGATGTCTTTGCTGTTGTAAAACAGAATATCTTCGATATATTATATATAATATTATCATATTCATAATATTTTGTCTGGTGATATCATCATCTAAATGTTTCTCTCTAGTAGGCTATAAATTGAATATAATGGTTTATCTGTCAATAGAATAATAATGTATTTTTTCCTGGTCTTATTATGCCAACTTCCTGCTTACAAGTTTTCTTACGTTGCTACCACTTTCGTGAAGAAAACTTCAGAAAAACCTTGTAAATATGCACTCGTTGACACAAGATATGCTTTCTAAACATCTGGTGGTGTCTTCGTTTCTTAAGTATGTCATATATTCCGTATTTTATGCCATAATATCTGATGCCTCCTCTCATAATCAAGTTGACAAATATCTTATAGTTTTACATTTGTATCGTGTTTCTAGAATGATGTAATCAATATTTCAAATATGGTGAATACCATGAAAAGAGATGAAAGTTAGTTAAATAATTAATGAACCAGACCCGAGCATAAAAGACTGAGACTCTATGACCAGTTTTAAAACGTTTGTTTGTTTTTATGCTGTTGAATTTATACTGGTATATTATCTATTTATGCATGGTTAAAGCCGTGGTTAAGTGTCACAGATGTTGAATGAAGGAAAACAACATATAAATTTTGAATAAAAAATGGGCATTTATTCAAAATGCCATGAACTAAAATTGTTATCTCATATGACACAAAGTAAAAACGTACATAATTTTTTTTTAATTTAATCATTAATTTTCACGCATGTCGCTCCAATGGAAATGATAGAGCTAGCAGGTTCTGCAAACTATGTAGCCAAAAGTTGGTTGAATCTGAGTTTCATTTTATGTTGTGTTGTACTAAATATAGAACTCTCAGAACTAAGTATAGCTGTTACTAAGAATGGCCCTACATAAATATGTTTAACTCCCTAATGTCAACACATAATAAGAAAAAATTGTATAACATAGCAAAATACAGTAAAGATGCATTTGAACTAAGAAAGAATACTCTGGAAAACTTATTTCAAATATTTGAAATGTGTATATATTTGTCACCTATCTGTTTGTAGTAGTGTTTATATATGTATGTTGATATATATATTTATTTGTTTGTCTTTGCCATAATTGTATGTATATATTGCCAAAGCCATTTCCTATGCTGGTTGCCAATAAACTTGAAACTTAAAATTTTAAACTATAAATTTTCACGATGGCTGCCAAAAAAAAGCCAACAAACGGGAAATACAAAATAAGAATTAAAAAAAAAGATTAGAGCAAACATCAAATAAACAGGGGGTGAATTAAAAGTGACAAGTGAGGTCACCTGATAAAATTCTGAAAAATAGATTGATTGATGCTATAATTCATGTTCTAGGCTAAATTCCGTTTTCCAGACAGAAGATTAGACATATATTCAAAATGCCAGAAAATGGAATTAATATCTTATAGGACACAAAGTAAAAACGTATATAATTAATAATATTTCGTGACATACCGAGGGGTCAACACGAAACTATATACTATCTGCTTCTTTTTCTATATGTGCTTACGTGCAAGTGTCTTGGCGTGAAGAACAATGTTGCACTTCAGGGAGCCTGGGCGTATGGGTACAGGGTCGGACTATACCTACACAGATATGAAACCGAACAAGCTAACAACATCCAAGCTTCATGACTCATTATTTAAGATCTACCTTCGATCGGCAGTCCCTGGAGAGACACCCAAGTCGCATTGGATGTATTACATACATTGTAGTTTGAATTCATCCTGGCTAATTCCTGTCTGACGGACTACGATTCCCGGTGGGGTTATATGCCGTACTTGAGCGATTATCAATAGCTCACAGTCTGAACATCCCAGAGTAATGCAGCCAAGATGTAAAATACTGATGAACTAGTCATGCAATAAAAACATGCCTGTGCACTTTGTATGCGCAAAATGCACGGAAATGAGTGCGCGTAGATCCTGTCGGATATCAAAAATTCATGCCTGCGCAGTATACCGATATTACTTTCTGCAGTTGCGTAACGCTTACCTCAAAGAAGAGAAGTACGTGTCAGACACGTGTTATTCCATCAAAAAACATCTAATTCCATTGCCATTGTACAGTTTTCTGTCTCCCAGTTTTTATCATAGGGAGTGGATTTTCTTGTCAACATCGTACAATTAGCGATTCTACGTTTCCCCTTTTGTCCTTGGTCCAAATTAAATACTGCTAGGTCAGTTCAGCTGGGATTTGCATAATGCCTGTGTAAACATTCAGAAACATTTCCTTATTGAATTACATCAAACTTTTGTCAGGGAAGACTTTTTTGTTCTATTTGTGTTGGAGTTTCTTCGGAAATTACTTGGGTAATTGTGCAGTACATAACGGGATAGGAAGACACACAGGCAGACACGACTTACACACATACGGACACACAGAGAAGTGATCCTTGAGGGTTGACCTGCTTCTTTGTAAGTAGGTTACACACAAAATCCTGAAGCTGATAAAAAAGACTTTTGCTTGCCAAAGATCGTATCATCTAAGCAACATTTTCTTAGGCTGGGTAGATGCGGACACTGACTACACATTCTGTCTTCGGTTCGTTTTGTCGGATATGTCCCTACGCACAATACATGTCTCTGTCCAGAGTGAAAGACAATTCGCCAGGATAGTTTTCAAGGTAAGCTGGGCACCTATCAAATTCCGAGACAAACTTAAACACATTTCAGGCTTGTTATTCCGGAAAGTGCTGGTAAAATTCATGCCAGAAATATTTGCAAGGTTAGATATTACAAAGATTTTGTTTTTGCTATGATCTGATACCTGTGTCGTCCAATGTAGGTAATGACCGAAGTTGTGCAGAAAACCAAACTTGATATCAAGAAAGAAGAATTCCAACATCCGAAAAGTTTTACTGTAAAGGGATGTTAAGGAAAATAACAGGCCGAAGAATAATCTATAACCTATATACATGTAACGTTTGGTTGCATGTTACAGGGAGTATCTTATGGTTAAAATTGTGTGACATTTATTCGTTGGGCGCAGAAAAGGATGGACAGTTCGAAAACTGTTACACTCTGAAGGTTAGCAAATGAATCGTAGAGTAATTGATAATGGAAACATTGGCCATACATGAAACTGGTTTTAGCCAATTATGTGTTAGTATTTGCCAAATACGGGTTAGTGTCAAAATACGCTTGTGTATCGTATTTTCTTCTCATTTTCAAGGATTACGGCACATGACGGCACTTTGTCGCTAGGTTTCTCTATCTAAGATGCCCCGTCCGGAACTTGGCTTATTTTAACTATTGTGTGTGAGGGTAAAAGTTTTTTGTGTGTTTTCTATGGCTATTTATATGACAGTTTAGCAGATGTTTCAGACCATTCTTCATTCGTGTTATGCTTATTCTTGGGGTTATACAGAAAACTACAGGGAGCTTTCATGGTAAAGTTTGTGAAGGAAGCTAAATCAACCGATCCCAACAGAAAGTGAAATAGAATACGGACGAAAGACAGTTGAATGTATCATGCGTTACGGTCATTTAGGTCTGTTAATTAAGACTATCCCATGCACTCACACAAGACTATTAACATCCCAAACAGTACTTTATGTGTAGAATGATCAATATCACGACAACCATTTGGGTTTAAAGGACATAAATGTGATGAATGTGTATGGATCACTATACACAATTATGATAAACGCTTTTAGACTACTGTCATATACCAGCTGTATATTGCCGTTGGTACGTGGTTACATTAGCCACGGTTTAAGCTTTTATTATTTACGTATTTGCCTTAATTCCAGATGTATCTAGATATATTCTGTCCGGACTGTCAAATTAATTAGTATTTTGGAGAGGCATAATGTAATTTGCCGGACTAACCAGCTAGAAAATTTGCACCAGGAATGACATATTTAGTTCTAGAGTTTGTAAAATAGAAAAACCGTATGGTTCCAAATTACCACTACGAGTTTATTTGGCGAGGCAAATCTTCATATGGCATTTGCAACATTAAAATGTCAGCTGACTACAAAAATATTGTACCAACAAAACTCTTGGCATTCGAATTATTTGCATCACAAAAAAAAGACGAGAAAAGTATTGATGCAAAGTAGCAAACGGTGCCGAGAAATAGTTTCAAATTGTATGTCATCATAATTTAAGTGAAAATGGTTTTAAATTAGTAAAAATTTAACAAATAATTGAACCAAACACTCCTATATTCGTATAAGGTATGACTGTAAAACTGTTTTCGCTCCCGGACTGCACACGTGGCATTTGTCAATAACCTTCAAATTCAATCAATTACATGATTGACTTACATTTTTATCTGGACCAGAAAATCCCATATTCGTAAGGGAAATTATATTTTTGCAAAAAAAAAACTACATTTGTATTTCTGATTTTCAGCTACACCGTGATAAATGAACACGACATTCGACTGGATCTAGTATAAGGGGGCAATTCTTTACGATTTCGTATGTTTTAAAGATACGAAAACGTACATTAAAAGCAAGCAATTTTTTTCATGTTATCTTTGTATTATATTACAATATTAAAATGCACTTACAACATTAAATTGATATCTTTAAGAACCAAAGGACAATTAACCATCAAAATCAATTTCATAACAATTTCTTCAAGATGCAAAATCTTTTACAAGCAAATAAAAATATCATTCCATAAAGGAGTGCGGCGCCAATAAACTTATAAAAATAGCAACCGTTAATGAAAATCTCATTTGTTTTGCAAAAAGCATGAATTGGACAAAAATGCGGGCAGGTTTTCATTATTGTCATTGGAATCGATCAAACGAACATTGCACCTACCGTACCATCCTACAAAGCTTAAACGGGAGAGCAAATTGTCCATGTAAATTCCAAAAATACGTATATTAGAATTACCTTAAGCAGCTTGTTCCCTTTCAAGCAGGCACCGTTCGGTTCGTTGATGGTTCTGGAAGTACCTCGCCTGCAGTCATACTAATAATAGCACCTTGGTTAGAGGATATAACCTTAGATCCACACAACATTGGTGCATATTATAAATATGTTTTCTTCAAATCGTCGGAACCCCTGTACAACACCGTTTTTACTACATGTACATTTTATCATTCGGCCTAGCCACTTTGTATTATGACTAAACGAGGGCATCTTCCTCTATCCATTATCTCTATCATGTTGTCATTTTGACGCCTTAACGTAAAACAAGATTATTTTTGACATTGCTTTAAAATATGCAACGTAGAAGCTGCATAAAAGATAAATAATTGATTACTTTGCAGTGTAGACTGTGGTAATAAGTGTGTGTGTGTGTGTGTGTGTGTGTGCGTGTGCGTGTGCGTGTACGTGCGTGTGCGTGTTTTACAACCTTTTAAAAAAATCTAAGAAAACCTATCTATAATCTAGTCAATGATTGTTCCTTCTGCAGCTTCTGCAACTGACGGAAAATCAAGTAACTCCTCTATAATATACCCCGTGAATTATTTCAGGCGGACACCTGTTGAGTACAACCAGTGGGTAGCTTTTGCTCTGTAAGAATACATGCAATGAGACTGACGGAGTTCGATTCAGTATGCAGGGCCAAGTGATTATGTAACCCATCTTCTTGCACGCTAAAATACGTGACAAAAATAGGTGTTTTATTTAATAAGCGTGAATTGATGCATAATGCAATGATTTTCATCAGCTTGCGTGACTGTATTTTGCACGGCCCTCCATGTTTCTGAAAATCAATTATCATGACCCTGCATCAAAGTTTCCAAAAGGCTCTCAAAGCATCGCGAATCACACCTTAACTTATATACGCCAAAGTATAATAGAGCTATACTTGCCGAATTACTTATTGGGGTGTTTTCTAGGCCGTGAGATATATTAATACATCAGACTATAAAACGAAAAAAATATCACACAAAATAACCACAGAATTTCCAAAGGTCTGCCACGACGACTATTTCAGGTTTCGATTTTCTCGATTTTTAACAGAATTTCACATGTATCCGTATGTGTACTCTAAAATTACATCTATATATTAACCCAAACACGAGCAGACGCTACGGTGAAGTTTATTATTAGCTCTTGGCAAAAGTTTCAATCGCAGATCCTCGGGCACTGATGGTTAAGAACTCGGGCTAACACTAAAGGTGATTAATACCCTCGCAGTGTCTTTGTCAGGAATGTAAATTGTGTTATACTGATGGTTATTTAATTTTCGTCACTTTTAGCTAATTTCCTATTTCGCCAATTCAAAAATTTCGCGTAAGATTCATCTCAAATTGTTTTGTCATTACCAAATTCCCCTCTCGAAAATAAATTTGTGGAATAAAAATCTGTCGAATATCAAATCACGAATTTTTCTAGCAACGAAAATTACCCTATTCACAGTATCTTCATCTTGAAATATATGCAGTTCTTTAAGTTTCATTATCATGGTAACCAGACTTTTATCACTAAACCTGCCAGTGAAGGAGACAAATACGCCCGCAACATCAGTTTTGATAGCGATTAAAGGTCAGGCGTATTTGTCTATGTCCAAGAGGCAGAACTTTGAACCACCTCACAGATTTCCACCAATTCGTTTTGAAATATCGAGTTGTCGGAGTGCCATTCTGCAAATCTTAGAAATGTGCGAATGGTATTTAAGTTTGAAATCTAAAGTTACGCCTAACAAATGTATTTCTTCTTCACAAATGATTCCATTGATTTCAATTTAAAAACAATATTTTTATCAATCGTTTTCTTTCCTAAAGCTGTAACTTGAAATTTATCTGGATTTGCTTTCATATGATTATCTGAAAACCATTGTATTAGAGATTGGCTATCTTTTTCTAAAGTTGCAACTACATTTACAATGTTTTATCACAGTAGGAGACAATGTCGTCATCAGCATAAGTATACAGGCTGCTTTTGAATGTCATTTATAAATAACACAAGTATTAAATAAAACCGATCCGAGTAAAGAACCTTGAGGAACCCCTTTATATATTTGGCTAAACTTCCTATGATTTGACCAATTTTGTGCAGTTTTCTATTTAAAAGAAAACTGTTTCTAAGGTTTACTGCGTATTCTGATACAACGCAGTATTTAAATTATTAGAGAGGTAATCAAATCCATCAATAATATTCGACAAGTCAATGAATATGGCAGCCACATATTTTTTGTCATTAAGGGCTTGTTTCCCATTTACCACTACTTTAAGCAAAGTGCTCTGACAGCCATAACCTGGGTGAAAAGCTGATAAGTCAATGGACTATTTTTCTTATGAAATTGGGCAATCTAGGTTATTTTTAAATCATCTGGAAACATTGATCTACTTAACAGTTTTGTTAGCCATAATGGTGATAGGGTTTTGCCAACTTCATTAGTCTAGAAGAAATACCATCATGACCAGTGACCTTTTTCGTTCATAAGTTATCAATTTGCTTATTGACAAAAGAGCTACAGACTGGTGTAAATATTAAAGAGGGTGCAATCTTACTTATTTTCATTAATCAATTTTGGACTTTGGTTTTCTCGAGTAATTGAATCCTTTCCAATATCTTTTGCCACATACACAAAGACGTTGTCTAAAATATCCTCTGTTAGTTTTACATAATATTTTAGCTTTCTGTATAAATGTACCTTTGTTGGTTACAAAGGGCTTTACTTGTAAGCCAGAAAGTTTCATTCTTACATCCTCAAGTGCATCTATCAAGAAAATATTTATTCATCGATTTTCTCTTGATACTATTAACCAAATTTCTGTTTTCAGTTTTTCTCCAATATCTTGAAGATTTGTACTTTTGCAATAGTTAAAAAGCACTTTTTTTATAAATGGTTTGTTTAAAAGTCTGGTTCATGAAAGGCACACATTTCTCAACTACTTTTTTCTTTTTCACCAGGGCATGCTGCTAATGCACTATTAAAAGTGTTGCATAAAAGGTTAACATCGTCAGTGTTACAGTTTATGTTTCACAGACCAGTCTGGTATCTGGTTTGATTGCAAAGATTACATCAAGAAGTGAAGGCTTATGATTTTACAGTGCAAGATACAGAACAAGTCCCATTCCAGAGACACCATGGTTCTTCAACATGCACGGTGTACATCAGCGATACATCAGACAATGGCATGACTTTAAACAGTAAGTTGCCAACTCTAAGTCATAGGTATATGTCAGTTATAACGCACATTACTCGGTTGTGTTTCAAAAACTTTGCAACAAAAATCTTTGCTGAATACATGACCTCTAATTGCGTACAAAGAAAACAAGTGTATGCGAAGATACTCAGCTAGTTTTAGTCTCTTATATATTGGAGTTTGAAATTCACAGCACCCTTAAGCTTGTACATGTATTTCATAGAAGTAGTCATTGATCACAACCCTTACATGTTTAAAGTCAGGCTTGGAATTTTTCCTTTAAACAAGGGAAAATACATTCAAGCAGAATCTGCAAAAAGGTTCTAAATATTGACTTCCCTTTGTACATGTATTGTGACCAATTGGTTACACTATTTCCATTCTCAAATACTCATTTTTGCCATTTATTAGCTATCCATTTCCCCTAAGTGGTGGGGGCGGTGATATCCATGAGGTTATAGACAGACCCTTTTTTCCCCTACAAACAGGAACTTGATGTGTGCAGTTGGCGCAAAGGAGGGCAATTCAACTTTATTCAGACACAAAACAAGATGGCACTAAAGGCCCAATATCACTCAACTGAGTATCACTGCACTTTTAAAGCAAGAAACGTCATAAAGGTCATAATCTAGGTCTGCAGGGTCATTTTTCAGCAGGGATCATAATCTGAACATCTTGGTAGAGGACCATTAGGCAATGCTATCTGCCGAATACCTAAAGGCTTTATGGTTTCAGACAAGATTTTCTTATATAAGCCTAATTAAAAACCAGTGACCCATCAATTTTTCCTATTTGTTGCCATAGCAACCAGAGTTGTACATGGAGTGAAATTCTTTGAACAACGTAGATAATCATGCAAGAACATCCCTGCAAAGTTTCATAAACTATTGCCAAGGGTTTTATGAAATGTCAGTTAAAAAAAAAAATGTTGAAAACAATGGACACAGGGTGATATAAAATTGCCCACCTAGAGCACTTTGTACTCTGGCAAGCTAAAAATACATGAAATAGAAAAATAGAAGTGAGAAAATTTCATTAAAGCTATAAATGAAGTATTTTTAATTTTTTCTGGACTGTCATATTAATTTAATACGTTATAATTCTTATACATTCTACTTTCACAAACTGCCCTCAATTTAAAAGTAAAATTTCATTAGATTAAATAATATGGTGACATATTATCTGCGCAGAGAAATTAAGAATAGTGAGGGATAAAAATGCTAATGCAGGAGTTATGTTTCTTGTGCTCTTCTATGTTTCAAGTATGAAGTCAATTAATTTGAGCTATAAAATGTAATTGGCAATACAGTGTGATTGCAGGAAAGAAATAGAAAAGATGACCAAGTGCCATTTTGCTATGCATAGGACAGATATTTTCTAACTTTTTTTCACACTCCAAAATGTTTTTTTGTTCATCTTCAACTGCTTTGTGTGTAATTGAACAGTCAAACCATTTATTTGTTTAATCATGCACTAATGTTAGAATTTAGCCATTAGTATTTTTATTTAATAGAAAGTGCGTTGGATTTGTGAAAGCATTGCCAGTATATACAAAGTAGTTTGATACTAGGACATTGTGTACCTTGTCCGATATCTTAGGATTTATTCTTCCATGCACTAATTTCCCAGGATTCTGGTTGCTGCACTTTGTGGTGTCTGGAAGGGACTCATCTTGCTAAATCAGCAGCCCACAGCTCCAGCACATACTTATATGATAATGACCATAATAAAATTTATGCAAGACCATAATTGTAGAAATTCAAATTATATCCAGGCCTGCTTATCATTCCTGAAGAAGTGAGGTTTCTTCCATGTAAACAAAAACAGTGAACCATCAATGGGATGCTTATTTTCAACCTCTTCAAAAAGCTACATCAAATTTCTTATCCATTTTTTTTTTCTTTTTTTATTGGACAACAATTCTCTCCAGATAAATCTACAAATACCTTAATATAAAGATAAAATCAAATCAACGAGATTTCTATGTAGTTGGTCCATAGGCAGAAAGCTGGTAGGCTATATCAATAAAGCTGTAAACTACAGCAACGGCCTTATTTCAAGAAACAATACGACTTAGCAGGCCGATTTAATGTTAACAACCTGCAGTTCTGCATAAGTTAATACCTTCTAAATTCTTTACAGAGGTGTGGTTTAGTTTGAGATCTTCTTTTCCCCTTGAATTAGCTCAATCAAATGGCTACACAGATAGCTTTTATATTGGAAGTCTGTTCCTCAGATGCTATCTTTTGACAACATATTCTGGACTGCTGGTAAAACTGAAACTTCCCAGAATGAAAACTGAATGTTAATGTCACAAACACTATGTCAAATAAATAATAACACATTTCACTGAAAAGTGAAAAATTTAACGATCAGTCTCATTTTCTCGCCTTCTTCTTCCCTTTGCTCTCTGCTTTTTTGCTTTTCTTGGGCTGGGCATATTTCGCCTCAAGCTGATCAAAAAATCCGTTCATTTCTTGTCCTCGACTTTGTTGCCTTTTCTGTATGAGAGCTTTCAATGAATCATCACAGTTCAATCCAAGCTCTTCTTTCATTTCTTCCGCCTCGGCTGCCTCCTGAGCTGCCTGTAAACCATTCAAAATGTCAAAGTTTTTGTTACGTTATCTACCTCCTTATCAATCTAATATAACTGGTAAAGCACTCGTTTTTCTTAAATTTTCATACAAAAAACACTCATGGCATGTATTGGCTCTTTGGGCCATTATTACTGTGATGTAGCTGAATGTGACTTATTTGCTTTTGATAACTCTTCTTAAATCTAAAGTTCAAATTCATGAAGTTACCTCAATGCAGACATATTGGTCCGACTTGACATGGCCTGTGCATGGTGTTTACATTATCATAAATACATCAGTGTAACGCTGGCAGGACTAAAGCAACTGAGACAGTCTAGAAGACTCTTTGAGACTCTGATACCATTCAATGTTGCTTATTCATACTCTGGGCTTTCACATAGGTTCAAAATATCTCCCCTTTTTCTGGCTAAACATGCTTAAAATTAAATCTACATGCATGTTGTATGCCAATTGCTCAGCTGGTTGTCTTGAGAAATTATATCATGTGTTAATGACAGAGCCTCATAAGCCTCATCTGTGACTTACCGATGTATGCAAATGCACCTTAAAATGGTTAGAAATGTAAAATTGACAATAAAAACTTTAACCACAGAAGATATTCATTACCTATTCAATTAAACCTGTTTATGAGGTCATCCTAATTAAGCACATGTCAATAATAATTCATCCAAACTGGCCATTTTTACATAAATACATATTTTTTTATATCTATCTTAAGCAACAAATAGTAAATCATCCAAATTGGTCAGTCTTATATACATTTTTTGTAAATATACATGTTTTAAGTAGACTCCACCTTTTCGATGGCCACTTTTGATAAATCCCTGGGCTTGATGCTGAAGACAGGGTTTATTTGTTTATGCAATGTTAGCCAAACTTCAAGTTCTTTACCTTTCTTTTTCTCTTTTCCTTTGTCTTCTTTGTTTCCTTGGTGAATTTTGCAAACTCCTGCACCTCCTTAGCCTTAATCCAACCTCTGATTATTTCGGAAAATCTTGGTTCATCATCTGTATGCGAGCACATTACATTGTTCAAGATCTCATCCATGTCCCCCTTAAACTCAATGTACGCTGTCTTTAAGTCTTCTAGCTCTTCTTTTGAACCTACAAAAAATGTGAAATAATATCAGATTTGGAAATATGTCTTTGGTAAAGTGTAATTTCTACTTAGCCAGTTCTTCAGTTAGCATAACCTGCAAACACGGAACAGGATCTGGCACAAAAAAAAATGTTTTTAAAAGGGGATAAATTATTTTAAGCAGATGCTCTTAGACATACAGATTGGAACATCAGAAAATTAGATCAACTACAGACACCCATTAACTTGCATCCACAGTTTTAAATCAGGCAGTCAATACTACAGTTTGATAATTTTGTTTTTACTGTTGTTCCTTTTGTCATCTTTCTGGTGTTATGGTGTTATGCAATTAGTGTAAAAGGCTGGTTTTAGGAAGATATACGGAAGCTGTCTGCTTTTTGGCAAAAGTAAGTAGGTGAGACTGGATGTAGCATATCATAATAAAAGTTTTGTAATTCACGCTATCTGTCAAAATATATACATGACGTTTAAGTCCGAAGATCACTTTGAATTTACTGATATAACAATATTAATTTATTGATATGATAATGATAGAACAAAGTTCTGTTCATTCTAAAACAATGCTGACATATGCCTTTCTTTTGTATTCAAGTTGTTTCTTCAAGAAAAGAGTTGCCATAGCCTTTCTTATTTTTTGCCATATCATTGAAAAGATACTGCGCTATATTTCTAATATGTACTTATCACTTTGAAAAGGGAAGTTTGGAAAGTTTTTGATTCAAATAAAGGTCATATCTGTCAGCAAGACATCTTTCTTGATAAAATGAGAGCTACATCTTTCTTGATAAAATGAGAGCTATTTGTAACTTTGATCCTACTTGTAACTTTGATCCTGGGACTTTAAATATGGCTTCTTTTCCAACTCAAAGTTATCAAGTTCTCTAAACATAATTAAATGCTGAAAACAACTCCACCATTTTTATTCATATCAAAATTAGGGCTGTGCAAAAGCCAGCAAAAATGATACTGCAATATTTTACTTGATATTGCGATTATATTGTGATATATTGCAAAACATTTTGTTTCACAAAGAAAGATAACCGGTATATTGCAATATATTGCCCACCCCTCATCAAAATATCAAGACTTTTCATGCATTCAATATCTGAGCTGTTTTGAACCAAGAAGTTTGCTGACTGTAACTTTACCTTTGTAGTTTTTCTCAAAGTCTTTAATGTCATCTGTGGTGACTTTTCTGAATAGCAATCGCCAGTAGGCTGTCCAGTCTCTGTCCTGAGGTATAGCATCATCTTCATCATCTACCTCACCTGTAACATACACATGTAGAAGATGCTGCATGAGATCAATGGCATTTGAACATGTATACAATGTACATATACATGTATCATAATCTTACTTCTAGATTTCTGACCAATATATTTAACTCTCTGTAAATAACCTGCAGTTAATGCTGAAACAATTTCTTTTATAAATACTGGAAATGCTATTTGTATATTCATTAACATGTTTTATATTCACATATTCAGAAAATGTAAAACTGACTCATAAATTGTAGACTCCAGTTTTTGCAACTCACAAACTATTGTTGTTGAGGACTCGTTGACTGTTTCCAGTGGTTCTGACCAGAATTTACACATATACATGTACTTGAAACAACATTATTAAATACCTGTTTCATCATACACTGCCCTTTTGTTTTTGTCTGAAAGAATGCAATAGACCTTTCCAATAGTCTGGAACTTCACAGTGGCCTCTTCTTTCTCTTCTGGTCCTACTCTGTCTGGATGCACCTTCAGAGACACTTTGTGATATCCCTTCTTTACTAAAATACAATTAGAGCGTGGGTGATAAAACTCTGGAGCTGACAATACAGATGAGGAGTGGTTTTGTTCATCTTCAAAATTTATATACTCGTAAATAAATACGGACCAATTGCAGTCAAGCAATCCTAGGAAGTACACTGTCATGATACTGTGATTTGGTGCTTGCTTGTGTTTTTTAATGCATCATTATATTGATTTGGGGGCTATCGACAAACTTTTCAACCGCGTCGTGACTTTGACTTTTCAACTGCGTCGTGCTCATTCATTTCGAAAACGCCATTGTTGGTGACCTCTACAGAACATTGATTCTGATTGGCCGTATGGATACATGTAAGTTGCATCATCAATCAGACAACCAATCACATAGCCCATTTCAAGAAGGTCACATGATACCAACAATGGCGTTTTCGAAATGAATGAGTTAGATGCGGTTGAGAACTCGCCTGTACTAAGTTCCCCTTAGTGTCTGGAAAGACTTTCATGCATGTTAGTAATATGTAAAACATTGTTTTAGCAAATCGATGATTTTATTTGCTTCGAAATAAGCTAAATGTTACAGAACTGAGGGCTGAACATGGTCTGTTTGACCAGACGAACCTGCGTCTTACCTTCAGAAATTGTCAACTTTCAGATAGTTTAGAGATGGCTAACGAACGTAATGCTCGCTGATGCAGGATATGGTTATACTTATTGGGTAGAATGTTTCTGCGTTTTAACAAGACCAAGTTTAAGCCAATATGTCAATTATAAGTAGTGAAAAGTAAGTTGATAGCAGACCGGGGTGTTTATTGTGAATTTGCGAGTTTTATCTCTTGAATATTATATAGGTAATAGTAGGTGGGTGGGGTATGGTTCGACCCCCTGTGATGGCAAGTAGTTACAAATTTGATTTTCTTTTGATTTACATCGGTCTGGGTTGGGAGTCCCGAAGCGTTAAGAAATTGTGTACTAAATCGGTACCACACCCGTTATATTAGGACCCAGACTATACTGGAACCTAAAGCAAAGACCTATACTATAGTTTATAGGTCTTTGCCTAAAGTTTACCTAAATATAATATGTCGCGAAATTAGATTCTTATTATCAGTGCGACAAATTACTACCAATTAAATACCTTCTGCATCTGTTGCAGATTTCTTAACACCAAGAACTTTATACAGATTGTCTGTAGAAAACTGTTCTCTGCATGTTTCTATCAAGTTTGGCATTTTTTGCAGTCTTTTTTATTTTCGATTTGACAGCGCGCGTTTTCTTGTGTTTTGTTAGAAATTTTAATCATACGATTTACTTTATAATGGTACTTGAACACTAAATATTTTTCAAGAGAGCTTTATTTCTGCAGAAAATGTACAATTGTATGGCAATGCATAATTAAAACATGCAACAGACAAGTAACAAACATATATGAATATATTTGTGAAACTAATTATTTCGGATCCATATGTCAGTATAGGATTAACCTTGTGGTGAGATAACTTGATCATTAACTCAGTAAATTGATTAAGTAAATAATAAATACCAGGGTCCGTATATTAGTAAATACATAGCTTTCGATGCCTGTTATCATATATGTTTTCAGACTGTAAGAAAAGAACCATTACTCGTAAATGTTATTCCGAGATAATGATGTTTGTGTGTATGAATGTTATTAGTTCCTAGTTTAAAACTGCAATATGTCAATTGGCTCGGGCAAAAAAATACAATTTTGGTTTTACTGAATTAAAACTTCAAAGTGCCAAATATTACAATAACTATTAAACAAATCTACGCAAATTTGTAAGTATGTGATGCAAACAATTAATGCTGTGCTAACTTCTTTTGGGTTCGGTACCAATGGCCATTCTCAATAACGTTTATACCTAAATACTTTTTTCTTTCTTTTTTTCTTCATTTTTTTAATACAATCTCGGCATATGTGAAATTTTATTGTGTGTGTCTTCCTGGTTCAAACATGTTATGCAGTTGGACTAAATTTTCTCATCATCTCACTCATATTTTTAGTATTGAAGTTGAAATTAAATGAAAGTTTGAGATCTTTTAATATTAAAATATATATACGTTCTACCGTCAAATATGGCAAAATCAAACATTAACAAGAAGTTACAACTGTCAGCTTTTATTTGGTCCCCAAATTATTTCAATATGTTAATAAATAAATAAGTTTTGAATATATCCGCGATACCCATTTTTTTTAACTGGATGATCTGAAATCTGGACTGATCGTTCATATTTTTTATATTAAAACATACTTATTTTCATCCGCCAAATATATCAAAATTATACATGTACACAAAGCTGTAACATTCGGCTTTTATCTAGTACTCGAATTTTTTTTCAAAATATTAATAAATGAAAAAGTTATGAGTGGATCCGTAATGCCTTATTTTACCCCTATATATTCTATATTGGATCCGAACCCGGAACTGCCGGATCGCCGTTTACACCTGACCGCAAAACCGTTCAAGTTACGAGAATTATTGGTACCGAATAACCATAGAGTCATGAATCAAGGATGGATGGTGCTTTTTATAGCGTCACTAGAAAGACCATCAAGCTATAGGAATGTGTATAAATAGGATCTCTATACATTTTAAAGTACAAACCTGCATTCAACGAAAAAGTGATGCGTTTTTCAAAACAAAAATGGCTGACATTTACTGGCGTCACAATTTCTTTTAATAAATGACGTCACGTTGTAAACAAAATTTGCAGCGGAAGTTTACAGACGGTGCATCGTTATAAGTATGTTATCGTATCGTGCAGGAGTCGACTCTATCCAATGTTCTATGGGTATATGACAAATCACTTATTTCATTGCTTTCAGTATTCAATTAAATACTCGTACATGCGTTTACCTATGGTCGGGCTTCGCGCCCTTCGAACTTTAGCCCGTATCAATTAACACTTCAAAGGATAATACAGAAAAGAGTATTCTCATTTTAGTCCTTTGAATATAGTGTTATATGACAATGGAAGGAAAAATAATAACATTTAACCTCAGAAGGAACAAATTTAACTCGGAATTTGATGCTAATATGAAAATAGGCAATACCTATATCGGGCGAAAGCACAAGGTGTCAAACCCCTCACAGCGATTCCGCTCTATTACTATATATGGTAAGGGGAAGTAACCGCTAAGGGTAGCCCAACTAATTGTGCACCAGACATCTATGTAATATCAGTTTGTAAAATCGGTCGGTCTAGCAGTCGGAATATTGAGGCTACAGGTAAGGGGAGTTCGCAGAATTTCCAGTTCATGATATGTTACGTCGTTTCATTTGATCAAGGTATTTCAAATAGTATGGTCCGGAAACGAGCGTAAAACGATAAATAATCTGCCTCGGATGACGTGACAAAATATCACTGAATCGCGAAAAAATCACCGGTGACGTCATTTTTTAGATTTTGAACGGATCAAACCGTCCCATTAAAATTAAGATAAGATCTAATACGAAAATCTAAGACATAACATAAGTTAATTCGACTTAAATCTATGAGAAAAAGCTGCTACATTAATCCTATGAACACCATACAAGTAGAAAAGAAACAGTAAAATTAGTCCAGTACATACAAAACTACAACCCTTTGAAAAAGTATACCTAAGATGTCATTGTTCACTCTAAAAATGACGTCATATACCACAATTTGACGTCAAAACTCACTTCATTTACATAGGCATTAAACTATTCCTGTAATCATTTTCTAACAGCATCATTTATTTTTGGTTGCAATATTATATACTCTTTCAATATATATCATATCTGGTGAACTATTTCATGTCTTCTTTCCACGATATGCCTTTTTTTATAGTGTCTAGCCAAAATAAAAAAAGAATCATTTCAAATCGCTGATGCCATAGTAATGGTCTTGAAAGATTTTGAAACAAATAGTATGTTTCTGTTGAGGAATATAGTGGCTATCAGATTTTATCATTGGTTTTGCATTAAAAGAGGGTGACAAAAATGTAAATTTTAAGGTTTTTTAATCAAATATTGTCGAATAATGTAATAAAAATGTCCGAAAGTACATTTTCGCGCGTCGAAGGTCAATTATTATAATACAAGTTCAGTAACAGATATGATCCAAACTCTTTAACATACAATTCGTTTGCACACACGACCGCATTTTAGTACTTCAGTACTTTGATTATGACAGCTTAGCCATAAATCATATTTAGTGTGTTATAACCTAAACTGGCGGACTGGTGCGCAGATTCAATAGAGACGAATAGACAGGTTTAGAATAAATTTGGGAAACAAGTCAAAATATTACGCATGCGCATTTGATCAGAGCGAAATTCAAAGAACGAACTGAAATGGAAAAGAGTTGAATTTGTAAACCCCCACCATTTGTAAACAAATATGAATATTCCAATTTGATAAAAAGGTATTAAAGGCAACATTATAGCATGTGACATACAGTTACTTTAAATCAAAGGAGGTAGGGGTGTACCTTGGACCGCAAACGGCACTGCCTCTACAAAATAAGAATTAAAAATATGCTTTCCTATAACAATGTTATTAACATGTATAATATGTTTCTGAACATTTTCTGCCTCTCTTTGACTAAAACCCATTTTATGTATAGATATTTATACATAAGAAAAGGGGGTCTAACTCCGCAAGCTGAAATTGCGATCTTATTTTGACACCTCAAACAGATGCAGATTTTGTAGCCGACGGTCTACAAAGTAATAATAAAAAGAAAAACTGTGATACTACATATCACAGCGGGCCAACAAACAAAACTGACATGTAAATATTTTGTAAATTGCAGGGTTCGACACTAACGCAGTCCCGCGGTCCCGAGGATATGTTGGGAGGGACTCCTGAACTTCCAAGTCAGTTGTTCAGTCGGGACAGTACTAAGTTTTCAGGGGAAAAGTCAATAGTTCTGTTAATAGTTTTGGGGACGTATTTGTACGCATGTTTTCTCAAAAGGATGCTAAAATCCGATGAAGAATCCACGGGACACATGAAATGTTCGGGAAACACGTGTCAAATATAACCGCAATATACAATACACAGCTTGACAGTTGATGAAATGTAAAGGCGTCATCTGTTTTGTGCTCTCAACCAATTAGAACGCGATGTTTTCCAATACTTAATTACTGTATAGGTACATGTAGGCCCTCGTAACATCCGATGATCAATTAAACGGGATTAAATGATGCTTAAATTTGATTTTAATTTTTGTTTGCCGATAAATTATCCGTGTATTACAGTTGTTTTTCTGAACCATCAGCAAACTTGATGCCTATTTTTATTAGAATGTTTAACAATAACATCAATTAGCAGCGTCTATGCAGAGAAGAAACTGACTTTTTCGGGACCGTTTACTGATTAAAAGTGACATAAAAAGAGCTCATGTGTAATTTTTTTAGTATAATTTATATGCTTATCAAATTACCGGCGTGTTTGCATTGAAGTTACTAGAAAATTATTGTGTTTGCAGACTAGTGAACGCTAGTTTTCGCCACCGTTTTACGAGTTAATGAGAAATAATCACTATTCAACTTAATATAGTTCAAACTATTGTTTGGTCGTGTACTTGTAGAGAAATGACTGGTTTGAAATGAAAATTATGTACTTTTTTTCGACCCATTCACGATTCACATGCATATAAAAAAAAATTTTTTTAATAAAAATAATGTGATTATTTTGCATACAGGGTAGGAATTTAACACCCTAAATATTTTTAATTTCTGTTCTGTGTAAACATCAAATATTTGTTATGCAATCCACATTGTAGTGCCTGAATAAAATAGTTTAAACAACCATTTTGTTGGGTTTTTAGCATACTATTTCAGGTTATGCTTGCATGATATGAGTGAAATAATAGGTCTTTGACTTGACTTGAGTAATAGTAGGAGGGATTTCTGATTTTTGGGAGGGACTTCTGATTTCAAAAGTAGAAGTCCCGTTAGGATTTCTGGTTTAAAAATTAGTGTCGAACCCTGAATTGTTGATGTTGAGACATGGCCCCAAAAGAATTCAATTTCAAGGAGACCATTCTAACTTGGTTTGTTTGACTAATGCATTCGTTTTATTGCCGCATTGAACTAACAAGTTATGATTATCTTTAATAAATTTTTTTATACAGATTGCCGAAATCACAGTATTAAGATATTTGCCGCCACACCTTCTCTCGTACTTTTAGTTATATTTTGAGAAAAGAACGCCTACACCAGTGTGCTCACATGAAGGAAATGCTTTCTTTTGGTGCAAATTAGTCTAGAAATACCTATCTTGACATTCATGACATGCAAATAAATCTACACAAAAAAAATTCAACTTGGTCAATATATAAACGTTAGGCCAAAAAATAAATAGTTCCTTTTCCGGTCTCCTGACCGACCCTCTTGTTTACCCTCCGACCCTAAACTTTTTATTGGGGGTAAATTTCCAACTTTTCGTTTTTTCATTGGATGATAAATTTTTTAGGAAACACGTGTCAAGAATCGCGGCAATACACAGCTTGATGCTGATAAAAAAGCTTTCAGCCATTTAATTTGCTATGTTTTCCAGTAGTTTATTACTGTACAGGTAACCGGTTGTAACACACCGATAATTCACGTATAATTTTTGACGCCGAATCTTTTCATCGTGTTAATTGGATTAAATGATGCTGTTATTTGCGACTTGTGTTCTGAAAAACGACTTTAAAGTAGCCTGTTTGAACTGATTAATTGTTGGCTAATTAATACGTTGTTTTTTCGGAACCGTTGACAAACACACTGCTCCTTTTAAAATAATTGTTAACACAATATGAGCAATTAGTAGTCATGGTATGATTAGAAAGAAGTAAATTGAATAATTAACGTGTTTGCAAATATATCACCGCTGGGGTGGACCAAGACATAATTACTGCTTCAATTTTAATTGTTCAGACAATGCAAACAAAAATAGCTTCGCGTTTGAAGTGAATTGGCGCCTGATTATTTGGTATTTTCGCTTTTTATATTTCAATTGATTAAACTATGAAATTGTTTTTCAGCATGTTTGCAGTGAAATGACTCGAAAATTAACGTGTTTGCAATGTTAATTACGTCTTCTTTTCGACCGTGCATGATTGACGTATGTATTGAAAATAATATGTTTCAAAATATATTGAAGTGACTGGAAAATTGGCGCTTAATAATCGCATATTTTGCCTACGTTTAAGAGTTAAAAGAAATTGAATCGTTTTTTATTTTTCATTTGTTCTATGAAATTGTTTGGCAGCATGTTTGCAAAGAAATGATTTGAAAATTAACGTGTTTGCCTTATTAATTACGTCTTATTTTTTTCGACCGTGCATGATTGACCAGTGTATTAAAAATGAATAATACTAATCAAAATATATTTATTAACACATTACATTTCTTATGCAAGCCAGGGCACATTTTGGGGTCGAAATTTGGCCCCATACATGTACCTTTATTGTACCCCTATTTTGACAAAGCAATGGCATCAAAAACACTTAAAAAAGATGTTATGACGATGTTTTCAGTCAAAAATAGCATACTTATTGTTCACATGTGTTTTTAACACCAATAAATGATTGACCTAGTGACAGAGCTTTCATACTTCTTTATGTTACTGGCACAAAGCACAACAGTAGCACTCGAAAGATACTGCTGTAGTGGTTATAGGTCACTTCCAACAGCCTTGCTGTTGGGTTAACCCTTTAGCGATGAGGTTGTGGTGTCCGCTTCCCATGCTGGTGGTCAGGGTTTGATCCCAGCTGGGGACATGAGACTTTTCTCCTCTGAAATTACTTTTTTGGCGATGAGGATAAATATACCCCCACAAAACAGAGTTTGGGGGGGTATATAAGAGTGAGCTTGTCGGTTTGTTTGTCGGTCAGTCTGTTGCTTTTCATGGTTTCCGGATGATAACTCATGAACGACTTTACCCTTTTGAATAATTTTTGGTTCACACGTGCAACTTCATGAAATACAGGTCAAGTTCAACTTTGGGGTCAGTAGGTCAAAGATCTAGGTCACAGTGACTCTGAACTGTAAAACAGTTAACTCATGAAAGGCTTGACCGATTTAAATAATTTTTGGTACACAGCTGTAACATCATCAAATACAGGTCAAGTTTGACTTTGGGGTCAGTAGGTCAAAGGTCAAGGCACAGTGACTCTGAACTGTAAAACAGTTTCCGGATGATAATTTATGAAAGGCTTGACCGATTTAAATAATTTTTGGTACACAGCTGTAACATCATCAAATACAGGTCAAGTTTGACTTTGGGGTCAGTAGGTCAAAGGTCAAGGTCACAGTGACTCTGAACTGTAAAACAGTTTCCGGATGATAATTTATGAAAGGCTTGACCGATTTAAATAATTTTTGGTACACACATGCAACTTTGTGAAATACAGGTCAAGGTTGACTTTGGGGTCAGTAGGTCAAAGTCACACTGACTGAACTGTAAAACAGTTTCCGGATATTATCTCATGAAAAGCTTGACCGATTTAAATAATTTTTGGTACACAGCTGTAACATCATGAAATACAGGTCAAGTTCGACTTTGGGGTCAGTAGGTCAAAGGTCAAGGTCACAATGAGCCTGAACAGTAAAATGTCAAGGTCACAGTGATCCTCAACAGTAAAACGGTTTACTTGGAACATTTAAATGGTTTCTATTTCTTACGCATTTCCAGGCGCTATTTTTTACACTGTATGGCCATTCCTTTCTTATGGTTGCCATACTTCTGTGACAAAGCTGTATTGTGGGGGTATAATTCGTCACTCTTGTGACAGTTCTAGTTCGGTTAGCAGGTATGAGTTACCGGGGAGCCATTGGATATTATGAGCTAGAAATTGCAGGGACTGAGCAGTTGATGCTAGGCTCCAAAGTGATAAAGAAAGGAGGAGTGTAGTGGTTATAGGTCAATTCCACCAGCCTTGCTGTTGGGTTAACCCTTTAAATAGCGATGTGGTTGTGGTGTCAGTGTAAATTAAATTTATTGGGGTCAAACACTCTTTTGTTCTGAAATTGTCAAATAGACAAATACTATTGGATACTAGCTGGTCTTGTTTATCCCCCCGCCGAAGGCGAAGGGGATATTAGAAATGCCCTTCGTCCGTCCGTCCGTCCATCCGTGCGTCCGTCCCAATTTTGTCCGAAGCATAACTCCAAAAGTACTTGAGGGATTTTCTTCAAACTTCATACACTGACAGAGCACATTGGGAGGAAGTGCAGTGTGTAAGAACAATAACTCTACCTTGCCTACTTTTAGAGTTATTCCCCTTTTATCAGATTTACTTGAAAAACTTTGTCCGGAGCATAACTCCAAAAGTACTTGAGGGATTTTCTTCAAAC
This sequence comes from Saxidomus purpurata, assembly GCA_022818135.1. Classification (NCBI taxonomy): domain Eukaryota; kingdom Metazoa; phylum Mollusca; class Bivalvia; order Venerida; family Veneridae; genus Saxidomus; species Saxidomus purpurata. Next base: position 32,939,418 of record JAFMSR010000005.1, on the reverse strand, counting down.
TTAATACACTGACATAGCACATTGGTAGGAAGTGCAGTGTGCAAGAACAATAACTCTACCTTGCCTACTTTTAAAGTTATTCCCCTTTATCAGATTTACTTTAAAAGTTTTGTCCGGAGCATAACTCCAAAAGTACATGAGGGATTTACTTCAAACTTAATACACTGACATAGCACATTGTAAGGAAGTGCAGTGTGCAAGAACAATAACTCTACCTTGCCTACTTTTAGAGTTATTCCCCTTTATCAGATTTACTTTAAAAGTTTTGTCCAGAGCATAACTCCAAAAGTACTTGAGGGATTTACTTCAAACTTAATACACTGACATAGCACTTTAGTAGGAAGTGCAGTGTGCAAGAACAATAACTCTACGTTGTCTACTTTTAGAGTTATTCCCCTTTATCAGATTTACTTGTCCGAAGCATAACTCCAAAAGTACTTGAGGGATTTTCTTCAAACTTAATACACTGACATAGCACATTGGTAGGAAGTGCAGTGTGCAAGAACAATAACTCTACCTTGCCTACTTTTAGAGTTATTCCCCTTTATCAGATTTACTTGTCCGAAGCATAACTCCAAAAGTACTTGAGGGATTTTCTTCAAACTTAATACACTGACATAGCACATTGTAAGGAAGTGCAGTGTGCAAGAACAATAACTCTACCTTGCCTACTTTTAGAGTTATTCCCCTTTATCAGATTTACTTTAAAAGTTTTGTCCAGAGCATAACTCCAAAAGTACTTGAGGGATTTACTTCAAACTTAATACACTGACATAGCACATTGGTAGGAAGTGCAGTGTGCAAGAACAATAACTCTACCTTGTCTACTTTTAGTCAAATAGAAAAATATCATACCTATACTGATAATGAACATTAATATAATTTTGCAAACCTTCTCTTCATTGCCTTATTCTTTTTCCACTTACTTGAAAACTGTACTCAGCATGACCATAACTATACGGCTTTTTAAGGATTTCCTCTCACCAAGTAAAATGTACGAAAGTACAACCTTCAGGTAACTTTTTCCTGGCGGGGGGATTAACCATGTGTAACATGGCTCTTGTTTGTAGTTGGACGCCATTTTGTTGTGTCGATTAAATTTTCAATTGTAATAAAACCAAATCAAAACTTGATAACACAGTGGTTTTCCAAAAAGTCACCTTTCTTACAGAACAAGTTTAAGTTTCAATTTGTACAAACTGAAGGTTTTCAAGAAAATGCAGTTTCTGCTTGTAACTTTTGTTAAAAAATACCCATTAATTCCTCCAGTATGACAAGAGCTAGGAACATTAAAAAAAACCATAAAAAATGTCTCTTTGTTCACGTAAATAGTTGCTCAAAATATTAAAGAATTTTAGCCCTTAAACTAATGCAAATTTGCACTGATTAACCATGGTGACAGTGTTATTTCTGAGAAACACTTTATCCTATAACCTACATTTTTTTACCTAGTCTTCAGAAAACCTAGTTACAGTGTTATTTGCCATAATATTTTTGACTCCGATACTTTTACACCAACGTCTTAAGCTGTGGTCTGTTTTACTTTGCTTTTTATAATCTTCCATACAATTTTGTTTCTTTAAGTGTAACTTGGAATATCAAAAATGAGTTGGGCAGCAGATGAGTGGAAGGTGGACCTGTCCCACCGGGCGATGCAGAAGGTGGAACAGTTAGAGGAACAGATTAATCGTCTCAAGAAGGATGTAGAGATAAAACAGTTCAAAATGGACAGCATGGAACAGGTATGGGGAATGCTTGAAATGTATTGTGAATATATACCATATGAGGAAGTATTGAAACTGACACAATTTCCTTAAAATATTTCCATAATTGTTAATTTAACGAAATGCAATAAGCCAATGACTTATGTTACTAATAAATGATGACACTCTTTTGACAGTGTGAAAGGTTTAGGAACAGGGTTAGGGCCGTAAAAGATATCAGGGTGCCAATTATTTCTAAACGGATGCAAAGTGCAAGGAAAATTTTGTTCAAAATTATTTTCTCTGGTAAAGGCTTAGCAATTTTACAGGTTCCGGTAACAAGGTTAAAAGTCTGACTGGAAGGTACTTGCATGATGTGGTATGCAGAAGACTGAAAAAATACTGTCAGAAATGTCACACCCTGACAGGATTCAGCCAGGTTCCCCTCTTGCATGACAATGCCCGATTGTTCACCTCTGACATTTGTCTGACATTGTAGCAAAATGTTTTAAGTCGAAGAATGTTAACTGTGCTATTGCACCCACTTATCAGACCTGACATTCAGCTTCTTTTTCTCCAGTTAAAGAACTTCCTCCCTCGTTGATTAGTCACAGCAGATTCTTGATTCTGCTGCTAACCAGTGTCTTTGTACTACAGTAGTATACCAGAGTCAGCATACTGTGGCTCAAATTGTAATAAAGAAGTGGGTGTTAACTTATATTTAGTTGTCTGCTAAATAGTACATGGCACAATGCATAATACATTTCAAACAAGCCTATTTTTTTTTTTTTTTATTTGGGGTTTTTTTTTTTTTAAAGTGGGGGGAAAAATTTTTTTATTTTATATTTTTCAACAAGCAGTGTTGTTCCTGCATTTAATTAAATCAAATATTCAGTATATGCCAATACACTATGCTAGTTAATATAATATATAAACACATTGCAGAATGGCCTATTTTGATCATTGCTTGATGCATGTTTTAATTATAAATAATTGCTGGTTAACAAATGGTTAAAATGTTTGTTTCTTGCTAACAGGTAATCCAAAAGGAGAAGAAAAAGGCTGAGGATGAGAGGTCACAGTTGACTGCACTAAAACGTGAGTCTCAGAGTTTATCTGAAACATGTGAGGAGGTGGAGCAGAAAAGGCAGAAACTGGCTGCAGATTTACACACCAAGGAGACACACATTAGCACCCTGAATGGGCAACTAGCACACTTGAAAAAAGTTCTTGAACAAGAGAACACCAAGGTACATGAATCGTCATATATTTCAAATTACCTTTCTATGTCCAGGAATAGACTCAGACCTAAATTTTGGAGAGGCGTAACTTGTCCTTACCAGAAGATTTAAGGAGAAACTGTATTTTACATACATGCAAATGTTAAAAACAGAAACTTCCCAAAAATATTGATTATCCCCATCAGCAAAGTGGGAAGCCGGGGAAGGTGTATCATATTTCAGTGTATATGAATAATCTTCTGACTTCCTTAGCACCTGGGGACTTTCTTAGCAACAACTAACTTCCCCTACCAACCAGTGAATTTCCCTTGGGAACAAATGACTTCCTTCCAAAGCAACAAGTGACTTCCTTAGGTATGTGCACTGGTTCTCAGGTGAGCAATATAGGGCCATCATGGCCCTCTTGTTTATTTAGTTCAGTTCACATACATGTACATTGTACTATGATGTTCAAATCCATTTCTTGTCACAAGGTGTTCATGGAAGTATGTTTGCGATTGTTCTTGTTTCATTTTGCATGTACAAAATGTATTTTTCATTTCCCTTTTTTGTGTTTCTAAAAGGGAAAGGTCACATGTGGATTTCACGTGTTTCCTTTTGGAAACAACCTTTAAGTTGAAGAGTACCATGCTTAAAAATGAAAGGGGATGGGAATTTGTTAGCTTTGTTGTAGAGTGTTCTATTTTCTATCTTCAGGTGTCCCATATGCAGACCACAATAGAGAAATATGAGATGGACCAGATGGGACAGGGTGACAAGTATGAGAAGCTGGCAGCGGAACATGAAAAGCTGAAACAGTTGAATCAACATCAGACTAAAGATAGCTCTGCTTTGAGGAATGAGTGTAGTATGCTGAAACACAAGACCTCAGACATAGAAAATCAGTTGCATGTGCTTCAGGCAGAAAATGAGGACATGAAGTTGAAATTAAAAGATCAAGGATCTGTAAAAGTGTCAGAGTTCAAACTTGTTCAAGAGCAGCTGAAGCTAGAGAAAGAAAATATGAAAATAATGGAAAAGAAATTGTCCACAGAAATAAAAAGCTTGAAAGATTTACTGGACAAGAAAGAACAAGAGATAGAGAAGGTACAAACAGAATCAAAATCTAAAGAAGACAAACTTGCCAGTATGTTTAAGGCAATTACTGTTGAGGTTCAGAATTTGAAGGAATCTAATAGTCGAAAGTCTGCCCAAGAGGCGCAGACAAAAGCTAAATATGAGATGGAAATTGGGGAGCTGAAAAACAGTTTTGGTGAAAAGGATCAAGAAAATACCAAATTGCAAAAGGATTTAAAGTTTCTTAGGGACTCTTTAACAAATGCACAAACTTCTAGTGAATCATTAAAATGTGATCTTAGAAACAAAGAAGCCACACTATCACAGCAGAAAGATAACATTGATCAGCTGCAGAAAGATATGGATAAACAAGTAAGAGAGCTATCAGATCAGAATGCACAGCTTGAACAGAGACTTAAAGGTGTTATGTCAGAACTTGATAATGTGAAAGATGCAAGGAAAAATACGCAGACAACTGTAGAGAAAAAAGAACGAGAATTTCAAGATCTTCAGGCTGAAATGAAAAATCTTGAAAAGGAAAAGGATACTTTAGAGAAAAAGATCATTGGCCTAGAAAAAACAAAAGATTCTCTAGCATCAACTCTGGGTCAGATAAAACAAGAAACTGAAAAACTTGTGAACATGAATAGCTCATTTAAGCAAGAAATTGAGGAATTGAAAAACATGCTGGATGGAAAAGAAAGAGAATTGTCACAGTTACATGCAGAATTGTTGCACAAAAGTGACAAATTGGAAGAAAGTCATAGTAAATTAGATAGCATTAAACATGAGCTAGAAAGTTCTAAAAAAAATGCAGTTCATTTAAAGGACGAAGTGGAAGCTGTTCAGCTTGAACTTAAGGAAGAACGAAATAAGCTTTCTAGTGAGATTTGTAAACTTGAGAAATGTAATGACAATCTGCAAGCAGAATTGCACAAACTTTGCAGTGAGAAGTCCGAGATTAATGACAGCCTAGAAAAGAGGAACTTAGCAATTCAGGAATGTCAGAATGAAACAGATTTGCTACTGTTGGCAAAGAAAGAATTAGAGGAAAGAATAACAAGATTAGAAGGAGAAAACAGTGAGATGGTAAGGAAAATTGATAAGGGTATAGAGGAACTTAATGAAAGTAACAGATCAAAATGTGAACTGGAAAAGTCACTGGAAGAGACTAAATTTACTTTAGACAATTCGGTTTCAAAAATAACAGAAATAGAACAGAAACTAAGTGAAAGTGAATCTACCAAAGCTGGATTAATTGAAAAGTTGAATACAGAGGTCAAAGAAAAAGAGAATGTTGAAATACAGAATAAGATAAATGTTGAAAATATTGAGATTTTTAAACAGGAGATGGAAGAAAACAGGGAACAAAATGTTGTTCAACAAAGCAAAATCACAGAATTAAATGAAGCCTTACTAAGATTAAAGGATGAATTATCTGCTAAAGATGTTCTTAAAGAAGAGTTAAATGCAAAACTTAATTCTGAAACTGAATCATTACAAAATGAAATTGCAGAAAAAGAGAGAAATGTAAATGAGCTGAAATCAGAAAATTGCCATATTGTGCAGAAGCTCGAACAGTCTGAGGAGACTGTCAAAATGCTTGAATCAGTAAAAACTGGATATGAAATGCAAGTGAAGGAATTAGAAGCAAAGGTTGAAGAAGCAAAATTCACTGTTGCTGAAATCAAAAATTCTGAAGAAAAACACACTGCATATGGGCTGAAACTTGAAGAGGAGATTAAGTTTATCAAAGATAACTTACATGAGAAAGAAATGCAGATTTCTGATATTACAGCAAATCTGAACCAAAAGGATGAAGAACTTGCAAGCACAATTGAAGGAAAAGAGAGAGACATTCTTGACTTACAAAAAGAAGTTGAAAGAGCTCACTGTGAGATTGAGAAACAGCGAAAGAAATGTGAAGATTCTGCTTCAAGACTTGAAGATCTGGAGGAAGAAATGTCTAAGCAAGAGAAAAATGCTGAAAGTGCATGCTTTTCAATGGAACAGTTAAGCCTTGAAAATAATAAACTGCAAACACAAATCAGAGAACTTGAGGAAGAAAATGTAAAATCAAAAGATACTCTACATTCAAAAGAACTTGACTTTGAACAGATGAATACAGAACTAAGGATGACAATTACAGAACAAAAATCGTTATTGGAAGCAAAGGAGTCAGAAGTAGAAATGCTGAAAAAAGAAATAAATCACAAGACAGAGGACTTAGAAAAGAAATCCTTGAATTTAGACAAGTTTTTGTCTGAAAAAGAGGAATTAATAATAAAAGTAAACACACTTGAAACCCAGTTAGATGAAACGAAGTTTGTGTTAGATGAAGTAAGACTGAAAGAAGAAAAACATTTAGCTGAAATCACACATCTCAACAGTGAAATTAAAGACTTAAAGGATCAGTTAAGTGACCAAGACATGGACTATTCAGTGAATCATGCTAAACTTAGTCAGGAAAATAAAGAATTGAACAATGTTATTGAAGAGAAATGTTTAAGGCTGAGTGAAGCTGAGAATAAGCTTTGTCATTTGACAGAAGATTTGAAAACAAAAATAGAAGCTCTTGAATCTGTATCAAAAATAAAAGATGATCTTGAGATTAAAATTTCATGTCTGGAGAAAGAAATTGAGGGGCTTTCCTTTTCATTGGGTGAAATGAAATCTTTGGAAGAAAACCTTGCGGGAGACAAAGTAGAATTAAACAACATGATACAAAGTTTGAAAGATGAACTAAGTGACCACAAAATCAAAGATTCTGCAAATACTGCTAATCTCAACCAGGAGATTCAAGAGTTACAGAATATATCAGAAGGCAAAGATTCAAAGATCACTGAATTACTAGAAGAGTTGGAACACAAGACAGAGGAAATGAATGTGAAACTTGAAGTACTTTCAAAAGTAACCACTGAGAAAGAGGATCTTGATGCAAAAGCTAATGACTTACAGAAGCAAGTTGAAGAGCTTGCATTTGCCCTAGAGGAAGCAAGAACTTCTGGAGAAAAACAAGAAAATGATATTTCTGATTTCAAAATGGAAATTAAAGACTTAAAGGATCAGTTAAGTGACCAAGACATGGACTTTTCAGTGAATCATGCTAAACTTTGTCAGGAAAATAAAGAACTGAACAATGTTATTGAAGAGAAATGTTTAAGGCTGAATGAAGTTGAGAGCAAGCTTTGTTGTTTGACAAAAGATTTGAAAACAAAAATAGAAGCTCTTGAAACTGTATCAAAAATAAAAGATGATCTTGAGATTAAAATTTCATGCCTGGACAAAGAAATTGAGGGGCTTTCCTTTGCAGTGGATGAAGCAAAATCTTCGGAAGAAAAACATGAGGGTGATAAAGCAGAATTGAACATAGTGATACAAAGTTTGAAAGATGAACTGAGTAACCACAAAATTGAAGATTCTGCAAATACTGCAAATCTCAACCAGGAGATTCAAGAGTTACAGAATATATCAGAAGGCAAAGATTCAAAGATCACTGAATTACTAGAAGAGTTGGAACACAAGACAAAGGAAATGAATGTGAAAGTTGAATTACTTTCAAAAGTAACCACTGAGAAAGAGGATCTTGATGCAAAAGCTAATGACTTACAGAAGCAAGTTGAAGAGCTTGCGTTTGCCCTAGAGGAAGCAAGAACTTCTGGAGAAAAACAAGAAAATGATATTTCTGATTTCAAAATGGAAATTAAAGATTTAAAAGATAAAGTCTGTGACCAGGACATGGAACATTCCATTATCAATGCAAAGCAGAAGCAAGAATTAGATGAATTAAAGAATATTGTAGATGGAAAAGATTCTAAAATTCAGGAGCTAGAACAAGAACTTTACCATAAAACTGAAGAATTAGTTTCAAAAAGTGACAGTATGGACCTTATTAATGCAGAAAAGTTGGAATTGGAAGCAAAGATAAATGGCTTGATACAGCAAGTTGAAGAGCAAACTTTCACTGTAGAAGAGATGAAGTCTATCGAACAACACCAAAGGAATTCAGTCAGTGACCTTAGTAATGAAATTAAAACATTAAAAGATAAGATTGCTGAGAAAGAGATGGAAGAATCAGCAAATAATGCAAAACTTAATCAAGAAATAACAGAGCTTAAAAACACAGCCGGTGCTAGTAAATTGGAGAAAGACACCTTTGAAAAAGAGTGCCAAAGTTTGAAAGATATGGTCGAAAAAGTTAAGTCTTCTTTAGATGATGTTACAAGAGAGAAGGAAGAACTAATTGCAGAGACACACCAGATGGAGAAAAACATTGATGAGCTTCAATTTTCTTTGCAGAAATCAAATTGTTTAGAAGAAAAACAAACTCTAGAAATTGAACAGTTGAAGTCAGAAGTCAAGTGTGTTCAAGATGAACTCAGTGATAGTGCAATGGAAGCATCAGTGACCATAGCTAGACTTAACCAGGAATTGAATGAGATTAAAAATCTCATGGAGGTGAAAGAGTATGAACTTGATAATTTGAAATGTGAGGTTGCACACAAGGAAAAGACCATTGAAGAACTTCAGCATTCACAGGAAAGATTATCTTGTGAAAAAATGGAGACAGAGGCTTCACTTTCCCAAAATAAGACACAATTAGAAGAGCTGGAGCTTGTTTTGTCAGAGAATAAGTCTTGTGAGTTGAAAAACCAGGACAGAATTTCTGAACTTCAGAAAGAAAACGAAAAACTAAAAGATGAAATAAATGATCAGGCTATTGAAGAATCTGCGAACAGTGCAAAACTGAAACAGACCATTTCAGAACAGCAGAGTGTTTTAGAGGGGAAGAATTATGAAATGGAACAATTAAAGTCACAGATTGAGCATAAATCAGAGCAGTTAAATGATTTAGAGGGAAAGCATGACATTTTGTTACAGGAAGTTGCTGATTTGGAATCAAAAATTGCAAAGCTTACAGATGAAGTTAGTAGTAGTTCTTTTACTTCAGAAGAATACAAAAAGGCTGCAGAGCAACACAATAGAACTGTCATTGAATTAACTTCTACTCAGGTTTCACTGAAGGATGAATATAATAAGCTTGATCTTGAATATTCATCCACAAAAGCAACTCTTGAGCAAGAAAACCAGTATTTGAAGAACACCATTGACACACACTTAGAAGAAATCTCCAAGTGCAAGAGAGAATTGGCTAATATAACAGAGCGTTATGAAAAATCAGTTGAAACTGTCGATATGGTATGTAAAGAGAGGGAACAGTTGCAGTCAGCGGAAAATGAATTGAAACAAAGTGTTGAAGAGTACGAGTTTGCCTTAACAGAAGCAAAAAAGGAAATCTTAGAAAAGTCTGAGAACCTAACCATTCTTCAAACTGAAGTACAGTCTCTTAAGGACGAACTTAGCGACCAGAGTGTAGACGAGGCAGTGAACAATGCCAAACTTAATCAGGAGATTGATCAAATGAAGATTAGTTTAGATAACAAAGAAGCAGAGATAAATAGGTTGAATGCAGAAATAGAGAAAGTAAGGGAGGAGTTTGAAGGAAACAAAAATAAGTTTATAGCACTGGATAAAGTTAGCAAGGAACAGGACTCTGAAATCTTTGCACTTCAACAAGGAAAAACAGTGCTTGAAAACAGTTTGGAAGAAAAGAAAGAAGAAGCTGACAAGTACAGAGAACAAATAACAAAGCTCCAGTCAGAAATAAACATCTTAAAAGATACACAAGAGGAAAAGTCATCAATATCAGATAATAAGATTTCTGAACTGAAACTCAAACTAGAAGAAATGTCAAATAAATCAGAAGGAAATGAAGAGAGATGCAAGGAAAGTGAAATTACACTTGACAAAAAGTCTTCTGAGATTGAAAAGATGAAGTCAGATTTAATAAGCTTAGAAAAACAGATTGACATGGAAAAATCTGAGAAGTTAACACTTGAAAATGATCTTGAAACATGCAAATTGGAGATGGAACAAAGTTCAAGTCTGAAGGAATATGAAATTCGATCTCTCGAAGATAAAATCAAGTCTTTCAATCAGACAAATGAAAGTCTTCAAAAAGAAGTGACTGCTATCACTGAACAGCTCCATAAAAAATCAAGTCAGCTTCAGGTTAGCCAAGAAGACTGTGAAGAACTACAAGAGCAAATTCAACAGATCGAGAAAAGAGTAGAAAAGTTCGAGAAAGAGAATAGTAACCTTGAAAGATCAGTAGCTAGCCTGACAGACAGGTTGACATCTATTGATATAGAAAAAAGTAACCTGACACGACTGCTTGAGGAGAATCAAAATGTTATTGATGGGAGAAGCATTGAAATGGATGCAATGAGAGAGGAGAAAGAGCGATTAGAAGAGAAAATAAAGAATGTACAAACTCAGTTGGAGAAAACTGAAAGTAAAATGATGGAAAGTAATGATGAAATTAACCACTTACAGAAAAATCAAGATGCCAATCAGTTTGCTCTTGAAGAGGATGTCAGAAAACTACATGCTGAGAAAATGAAATTGGAAGAAGTGCTTAATGAGAAGATGGCTCAAATTTCAGTTTTTGAAGTTACAGTGCAACAATATAAAGAGTTGCTTGAAAATGAGAGGAGTAAAGTTGTACATGCAGAATTGGAAGTTGAAAGGTTCAAAGAAGAAAATGCTGCTGGCTTCTTAAGGATATCACATCTCGAAAAAGACAGTGAATCCTGTTTGAATAAAATTGAACATCTCGGCAGTATGATTACAGAGAGTAACTCTGAACAGGTATTAAGCCAGACCAAGTTGGAAGAGACAAGTTTCCAGTTGAAAGATGCATTATCTTCAGTTAAAGAACTAGAAGAAAAAATGAACATGCTACAAAATGCAAATAGCCAGAATGATGCTATCATTGAAAATTTACAATATAAATTCAATACTTCAGAGACAGAGTTGGTGAAGGCAAATAAAGAAATTGACATGTTAAAGCAAGATATTTTCATGAGTCTTAATAAGGAAAAAGAACTACAAGAAAAATTGGCATCCAAAGATTCCGAATTTCAAGCATTAAAGGACAGTAGCCATGAGAAGAACATAGAGTTAAGTCAATCGGAGGCAAAGAATCATAATGAGATTACACAACTGAAAAATATTTTAGCTGGAAAAGAAAAGTATATGGAAGACCTGGAAGAGAAGTTTTCTAAAGCAAGTGAAAAGTTAGTCAATTTAGAGCTGTCCAATGAAGATCTTACAAAGAAAGCATTAGAACGTGAAAATGATCTGATTAACCTCAGAGAACAATACTCTACAAGCACATCTGATTTAGAGATTAAAGTGCAGTCTCAGAAGGAGACTATTGATTTGCTAGAAGAAAATCTTACAATTACACAAGATGAAATGAAGAAAATAGTCAGTGAGAAAGAAGACATAGAAAATCAATTTGAATCTTCGCAATTACATTCCAAAAACACACAGAAGGAATTGGATGAATCAATGTTAGAAAAAGAAAAATTATTAAACATTTTGGATTCTTTGGAGAATGTTAAAGCTGAAATGGTGCTGAAACTTGATGATCTTAAAAAAGAATTAGCAAATCTTAAAGTAGAAAAAGACCAGTATGAGAAAAAACTTGCAGAACGAGAACAAGAGCTTCAGTGCACTCAAGTATTTTCACAGAACTTGCAGAGTCAGTTAGATCAAGTTGATGATAGTAAGAAGAGCCAACAGGAGAAAGTTTATGAATTAACTGTAGCAAAAGAAGATTTAGAGGCAAATCTGCAACAGACAAAGATAGAAATAGAACGATTACAACAAGATTCAAGAGACAAAATAGGAGAGCAGAGAAAGGCACTTGAGGAAGCACTTGAAAAGAACAATGATTATCAGGATAGAGTATATAAATTAGAAGATACTGTGAAAAATAGGGACTGTGATATTGCAGAACTCACAAGTGAAAAGATCAGTCTTGAAAAGGAAATGAAGATAATTTTTAATGACCTCTCTAATGATAAGGGAAAATTGGATATAGCTGAAAGCAAATTACATGATCTAAAAACTACCATAACAGAAAAAAGTTCAAAAATAGCTGAGCTTGAAGAGAAGATTGAAAGTTTATTATCAGAAATTAGAGAAGAAAAGAGAGGAAAGGAAAGAAAAGATGAAGAAAGTATGAGATTGATGAATGAAGTAGAAGAATTGAAGTCTCACATTGGTGATTCAGAACACAGGATGTTGAGTCAGAGACAAGAGCTTTTGGATTTTAAAAATAGTGTTGATGATTTGAATTCAGAACTAAAGAGACTGAAAAATGACTGCAAAGCTAAAGAACAAAGTATCACAAATTTTGAAGATATCAAAGATGAACACTTAGAAAAAATTAAATGTCTGGAAGAGGAAAAAGTTAGAATATTAAGCAAACTGAAAGATTCAGAAGATTCTGCAAATGATTTTAAGGCAGATCTTGCGAAATACCAAATGGAATCTTCACAAAGAAGTAATGAGGCAGACTTGCTCTCAACGGATTTGACGGAAGCAAAAGAACAAATTAAGTTACTAAGCGATGATAAGGAGGTACTATCTGTAGAACTTAGATGTTTTGAAGAAAAATACAAAATCTTAAAGGAGAAAAATGATTCATATGAAACAGAAATTGAAAATCTGAAACTAGCTTCTTCAGTTACACATGATGAGTTAAATGAAAATGAAAAGAAGAGAAAAGACCAATTGGACGAAATACACAAACTTCAGTCAGATGCCGATAAACTACTGACTAAAATAAAAACTCTTGAATGTGAAAAAGAAGAACTGGAAGGTATGGTAGAATATACCAGTATTGAAAGCGCAGGGAAGGAAGATGAAGTTATGACCTTGAAATCAGATTTAAACAAAGCCTGTGAAAAAGTTAAGGAATTACAGAATACATCACATGCAGCACAAGCAGAATGCAAATTGATGGAAGAAAAAATGAGCAAATTGGAAAAAGCACTAAATCTGTTGAAGTCAGAAAAGGAAAGTATGGACTTAGAAATGACTCAGAAAGAAAAATCAAACGAGACAAACACTGAAGAAGTTGATTCTTTGAAGAAAAAACTTAGGTCAATGGAGTGTGATCTTGATACATTAAAAGATGCAATGGAATCATTGGAGTTTGAAAATACCAGTTTGGAAACTGAGAAAAGGGAATTGGAGAAGAAAGTGACTGTTTTAGAAACAGGTAAGGTGCAAGTTGAGAGTGAGTTTGAGAAATTAAAACATTCAATGTATGAGATGGAACAGAAGGTGGAAAATATAAATGCAGAACATGTGTTAGCACTAAAGAAAGAAAAAGAAAGTTTTTCAGCTGATAAAGAAATATTAAATGCTGAACTTACTGAATCAAAGGAAAAAAGTTCAAAACTGTTAAATGAAATAGAAGATTTGCAAGAAGAAAACACTGTATTGAGAGCAAAGTTTGAGGCTGTAGAAGCTGGATATGAAGACTTCAGCTTACAAAAATCTGAACTTACTGAAGTTAAGTTAGAATTGCAGAGTATGTTGTCACATAAGATTGATCTTGAGCAGAAGTTGGCCACACAGGAGAGAGAAAAGGGAGACTTACTGTCACAGTTCATATGCCTGGAAGATAAACATGGAAATGCAGAGCGGCAGAATGCTGCCTTACAAATTCAGGTAAGACATTTGATTTTTATGAAACAGAATGTGATTTGACAATGGCAAAGTTACTTGTCCTGCATGACAAGTGATCCTGAAAATCAACTTGCCCTGCATCATAAATTCATAATCTATTTGTCATGCATTTCTAGTAGAGAGTGTTTTTTTCTGATTTTGAACTAATAAAATTCTATTTTTTGTGCGTAACGAATCAGAATTTCTATTCAGATGAAAGAATTAGAGGATTTGTTAGACCAGAAAGAGAAGGAAATAGGCAGAACAAGGAAAGAGCTAACTGCAGCACACAAGGAGAAGCAAGAACAGGATGGTTCATTGTACAAAGTGAAAACAGAAATGGAAAAGCTGAAAGAAGTAAAATTTGTAATTGTGGTATCTCGGCATAGTACACAATATTCTGTTTTATAACCTGTACCAGACTTAAGTTGAAATAAGTTGTTACTGACATTTTAGACCAGATCTCACTATGGATCTATTACTGTAAAAGTTGGGGGGGTTTGCAAAGTTTTTATTTTTGCTAATTTTCACGAACGAAATACTCACTAAAATTGTATTTGTGATTATACATGTATATAAAATAGTGCTCAATTGTGATAATAAATAGAAAATTGTGAAATAAACAACTTGCAAATATATACAGACTTACAGTGGTAAATAATTTCAGTTTTTTAGCTGGATTTATTTGTCTGTAAAAGATCAAATGAAATCAGTAATGAAGCCTTACACAATGCTGGATGTAAATTATGCTGGGTTTACAGTGCTGGTAACATCATAATCTTGACATAAAATGCAGGGAACATTGTCCGGTGCAATTTCAAATATAATATTTCAGTAACCATGTGCAAATAATGTTTTTTGAACATGAAATAAGCAATAATTATTGTTTTGGTTAAGACTGAGATGTATTTGAAGTTTTTAATACCAAAAGTAGCTACTAGTATATGATGAATGACTACAATATGATATGATAGTAACTGAAACTGTCCTAAAGTACATTCAAATTATGTAGGCAACTCTTGAACGTAAAGACTCAAATTTCTTCAGTTTTAGGAAACATTTCTTCAGAGTTTGCATAGGTAAAAATGCAGTATACATGTTTATATGCTAAATTTATAAGAAATATTTGTACCTTAGGTGAATGTTGAGTTAGTGACCAGTTTGAATGACCTGAAGAAAGAAGTGACGAGTGTTCAGGTAGAGAGGGACAGTCTGCAGAAAGAGGTGGAAAGGCAAGGGGCCCTTGAAGGGGTTGTCAAGAAACTGAAAGAGGATAGAATGGATTTACAGGATAAACTTTTAGTGATTGAGAATGACAAGGTAGAAATTATTTCTTATAGATACTGGATTCTACCGTTCTCGGGTATAATCTTCGGGCGTTTTTAATTCAGATTTTACGGGCTTCAAGGCAAGGGGTGCTAGATTACGAACCGATGTCGGATCTGGGACAATTTTTCTTGCGTTGTAAATGTTAAATAGGTAACATCAAACTTGTCGTATTTTTAAATATCCCGGGAAATCTTCACTAAAGTGTGACTGTTTACAACCTTTTTGCCAGCAGTTGGGGTTTTTCGATTATGAAGCGCATGGTGAGGTTTCTAAAAGCCGGGGATATTTGTAAAGGTACACTGATATCGATATTGCAAACAATGCCGGTAAATTTGTTAGATATATTTAAGTATTTAATAAAAATTTAAATAAGTATATTCAAGAAATACAATTAACATAAAAAGACCGTGTAATTGTTGTCTCTTTAATATAAAATCAATATGACAATTATATTGCTATGATCAGAAATAGTCAATAGTTCCGCTTACAGTTTGCCCACGCGGACAGTCAAGGCAAACACACGCTTATATAATTGCATTGATTTTCCCATTTCTCTTTTTTAGGATCAGCAGCGCCCGAAACATTATTACCGTTATTATATGTTTGCTTGAGAACGTGTTAAATCTATGAAGTAAATAATTATGTTAAATGAAATGTATCCTGTTGGAATAAGCATATATTTATTGATTTTTTTTTCGTATCCATGTATGCTTATCAAAATTCACAAAATATCTTTGTTGCTAATATGCTTTGCCAAATTGAGTGCCTTTTCGTGTATAAATCATTATGGCTTTAATTAGGGAATAATCCTTTTCTGGCCCATTTATAAACAAGCTCTTGTCGGATATTTAAAGTGACAAGTTTATACACTGTCATGTAGAGAACTAAGTTTTCCTTAAAATTTTAAAGGTTCTAGTATTTGTTGCTACACAAAATACAAAAATGTTCAATTTCCGCCCGAGAACTGGTAGGAATCCATATGGTAATTTGATACTAGTTAAAGATAAATTGTGTGCATTGGCTGTCTGTCTTAAAACGTGTCTGTTGCAGGAGTGTAAATCCTGCTGTTTATGTACTTTGGTCAAAGGAGACAACTGTCGCCATCTTGTGCTGTCATTACCAATGAAATTGTCTGACATAACATCAAAAGTTGCAACTCACAACTGTTACATTAAAACAACGTTCAAAATGTTATGTTTTTTGGGAGCTATGTGTTCGGTTACCGTTTTGACTGTTCAGTTTTAAAAAATGGAAACGTAATAATGCATGTTTATGGCATGAGTCGACGTAAGTTTAGTTCGATTAAGACGAAAGTTTCAGTAGCTCATTCAGTAGCCCACAAACATTTGTGCGTTATGTATAAGCACAATTGCGAAACTGAGGCAGTGAGTTTTCGTTGCTTTTAGGTGGACTGAGGCACGCGCAGCATCTGTGTTATTTACCAAGAATACACTTGTGCTCCGACAGGGATTCCAACAGTATTTAACGCATTCTTATCACTGAGTTATTAGTGCACATTTAAAAATATGTTTCCAGAACGAAAGCTGATGGCAAATCATTATCAATACATTATTTTCACAAGATAATCGTCATTTTATTGTCAAATTTGTCTGTGTCTTATGGGAGCTTAGCCAACTGTTTTTTATACTAGAATTAGATTTTCCCCTTATAGTGAGACTGATTAAAAGGCTTTTTTTTCCTTTTTACCTAGGGACAAAACTAATGATCTAGACGAAATTATTTCTCTGTCAATAAAATGTAATTTCTACGTCATTTTTTTCAACTGGACATTTTTAAGAACTTGTTCACGAGTAAACAGTGGGCATAATTGTATGCAGATTTTTAAGAAATCACTATTTGTAAGCTTATTTAATGCTAAATACATTCATGCTACTTAACAAATAAAATTATACTCTTGTTTGAAGAAATTAATTTGAATACAATTTAGAACAGGGGTACATTAATTAACGGTAGGATTTTTCCAAAACTGGACAATTTTAAGAACTTGTTTAAGCAATGTTTTGGACAGTTAAATAACGAAGTACCTTCTCTGAACTACGGCTACTGGTGCACTTAGCTACGGCAAACCTTGTAAATATAAAATATGAGAATTATATGCAGTAGCTTTTGTTGCAACTGAATTTGAATACAAAATCCCCTGAAAAAGTACAACTTTTAAGGAAGGTTACATAGTTTATCCGTTACTGAAAATGCTTGTGTCTTTTTTGTTGTGTCATCTTTAACTGTCGAGGAATAAGATATGCATGCCAAACGAAATTTATGCAGAGTTTTCATGCTGATCTGAGGATGGAGTTTGTAAGAATATATTCTTGGCAATTGGCACTGGATGTTTATTGTCTTGTTCTGCAGGTGGAAAGTGATGCCACTATAGAGAAGCTTCAGTCAGAAGTAAGAAGTATGTCTGGAGACCGTGAGCAATTAAATAAACTGCGGACAGAAATTGAATCTTTAAAGGTATGTTAGGACAAAGGGAATTAGCAGTTTATTATAATGCGAAAACATATTTAGTTGAAATTAAATTTGTAAGTGCACATATTAACAATGAAGCTTGTCGAGGAAAGATAGTTTGCTACAATGAACCATAACTATGCTGAATTTCTAGAAAGATTTCTCTATCTTTCAATTTGGACAGAACCATTTGTTATGAAGAAAAGGGTCCTACAAGAGTGGTGAAGATGCAGTGCAAGAGTCCTTGAATATTGTGTAAATACCTTGGCTATTGTATAGGATTAAATAGTCTCCTCTTGCACACATGCCGTATGTGTTAATGTGATATATATATTTTACGTCACTGTCACATTATCCAACATTTACTGTACAGACATTGGAAATTAGGATGTTTTGTTGTTGTTGTAGTTGAGCAAAGCCCAGGTGAATCAACTTCAAAAGGAGATGGAAGGGTTAAAGAAACAACTGCAGGAAGAAGAGAAGAAAAGTGAAGGGAGTCAGGAGAGTAACGGTGATAATAACCAGTCTAGAAACGAACTTGAAAAGGTCGGTCTTATATCATATTTACATTCATTCTAATTGATGCATCTTGACACGGCCCCCTGTTGTCAATTGGTTAAAGTTGCTGATTTGAAACCACACAAAACCTCTCACAAGTTAAGGACCATGGGTTCGAACCCTGCTACCAGTCAGACTGTTCATCAGAGAAAGCTAGCAATTCCTTATGGAGGATGAGAGTCTAGTACTGGTCTGTTTCATGAATGATGCTTATGTCAACTCCACCTGTAGATGAGCAAAATACCGTTAAAACAGGGATAAAATCCCAAGAAAAAATATAACTATGAACATGAATTATTGCATGTTACAATATATAAAAAAAATTTATCGCAAGTTTAGGTCTGTTGAATAAAGTGCTCTTTATTTGATTGTTTAAATGTCCATCTTTACCATTAAAGCTTTGTTTATATTGCAGACACTTGAAAAATGGCAGAGTCGTTGTTCCAAATTAAACTCCCAACTGACAATGGAAAAGAAGAATGTAAGCAAATACCAGGAACAAGTGAAATTTCTCAAAGCTGATTTGGAGTGTCAGGTAAATATATATTTTGAAGTGGTTCTGGACTCTTGTTATACCGTATAGCGGGTAATTTCCAGTGGTGGAATATTTCTGCGGTCTTTGAATGAAATCGCAGAAATATTTCCAGCAGAAAAAAGTTTCCAGCAAAACTTTAAAACTGATATTCAGCTCTTTTTCAGTTGTTATTAAAATACGCCAAGTGACAGAGATAATCCGATTCATTATAGAGATGGTGTAAACTAATAACGAGCACTACTGTAAATGGTAGACACATTGTATAGACATGATGTTTGCTCAAACATTTAACTGATACGTTGTTTGAGAGTTTCTTTTATTAATAGAATATACTGAGTAGCATTTATTGACCCATTGTTTTATATCTCCATATATAAGTGTTAACACTGATTTAGGGTCATGGGTTAGAGACCCCTTACTGACCTGACTTAAGAAAGTTGGTAGACTCTTAAAAAGGATGGGAGTCTTATACTTGTCCTTCAGAGGAACTTAGGGTAAGGAAACTGCCTTCCTATAAATAACGGAAAAGTTCCTGAAATGGGCTTTATACCCCAAGGAAATAAAACAACTGAAACAATTGCAAGCCAGTTAAATTAATAGAGATAAAAATGTTTAACAGGTTGCTGAAAAGACAAAGAATCTAGTCAATGAGCTTAACTCGGCAAAGGAGGAAGTGAACCAGTACCTTGATAAATACCATGCTCTGACTCAGAGGTACACATGCTTGGAAGAAGAATGTAGCAGGGTCAAACAGCATGTTGTAAGTTCAGGTTGGTGCAAAATTTATTTTTGTAAACTTGCTTTCACACTTTCGTTCTATAAAATTGATGTGGCAAGATGGATTTGTTTGTTTAATAGCCCAGCTGGCCCCATGGTTTTAAAACTTGTTATGCTCGACTCAGTTTTGTGCTCTAACTTTGAATCAGCATACAATAAAACTTAGTTAATCGAATTCCAGACAGAATTAGTTTGGCAACATTGTCTCACACAAGACTGTTTATAGCAAAGATTAGGCCAGTATATCCAGGGTTACTACTCCTGATTTACTGATTAACAAATTTGTTGCAATGCAGAAGCTAGGATTCTGACCCGTACAGTTCATAGTGATGCAAAGTAAGAACGCTTTAGACCATGTGGTCACCATAACAACACCAAAAAGAAGTTATGCAAGTAACTTGTTTCTCAGTACTCTGTATAGGAAGTAGTTATAAAAAGAAAAAAAAGCACTCTAACTGTAACCTCTATAAAAGTGCTAAATAAGATGTTGAGCATATGTATGTTGATTAATTAAAAGAATACCTAGACATAATGTGCTAGGTCAAAAGATTATTTCAATAAACTGAATTAAGAGCTTGGTGTATTAAGTAAGACCGGAGATTTGGACATTTGAAACACTTCTGATTATCTCTGTCTCGGTAAGTGTTGTCATTGTGTTTGAGACCTGCACTGTAGTTGAATCAGCATACCTGTAAGTTACATTGTATTTAAGTGAGGTTCAAATACTGAATGCATATCTTATTTTCAGCTGCCAGTATTGCAAATCCAGCAGACAAGTTGATCACTCGGGAGGTTATGGATACATCTTGTACAGTTAAACAGGAGCCTGTAAATTCAGACTCCACCGAGACCACTGACAGACCTGTGGCAAAGAAATCGCGGCGCTCTGATTCTGGTTAGTGCTTCAGTTTTATGGTATTTTTATGCCCCCGAAGGGTGGCATATTAAAATCGCACCGTCTGTCCGTCCGTCCGTGCTTCCCCACTTACAAATTCGTGTCCGGACTGTAACTTTGTCATGCATTGAAGGATTTTAAAATAACTTGGCACACATGTCTAGCACATCAAGATGACGTGTCGCGTGCAAGACCCACATCCCTACCTCAAAGGTGAAGGTCACACTTGGAGTATGAAGGTTATGGAATCCTCTATATATGCACACATTCGTGTCCGGACTGTAACTTTGTCATGCATTGAAGGATTTTAAAATAACTAGGTACACATGTCTAGCACATCAAGACGACGTGTCGCGTGCAAGACCCACGTCCCTAGCTCAAAGGTCAAGGTCATACTTAGAGTTTTAAGGTAATGGATTCCTCCATATAAGCATATATGCACACATTCGTGTCCGGACTGTAACTTTGTCATGCATTGAAGGATTTTAAAATAACTTGGCACAAATGTCTAGCACATCAAGACGACGTGTCGCGTGCAAGACCCATGTCCCTAGCTCAAAGGTCAAGGTCATACTTAGAGTTTGAAGGTAATGGATTCCTCTATATAAGCATATATGCACACATTCGTGTCCGGACTGTAACTTTGTCATGCCTTGAAGGATTTTAAAATAATTTGGCACAAATGTCTAGCACATCAAGACGACGTGTCGCGTGCATGACCCACATCCCTACCACAAAGGTCAAGGTCACACTTAGAGTTTATAGGTAATGGAATCCTGTATATATGCATACATTTGTGTCCGGACTATAACTTTATTATGCTTTGAAGGATTTTAAAATAACTGTGCACAAATGTCTAGCACATCAAGCGGATGTGTCCAGGCAAGACCCAAGTCCCTACCTCAAAGGTCAAGGTCACACTTAGTGTTTAAAGTAATGGAATACTGTATGCATGATTACTCTGTCATGCATGGAAGGATTTTAAAATTACATAGCACATTTATTGAGCACATGGAGAGGACACAGACTGTGAGGCACCTCTTTCGGGGGCATTCGTCACTTGGGAGGGACAGCTCTTGTTGTTTATGATTTTTAACCTATACTCCACAAACATTTCTAAAATGAACTTGTTCATCTTTAAATTTGGACAGTTCTATAAGTTTTCAAAGGTTGATTGCTACTGGCTAAATATTTAACAGGTCAGATCATGATCAAACAGCTCAAAATTGTGTTGAATAATTGTTTGCTTCCAATGTGGTAAATGTTAAGCTTATGCCAATCTAAAAATACATTGTATACAACTGAGTACTGTAAACTGGGCTAATTTTCCCAAATGAAAATTTTGCAGTTTTTGAGCAGGCAGACTTGTTCTATGTAAAACAAATGTAGTATCTATGTGAAATGAATCTTTCTCGATTTTTAATTAGCTGAGTGGGATATTTGCAAAAAACAAATCGCAAATATTACCCAATTTACTGTATTCAGACCTGAGAGTGGTTTTGTACAGTTTTGAAAGGAAGGTAGAAGAATTTCTGTCATTAATACTAAGTTGAAAACTTACAAAAAAAATAAACTGCATACAGGAAGGGAGATACTTGAAAATAATTTCAATTGGATTTTGCCTTTTCTTTTCACAGGTGTTCCTGATACTGTGACAAAACTTATAGAAGATGAAGAAAAGACTCCGAAGAGAAAGAGTCCAAGATGCTTGTCACGTTCAAAGTTGAAAGCCGATAGTTTATCTGGCACCAAAACTACACCAGTAACAAAACGTGCAAGCTCTTTAACACCCACACATAACCAATCTGGTTCTGAACCAGTCAGAACAACTGATAAACATTCTTGGAACATCTCAGAGAACCAGTCCAACCTTCAAAGTGCAATTATCAATAAACCAGTCTCAAACGCCATAAACAATCAGAATGGAAAACCTGTCACAGTGACTCAGAATCGACCCAAAGGTCTTCGACCAACAAGAAATCAGACTACACATTCTACTGTGACAGTACATTGTGATACTGGTGAACAGAAGAAAAACGTGTCAAGGTCATTATTGAATAAAACTGAAAGTGTGAACGAGTCGTATAAGGAAGCAGATAACATTCTGTCAATAAGTAGACTTGTACCTCATACGTCAGGTTCTGGTTTAGTGAAGATTGACAAGGAGACTACACACTCTGTTCTTAAGGTAGGTTAAATGTGTTTTATTTTTCCTTGCAAGGACAATACTGTCTTTGGGTGTTCACAGGAAGGTGGTGGAGAGATGGGATTTCTTAAACTTAGATATATGTTTCATTGTGATTACGGGAAGGAAGATATCCAAAATTTGTTTCAAGCAGCATTGCCATAGATCTTAGCTTTTTTTTCTTTTCAGTTTTATATTATTTATTGCCTTTGAAAGTAAGGTAATTATAATTCGAGATATTTGTGACTTCAGTAAGTCATAATTCAAGTATAGAATCATTAGAATTGTTGAAAAGTAAACCAATTTTGCATTTCAGAAGAATCCCCTGGGAACAATCACAAATAGTCCTGTCAAAAAACAGCATACTACTTCCACAAGTGATACCAATGCTCCTAAAATTGCTGGTCCCCAGCGGACACTCAGTTTGAAGAAATCACCACATGTGATGAGAACCAGACGACAGGCAAAAGATGAGCTTCAAGAACAGAATTCTCTCACAGAAAATGAAGAAAGTGCCCCAGAATGCAAAGTGTCATAAAATGATAACTTTGTCACATGCTGAAAGCAGCTGACTTCATTATCTAATGGCCAGCACAGTTGAAATACTAACCAGTGTGTTCTATACTATGTCAATCAACTCAAGTGTCTCAACATATTGACATTAGAAAGCATAATACATGTACATTCTTTAATTTTCTGCTTAGCTATGTTTTACATATGTTGACATAATAGTTATCAGGTGAAAGGGGTCATTTGTAGAAATATAAAGACTATTCCAAATCCTTTACATTCTATAACTGTAAAATGCAATTTGTATTGTCATTGACATTAGTTGTTAGTGTTTGTTAGTAAACAATAAAAGTATATCAACAGTTTAGACAACTGTTACTGTAGCGGATTATTGTAATGGTTGATTAGTTGGTCAGTATCTTTTGAGTTTATCGTGTAGTACCAGATCACATGATAGGTAGCACCACACAACCCACTTGAAAGATATAAACCCAATGACCAACAAACTGTCCTAGTATTACACTTAAAGTAAAAAAAAAAATGCTTTAATAAGCTTGATTTTTTATCAAACTATTGCTATATTCACAGTGCCGCATATACATGTATAATGTAGCATATAGACTAATTTACTACAGTATTATAGTAAACTAACTTCCCTGCCAGCTACTCCAGCTTTGTGTATTTTTAAGATTTATCTATTAAGAGAGACATTTATCCATGCAAGAAAGGGTGAAACCGATTGTGAGAGCAATAATTGAACAATTGTTTTCTTTACTTTTGAGAGTATGTACTTGCATGTACATACACATGTATTTTGTTTAACAGAACAGATTTCCTCCTTGTACCAAATCTTTATATGGAGAACATCTGTGCATTTGTATTAGATATTTAGTGCTTTGATTTATACATTGACTTTGTTAGAGACTCTGTTCTTGGTTGTTTTGTATTTTGATGAGTTATTTCTTTCTCATATGTATCTTTTGTTACTGTTCATGAACTACTTGCTAAGTTTCCTCTATCATTCACTGTATTCTATAGTGAGGTGAAAGATAATTTAAATTTGTGACCAGAAATTTTAAGCAGATTTGTCCAAGTTTCAGTTCTTTGCTGTGAAATGACCATTTTTAGCTCGTCTGATTTTTGAAAAAAATGACGAGCTATTGTCGTCACTTGATTGTCGGCCGGCGTTGGTTGTTTTGGTTTAGGTCACTTACATGGAAACTGTCAAAGCTGTCACTTTGAAACTTGGAAAGCTTGTTCATCTAATATCCTTCTTCACATTGTATGCTAAAGATGCTGAGTCTGACCTGTTTTTTTGGTAAAAAACATGAATTTTGATTGGTTTTGGTTGATTTTGAGAATGGACATAGCTTCTTCATTTTTTGTTTGATTGATTTCAAATTTTTCACAAACAATAAATGGATAAGTACTTCAACATATCAAACGGGGTTTTGAGTTTTACATTTGGGGGATATTTTAATATTTTTGGACTTTGTAGTTTTTAGCTAGTCTGATTTTTTAAGCTTTGTGTTTAGGTCAGTTACATGCAAACTATCAAAGCTATCACTTTGAAAGTTGGAATATCTGTTCAATATCAAATGTACAATAGAAAGAAGGAAGAGTTTTACAAGTTACATAACCCTGTCATGTATTTTGACTGGGTTATTGCCCCTTCTTAACTTAGAAAGTTTCACACACACAATATTTTTGTAATAGTGAACATAATGCAACCAAACTTAGTGTATAGGAAGTATTTATGAATATTTTTAAATTGGATTGTGTTTTGGGGCTGCTGGGGTCAAGGTCACTGTTACTAAAAATAAGAAAACTGTAAAATATTCAATATCTTTAGTTACAGTGACATAATGTAACCAACTTTCATTTGTAGTAAGTATTTAAGAAGATCTTTAATGGGGTTGTGTTTTGGGGCCCTGGGGTCATTGTCAAGGTCACTGTAACTAAAAATAGAAAAACAATAATATGTTCAATATCTTTAGTTACAATTGACATAATGTAACTAAATTTTAAGGTGTAATATATATAAATGAAGACTTTTATTGGGATTGTGTTTGGGGCTCATGGAGTCAAAGCTCAGGATTTTTTCTAAAAATAGAAAAATGGGAAAACACAATATCTTTAGTTGCAGTTGAATAATTGTGACCAAACTTATGTCTAGTAATTATTATGAAAACCTTTTGTGGGATTGTGTTTCGGGGTCAAGGACACTGTTACTTAAATAAAATGGTAATAAATAAACCGTAAAAGGATAAAATCAGACGAGCGTCAGGCACCCGTAGGCGGTGCTCTTGTTGACTGTACCATTACTGGTATCCTGTTGCAGGGATCATTGTAACCAGTCTGTACTCTGTAAATTGGATGATGAACAAATGTGAAAATGTTGCCCTTTAAAGCTTTTGTACGAAAGACAAATCTGCACAATTATGATTTTATCTGCACATATAATCGCTTCAGTGCAACAAAGTTTAGAACTCCCAAATAGATAGAGATATGACTGTGTTGCTCTGAAAGGACGATATAGAGGCCTTTTTTCTAGCATTTATGCAACAAATAGTTCTTCCTTGATTCACCACAACAGTTTTATTTCATCGTTATTAAATTACTGGTTAGAATAGATGTATTTTTGTCAGTTATATGTTGTAGTTTTTCTTAGTTCTATAGTTATAAGCCCTTTATATATATTGTTTGACTTACAACGGATTAAATTATCTTGGTTTGGTTCAAACACAAATAAAATTCTTCTGTAGGGGTTGGGTTATTAAAAAATAATGGCAGAGGTTTTACTTTTTAGCTAACCTGAGTATAAGTGCCAGGGTGCGCTATTGGGATCAGTCACCGTCAGTTGTCTAATGTTTAGTCCGGCATCCATCCACCCACAGAATCAATGTTGATGGAACTTGGCAGGGTTGTTCCTAGCATGTACTATTAAAGTTGTGCAAAGAATGCTATTCCAAGCAGAACTCTGGTTGCTATGACAACAAATAGGAAAAACTTTAAAAATCTTCTCTGAAACCACAGGGGAGGGGGTCCCTTGATTTAACTTGAGCTTATATAGGAAAAACATGTCTAAAACCAACATAGCCCAGAGCTTAGATATTTGAAATGTAGCATTGTAGCGGACCTCTACAAATAATGTTCAAATCATGACCCAAAGGTCAAAATTGACCTTGTGATGTGAATGTTTACCTTAACTTATAGCTAATAGTAGCCAGGTGAGTGATATAGGGCTATCCTGGCCTTCTTGTTTGACAGTGTTCTTGCTTGAGCTTAATTGTTCATGAGCACAGGTATCGTATAAGTATCGTTCGGGTTTTATTAACTATTTTCTGGAATTAAATAGCTGACAAAACAAGTACACTTGATCTGTGTACCTGTTAAGGCATGCTGATCACCAGTAAAGACAGATAAGAATGTCAGTATCCTTGGTGTAAAATCTTAAACATCCCAGTCTTTTATTTGGGAGAAAATCTTTTAGTACAATCAGAATGGCCTGCATACATTTGTGTGAGAAAGAACTGCAAAAACTGGTCAACTAGGTGTGAAAAAGGGTTTCACAATCATGCGTTATTCATATTTTTCGTTTTACTGTTTGTGTTTTCTAAATGTTTTCTTACATGTTATTTTACTGGTTCTAAATATTTTTGAATTTAGGAGAACCTTATAGCTTATGTTACATAGTAGTGCAGATAGACTAGCTGCTGTAATTATGGTGGATTTTAGTTCATAGTTTCTGTATAAAGGATGTACAGTTTCCTAAATTTTTCAACATTATGCTTCATCCTGATTAAAGAATGATTAAGTGATCAGTGTTTATGCTCTTATTTATGTCCTGTTAACCAATGTGGAAAGTGCAGCAAAACTGATCAGAACTTTCATTTCAGAGACAACCAATTGAGATGTACTTTGCCTGAACTAGCAAAACATTATTGCACAAACCTCAAGCAGAATCTTTGGACTTGCCTCAATATGATTGAGACCATCTTAAAAACACTACACTAGGAGACTACTGTAGTCATCAGATCTTTCCTCGAGAAGATTGCATACTTTAATCAGACTGGACTTCATTTTCATCAACTACCAACTAGATGTGGGTTTTCTGCAAATACTATACTTAAAGACATTGGACCAAAAGTTAGACATTTTACTGATCACTCCCATGTGGTTTGGTTGAAATGCAAGGAGTGGTATAGGAGTAATAGCACAAATAGCGTAAAATTAGACAAATCAAGGGCAATAACTCTGCATAAAATAACTGAATACATAGTTCCCACATTCACAATATTTACCTCCCTTGTTCTGAATTGGCAGCCATTTTGAATGGCAAAACTGATAAAACAATAGGAATATTTCAATTATGTGATAAAGTACCAAGAGAATTTATGTGCAACAGCCACATTTTCTTGAACCTGCTGAGTCATCTGCCCATATCAGCATCATAGATTAAATATTATAAATCTGATTAGTTTGTAATTGTTTAGTATATTGTTCCCTATCAACTTTAAGGGAAGTTGCCATACAAAATGGCTGCCAATTCAGAACAAGGGAGGTAAATATTGTGAATGTGGGAACTGTATAGGAAAATGCCAACAATATGCACAACTCCTTAGAGATTGATCACTCATGTGAAGTTGAAATCTGCAACAAGGTCAAGGTCATCCAATATTGAAGTTGAAATCTATGAGCAAAACTGTATACTTCATCTAAGATAAAAGCATAATAGTTACTTGCATCTTTACATGTACTGCAGATTTCATAATACCGTGCCGTTTCAGTGTTTGCTTTACACACAGGTAGACAAAGGGACGGCGAAATGTCACATACTGTAAAAAGTTACCTCCGTACAATATAAAGACTTTATATATCGTTGACACTGGGAGAAATATAGACAGTATAAGTTGTACAGTGTGTCAATTTATTCAACATTGACATTATTTGCGGATTTTATTTATGAATCTAGTGATATGTATTCTTTTTGATAAAAGGTCAATTTTAAACTGTCTAAAGTGTTATTCTCATAAAACAACTTGTATTCAGAATTTTAACAAACGATAGCCGAACTGTACTGATGGCACTATCAATTTATACTTTTCTGTAATAAAGTCCATATGACTAAAATGTTGTATGGAGGATTTTCAAATAATACAGTGATCTGCTAACTTACGGCTAAGATATACCCCTGAAACTAGACTTTTCTGAACTAAAAAGACAAGTTTAGTAAAAAGACTCAACTATATAAATTAACAAGACAAACTATATTTACAAACATGGTTCAAGAACGGGGTTTTATTGCAGGATGTGAACTGTTTTAGGACATTTTATATTCTTGAATCACTGTTGAACCAGCAGAGAATATAGCACCTCTATAATCATCCCTTAATAATTTTCAGGGAAATCCTATTCAAAAGCATGAATAGAAATGCTATGGATACATGTATATATAACTGTTTCATGTTACATCAATTGTATTTTTGCAGAAAACAGAAATTCACCTTCTGAAAATCTATAAAAGAATGTCTAGATCATTGAGTACCACTTAAACTTATGGCAAATATATACATTATACATGCGCCCTGCATGTAAATATTTGGGCACAGTATATACAGCTAAACTCTCTCGTGTACCATGTAAGATTCAGGTAAATTAGTGCTATACATTAACATGCAATGGAAAAGTGTAAATCAAATAGCTGATAACAATAAACACGAACTGAAAACATCAAAACTTGGCTGGATTGGTATCATTACGTGTTTTAGCACTTTAGAATCAGATGAAAATTTACCACCTTATAAAACAAGTTACTTCTCGCTTTCTTTTATGCCATGGTCAACTGTGGCATTATATTGTGCCTGTTACGAAAGTCTAAAAAAATACCTACATTTCATACCTAACTCACAGATTTCACTTTTATGATATTTCCTACAATTTATATTCATTGTGGTAAGATAATATGTCATGCTAACCAAGATGTAAAAATAAAGCACCAGACGTTTAAATGGAATACAAATGCATGAAGAAACAAGCATTATGTCTAGATTGTGTATTGGACTCCGGAAATTCCAGCTCTACATTATTTGTACATGTGTCGAAAAAGGTAAATTATCTTAGCAGTTAATACAATTTATATGCATTGAGCAGAAAGAATAAAGTTTAGCATTTAAAGCAGTTGTAAAAAGATATCAGTATTGTTTATTTTATAAGCATAATATTAAAGAGCTATTTGTGATCATTTATAAAGAGCTTGACACGCATTTGAAAATGTATATCGATGATAACACAGGATGATTTTAATTCATTGACTATCAACAAAGTGAAATAACACTTGGAGAAATTACTAAAATCAAAAGTTATATCAATATAAAAGGCTCCCTTCTTGGATAATAATGGACTCATAATAAATAAGCAAGGATAATACGTAACTACCACTAAAAGGCTATCCTTGAAGTGGTTTAACAATATGCCGATTTATATTTTTTTCATCACAAACATTTTAATTTCTGATAGCAACTCTGTTTATGTGTTATTGTAGCTCGCATACTCAGGGCCGCTTTAGAAATTGATTACCTGAACCTGAAATCGTATCATACAACAAAATAAACGGGTTATTATAGAAAATACTGCACGTAAGTTTAGATGAAGGGGTGCTTAGAAGTGTAAAAAAACTACACATAGACAAAGGGAAGGGAAAGATACAAAAAGATTTTAACTGCATTATGAAGATTTATATCCTTCTTTGACACTGGGAGAAAGTAGAGACATAGTTATACAATGATAAGTCATTTTAATTTTCAAAACTTGAAATATCTGGACGGACAATTTGCATTACATACAGATAGATGTTCAACAGTCAATAAACAAGTAATAAACTGTTTGTTAGTCTCAAGATCTTTACTTATATAGGTCTTGAAAAGTGAATGCCATTACAATGGAAAAAGACATTGTCCTTGTATGGTATAAATAAAGGCTCATCAAGGTTAGTAAACTGTTAATTTTTCAAAAAGCAGGGCACTGCTACTTATAAGTGT
This sequence comes from Saxidomus purpurata, assembly GCA_022818135.1. Lineage (NCBI taxonomy): Eukaryota > Metazoa > Mollusca > Bivalvia > Venerida > Veneridae > Saxidomus > Saxidomus purpurata. The sequence continues at coordinate 32,909,532 of JAFMSR010000005.1, read as the reverse complement.
ATAAGACATCACCACGTGGCTTTATATTAGAAACACAACTTTTCAGAACAAAATGGCCACACCTCCCGGGAAAGTCAAAACTGAGATCGACTATAAAGACAGTTTGATTTTTTTCTCAAAGTGATTTTAGAAAGGTGGTATTAAACTAGGATTTTACTGTACTAGCTTTTGTATGCAATGGCACAACTTACCTGTGTAACAAATATCAAAGAAAAGAGCTAACTATTCAAATTATTAAAGAAACTTTGGGTAGCTCATAATATGAATCATGTTTGAAAAGTATTCTTGCAAAACCTGCCCAGCCCCAGTTCTGAAACATCCTTAACATATTTTGCATAAGTTGCACTTAATCAAGACTGTGTTAGAAAGGCAAGGTTAATGACAAGCTAATGAATTGGGGCGTTGAACATACTCATCGGAATCGCATTTCATCCTGTCGGCGTTTGCCGGTAACTAGTTAGGCATTCCTTTCATCACCAGGGTAAGGCTCTTGCAATTAACAATGCCACATTTTTAACATTAACTATAATTTTTGAAAATCATCATGTTCGGGAGTAATATTTATTCAAAAGAAATTTAAAATTTATTAAAATTTGAAAAGAAGTCATTAATTTTCTTAGTTTACTGATTTGCATTGAGCTAAACGACAGGCAAACATGTCTTGCCAGATAGCTGTGCCGGGTGGATGAAACATATTGGCCATATAAAACTGTTGAGTACACAGACACTACAAAAGTCAATTGACTACTAACAATCGTTAACAAATCCAACTATATAAATGTTGTATGACAATGATATAGACATAAAATTAACCGGAATTCAATAATTACAACAATAAATAAATCATTCAAATTTACACAGATTCGATCTCTCAGATCTTGAAAACAAAATTTTCAAAAAATATATACAGTATATGTAACCAGTTTCAAAAATAATGCAAGGGGCAATTTCAGTTACTATTCACTAGTTTTTTAGTTTTTCTAAATTTTTCAAAGAGTGCTATAGAAACAGGGTAACGAAAATCTTTCAAGTCCAAAAATGGTATGTTAACAGTTATAAATAGCTCCTTCAGTTCATACTAAAATGAAATAAAGCTCTTAACACAATTGTGTGTTCAACCCTTTACTTAACACTCCAAGTGATGAGAATCAAGTAAAATGACCTGATGAAAAGGTTTTGCAATTATCTGATACAAGTAATACAAATTTTAGCCAATGAAATAAGTACGATTTCATTTTACACAGGATTTCCAGAGGAAGCATAGCATCTAAAGTATATATAAACGAGCCCTCTTTGTGGATTTCAGCTGTGCTGTTATTTTACCTTTTGTTTTCTTTTTTTAGAATAGACATACTTTTTTATCCTGAAAGCTGTAGGTTTACATTTTATATTTCGAATTGACAGGATTTTGTACCACTGGAAACAATTGTTTCAACTTTAAAATGACCTGATTATTTCAGTATATTTCTTTGTATGCAAGGTTTCAGCTATTTTTTTCATATCCTGTCTTGGATAGTACATGTATGTTCTGGTTTTAGGGTTTAAAAATTATCTGTGTACATGTACTTGAAATAAGCAACACTAAAGCAGAATCAGTCTTATGAGGGTTGACCACAAAACTGTCGTCTTTTTCCATTTCATATAAGTTACGACAGTTTTGCGGTTAATCCTCGATTACTGGAAAATGTAAATACAGTTTCTATTTTAAATACAGCACAAAATTCAGACTGGTCCTATTAACCCCTACCCAATCTTCCAGCACTGAAGTACGTTTTTCTGGAACATTTTCTCATTTTTAACCCATTTTTCTCTATTCTGGATTCAGCTGTACTGCTATTAGTTTCACTATGTGTAGACCAGTCAGTATAAAGTATCACAGTCTAAATGAAGGTAACCAGTCTTGTGATGTCACAACCAGTCTTGTGATGTCACAACTTTGTAGAACACAGTATCCATATACACTACATAGCCAACATGTCTGCTCCTCCCCCTCCACCAAACTGGTTGGTATCGTAATCCCTCTCCTACAATTTACAACAAATAATTATTTTTCTACATGCACAACAACAAATTTTTTATATGAAATACAGTTAAGAAATAAAAATTCCCATTGAGATTTAAGTCGTTAAATTTTAAATAGGAGCACAACTTCATCAAAAATAAGGCGATTGAAAGAAATCGAGCAACCTCTTTTGAAAATCTATCAGATAAATTTTGAACATTCCAAAACAAAATTCAATCTTTAGTCTTTTCACAATTACTGACTGAATATTTCTTTTGTTCATAGCTGGACAGAGAAAAACTTACACTTCGTCACTGTTCAGGTCTTCCAACATGGGCATTCAAATAGCATGCTGTGATTTTCATATTGAATTATCCCTTCATTCCATTTATAAATGAATAAAACAAAAACAGATTCCTAGAAATCTAAAAAAAACATACCTGATTCAATTTCTTAAACTCTACAACTTGAGTAAAGATGTATTCCAGGATATGTTTTGCATCACGTGTATCTTGAGCCAGATTCTGTGTCACACCGAGAATATCGCCGCATTCCCTCACATAGTACTCTAGATCATCATCAGAACCTGAAGCAATGCACAACATAAAATCTTACTTGTCAATCTTATGTTAAAGGCCATTGCATTAAGTCTGATTTTGAAACAGTCTGATCCAAAATTAGTATAAAATGAAACACAAAGCAACAGTATGATTACTGAAGAAATGATTTTTATATGGAAATGAACTCTTAATTTTACCTTCACTTCACAGTGGCCGGGTATTTCAAAAGCTATAAGTGTATTTTAAAATATTTTGAAAATCAAAAACAACACGTTATTACCAACGAAGACTTACATTTATTTGTTTGTTGGGCCAACCGAACCTTCTCTGATGAAAACTGTTCATCTAAATCAAACAAGTCTAAAGAAGGGGCAGGTAACTCTCGAAACTGTGGAGGAAACACCTGAAATGCAAAGTTACACAATACTTCAAAAGTCAATTCTGATATAAACAGTGCAGTAAACATGTTATGCAGTCATTACACATGTTCAATTCCTAAAAATAGATACAGAAATGTTTTCTTCTGGACCTAACCATTCTACTGTTTACAGAGTCCTTAAATAAAATTTAATAAGTGAAGAGCCACCAACACAGTTGTGGGGACTGATCATATTCTACACTGGTTTCTAGAGCAACGGCTAAAGTTAAAACTTACTGCTGGTTGCAGGGGCGGGAGCGGTGTTTCAAACTGTGGCGTGATCAACGTCAAAGATTCATGTTTCGTATTTGTCTGTTCGAAAGCTCTGAAATTAAAAAAATTATCAAAAACCCAATTTAAAATCAAGATGAAATAATAACTATTCGAGCATTTATACACAGTTTTCTCATGTGTAGGAAATTCTAAAATGGACAGAAAACGAGCATACATATATCCTGCTTCAACCAAAGATTCGGAAAAAGACAAATGTTCTTTTTTCCAAAGAACAAACTGCACTTTGGCAAAACCATTTTACAGTCCACCTGTTGCAGAGACATTTTCTTTAAAGAATTTTAAGTCCTATACACTGATGTAGGTAGGATACACTAACAATGTCTTTGACCTCTAATTATGTATGACTCTTGAAATATATCAAAATTTTATCATGGTACATATACATCCCAATTTGCGGTTACTGTTAATCCACTTTGAATTCACAAGACAAAAATTTGCGCTTTTTGATATCAGGATCAATTCATGAGACCATGAATTTGCAAATAAGCAGTCCTGCTGGTTCATCCTGCTGAAACAATATCAATAATTTGCTCGGAGAACTTCGAAAGAGTGACATGAAATATCCGTAAAGGTAAGCTCTCCCGAAAAAAAGTTCTCACGAATATTTCATGATTTAAAGTATAAAAAGTTAAATTTCAGACTTCTTAAAAGTTAAATATCTTACTTGATGGCCTTTGGGACTAGACTAGTGTCAAGCTTAAACAGCGAGTTATCAAACAGCGAGGTGATATCACGTGGTATGTCATCACTCTCCTGTAAACACGTCTTCAAGTTGTCCGATATCTTCGCCACATCAGGTAACGTATTGTAATCAGATATCTGGAAATAACAGTTGTTTGAATGCTTGAATATCAGTTTTCCCATCACCAATATGTTGGATACTAATCTATTAAAATCTAAATAATGATTTGAAATTTTCTGTATGGATGGCACAGCAGTAGAGTGGCTAATGCTCTGGACTACTAATCCAGAGGTTCCCAGTTCTAATCCAAGCCGGGTTATTGAAATTTTAGAAATGCTCTTCAGTGTTTCCCACCCATCTAGAAGTAAAACCAAGAATAAAAGAACCAAGGAGTCTATTCATGAAAGAGTTGGGGTCTGGTACCCGGATTCCCTTATATCTACATCTGTCTCTTCAACCTGCACCTGTCAAGAGTTTTGACGAGTTCACCCAGGGAGAATCCATGGGTTGGCCAAGACTATAAATAATCTAAATGCAAGTTTATTCCTATGTTTTTTTTCACATACCGACAGTCCTGTCGCATATAATTCAAAGTTCACTTCTGTATCAACAAACTGCAAAATGGACTATTCCATTAACATCTGGCGCCACTTATTAAAACACATATATAGTATTAATATTACCAATTGCGTGTTTGTAAATTCAATCTGGACAAAATTGAAAATCCAGCGCAACCACATATTTCTTCTAGTAAAGCTAGAAAAACTAATGATTACCTCAGGATCCTCTGCATCTATAGCATTTAGTTTGATTTCATCTGTAGTCATAAATCTGATCAAAACATCCTGAAAACAGTGAATGAGTTGTTATATACAAAATGTAACAGTTTGAAAATACTCAGAACATCCCCTGTTTATTGCAATACTCTGCTTAGAGGTGGGGGGAAAACCCCTTAGAGGACTGTTTAAATGCCCCATTCATGATGATGTGAAACAGGCAGTTTTCTACAGTTCAAGACAAATTAAGTACTCAGAGGACAAGTACGTGAAAAGAAAATTTTCAATTTAAGAAAACAATTGTCTTTACTGTATCAGGGGCATTGATTTATGATAACGAGACAAGTTTTCTAACAAAAGAAACAATCAAAATGATTTGTTTGCTACTTTTATGTAGAAATATCACCCTGTGACTAACGGGGGGGCTGGCTATTTGGTATATCAATATTTTTAACTCGCATCAAATCAGCTGACTGCAGTGTAGTGGGTTAAGGCCGCTGTAAATTTTTTGTAAGCGCAAAGATCCGAGTTCAAAACCTGGCTCGGGTAAGTATTTTTTTTCTGCCTTTATTTTTAGCTCTTACACAAAGAAAATAATCTTGATGCTGACAAATCAAATGTATATTGATTTTACCAAAAAAGCAAAATTTACTAAGAATTTGGAGTGCAGTCGCTTTAAGTACAAGCAAATTATTTAAATATTCAAATACTGAACTGATTCTTCAGCGATATAAAAGACTGTATATTTATATGTTATTTAACCCTTACCATGCTAAATTTCTACATCTGAAATTTCAATCTGGAATGTTCCACTGATAGTTAAATAAGGTGTTCACTGAAAATTTACTGAGAGACAACTTCAACCAGACTGCAAGGATGTATAGGCAGATTATGATCTGCACTGGTCTTAAATGTATAATCCCCTGCCCCAAGCAGAGTATAAACAGAATAGTTACAGTACAGCTGTTATGAGAACTAGAAAACTTCACTTCAAACAAGAGCATTTTTTTAACATCTTAGCATTTTTTAACATTAGAGTGTGAATAATACACAAGTTGTTTACCAATATTTTGCTATTTTCCTCTTTATCTATGTACTGGTCATGGAATATGTGGACAGATCCCATCACTACCAACTTGCCAGAACTCTGAAAAACAGTGAAACAAAAATGTCAAAATATCTCCAATGAGTTGACAATAACATAGTTTAATGATTATGTCATGACCATTACTAATGAGGCAATTTTATGGTCAGTTTACAATGAAATTGATGCCTTTCTGTCTTTTACAATGAAAACATGTTGTGTTACGCAGAAAATTTAAATTTTGAACGCCACCATCTTAATGGAAATGGGTGTTACACTTGCCACATTTAAATAAATATTCTGAAGAAGATATTTACCCTATTGCTGTACAGTGCACAAATAGGTCTGTTCAGTGGGAATGAAACTCCACCTGTTGATAAAACCGCTACAGCCGGTTTCATGGCTGTAAGAGTTGCACCATATGGATAGAGAAACTGTAATGCTCTGAAATTGCAAACAGATACACATTTTTTTTTTTTTTAAAAAAAAAAAAAAAAAAAATTTTTTTTTTTTTTTTAAAATTTGTTTTTTTTTTTTTTTTTTTTTTTTTTTTTTTTTTTTTTTTAAAAAAAAAAAAAAAAAAAAAAAAAAAAATTTTTTTTTTTTTTTTTTTTTTTTTTTTTTTTTTTTTTTAAATAAATATATACATACACATGGTGATGACTATAAATTGGGTAATACATTATTTAGGATGATTTAGTTTTCACTATTGTTGCAAAACGTCCCACTTCATTAATTCAAAAATCTTGAGAAAGATTCATTACAGTAGGATTTACTATTAGAGAAATAAAAACCCCACAAAAATTTCAAACTCCTTTTGTGAAGTTAAATTTGCAAGTTCAGGCCACAAATGGCAAAATTGTTGTCACATGAAAACTACCAAATTTACAGAAATTAAGCATAAACTTTCAGTGTTTGCAATCAAATCTCATCACTTGAAAAAAATAGCTTGAAAACCCAATTTTTATTTTGCTAAAAGTTTAAATCTATTTTATACAACAGTATTACAATTGCAAATAAAACTAACTGACTAAACTAAGTAACTAATGCAAAGGAAGAAAATATAACAAATAATGTACTTACGTAGCACTGTTTTCTTCATCAACCCCAAAGCCAATATTTTTACCAGCTGCCTGACTTATGGCTCTGTTTAATACACCATTGGATATTAAGCACTCCTTTGGGTGGAAATATTTGTAGTATGACGTTCTGACGACAGCATCTGTTTTTGAAAATTTTGGCATTAGACAAACTCAGTCTCACGAGAATCAGTGCTATATACCGGGCACGTTAAAGAACTAATGGGACTATACACTGGACTGGGGTCTGGTAGCGGGTTTCCCTTGTAACTGATCTGTCTCATCAACCTGCACCTTTCAGGGGTTATGTCAGTTTCACCCAAGCAGAAAACCTAGGGTAGGCCAGGACTATAAACAATTTAAATCACACTCACGTGAGACATTATATAGATTTACTGATATTTATAAATGTTAACCATCACCCTGCAGATCATGATCAGTCTATACATGTATGATTGACAAACAGTGTTTGCTATTCAGTCAATAATTTTTCTGTAAGAATATCTTTAAACAATTATCAAATGGTACTTTAAGATGGACAAATTATCAGATTTACTGGGTAATGGCTCAGAAAGTACTGAAATATGGAAATATTATTTACATTCAAATTTTGACTACATTTGTGTCTTGGACGTTCATTTATTATGATGAATATAAACTAAAACGATGAATGATTTTAACAATGAATATAAATACAGACAAACATTACAGTAAACTATCTGATAAAATGTACTGCTGTGAAAAGATGCGGAAACATTAACATAATAAACTTAAAAAGTTTTACCTGTATTAACATTGATGCCAAACTCTTCCAGGAAAAAGTTAATATTTGTATCGAATCTTGACTCTCCACCTTCTCCAGTCAAAACCAGAATACTGCCTCCTGTATCCATGAATCTTTTCATTACATCAAACTAAAACAAAAGTAATAGCAAATCTAACTTAAACCAGTTCAATTCAATTTAAACAAAGGAACCCCCAAAAACACTTAAAACAAGGAAGTTAGTAGTAACAGAAACCTGCAAAAAAACCCACTAAAAAGAGAATGTCTGGCAAAACTCTGTAATTAGCAAGACAGAGTTATGGTTCTTCACACGCACCCCTCTCATTGTCTACCATTTATAAGTGTATGCATTCCGACCACTAGTTTTCAAGTTAGCTCTGCGACAAGGAAAAAGTAAAACTGGGCAAAACTCTGTAATGAGTCACGATAGTTATGGTTCCGTGCACGCATTTCCTCTCAATGTACTTGACCATTGTATGAAGTAAACTGAATTCCAACCAGTAGTTTTCAAGTTATGCTGCGGAAAAAGAAAAAGTATCAAAGGGCAAAACTCTCTTATGAGTCAAGAAAGAGTTATGGTTCTTGTACACTACACTTCTTCTCATTGTGCTAGACCATTGTATGAAGTTGTATTGAATTCCAACCAGTAGTTTTCAAGTAATGCTCCGGACAAGGAAAAGTAACAAAGGGCAATAACTCTGTAATTACTCAAGATAGAGTTATGGTTCTTGTGGAATGCACTTCCTCTTATTGTGATTGACCATTGTATGAAGTGTATGAATTCCCACAAGTAGTTTTCAAGTTATGCCCGGACAAGGAAAAAGTAACAAAGGGCAAAACTCTGTAATGAGTCAAGATGGAGTTATGGTTCTGTGCACGCACTTCCTCTCAATGTGCTTGACTATTGTATGAAGTTGTATTGAATTCCAACTAGTAGTTTTCAAGTTATGCTCCGGACAAGGAAAATGCAACGGACCGCCTGACCGACTGACCACCGGGTGACTCCTATATACCCCCCCCAAACTTTGTTTCGGGGGTATAAATATATCATTTGGTACAAAATCTGTACCCAAATATTTTATGAAATCATTAGCTAGCATACTGTGAATAAACAATCGATCCAAAAATTGAAACTTTAGATACCATCTGTATTAAAGTGACCAAAATGAACTGAGTGGAAAGCTTAGTCAAACTTTCTATTGTCTATCAAAGTTAAAACATGATTGATATATTATTGGTGTCTGACATGTCAGAGGGAAAATTTTGATTCTAAATGATGTAAACCTGAAAGTTCTATTAACATGGTAAAGAACATCCAAACACCCCGACAGAATTCAACCTTGTCAACAAAGACCACTGGATGGAAAAAACATGAAGTGAAGCCAGGCAGTCCACATTGAAAGGTGGCCTTTATTCAATTTTTTGTTTTTGCCACAGATTAATGTTTCAGATGTCTTCCTTCTTAGTCTTTATTTGTAACACGATCTTGTCTACATTAAGACTTGATATAGAAACACAAAATTTGTATGGTGCAGTTTCTTGAAAATCTTTTAACAAGTTACTGAATTCGGCATATTCTAGTGAAATTAGGCCAGACACAACCAAATTTTATTGTTCTGATGCCAGTGGGTGGTCTTGAAGACAGGTGTGAGCGTACTTACCTCTGCCTGAGAGAACTTTTCCCTGCTACCACCCAGCACAAATATCCTTGCTCCTGCCAATTTTTCATCTGAAATCTCATCTTTATTTCTGGAATTAAAATTTAAGATTCCAAGTCTTTGCAACAGCCAGGCAGATCAAACTTCAGACAGTGTATCTTTTATGATAGCAATAATTGAATTAAAATAATTTTCATGCATGTATTTCCTGTTACAAATTACATTTCCAGTGCTCTCACTAGAAAGTTAAAAGGAGTCCTAGTACTCCATGTATCCAAAAAGTAGAAGTCCTTATGAGAACCTTAGAGTCGCGTTAGCGACAAGGGGTCAGGTGTGGTAGGGTTTTTTTTAAATTAAGACATATAAATCCTGCATCTGGTGGGTTGTTGAGGTAAATTCTATGAATATAACAAAAGAGTTTAAATTTCTAGGTGTGAATTGTTGAAAGAAACATTTAGATTAAGGAAAATTATTATGCAAGTGTTTCAAAGCCTTGTTACTTGAGGTGCCTTGCAATTTGAAGATCTTTTGTACAGCGCTCCGTTACAAACATTAAACAAGTTTACAAATAATTTTACATTTTCAATCAAAATGAAAATCTTTTCAGGTTGTTCTTAATTGAATCTTTTCTTTTTCAGTCCTATTAAACCTCCTGCAGATCTTTAAGGACTGAAGCAGCAGAAAAGGAAAATAAATGTCTGTGTGACAACCCTGTCACAAAAAAGGGAAGGCCCGCGCTCACCGTCTACCATTGGCAAAAAAAAAAGGTTATTAATAGCAAAAGGATCAATTTACCTTGGCCATGATATCCTCTTATAAGCCTTGTAAAATCAAAAGACCCCCAGGCAGGGTTAATTTTGACCCTGAGGTCAGGATTTGAACAATCTTGGTAGAGAGTCAATTTTGCCACATGCGAATATCTAAGCTCTAGGCCTTATTATTTTGCTGTCTGATCATGATCTGCACTATTGGCATTCATTTTTTGCTGTCTGATCATGATCTGCACTGTAAGCTATTCATTGTATGTTGGCTGGTCATGATCTGCACTGCCACTTTTTATTTTTGCTGTCTGATCATATCTGCACTGTTTGCTATGCATTATTTAGCTGTCTGATCATATCTGCACTTTCATAATTTAGCTGTCTGATCATGATCTGCACTTTCATTATTTTGCGTCGATCTTTCTGCACTTTCGACATATTTCAAGGATATCTGGGCTGAAAATGTAACATCTAGAGGTCAACAAGGTTTTTCCATATTTGGGCGTGACCTAGTTTTTGACCCCAGAGACCCATATTGAACTTGAGCTAGAAATCAACTAACAACCTTTCTGACAAATTTCCAGGATATTTGGGCTGAAATGTTACCTCTAGAGTGTTAACAAGGTTTTTCCATATTTGGGCTGTGTGACCTAGTTTTGACCCCAGGTGACCCATATTAAAACTTGAGCTAGAAATCATAGAAACAACCTTTCTGACAAATTGCCAGGATATTTGGACTGAAACAGTAGCCTCTAGAGCCTTAACAAGATTTTTCTATTTTTGGGCTCTGTGACCTGTTTTTACCCCAGATGACCCATATTCGAACTCGTCCGGTAATTACTGGACAAACATCCTGACCAAGTTTCGTGACAACTGAGGAAAAAAGTGACCACTAGAGTGTTAACGAACTAAATGTGGACGGACGGCGGGTTGGGTCCGACGGACGACGGACATTCATCGATCCTAATAGCTCACCCTGAGCCAGCTCAGGTGAGCTAAAAAAACAAAGCCGTAAGTACAACAGTCCTTACAGAGTAAGCTCCCGTAATAACAATTTACGTCTATGAAATTCATTTTATCCTAATTTTATGATATGAATGATTGAATCTTATAGCCATAATTGTCTGACTTCTAAATATCTAAGCTCTGCTTGTGGGCCTTGTGGTTTTATTAAGTTTACCCTATATAAGCCTATCGAAAATCAAGTGACCCCCCCTCCCAGGAAGACTTCATTTTCACCCGGGATCATGATTTGAACAATCTTGGTAAAGGCCGACAAGAATGCTACATGCCAAATATCTATTAAAGTTCTAGGTCCTGTGGTTTCAGAGAAGAAAACTTTAAGAGTTTTTCCTATTTTTTGCCATAGCAACCAGAGTTCATCATAGAATGGAATTCTTTGAGCAATTTTGGTAGAGCTTCATGCAAGAAAATCCCTGCATAGTTTCATCAACATTGGCCTAGTGGTTTCAGAGGGATGTCGTTTGAAACAAATGTTGACGGACAACGGACAATCATCCATGAGAAAAACTCACCCTGGCAAAGCCAAATGAGCTGATAAATAAAATATTCTTACGTGCTGATCTTCCAGGTAGATCTGAGTTTTCTGTTTAATGATTTAAACCCACTGCTTGGTGTGAACAACTCTTTCTTTGTAGCGTTGAACAGGATACTGTTTCTCTGGCCTTTGTCTTCCATTCCCTTTAAAAGAAAACAAACCAGAGGGCTTTACTATGCCTGACTCCAAATTATTTATAATTATTGTCATTATAATAAACGTTTACCCTAAGCATACTTCATTCCGAAAATATCACATAAAACAGGATAGATGCACCAGCTTGACCTAAACATTCCAATGACAGATATTATTTAAATACAGTAAATAGTAAAACCGACTTTTACATACAAGCTTAGGTTATGAAAGGTTTTGTACCGACAATAACATCAGGGATCAGGAAAACCGAAAATTTGCCGTTCTGGACCGATTTTCAACTTTCTGGACCGATTCACGTCACCAAAAGTTGCTTAAAAATCGGTCCGAGATTTTTTAAAGTTGCTTGTGTAATTACACATCACATCTGTGTTATTAGCACCTATCCAATACACCAATAAACGTGTTATGTTGATAACCCGCAGAGGTCTTTACCTAATTGGTCCAACACACCAGTGCTACAATACCTCAGACGTCGGTAACACGTTATTGATTAAAGGATTTTACTAATGTGTTTGCAGCTAATGAAGGTTTAACTCAGACCGATTGTCTTTAGGCCGCTAATCATTACCTACAAACTTGTAATATTCAAAACAAAACCATGCAACAAAAAGTTAATAGCCTATACCTAACACATGGATTATTACAAAACTTTATGGGGGTGACTTTGAACTTAATCAGTTATAATCAAAATAGAACACAGTTTCAATGATAAAAATGATGATGGAAATTATCATATATATTTATGAAAACTAGCTTGATATTTTCCTTATTACTTTAAAATTCTGTTTCTTATTTTTTATGGCGAAAACTATGTAAAGCATTTATCGGCGCTTTTGTTTTATCAACTTGTGGTCAATAATGAAAGTAGATAACCATTTTCTTTTTTTAAAATATTTTGGAATCGAAAGGAGGCAACTAAATACTTTAACAGTTCCATGATTACGCACAATTGAAAGCTGGTTGAAAAATAAGTAAATCACGTACAATTTTTTTGTTAGTTTTTCATTTTTTTCTACGTTTTAGTATTTTTTGTTATTTCTTTCTTTTTGGGGTGGGGGGTCGACGATGTACCCACGGCTTGTCCCAACCGATTGAGATTTCAAAATTTCCTGATCCCTGATAAACATCAAGCACTTCCTACAACCATTTTGACCATAACTCATAAACAGGGCTAGACTGTGTGACAATCCTACTAACCATCAGTGTTTTTAAAATATATTTATGTGAAAACAGTGAACAACAAATTAGTTTTGTAATAATATCTCTGCCAGCAGTATTCATCATCTAATAAACAATGATTTGGGGTTCTGATGTACAGTGATTAAACACAAAGGCCAGAGGCCCGAGTAGTTCGGAAGTGTGCATCAGAACAAATCATTTTTTATTTAAGAAATTATATCTGAGTTCACCCCATTTTCCAAATGAAGAAATGAGAGGCACCCAATAACTTGATTGGTTTAACAACAGGCGTGATGTCAATCTTAAGCCCAGAAGATTTTTTTATTAAATTCAAAATTCAAAAATCACACAATTAACAAGAGCTCTATGTTTCGAACAGGCCTTTCATCTCTTTATTCAAGAAATGGGGAAAACTCGGTGTTAAGCGCATGCTCCTTTGGAAGCTTAAGTTAATATAAAGAGAAGAAAATACAAGAGTTGCGTTTTCCAATTATGATGTTTATTTACTTCAAAATATAGTTTTAAAATAGCTAGCTTCAATTCCTAAATCTTGACAGAAGTATAGTAGTTTCCGCTGAAGGTATCGCAGTAATCTTTCTGTTCTACTTATCTTTGTCTATCGTAATGGGGCTGACACTGCAGTGACACCTATACGTTAACAGGAAGTTATTAGGTCAATAATGCAACATTTCACAGTAAATGTAAAGATAAAGTAACCTTTCCTACAAATATGTATCTCCTTGTCATCCCACATTAAAATTGATTCAGTAGCATTGAAAGGTCTTTAAATATGGTCTGCCATATATGGTTTTTACAAATAAAGTTGTTTTGATCACATGATGGCGCCAGTATGCTTGTCTAGGGGCTGTCACTTTAAACACAAAAATAAGACCCACTAGCATGTGCTCCGCATGATCAATAGTTAACATCGTTCAATTCTATGAATCATTTAAAAACATGAGTACATTTTGACTTCCATGTGGGTTCATCTTGACTAGATCCCCACCAATGAATGTGTTTACTTAATGCTAATAATAGAAGAATGGTGGGAGGCAAAGGTCAAACCGATGAAAATTGGACAGAAGAAATCGTTAGTGCCATGATTATCGGCTTCACCGTGACGTCATACTGACCAGTCAACCAATAGGATTATTCGGTCCCGTTCATATCTTCATTCAGTAAAAGGTGAAAACTCGGTCTTTACCATTGACTCATATGCAAGTTTAAACTTATCCTAACGTTACCAGTTCCTGTCAATTTAACAAACAAACTCCAAACAACAACATCATTTAGGTAACAATATAATACTATTTTCTTCAAATAATTAAAAACATGTTATTTAAAAAATAAGACTGTCAAAACCTTGTATAAAACAAGTTTTAGACCTGGAGCCCATGATTTGTAAATGCATGTATATTATCAGTTTACAAAATGGCGTCACCTGTTCCCGTACTATTTAGGCCTAAAAAATAGTTGTGTTTCGGTGGCCCGACCGACCGTAATTTTTGCCGCCGACCGTAATTAAGGGTTTCAGTGCCTATTTTTTAAGTTTTCAGTGCCTAAAATCGTAAAATACCAATTTGACGCGCAAAAAAAGTCCAGTTTGTCAATTTGACCTGCGGGCATTTTCTCTTATGCATCACGAGACTCGGCAATTTTGCCGTGTCAATCAAAAACTGACCGTCGTCAGTTGGCTAACATACGAAAGTAGGTGGAGCGGCGTCATTACAAGTCTCGGCGATTTCGCCGTCAGTCAAAAATCGATCGTCGCTGTGGCTAATTCATACGAAAGAAGGCGGAGCTAATAAGACACTACCTGTTAAACAGCATGACGCTGTTTAGGTCGTTATCAAATGTGATAATTGATAAACAATCATGAAACTGAAAATAACAGAAGTCAGCCCGGATAGCTCAATAGGTAGAGCACGAGACTTGTAATCTCTGGGTTGTGGGTTCGATTCCCAGGGCTGACCAACTAAAATTACTAACAGTCTTTCGGATGAGACTTAAACCGAGGTCCCATGTATGGGTGAAAACCTGGCATGATAAAGAACCAGGGGTGTCTCTGGAATTGGGACGCTTTCTGTATCTTGCACTATCCCCCGAAACCTAAAATAACTAAACTCTTCTGGGGGCGTTGGTCATATGGGAAACCGGTACCAACGATAAAACCCTAATATACCATACAAAATAACAGACCTCGGCAAATTTTTGTAACGGTGTTTGTAACACGGATTAGTAGTGAGTGGTGGACAGTGACAAGTTCTTGACACGACTCTGTGTATTGTTATTCACAGGTTGTCGGAAACACAAAACGCCCTCGGGCGATCAAAAGACAATTAAGTATTACCCGTTCTCCGATAATCATGTGTCATTAAAAACGTTTTGAACTCGGCCGTACGTAAAGCGCAACAAAGTTATGATAATTGCATTGTTTTTTGTCAATATTTAAATACTGACTTGCGTGTTTAAAGTTTAACTTGCATATTGTTCTGGACGTGATTTTTATTCTACAGAATATATGGGGGCATTATTCGGCGCCTCTCCATCCCTCATGAAAAAGACAGATAAAAAATACAATGATCTTCCTAAATTCGTTTCAAACAACCTTAATTAAAGCCCCTGAAACTACTCTGAACAGAACAAATTTCATTGTATTAAAAGCGGTAAAAATCGCGAAAATTTGAAGGCAGTCACGGACATGCGAGGTCGCGAAAATATATGACAAACGGGAAACGATGTAAATATTTTTCATTTTTGAGCTGATGGAGCTTAGGTTGGGGATTAGCAGCTACCTAATTTAAGTATTAGAAAATATAACTTACAAGCTGCAAGACAAAAAAGAAAAATAATATGCAACCCTAGAGTATAAGAACCCTATGGCCCATAGCTAAACCCCAAAAATTCTCACCTTTACTCTTTAAATTTGATTTTGAACTTTAACATTTAAGACTGAAGAATCAATGACCCTTCAATTTGAAACACCCCGTTTTTACCCCCACCCCTGAAATTACAATTTTTACACAACAAATCTCAAACAAAAAGTTTGCTGTCATGATTGTCTTTGTCAGTCTTCAATTGAGATTATTTCAGCCAAAATCTGTTCTTGTTTAAAACATTTCCTAGTCTCTGTGAATAATATTTTAAGTAGTGTAAAAAAAGATATGTATGATAGTCAAGTATAAACACAAACTTGAAAATAAAGATTTAATATGAAAATGTTGTCGGTTTACATAAATTCATAATCTATATATGAAAAGAAGATAAATTTAAAACACAGATTACTCTTGTATATTTCATGTATTATTTATTTTATTATAATATAGTCAAATGAGTAACAAGTTTAGATGTACAAATGAAAAGTGAAGGGGTGTTAACAATTATATGCAGCAAACACCACTTGCAGAACTAACAATACATACCCACAAAAAAAAAAAAAAAAAAAAATTCCCTACCTACCGACCCTCTTTTTTTTGGCCATGCCACCAGAAACACAACTATTTTTTTTTTAGGCCTTATAGACCTGTAAAATGCTATACCATACGGTAACTGAAATGCAAATTATGTTCCGGTACAAAGACACTATTTAACCGCGAAATGTTTGATCAATGAAAATTGTACTTTTGCAAGTAAATTGTAACATACATTTCATGTATATTTTACATGTAACATTTACATTAAGATTCTGTTGTTTTTTTCATTGGCTCTATCCAGACTTGACAGTATCAACTGTAACTATGATGCCAACTCTATAACGTAAGGTTGTAGTTGGAACACCATGCAATTTAGCAGCCATTTACCCTGAGACACCCTTCTCTTTCATCATTGTATATGTTTATTTGTCATGCCTGTGGGGGAATACTGACGTAAGATTGCATTTTTACAAGTAGGCTGAAGCTGAAAACTAAACTGAAATGTGCCAAAATAAATACATGTGATAAGGAACAGTATACCCAACAGAACACCTGTTTAAGACAAGAAACAGTGCGGTATGGTAGTGGATTTTACTTGACAGGAAGTAGTCATAATTTAGGTAATCACTGATGCAGACGGACCAGATAATACCTTGAATTTCATAAAACACTGGCATGTTATCGAATGGAATAAAAAGTTGTACGTAAAAATAGGTAATTTTACATCAGTTTGTGTATTTCTTATAATAAATTAACATTGATGCGCAACATACTTGTCAGTTTCTTCTGAGTGTAAGGCTGGGTTTTGTTTACTAAGGAAGCGGGCTTTCCTGATTGGAAAACGCGTCAGAGCCTCGTTATAGCACAAAACTGAAACTAGCTCGGGAATATATGACACTACATTTTAACAACATATAATTATTATAAAAACAATGTGATGGTTTCAAGGTAATGAAAGATCGTTGTCTTCTTTCATTTCTAATCTTGGTAATTAGTTAGTTAAAACAATATTTATTCTCGAAAATACATTGTATATATACATACATAGTACAAAGATGTAACAATATAACTGGAATCTGAAAACAAGCTTTCAAAGAAATTCATTTTCCGAATCTTGGTAACTGTATTATTCAAAGTTAAAGATGCATATAGACCAACAATGACAGCTGAGGAAACACTTTTCCTGAGCATAAATAATTTATCAGAACCTGGATGTGCAAAGCCGAGAATACAACAGAACTCCATCCTACTCTAAAATCAGTAAGCAACTCCAATCCACCTTTTCCCAAGTAGTTTCAAATGTTAACACATTACAGAAATACGTTGGAAAAAAAGGTGGATTAAAGCTGCCTGATGATTTCAGAGAATATTCGGTTTAGATTTAGATAATGAAGCTAGCTATCTAAAAACAATAATTTCCTTGCCGACAACGAAAATTATTGTCAGTAAAGAACTGAAAGCGTGCCTAGCTACCGCCCGTATACACAACGAACGCTTAAACTTTTCTGTTTAAATTACAGACAATTTGTCTTGAAAACATATCCATACGTACACAAAGAGTAAGAATGATTTTAACTTTCTATTTTACAATATATTTGACCAAATATTGTGTTTACCTCTGCAGTAGGCGCCATACTTGCAAAAATATGCAGGTGTATTGTGGGTAAAAAGCTTGGGATAAATTCTGTTCCATACGGAACGGAAAGTGTAAAAGTAGCGGCTAAATTATTTACCTAATTTCGTGAGTAGAACCAAGTCCTTTTGTTTGAAATAAGAACAAATGTTTTTTAACATCACATTGGCAACAATTCATAGCGTTTTAACATACCACACTATTTTATTATCATTTCACAATATTTTGTTTGATTTCTTTGTAAATACTGTAATTTTGACTATATTGTCTGTACTGTTTATATATCAAGAGGCCCATATGGAACATTGGGATAATACTTAAATGTGTAGCCTCCGTGAATAAAGATGTTATCATTATCATATCATTATAATAATATTCTATATTCTATATCTTTTTTATTCATCCAATCGAAAACGTTTATTTGAAACACGTGACCGTACAATATATTACCTGCGTACAAAAAATCCAGCCGTAGTACATTCACAGAACATGTGGTACCAGCTCTGTCTTGTTTTAATGTTTGAGAATTTGAAATAAAACAGAAGCCACACAATATTTCAATTTCCAGCCGTAGTATTTTTTCCATATTTGGGCGGTTCAACAGCCCTATGTTAAACTCGTACTCAGCTGAGAAAACCATATTGAACTCGCCTAGCGGCTCGTCCAATATGGTTTTCTCAGCTGAGTACTCGTCCAAATATGTCCGTATTGCTACTGCTATTGCTACTGCTACTGCTACTTCTACTTCTACTAAAACTACTACGTCACTAGTGTAATAAATGCTCCTACTATGTCACTAGTGTAATAAATGCTCTTGACGGGCTATTAAAGTTAACTTATTTTGTTATGACTTAAAAAATGTTAAATATAGATATTTGTAATAACAATGCAAGTCAGAAAAGTACAACACGTATGAAAGTAGAAGTGCTACAAGTTTATTTTGTTTATAATGTACGCCCGCACACACTATTGAGATACGTTGGTGCTAAGTTAGACTATATATTATATCACATTGTGTGTACTATTATAAAGTTGACAATAAACATATATCAATAAATGTGATTTACATGTCTCTTTGTCGTTCTGATGCTCAGCTCAGGTCTTTGGCCTTCATGCTTATTCGTGATATATATTGCAACTCTGTGTATTCACTTTGCTGTTCGCTAAATGTGATAACTTTGTGGAGAGGGGTTTCTTGCATACCAGATCGGGATATCTGCAGTTTTTACCAGTCCTGGGAAATCTCTTCTTACAACCCTGGTGTAAGACGAATTAATGACGTCAAAACGAACTACTTTATGAATGAATGTGTTATTCGTACATTACAACAAGAAAATAGCGCGTTTAATAGAAGTCATTATTTTTATTTATTTTCTGCTACTTTTAGTAGAAAATGGTATACAAGAAAAAGTATATCACTGGTTGCACATGCAGATGAGAATTTCCGGCTCTCGCGTTAAAAACAGTTATCCTCGAGCCAGATATTCAATCTGCACGTGCAACCAGTAAAGTTCTTATAATCCTGAATCTGATTGAACTCACTGGAGGAATGTTCAAGGAAAGCTCGAGGAACACTAGCTGCGTGCTTGTTAATGGATAAAAAATAATTTCCAGTTTCGGTACATTTCAGCTGCTGGACCACCTGTATTATAATGCAAAATAATATTTAAATATTTCTTTCTTTAACTGAAAATATAAATGTTGTCTTTTATTATTCATATTTATCACGGTCGAAATAATGCAACCCTATCGATAGATGTATACCGCCTGTGTATAAAATCAAAGCGCTGTGAGCGCTGAAGGTCTGGGGGCTATAGGTTAACTCCCCGAAAAACAACTTTTCACCTACGTGTTCTGCGTTGAATCTTACCTAAAGCGCGGGTCGAAATGTGCAGAGGACGAAATTCAATATATGACACAGAATGAATGATTCACAAATATATGGGTGACAGGGAAGTTTGTTTTATTATGAAATGTACGTTAAATGAAAAATAATCACATTGTCAACATTATAAAATGTTTAAGCCAGTACAAATAATTCGATCTGCGCTTTTTACAACTTCAAGCGATATGATCTGATGATGTGGATCGAAAATTATTGTGTACCAATGACAAGGCCTTGAAACAGAAATAAACAAAGCAATACCAGCAATGAAATATAAATACAGTACTGTACAATGTGTATAACAGAGAAAATCAAAAATGATTCTGGGTTACCTTGTAGTTGTAATCAGTGAAACCGTTTACTGGGCCTCGACATGCAGCGTCCTCGATAAATGGCGGGTGAATTTGATCACGTTAGTTCCTTCTCGGGAATGTACGTAAATTATATCTGTTTTTTAGAGACATTTATTTTTAGGTAAATATATATGTAATCGTTCGTAAATAACAAAGTTGTCAATGAAATAACATCGGAAATTTGAAAATCAAACTACAAACTCTTATATCGAGCTTCGTACGTTTTCGTAAATTTCCGTAAATATCCGTACTTTTCCGTGATATGCATATGATTATCTTCCGTAATCAACTAACAGCGCATTAATTTCTAAAACAGAAAAAAATGTGTAATGCAGCCCGTAAAGCTATATACCTTCCTGCAGTCGTTTGAAGATTTATGTACTATTTTTATTTGTAACATGTTCTTATCATATGCGGCATTCAAACAGAAGATTGATCTGGTCTGTCTTGCACTACTTTCGCATAGCGCATGTTTACAGTTGTTATTCGCACATAGCACGGCTAAAATTCTTGCAGGGTTTGAAATGTGGTATACTAACTTAGGCCTTGGGGACTTTCAGTCCCCAGGCCAAAAAACCATACAATACATGCATTTATGCTATTTTTAGTAAACTTTCGAAATTGGTTGTTATCAGAAAATCAGAAAATAGAGCGACAGATTCATTAGATGGAGTATGTGTCAAAGAAAAGTCACAGTGACTTCCTCAATCCCTTCTATCGGCGCAAGTATTGGTCAGAACTCAAGCAAGGAAGCAGTCATTTTTTAGTTGCAAGAACTTGTTATGCAGTCGCTTTAACATTTAATAATTAAGTCTTAATGAAATACTATACAATGTAACTTTTTAAGCGATCACCTTAGGGGCAAGTAAATTGTTAAATTGTTAATAAAACGATCTCTTCATTATCGTCATCGTAATCATCATCATCATCATCATCATTATTATCATCATCAGCAGCAGCAGAAACATCATCATCATACCATCATTCTTATTTATAGTCAGCAAGTTACAGTGAACAAATAAACGCTAATGCGAACGTTTGAAACGACCGAGCAGGTGGTGGCGTTTAGTCATGACAGTGGCATTGGTGTGTTTGAGTACTGCGCTAACCGGTCTGTCCAGTAATCCAATGTCTCGAAACTTCCTATGCACCTGATCACACACCTGTTAGACTGGACATATACTGCTGTTGAGAAGCAACTGCAGCAGAGACACGTCGATTCTGGATTGTGCGATAAACAGACATTCACCATCAACTTCCTGTTATCAACATCTGGCCAGGAATGCCTCGGTTTGAAATAACATTTAATTAATTCCAATCTGTCCAAAAATAAATATGACACCATGGGATTAATAAAACTTTTGGAGCGTGGGTTACCCCCTCTTACCCCCTGCCTACCCCGGGTGACAAAATCTTGTCACCAGAGTACATCAAGGGCCATCAATCATACAAATGTATTTAATTTTCGCTAATCAGCTAGTTTTAGCCATGTGATGGAATTCTGGCAGCAGAGACAATCTTGTACAGTCAAGGATAACATATTTATTTTTGTACCATCTGCGCTGATAACATGTGTAGTTAATGCAAAATGGGTAAAATGCGAGTTGATAACCTAGGCATATGAGTGAGATCCACATGCATCTTGTATAATAAAATGCTGATAGGCGAAAAATTTTAACTTAAAAAATTATCGTATTCACAAACATTACTTGAGTGCATCTGAAGTGACCGTGATGGCCACTCAACAAAATCTAACTATTTGGAGTGAACCCCAGCGAAACTAGCCTTTATGAATACCAACTATGACTCACCTGAGCGATCGATGGTACCGTTAGGGAATTACACCTACTTAACTCAGTAAGGGTTAGTTTGAGTTTTGACTTAGAGTACGGGCCTAAGGCCCGTATTCTAAGTCGAAACTCAAGCTAACCCTCAGTGACCAATACTTGCGCCGATAGAAGGGTTTGAGGAAGTCACTGTGACTTTTCTTTGACACATACTCCATCTAAGGAATATGTCACTCTGTTTTCTGATTTTCTGATAACAACCAATTTCGAAAGTTTACTAAAAATAGCATTAATGCATGTTTTGTATGTTTTTGGCCTGGGGACTGAAAGTCCCCTAGGCTTAAGTTAGTATACAACATTTCAAACACTGCTGACAATTTAACTGTGCTATGTGCGAATAACAACTGTAAACATGCGCTTTGGGAAAGTAGTGCAAGACAGACCAGATCAATCTTTTGTTTGAATGTCGCATACGATAAGAACATATTACAAATAAAAACAGTACATACAACTTCAAACGATTGCAGAAAGGCCTATAGCTTACGGGCTGCATTACACATTTTTTTCTATTTTAGAAATTACTGCGCTGTTAGCTGATTACGGAAGATAATCATATGCATATCACGGAAACGTACGGATATTTACGGAAATTTACGGAAACGTACGGAATTCGATAAAAGAGTTCGTAGTTTGATTTTCAAATTTCTGATGTTATTTCATTGACAACTTTGTTATTTACGAACGATTACATATATATTTACCTAAAAATAAATTTCTTTAAAAAAAAGATACAATTGACGTTCATTCCCGAGAAGGAACTCACGTGATCAAAATCACACGCCATTTATCGAGGACGCTGCATGCCGATTACAACTACAAGGTAACCAAGAATCATTTTTGGTTTTCCCTGTTATACACATTGTACAGTACTGTATTTATATTTCATTGTTGGTATTGCTTTGTTTATTTCTGTTTCAAGGTCTTGTCCTTGGTACACAATAATTTTCGATCCACATCATCAGCGCAGATTGAATTATTTTTATTGTTCTCTCAAACAATTGATATTGTTGACCATGTGATTATTTTTCATTTAACGTACGTTTTATAATAAAACAAACTTCCCTGCCACCCATATATTTGTAAATCATTCATTCTGTGTCATATACTAAATTTCGCCCTATGCACATTTCGACCCGCGCTTTAGGTAAGGTTCAGCGTAAATCACGAAGGTCAAAAGTTGTTTTTAGGGGAGTTAATCTATAGCCCCCAGGCCTTCAGCGCTCACAGCGCTTTGATTTTATACACAGGCGGTATACATCTATTGGTAGGGTTGCATTATTTCGACCGTGATAAATATGAATAATAAAAGGCAACATTTATATTTTCAATTAAAGAAAGAAATGTTTAAATAAATCCTTGCATATAATCATTGTTTTGCATTATACTACAGGTGGTCCAGCAGCTGAAAGTACCGTAACTGGAAATTAATTTTTATCCATTAACAAGCAGATATATGCAGAAATGAGACTTAAATAAAATATAAAATCAGCAAACAGTGTGCAACTCCGATTTCTTTTACTTAATATATTCAACATCCTTTGTTTTCTATGACAGATAATTTCTTTTTTACCAATTATTTTAATCAATTAAGAATTTTAAGATCCAAGTCTGTGAAAAAATACGCTTTGCCTACTGAATGCATGTAGTAAGTCAACTTCGAGTATACTCCATAGTCAAGGTTGAGTGGCGAATATGAATACCGATTCTATACTTGACAGCCACTCATTTGAGTGTTCCTCGAGCTTTCTTGAGCATTCCTCCAGTGAGTTCAAGTGGAGTATGAGTTTGAGTTCTGACTTAGAATACGGGCCTAAGAGTTTTAATTTCCCTTTAACGCCCGTTAAACTCACATGTGAAGTTCAAGTTCCTTAAACAGGCGTGATTTCGAAAAATATCGAATGCTATTCGACGGCGAAGTGATTTGAGACTTTACCTGGATATAAGTGCTTCCTCCAAGAATTGAAAATTTGACACAGAAACTGTAAACGCCAGGATTGAAAAAAATATCGATTGATTGATTTTATTTCAGAAAAAACACGTAAACAATTAAATTAAATACATAAATAGCAACATTTTGAAACTGACAAATAACTATCTAGATTCACTTTTTATACGACCAATTATTCGTCCTAAATGGTAGATGGGAAATTTATACCTTGACATTATGAATGGATACAAATCTGGCCATATTTACAAACAGAATTTTTAAAAAAATGCAGTTATTACAGCGACGCTCAGAATGAGTAGCCTGCACTCCGTATGCGTGATTAAAATATAGAATGAATTTGGTGAATTGGCGTCAACCATAACTTCAAATGACAACTCTGACTTTGCTTACTTCAACCGCACTAAACAGTATTAGCTTAGAAGGTCCTCTCCCAACACTGTTCGAACGGCTCTACTCCACTGCACATAATGTCCACCTGAGCTACAAATAGAAAAACCTTTAAATGGCGTCTCCTCATATGACATCTCCTAAAGCACTAGGTCAATTTTAACCAAACTTCACAAGATTGTCCCTTGGTTGATTTCCGGAACGGTTTCTGCACATAATGACCACCAGAGCTTAAAAGACAAAAAAAAAACTTACAACAACATCTCCTTAACACTAGACCAATTGTTCGTTTAATGGTCCTTTATAAATATTGGAGCTCAAAATGGCCAGCAGAGGTAAATTAGAAAAAAAATCTTCAACTCGTCCAATTTCAACAACACTTCACAGGGTTGTTGTTTGGGTGGTCCTCTTCTAAACTGCTCAAACGGTTCCGCTCCGCTGCACATGATGGTCACCAGAACCTTTAAACATCACATTTTTAACCACTGGGCCAATTTCAGCCAAACTTCATCCTTTTATGATTGCTGAAACGGTCTCGTTCCGCTGCACATAATGGCCACCAGAGCTGAAAATACAAAACCCTTTAAACAACCTCCTCCCCTTAACCACTTAAATTCTGAAGGTAATGGAATCCTCTATATATGCACACATTCGTGTCCGAACTGTAACTTTTTCATGCATCGAAAGATTTTTAGATAACTTGGCACAAATGTGTAGCACATCAAGACGACGTGTTGCGTGCAAGATCAACGTCCCTTCTTGAAAGGCCAAGATCACACTTAGAGTTTGAAGGTATGGAATATTGTATATATGCACACATTCGTGTCCGCACTGTAACTTTGTCATGTATTGATTGATTTAAAATAACTTGTCACAAATGTCTAGCGCATCAAGACGATGTGTCGCGTGCAAGACTCACATTCCTATCTCAAAGGTCAAGGTCAGACTTAGTGTTTATAGGAAATTGAATCCTGTATATATACATACATTCGTGTTCGGACTGTAACTTTGTCATACATTTAAGGATTTTAAAAGAACTTCGCAAAAATATTCAGCACATCGAGACGATGTGTCGCGTTCAAAACCCACGTCCCTACATCAAAGGTCAAGGACATACTAAGAGTTTGAAAGTAATAGAATTTTGTATATATGCACACATTCGTGTCTGGACTGTAACTTTGTCATGTATTGTTTGAATATAAAATAACTTGTCACAAATGTTCAGCACATCAAGACGATGTGTCGCGTGCAAGACTCGCATTCCTACCTCAAAGGTCAAGGCAACACTTAGAGTTTAAACGTAGTGGGATACTGTATGCATGGTAACTCTGTAATGCATGGAAGGATTTTAAAATTATATGGCACAATGGTTGAGCACATGGAGAGGACATAGACTGTGAAACACTTCTTTCGGGGGGATTCGTCACTTATGAGGGACAGCTATTGTTTACAGTGAAAAGTACCCAGTCAGTTCAGATCCAGTTCCTCAAATGTTATGAACAGGAGGTTTAAAGCGGTTAATAGAATGCTAAACTCATATGTAGATGAACTCAATCTAAAGATTACTTTTTTCATTTCAGTAAGTGAAACTTATTTATATAATTGTCTATCATTTTAACATAAGCATAGTGACTGAAAATAACCTGATATGTTGTACAATAAATTCATTCGACAGAGGAAAAAAGCCAAAGCAAAGTAGATGCATCTATCTTGTACAGTAGTGTAACAGCTGCTGGAAGCGATATTCCCTGATATACATTTAACAAGAGCAGGTATGTTTACCAGTTACACCTGTGTCGTTTTTATACAATAACAAATGCCCTTTGTAAAACTAGACATTTTTACGAGTCTTAATTATTTTGTTTCTGTACAAACTCGTTCTACATCAATACACAATGTTTGAAATCTTGTATCAAAATTTAATTGTTGGAAAAAATTTTTTTAGCATAGTGTCTTGTCGCCATCGTTTGGAGCCTTGGGATTATGCCTTATAACATCCATTTTAACTCATTCGAGCGCCATTCAATATAATTTGGTATAAACAATAAAATAATATATGTGATTCAAGTGTGTGCCGCCTATCCAATACTTACTGCTGATTTTTAGCTCATATGGCACTTTTTAGTAGGGATGATTGTCCGTCGTCCGTCTGTCAGCTTTTACTTCAAACAACATCATCTCTGAAACCGCTGAGCCAATGTTGATGAGACTGGGCAAGGATGTTCCTTACGAAAGTTGCGGGCCGCACTGGTTATAGGAAAGTTGTGGGCCGCAGTGGTTATACGAAAGGTATGGGACTCAGTGGTTAAACGAAAACTGTGGGTCTCGGTGGTTATACGAAAGTAATGGGCCTCACTGGTTATACGAAAGTTGTGGGCCTCTGTGGTTTTACGAAAGTTGTGGGCCTCAGTGGTTATACGAAAGTTGTGGGACTCAGTGGTTATACGAAAGTTGTGGGCCTTAGTTGTTATACTAAAGTTTTGGACCGCAGGGGTAAAGCGAAATAGTGTGAGCCTCAGTAATAAAACGAAAGCTGTGAGCCTCAGTGGTTTTAACAAAGTTATGGGCCTCACTGGTTATACGGAAGTTATGGTCCTCAGTTGTTATACGAAAGTTGTGGGCCTCAGTGGTTAAACACAAGTTGTGGGCCTCAGTGGTTATACGAAAGTTGTTGGCCTCGGTGGTTATACGAAGGTTGTGGGCCTCAGGGTTAAAACGAAATTTTTGGGCCTCAGTGGTGTTATGGGCCTTAATGCTAATACAAAACGTTCTGGTTCTCAGTGGTAATACTAAAGTTGTTGGCCTCAGTGCAACGTGTACTTGTTACCGTGTTTGCTTTGTTACCTCGGTGGTTAATTGATTTTTTTGGGGGCCTCAGTGGTTATACGAAAGTTATGGGTCTCAGTGGTTGTAGGAAGATTTTGGGCCTCAGTCGTTATAGGATGGTTCAAGGTCTTTCAAATAGTACTATTTGAAAGACCTTGGATGGTTATAAGCCTCAGTGGTTATACGAAATTAATGGGTCTCAGTGCTTATACGAAAGTTGTAGCAAGTGGTTATAACAAAGTTGTGGGCCTCAGTGGTTAAACAAAAGTTGTGGGTCTCAGTGGTTATACAAAAGTTGTGGGTCTCAGTGGTTGTACGAAAGTTGTGGGCCTCAGGGTTAAAACGAAAGTTGTTGGCCTCAGTGGTTATACGAAAGTTGTGGGCTTCAGGGTTAAAACGAAAGTTTTGGGCCTTAGTGGTTATACGAAAGTTATGGACCTTAATGCTAATACAAACGTTCTTGTTCTCAGTGGTTATACTAAAGTTGTGGGCCTCAGTGTAAGGTGTACTGTTACCTGGATGATCCTGATACGACCCCTTGTTATGCCATTTGTGGTGAGTTTTTTAGCACAACACCTGACTCCGCATTTTCCACAGCCAACCCACCAGTACATAATATTGACTGCTAAGTTAATGGCCGGTAAAAATCTCGAACATCAGTGTCATGTTTATTCTACAACTTCTAATTGTGATATAGACATACTTCTACTCAATATTTAAGCAATGTCAGGTCAGAAAACCAAAACTATTGTTTTTCTGGTAAGTTATAGGGGCAGTTTTACTCATCACATTTAAACTATACGGTCAAAGATGCCAAGTTTTCTTGAAGTAAGTGACGAAGTTCAAGGGTTTTGACCTGTAGCTAGCTTGTGCCCTGGCATCAAATATTTGTAGAAGAATGGGGTTGGTTAAATTTAGCTCGAACGCAACACACATCATGTAAACCTGCATGTATCTCGCCCAAAAGGAGTATGGTAATAGCAAAATCATGAAACAATAGTCAGAAATATGAAAAATAGTTTGAAACCGTTCCGCTTCATCAGAGATTTACAAACGGTCACCTTTAATTACCCTTCTATCAAAATGGAGATTTTTAGACAAGTTTATTTAATTAGTTACATTTTACTAAACACTGTATATTACCTTTTACATTTAGAGTTACCGTCCATTTTGTGTAATTTATGATGTTTGTTGATAGGATACACAAATTACTATTGCCAGGGAAACATTACTCACCGTTCAAACGTTATTTCCTGACTGAAACATTCGAGCAACAATACATATGGCATTTTAAATTGAAGTTTTTAGTTTTGAAATTTGACCTTGCCTTTTATATTTAAGTTTTATAACATTATGTTTGTTAAGTTAATGCAAAATTTTGCATTTAGCAAAATAACAGCAAAAGCATTAATTTTGCATGTACAGGGAAATAATTTGAGGATTCGATAATTTTATCCAGGGATGGGACCTGGGGAGGTCCAGACAGGGGCCATGAGACAAGGAAGGCTTTTCCTCTCGCCAGATGTGTGTCAATCAAACGTCTGCTTTCATAGTAAGGCTAATTATTCATTGATGAGATCATCACTTACAAGCATAATTTCTATCCAGAGTTGTCGTTCCTATTGGAACCTTTGCTGGGGGCGATAACTCGTGATAGAGTTCAAGGCAGTGTTCACTGCTTCCAAGCTTCCCAGCTTGTGCATAATGAGCAGGCAAAAGCTGCGTTACATACGTTTCCAGGCTGTTATTGGTTGATCATTCTTCCCTTAGTGTCCTTTATGTACTCCCTTATCATCCCTTTGATTCTATCTGAGGCATCTCAATACTTCATGTGTCTCCAATACAAAATAAACGGGTTTGGCATGAATATTTTTACATTTCTATTCTCCCGATGAATCCATATATCACTGCCATCTTTTCAATCTATAACCGAACTTGTCGTTCCTTTCCATTCCATGGAGCGACAACAATAACTCTGGATAGAGATGAAAAAATAAGGCTTTCGCTTACAATAGAAGAAATAGAACATATTCTTGCAAAACTTACCATCAGTTGTCATCAATTTTATCTTCGCTCTGTGTTTGATTCACTATTTAGCCCAAAATAAATTAGATCCGTTCCGTCGGTAGGTTTGACATTTCGTGAATAACAGCATAATACACGATATTTTCCACTGCATCGTGCCCTTATTCACGAAATTTCTATATGTTCCCGCACATGATGTGTCCCTGGCAGATGCCGCAGTGCCGTGGGTCTTTTAGGGTATCAGATATCCGACCTTTTTTCCTAAGTTGATTACGTTTCCTATGTTGACAAGGTTTTCTAAGATGAGTAGATGTCCTAAGTTCAACATGTTTCCGAAGTTGAGTAGGCTTTCCAAGTTTGAGTAGATTTACTAAGTTCAACACAAATCCATAAAAATAGTCCTTGTGCGTAAGATCCTTGCTAAGTTTCATCTAACGTTCCTCTTTTAAACTTTATGCCGTCCAGTTTGCCTGTTGTTAGTTAAATGGAAAGATTTTATGTGATGAAAAAGGTGGATGGCAAAGAAGTAAGTGTGTAAAATATTCCATGAATTATATGTGTTTTAATGACTTCAAACAGTGTAACTGGCGAAAAAATCCGTGTAAACAGTCAGATCGTTTAATGGATAAACGAGGTTGGATATCTCACAAAAGATGACACACTTTTACTTTGTGAGTCAGCCTCAAAAATACCTAGGGCATTTACTTTGTTCCTGAGTTTATTAAATACTTTGGCAAATGAGAGAAACATACTTATTTGGCAGGTTTTACGCTCAACTTATTTTTTACAAATTACAGACACTTAGGCTATCTGTTTTAGGTCGCGTTCCTAGTTCAAAGATTAAGCGAGCGCTTGCCGATGTTAAAATTGTGTGATATTAAAACTTCTAAAATGATAATTTAACTACCAAAAAAAACTGAGGAAAAAAGTAAACATGGAAAAAAAGCAATGACTGAACGGTGACTTCGGATATATGACGTCGAGGCAACTGAGAAAGTATATATACGTGTATTAAGAAGTCAAAATCCTTAGACTTTACCAAACATTCCTGCAATCTCTATCCCGTCGGCTTATTATAGTGTTTATTGATTGGAAAATAACGGCAACTATAACTAACTAGCTACATGCATATAAACTAGTATGTTATAAATGTCTAAGGATGCATCAAACTGAAACATGCAACAAGGAATTGACAAATTGTCCATATTTATTCAATCTTAAGTGAGTCAACAAGGCGCAGTTGTATTAATTAAGGCTGCTCTCACTGAGAACTAAAGAAACTTACAAGTGTTATAATAGAAACGTGTGCATACTTTTGTCCTTTAATTACAAATATTCTTGTCCATGTGGGAAAAAAAAAAAGATTGAAAGAATTTTTCGTTTTGATGTTTTGGCACACGGATCAACCCTTATCAAGACAAGAAGAAATGTTTGCAGGATACTGTATACCGGCCTTTATTCATTTATTTGGCGGATTTCCTTGTTTTTCATTGAATTTTGGGTTAAAAAAAATAAATTTTAACGTAGTTGAGCTATAACAATTAGTTTCAATGTAAAATTCTATTTCCTCGAAAGGTGAAGTATTAATATAGCCGTGAAATTTATCCTGGTTTACACGGTGCTGATTATTAAAAAGAAATAAAAGAGATATGAAAACGTATTTAAATAAGTAAAATAAAGCGCATTATTTCTGTGACTTTTAGCCAGGCACACTGATGTAGCTAAACTGTAAGCATATTGCTCGGTAACTTCAGTAAAAGTATCGTGTCAACTCCGAACTGAAGTTGACACACTCGGCTAGACCCTTTAAAGCGACTGCACTCCAAATTCTTAGTAAATTTATGGCCAAATCAATAAATATTCAATTAGCAATTTTTTTTTTGGGGGGGGGGGGGGGGGGGGGGGGAAAAATTAATTGGGGGCGGTTTTGGATCGGATTTTGGCTTTTTTTTTGGGGTTGGGGGTAAAACAAAAATTTAAGGGGTTTACCTACACGTTTTGACTGGGTTTTGTGGGGGTTACTGGGGGGGGGGGGGGGGGGGGGTTAGCATATACAAATGCAGGGGGGGTATTTTTTATACAAAAAAGGTAAAACAACACATTTTAATGTTTTTTTTTTTAGAAAACTTGTCACGTTATCATAATGCAATGCCCCTGATACAGTAATGACAATTGTTTTCTTGAAAATGAAAATTTTCTTTTTATCCTGTCCATTGGAGGGTGGGAGTCGTTTAAAGCGGTACGAACTATAACACTATAAATGATAGCCCATAAAATTAGCACTATTATAAAACAACTTTTTCCTACTACTTATCCTTTTTTAACTTAGTCATATCAAATGCAGGTGGCTATTTAAAAGGACGTAAAAAGCAAACATTTTCAGAGGCAAACTGGCGTGGTTCGTCTTTCTTTATTCCCCCTTGGCCATGACTTAGTCTACATTATAACATAAGGTACATATACTGCAAAAACTATCTCGATTGCATTTGGCTGTACACATTAACTGCAAAACAATGTTTCAACTAAATTCTTATTTATATTTTTGTACTAATTGAATACTCTAAAGGAGACCATCCAACCAGGCACATGTCACAGATAATCGAGATATAATTACTTAAGGGAGATAATCGCATCAGATCTTTTGGAAATGCTGGCTAATGCAACTGATTAATCGTCACGTTGATTTGTTTAATGTCCAAGCCATTGTTTGGACATTTATTTGCTGTAATCGCGTCGATTATTGTTTAAAATTATAAATATTATTGGGCCAATAAAGTCTCAACCTACCATAACATAATTGAATCTAACACTATCGTTACTCATCGTAGTCTTCCATTATTTGATGCTTTCTAAATGAATAATCTTTGTTAATTTATAACATATAAACATTTATATGACCATTTGTGTATGGTTATAGGATATAACATTTTATCATAGCATATAAGGGCATAAATTTGATTTGAAGACGGATATAAAAAAAATTTAGTCACATTTTTCTTTCAAGCAGAAAATAACGTATAAAATGCAAAAAAGTGTCTTTTCAGTATAAGGGTCACCTCAAGCTATCAGCCTTGTTCAAGAATATTTTTTCATATAATTCCAAACATCAACTTTTATTTAGTTTTATTTGTCAGATATGTGTAAGACCTTTACAAAATGTTTGGGGTTTACATATTTTTCCAGTTAATTGATTATGATGATATTTGCTTTTTCAACCTTCAGTTTTAATGTTGCCCGTGTATGAACAACAGAATAAAAACGTATGAAGTTTATGTGTAAAAAAATACTTTAGTGTAAAAAGTAATAAATAGAAATTCGAATGAATTTCCAAACATGCGCGTATTTTCGTCAGTTTCACAGGCCAAATTATAATTACTATCCAAGTTGGATTATTAACGAATACAATAGCATCTTTGAAAAGACAAGTTACATTTTCTATCCTTTGATAATCAAGTTGACAGAACGACCGTAAACTGTCGAAAAAACAAAAGGAATGAGTGCAAACTAGAGTTTATGCTTTTTGCAAATTTAAACTTTTGAAAATATATGATAAATGATTATAAAGAAGGCGTCTCGGTGTCGTAACCTCGGAAACAAGGCTGCATAACAACAATATTGCTCACTATCTTGGTTATATCGGACGTTGCGAGGGAGGATACGCAAAAAAACCTTAACCCTGACTTCACTTTGTTTCTTACATAGACTGGTCCATTTCTCAATCGGGACAGGATCTTTTATGTAAATAGGGGTGCAAATTAAAATTTTATCAAACTGAACAGCAAGAAGTGCACTACAATGTAGACTTTTAATCCTGATCCGGTCACTTAATTTCTTAAATAGACTCGTCTATTTGTCAATCGGGACAGGATTATTTATGTAAATAGGGGTGCAAACTGAATTTTATCAAACTGAACTGCAAAAAGTGCAAGTTAAAATGAAGACCTCACGATGGGCAGGCTGATCATGGTCTGCACTGATCTCAAAAGCAGAAATATCTAGTTTCAGCTCGGAGAAGGTTTATCAAGTCTGATAATCAAGTCTGATATGTCTCCTATCATGGTTTGTGACTTACGGCTGGGATAACTTGCTTCGTTATCGGGCTTACCTTAAGAAGATAGATAACGAAAAGGAATTAAAAGTAGACAAACCTGGAATTTGTTGCATGAATGATAAAGATGTCACACTTAGAAGAAAGTAAAGTACATACACAACGAAATAATTGGTAAAAATCATGATCACTACATGCAGTTATAGTTCAGTAAATAATATTTAGGACTCGCGCAGCACCACTGAGATCTTACTATCAATGACGTCTCACATATGTAGTCATACCTTTTATTACAAAGAATCACGAAAAATTACCAGGAAAGCATTGTTTAAAAAGTGGAATTTCGAGGGAAAAAACTAGTTACACGTACGTACAACGTTTCTACGATGTATCAGTGCATTTCTCCCAGTGACATGCAGGATGGGAGGGAGGGGACGCGACACGGATATTTTAACATATGACGATCAATTGAAATCATAAAGAAACTGTAACAATAATCAAAATCAAGTTTAGAATATTGACATAATCTATGGTTCAACATAAAAATGTATCTTTTAAAAATATTTAGATACATGTCTACAATGAATTCTTCAAATATTTCGAGCGTGTTGGAAACTGCATTTTAGTATAAACAGGTTTTCTGTTTACAAAGGCTCAATCCAATAGTTAAACAAAGTTCTTATCTCACTAAAGTTATAAAATATGGTCAGTCAATTTTGTCAGTGTGGACATAACATCTGATAAGAACCTTTATCAGCATAGGTACGCGTTATCTGTTGTTACTAAGGAACATCAAGATCTCGGCCAACTTTGACCACAACTTGTCCAAGGGCTAAATGACCACTTCTGACATTGTACATGGTCGTAAACACGCATGATGGATGATATTGACCCATGGCAATTTCAACCGTGGTTATCATAAACGCTAACGCTATATACAGTAATAAACAGTATTACAAATATGTCCATACTTAGGTAAATATTTCCTAAAGTTAATGACTTTTAACCTTGTTAACCCGCCGTCAAAATTTGTTAATGGAGGAGCGTCAAGGTTATGATGTTTTCGAATGAGAATTTTCTGTAGTGTTCTAATGCATTTGTTTTTAAGCGACGTGTTTTGTTTAAATTATGGTTGAATATAACATGTACATTCAATGAAGTTGCACCAAAGGTTGCTAAAGTACAAGACAAACAAACAAAAGAAAAACTTTCCCCTGAGAAGAATATACTCAGTTGCAAAAGAAAGTGTGCACGTTTTTATTTTAAATATCTCTATTTTGATAAAACGTATCGATCTCAAATTTCGAACACTAACTTTATACACCATTTGCTATCAATTGTATGTGCTATCAATGCGAATGAAATTGAGCATAAATTGCTCTAAATTTTGATACCAAACTTTTGAATATTTCTGTTAAAAATAATGCATAAAATTAACCAAAACCCAAGTGCACATGCACTTTCTTTTGCAACAGGGTATAGTACTGGTTTAACCGGTTGGATAAATCTTGTTTTGCAAATTTCTCTACCATTCTTTATGAAAATAAGAATTATTTGAAATAAATGAATATCTGTAAGTCAAAACTACTTTTGCACTAATCCGTTTGCAATGCAGATTCAAATCACTTATGGCCGGCCTAACGGACTAACAATCTTCTCAATTCGTAATAATTTGTTTTATAAAGAGACAAAGAATGTTTCTATTGTGTGTCTGAGTTTAAGTTACAACAAAAATGCAAATAAGCGTGTGAAGATTGACATCTCACTCGCTGCTTTACAGCAATTATGTAAAAGACGACAATATTTTACAGTTTGGTCGTAATCCGCGACTTCTGCAACAATATGTGAATGTCTACGCATTTGGAAAAAGAACATGAAATAAGAGTGGTGGAAAGTTAATTAAATTTGTTTCAACATAAGTTGTCTTTCTAATTAGATACGAAAAATAAATGAAAGAAAATACCTGATTCGTGGCCAGCAGTTTATAAACGAACTTTTTCCCTCCATCCTGTATGAACGCGTCCGTGGAATAGTATTATCTCGTATTATACATGAGAACTCTATACCCTTTCTATCCCCTTATCACTGGACTTATGTAGATATGATACGCGTCCGCTACCTACTAAAGTCCATCAAGATGACCGTCACATTTTATGCTACGTCCACGTGGCGATAATATGTCCATCTCTACGTTTTGATAATGCTCTTGTCCCCTTGGGGTACACTCTCCGCCCTTGCTGTACAGTTGTTTCTACTCCCTTTTAATTCATTAACGTCCTGTACTTAAAACAGGAAAACGTCGACGTAACGTGGTATAATTTATGTGTCTCGTCTGCCTAAAGTGACCACCCTGAAAAAAGTTACATTATATGACACTGTTGATTAGACCGGAAGTCTGCGTTTTAAACTGACGGTTCCGCGTTACAAGTTCGGAGTTCTCGAAAATAATGTCGCCAAAAAGGTGATTGACAGTTCGCGTTAGTTCGCATACTAAAAATTCTTTTTAGTGCAAGTTTGCAAGGTAATGTAGCATGGTACACATTTAAACCAGTGTATTTTCTGGTGTATATTTGTTTAAATTGTTTATCCGACAACATTAACACTGTACCTGGTAAAAAACATAAAAATCTCAAAGCTAAGTTATTCATTTCAAACAATTGAAAAGAGACATATTTACAAAAAAGTAAACACACATACCTTTAAGATAAAGTGAAAACATCATGTAACATGTGACAAGCGACTTAGCGATGTATGTAGCTGGCGGAGTGCTGTCACTTAGATGAAAACTTTTATTTCTCCTCCTCTGACAGTTTATTAATTACTGCGTCCTTTTCACCGCGAGATCTTGTATGCGGTCTTGTTACTTTAAAGGCCTGCTTTCGAATATAAAATTTGGGGGTACACGTATTTCAAAAGGAGGTATACTGATTTACCACGATATCTTGCACGTGGTCTTGTTTCTTCCACGACCTTTCTTCCAAAATACAAAATTTGGAGATACGTACATTTTAA
This sequence comes from Saxidomus purpurata, assembly GCA_022818135.1. Lineage (NCBI taxonomy): Eukaryota > Metazoa > Mollusca > Bivalvia > Venerida > Veneridae > Saxidomus > Saxidomus purpurata. The sequence continues at coordinate 32,873,164 of JAFMSR010000005.1, read as the reverse complement.
TAGATAGTTTATATGTTACTGCGGGCTCTTTAATGGAGCCTCAAATTTTACATAAGAATCTCACGCCGAAATTGATGCAGATTGTTTTTTTCATTTTGAAATGCGTATACCCCCCGTATATTTTATATTGGGGATTTGCTATCAAAGGAACGAGACCGACACATTCCAAAAATAAAATGCAACCTATAAACTGTTCACGTTGCTGCATATGGACATAATTTGTCTTACTTTCAATTATGGTAAAAGCTCTGATTAAAGATGTCCCCTTTCTTTAGTCCTTGTTGGGGTCATTCAGTAACCATTGTAATGTATCTAAAATGAAAATACATTTCATTTTGAAGTGGTAAAAGTTTTCGATAAACCTTTTGAATAGCGAATGAATGTGTTAATGAGTGTGTTCGTTATTTGTGAAGTTACAGGGGCATTGAGGGTTTAACATTGGGACGTACGCTACATATGCCAGTAAAGACTCTCCCAAAAGATGATTATATTGTTATTCTGATGTAGGCTTTCGCCGAAACGTTATGTTGATATAATTACGTTGTTGTAATAGTGTGTTGTTAAATTTCCCATTCTTATTGTAAAGTCTCACAAATACGAGATGCAGATTTCGCATTTACTTCAGCTTTTAATGCATGTAAAGTTTCATCATTGTTTTCAAATGTGAATCATGCTGTTGCACACAAATGTTCTAAACATCTTGAACTCTTGATGACACAAAACTCATAAACAGATCAAAGTCAGTTTTAAAATAGACTAATTTTAGGATTTTACTTTTGTGAATTAAATAAAGGTCTATTTGAGATTTATAAACAACCGGCAGTTATTCCCATTCCCCAAGTTCTTTTTTTTTCATGAAGGGGAACCTATCCTAAATCATTCAAATTATAAGTTGGCTGCAAAACAAAACATCAGTGTTTTCGTTTTATAAGTAAAATAGTTTATTGGCAGTATAGTTTATAATTTTCGCACTCGAGACACTACTCCGATACGCCGATAACATCCTTCTTCTAGAAGGCCACATTGTAAATAAGTTTTGTTGTTTTGAACATTGCTTGTGTAAACCTTCTTTAAAAAAGACATTAATTATATTATTATTATTATTATTATTATTATTATTATTATTATATATAACCTACCAATATTCAGAGAGAGAATGGGACGCGTGTGGCATCACGAGTCTTGTGTAAGGAAAACACTCAAAGTGGTCTGACCAGGAATCGAACCGGGTTATCTGGGTTACGTTTGCGAAAGCCATCACCTCAATACCTCCTAATACAATTGTACTTTAAAACGAATGTCCATACGATATTTCAATCATTTGAATGTAACCTCTTGACTAGTATTAAAACAACATTCAGTGAAATATACATACATGTTTATAAATATTGCTATTGTGACGTGAAAAAATGACAGAATTCTTTTTAACAATTTTAATCATTACAAAGGCAAAACTTGAATTACGGATTCAAACTTTTCGGAATGTGCAAAGATAAAGGACCTGAAAATAGATGTGTAAAAGCTCAAAACCGGAGACTTTTGCATCGGAAATATGTGATCAGCAAGGTTGAAATGTTTCCACATTAACATGAAAAACAAAACGTACAATCAAAGTACTGAAAATACAGACACGCAACTGTTGAATAATATTATAATATATTTGATTTTATTTAAGTTTCATTCAGTCTTAGAAATTTCGTAAGGAGTGCCCATTAAAAACATGTTTGCGCTTAATTCACACCAAATGAACTATAACCAATAGACTTCTCACATTTTTACCACGTGATTTTCCAATAGGATTCCATATTGGACTCGCTGATCCATGTTTGGACGCGCGGGGAGTCCCGAAATAGATCACATGACCCATATCGGGACTGACGTGACCAATATTGGGACTCCACGAGCGCGCAATATTACGCGGATAACTGTTCTGTCAACGCTAAAAATTTTATTAGGATAGTCAGTCTCATATTCATTCTATTGATTATTTGATAAATTAGATTTATTATTCTGATTGTCAACTGTTTTAAGAGTTGCGTATTATATGAACAAATGACAAGTCATCCGAAACAGACAGAAACATGGAGATCACTCAACAAAATGACTGTAGAATATTTAATTTTAAAATAGACACGTCGGTATGGGTATTCATTTTCTTAGTTAGATCATTTTCAAAACTAATATAGGTTCCCTCAAAACCACCTTCCGTCAGTGCTGAGCAGTATTTGGATTATATTATAGGGTTAACTGGTTTGTAATTTAAACATTTGCAACTGTATATACGGTTTTCTCTTTCTGAGAGTTGGCAGTTTCTTAGGCAGGAAAGGCTTTAGTAATGGTCCTTCCAAGGAATGATGGTTAGGTAAACTGCCTGCTTGTAAAATGACTGAAATAAGGTTGAAACGGGCGTTAAACAACTACAACAACAGCACAATACTGCTTTGAGACCATTGCAGACTCATGATCGGTCAGTACAAATATATATTTTCAGTGAGCACCCCTTTGGATTATATACCTTCCAGACTGTCAGATGGGCAAGCCCATGTTGGAAATTTACCAGGCCCATGGTTAATTCCATGTATATGATTGGAATAGTGACCATCATTGTCCAGTCTATACAAATGTATATGCACAGGCATTATCATAAAAACTGTTTTTCTCAAGATCTTGTCAATGACATTATTTATCTATGGATAAAATACGGTTACACGGGTTCGAATCGTAAACATCAGGATATCCAAGCATCTGACCCATTATCCTAAAAAAAACACACATAAATAAAGAACAAACATTTCTTGGTTCTTTTTATCCTTCTTTTATGGCTACTGTACATTTCTATAGGAAAACAAAGTACTTCTGTATTGGTAATTGTGTATGGGGTGGAGCTTTAAACTATGATCTATGAGCAGTAGAGAACATGATCTATCTTCAATAGAGAACAGTTACAAAAAACGCAACAGAGCAATGTGACATAAAACAAAATAGATAGAGTACTGTTTCCGGGAATAATCACGTTATTTCGAAGAGGCGTAGTTATTCTCGGAAACAGTACTTTATCTATTACTTGTTAATAGAAATTATTAATATATACAATGTATATAATTATATTGTATACATTTGTCCGCATAATACTCCGTATCTACCTGTACGTAGCGACCTATGGAAGAATACAATACATGTGTTATGTGCTGTTCATTACTGTAATGCTTAATAGGCAATGACGGAACAAAACATAAAAAATACTTGTATCATGGCTTTAAGATAAATCAATTAAATTTTGTTTGTACAAGGGCCCGGAGCTTAAAACTGTACTATATCAGAAAAAAGACCACAATTTCAATAAGGTAAATCACGGTCAAGCATTTGATAGTAAAAAGTGATTAAATGAATAAATGGATGAATGGCAAATATCTTATTTGAAACTTATTATGTATAAATATTTTATACGTTAGGTTCTGAGACCTACTCCTCTGTAACATTTTACTTCATAGCTTATGGCTGACTTTTTTTCTCGTTGATATTATTTGGGAAACAAAACGAAATCCCCCTTTTAACAACCAGTTCCATGGTCGAAAACCCAGTTCCTTTTATTTCTTGTCCTTTTTTCAGTTTGGACAGTACCATTCATTGTGTTCAAAGGGGTGTCTACTGAAAATTTACTGAAAAAACAGCGAAATGTTGAGTTGAACGAATGTACTGGCTGGCCAGGATCTGCACTGGTCGAAAACAGCAGAATCACTTGCCACTAGCATGAAATGGTTACTGTTGCTGTTTTCTTGTTATTCTGGTGAAGGGGAAGCGACATCTCGCCACAAGATCTCGAAGATTTAGTTGCACAATATATTAAAGGTAGTGGTGTAGAAATATGAGCCTTAATTATTTTTAGAATCGAAAATCGTTCCGATTTTTTGTGTATTTTTTTTTTGACGCAATGCTCTGACTGATCTCTTACACAACGTTGTGTTAACGAAGGATTGAATTTTTCTAAACACCGTGTGTTATTTATATTATAACGCTGCCAAATCGATGGAATAATTTATAACAATGTTTGACACTACGTATTCGGTGCAGCTAATGTCACGCAGAATTGTTCATTGCGCCAGTATTAACACGTACCACTTTATTTAAATTGTTAACTAAAACCTTACCTTGAATAAAGAGGTTACAAGTCCGTATTAAAGAACTGATAGGCAATCTCCGGTAGGAAAAAAGAAGACAAAACGATTACGATATGACCTGAGAGTTATAGTAAACTTGAACTGCTGGTATCTTTATGTGGGGCAACTTTGTCCACAGGGGATTGTGTCTTGATAATATAGAGAAGGGTTACTGCAAAGGTGATAGACATTGAATCCACGGTCGTATCATAGTTCATAACCACATGTACCAAGTAGCTACCCGCCCCCGCCCCCTCATACGTTTGATGCATCCCTAGGCTGATCACCTAAAATATAGGGTTGACTGTGTACGTGTCAAGCACATGTCCAAACAAAGAGTCTGAACCACGACTGAAAAACATTAATTCGGCAAGCTTCGGAGAAAAAATGCTGAAGATATCCGATTGTAACCATCTAAATCAATTAAAGTGTATTTTGGTAGCCGGTACCAGAAGGACTGTGTATAACGTATCTATATGTAGTTCGGTCTGAACATAACGGGTCCGGACACGGATACTTGTCGCAGGTTTACATAAGCGTTTACAAAAGCGGTGTATTAAACTATTTAAATCATAATTAATCCTAGGAGCGCTCCTATCTTACTTGTCCTAGGAACGTTGATGAAACGCAGCCCAGGAGCTCGCAAATGTCACCAACAAGTCCCTGTGAATCTACACGCATGGTCCATTCAGTAAAACTGACATTATTGTGTCACTATGGAGTTTGTTGATATGACAATCTTGAAACTTGATAATAAATTAACCAAAGAGGACGTAATAACGCGTCATAACGTGGAAAAATATTTCCGATTCTAAATCTTTACTGGTGTTCTCTCCGTCAATGAGAGTTGTTTGTTGTTGATGCAGCAGTGCAATGTGCATACGAAACACTTGCGTACTTATCATTTTTATTTTTGTTTGTTTTCTTTCATTTGAAATATGGCGAAACTTAAACCTTCTGTCTTGATTCCTCATGACAGCGCAATTATGTTGACTGCGGCATCGCCAAATTAATTATTTTTACGAGCTTTAACCGCTGGAATAAGGGAAATTAATAAAGTTATATTTCAACAATTTTCTTCAAACATCGACGAGTACTAATTCAACTACAGGATTTTAAAGTCGCCCATCGGCCTACTACTGATAAAGGTTATCAGTGAATTGTTTGTTTTGTTGAAGGAAACATTCATTGAAAATCAAGAGGCTTTGTTGATAAAGTCACTGACCAAACGATATCTTGTGTTAAACAACAGGTAACGACTTGTAAATGACCATTCTATACGAGAAAAAAATGACGACATAATATTTTGTTAGAAAAGAACCTGTCAAGTCGTTTGTTCTCTGCACCCACCTCTGGAAAGCCACAAAAGCGCATTTCTTGCATACCGGATCGGCATGGTAACTGTTTTGAAGGGAATCTAGGCTGTGCGGGAACTCGAGAAAACACTTGCTCCCGATGACGGATACTTCGATCTGAACCGCTTGCTCATGACAGAAACGATTCCCTTTTCTATACTTGTTATATAATTATATTTCCACTCATTAAAAAATAGAAACGGATGAGAAGGACCGTGATAAAATAGAAATTGAGGCCAGTGGCAGTGAGAGACACCTTATCCATTTGGCGAGGGCAGATACGCCGCCACCGTCCGTGATCAGTGACCCGACAGATCCACAAAACTAGATACTAGCTGGATTTGTCTGGAAATTGAAGGTGATTTTATATGTTATCAAATTATGGTCATAAAAAACATCGAAACGCTATATCATACTTCATGACTAAGGTACTCAAATCAGAGTCCAAATATACGGACTCTTCAAGTTCCTAGTGACGGTTTTGGTCGTATCACGGCTTAATTGTCGGCACTCATACCTTACAAAATAATCTTGCCATGTTGGAGTGTGGGTGCTGATAACTCGTATCTTAATGAGAAAAGGGAAATTAAAACATGTCCTACCGGGTGGAAATAAACTTCACCAGATTCATTAATCACGAATAAAGACCAAAGGGAGAGAATTACAAGTTAGCGTCAGAAATACATTTTTTTTCGCCTGACAAAAGGAAGAAAATAGAATTTTGCATCTGACCAAACACGGACCTATATTTTCTCCCCCCCCAACCGTGCAAGACGACTTACGTGAATTACTTGTGACGTAACGTTATCACTCTCCCATACACAGTATCTGAATAACGTTTGTTTTTATATTAAAATGCATCATTTCGAAAAGTTTGTATTCAAATATCTATTTCAAAGTGCAAGGCGGTATGCAAGAAAAAGTTTCTACCATGAGATACTTGATTCAGATGGAAATATCCGTCACTTCGGGTAACTGTTTCGAGGGAACTTGGCAGAGCCTCGTTCCCGCCAAAACAGTTACCCGAAGTGACGGATATTTCCATCTATACCGCTTGCTCATGTAAGAAACTAATAGTATCAGGCCAAAGGAAGACAAATGCAACTGAGGGTCAGGCTAAATGGAGAGAAATAAAGCTTTGCTACCATATGGGGAGCGGGCTTCTAGATAGTGTGTGTAAGGGTCAAAGTTTCCCAAATTCAAAAAGTTCTCGCATGACATATACCTGGTCAAATACCTATAAACTACAGTTAACTGTTATTATAGATATTTGACAGGCAACTTTAGATCTTTTAATGACAGTTGATTTCATTTCGGAACAAGTTTTGTTTCGTCTACAATAGATACATAATACTTTTTTGAAACGTACCAAAACGGATCGTTCAGAAATTGCTAAAACAACGGAGCTTCCAGGGCCGACAAATCCTTCCCCGCCCCTGAACCCCAGCCAGGTATGTGCGTAACTACAAATTCTGTCTAGCGACGCCCCTGTAACAACAACTTAAACGTTTCTTGAAATATTTTTTAAAAATCTATTAGACACATTTGAAAAACTAGTGCTGAGCATTGTTTAGTGAGGAACTAACTACGAACAATATTTGCAGAGGGTCCAAGTACAAAAAATGTACAATTATTTGAAATTTTGACCATTGATTTCAGAGATATGAAGTGTACTAAAGTCATATTTTGGACTAATCAACATGGGTTGGTCACGTAAACAATTTCTGTTTACCTCTTTGAAACTGTGACCAATGTTTTCAGTGAAGATTTTTAAAGTTTACAGAACACGTGGGCGATGGGGGTGGTAGTTGTTTCGTCGACCTTCAGTTTCGTCAAATGGGTATGAAAAGAATAAACTTACCTGCTTCAAAGTCAAGCATAAACCATTCAACAAGTGGTTGTACCAGCTTCTGGCGGAGATGAGTCAACACCTGCAAATAAAAAAAGAAATTATTACTTTGCACAACACTGCATACAGCATACATGTATATAGATAATACTACTTAAACTATGAGGTATTTGCTAAAATTATTGGTCATAATGATGTGTGCTTAGTATTATTACCTGTTTTGCATTTCCTGTGCTGCCATAACTCACAGCCGTCGCAACTGACTGCATGCATACGTTTACTGACAATTTCATTGCAACTAATACAGTAGTAGTTAGATGCCATGATTGCAAGTGAATGAATAACCGCTGAATTTTCAGTTTATATACACCCTTTCAGATGTGACACGTTTCATTTCTGCATCAAACTGATGTCAAACTTTTATCACAAACAAGCAAACTCACGTGCAAGCCGACGTTCAATTACCGTCAACAGTTCGCTTGGTTCATGATCACAGCTCAGTCCAATAATTACCATTAAATTATTAGGTCGTTATATCGATATGAAAAATGACAAATAATTATTTAGAGTCAAATACGTAGTTTATTTTTTATTAATAATTATTAAAATATAAAATCAAATTTTACACAGATAAATCATATACGTTTTTAAACCAAATTTTGACAAATAATTATTTAAATCTTAATTCGATGAGTCAAATACGTAGTTTATTTTTTATTAATAATTATTAAAATCATATTTTACACAGATAAATCATATACGTTTTTAATCAAATTTTGATAAATAATTATTTAAATCTTAATTCGATGAGTCAAATACGTAGTTTATTTTTTATTAGTAATTATTAAAATCTAAAATCATATTTTAAACAGATAAATCATATACGTTTTTAATCAAATTTTATGCAGTAATCTCATTTAACTGTGAGAACTTTGATCTATTATTTGAGTAATTACCTTTAAGTAGGTGTGAAATCCTATTGTTATATTTATCTTATACAAAACCTCGGTGACGAACTGGCAACATAAATCCTTAGTGACGAAACGGGAGGTCGACGAAACAACTGTAATTGTGTAATTGGTGTCTCATTATCGCTCACCGGAATACCAGTACACTTACATGAAAAAATCACCCTCAGGAGCTGCTATATGAAGTCACTGGTTGCTAAGGTCGCTGCTCACTTAAACTCACAAGCTTCCGGGCGGTAAGTGGTTGCTAAGAGAATCACTGGTCACTATGGAAAGTAAGTGATTGCTAAATACAACTATTGCTAGTTGCTAAGGACGCCAATGATTGCTGAGGAAGTCGCTGATGGCAAGGGGATGCTGAAAGTTGATAAGGAAGTCACTGTTTGGTAGGACAAATCATTGGATGCTAAATCACGTGATGCTAGGGAATTCTCTGGTTGCAAAAGTTGTTGCAAAGGATGTGACTGGTTGCTAGTGGTAACTTCTTTCAAAGGGAAGTCATTGGTTGCTAGGGAAAGTCACTTATTGCTAAGGAAGTCACATGCTGCTAGTAAAGTAAGAGGTTGCTAATTAAGTCACTGCTCACTCGTCCAAGTGGGTGGTTGATATGGAAGTCACTAGGAACTCATTGGTAGCTACGTTTTTCCTATAACTCTACATACTTGCAATGGACCCCCCTCAGTGGGCATGATCAATTTGGCACCAGGGGCATGATTTGAACAAAGTTGGTATAGGTCTACAAGACAATGCTACATACCACATAAACATCCAAGCTCTAAGCCTTGTGTTTTAAAGTTGTATGTAAGTCTATACGAGAACCAATGACCCCCTAAGCGTGGTCAGTTTTGAACAAACTTCGAAGAGGCTCCACTAGGCAATGTAACAAACCAAATACCTATGGATATTTTTACATGGATTTCTATAAAAGTTTATGTAAAACAAGTGAGCCTGGAATGAGGTCAAGCTTGTTCCCCCCGAGGGCCAGGACACGAAGTACGTGTGCATGTATTTAACCCTAAATTACAGGTTTTAAGAACTAAGTGTGATCTTTACCTTCAAGGTAGCTCCATGGGTGTGGTGCATGAAAAACCCCTGTGTTATGGGCAACAACTGTTTGAAGTTTCATGTATATGAAAATCAGTCTGTACATGTAAAGTTACAACCCTGATGTGAAGTGTAGATGGATTGACTGACATACAGAACCAAGCAAACCTAGATTCCTCAACACTCTTTGATTAGGAACTAACTAGACCTATAACTAAATGTGATTTATACCCCTGAAAAACTGATAATAAACTGAGGAAGTTTGTAGTAACAGAATACCATGCAAAACAAGAGGGCCATGATGGCCCTATATCGTTCACCTGAATACAAGTCCACTTGCCTAATGGCTGTGGTCAATTTTGACCCAAGAGGCATGATTTAAACAAAGTAGCTGGAAGACCACGAGACAATATTACATACCAAATAGGTTTTCCTATATATGTCTTTGTAAAACAAGTGACTTCCTTGGGGAGGTGGGGGGCAATATTGACCCCAGGGGTACGATTTGGGGAGGGGGGGGGCAATATTGACCCCAGGGGTACGATTTTAACAAACTTTGAAGAAGTCTACTAGGCAATGCTACATGCTAAATATCTAAGCTCTATGCCCTGTGGTTTCAGAGAAAAAGATTTTTAAAGTTTTTCCTGTGGGTCATAATTTGAACAATCTTAGTGAAGGTCCACTAGGCATTTCTACATGCCAAATATCTAATCTATAGGTCTTGTGGTTTCAGAGATTTTTAAAAATTTCCTATATAAGCCTATGTCAAACCAAGTGGCCCCCAAGACAGGGTCAATTTTGGCCCTGGGGTCATAATTTGAACAATCTTGGTAGAGGTCCACTAGACAATGCCAAGTGCTAAATATCTAAGCTCTCGGCCTTGCGGTTTTAGAAAAGAAGATTTTTTAAGCTTTTCCTGTGTTGCCATAGCAACCAGAGTTCTGCATGGAATGGAATTCTTTGAGCAACTTTGATAGAGCTTCATGCAAGGAACATCCCTGCAAAGTTTCATTAACATTGGCCAAGTGGTTTAAGAGGAGATGTCAATTGAAGGATATGGTGGAAGGACGGACAGACAGAATGCGATCCTAATAGCTCACTCTGGCACTTTGTGCCAGGTGAGCTAAAAACTAGAATAGAGATATTGTCAAGATAGAGTTATGGTTCTTGTACACTGCACTTCCTCTCATTGTCTTAGACCATTGTATGAAGTTGTATTGAATTCCAACCAGTAGTTTCAAGTTAGGCTCTGGACAAGGAAAAGTAAAAAGGGGCAATAACTCTGTAATTAGTCAAAATGGAGTTATGGTTCTTGTGCACTGCACTTGCTCTCATTGTGCTTGACCATTGTATGAAGTTGTATTGGATTCCAACCAGCAGTTTTCAAATTATGCTCTGGACAAGGAAAAGTAACAAAGGGCAATAACTCTGTAATGAGTCAAGAAAGAGTTATGGTTCCTGTGCACTGAACTTCCTTTCAATGTACCTGACCATTGTATGAAGTTGTATTGAATTCCAAACGGTAGTTTTCAAGTTATGCTCCGGACAAGAAAAAGTAACAAAGGGCAATAACTGTAATTAGTCAAGATAGTTATGGTTTTTGTACACTGCACTTCCTCTCATTGTGCTAGACCATTGTATGAAGTTGTATTGAATTCCAACTACATGTAGTAGTTTTGAAGTTATGCTACGGACAAGGAAAATGCAACGGACCAACCACTGGTGACCCCCTAAACTTTGTTTCGGAGGAATAATTACTGAAGTTTATCTGACAACTGTGCATGGGAAGGAACATCACTAGATTCAAATTCTCAAAATGAACAACAGTTTAAAGAGGTGTTAAAGGTGGTCAATTACTTTAAAGCATCATTTGTGACGTGGACTGAGAAAATGGGTCCAGATGGGCATTAATTATTATTGCGCAAATGTAAAATGACAAATAACCAATTTTCACCAAATTTCGACTAGGCGTAATCATTTAAAAAATGATGTTTATTGGAAATGGCATTCACAAATATGCATGAAAATGATTCTATCATGTCTTCATCATAAAGCATATTACCATAGCAACCACTAATTCTGTCACATTCGAAAAAGTGAAAATTAGGGCACGGTCAATCAAAATGAGGATTTATTGAAAAGTTGAGAAATTACAACAAAATTAAAACAAGCGAAATACTGTACAATAAATCATGTGTTATCAGATTAAATTTCAAGAAAAAATACCTCCATATGAATGTGTAACAAGGCAATCTACAACGTCAAATATACTGACGTTAAAATTACTGTTTTGACGTCACAAACGTCATTATGAAGAATAACAATGTGTGTTATCTGAAAACAAGCATAACTTTAAAAGTAGTTGGTAGATTTACTTGAAATTTTCAATTCATAGTTAACAGACTTCACACTTTTAGAAAATATCTAAAACAAAATGTGTGATTTTTACTCATCTGGACCCATTTTCACAGTCACAGTCACATTTTATGACAATTTTTACTTTTTGTATATTCTGTTAGAGATTTATTTAAAGAACAAAAAAAACACATTACATAGTGTTAAATCCCTATCAGAAATTTTCATTTTATTAACTTTTATAAAATTTTGTTATTACTCCCCTTTAATATGAAAGTATTTAAAACGTTGAGTATTTCTTTTTTATTTCAATATAATTTCTACTTTTATATTTGAATTGGATAGATATACAAATATCGTAACATTCTGAACCAAAATGCAAGTTTTGTTACTACTGTACCTTCTTAATTCATTTATTTCCAATCTATCTTGGGTGCGCATTCAAGATAGGTAAAGGGAGGTACATGTAATAACTTTTCAAACTTGAATTTCTAATGAATTCCATCTAAATATATAATTTTTAATGCAAATATTTCACAAATATAATACAATGGGTCTTGTATTTAAAGCTTTCCTTAGGCAAAGTATGTGTATTAAATTTTTACTTATGATAAAATAACTCTATCTTGGCTGGGCAACCAGGATAGGGAAATCAAATTTTAAAAATACCTCCAGTAAAAATCTTACTTGAATTAAGCGCTAAGTGTACATAAATGAGTGTAAATGATCAGATGTTAAAGTTTCAAACAAATCTGTTACATGGCCAACAATCTGATTTTATACCTTTAAACTGTTAAAAGTTTTTCCAACCATTGTTCTTGGGAAGGAACATTACTACCAGGGAAGATTCCAATTCTCAGAAAGTACTGCCAACCTCACATAAAGACTCTGGATAGTAGTTGGGCTCTAACCATCAGTCCAAATCAGTGAGAAGTTGAAATTACTTCAAGACAGTGACTTTAACTATTTGACCTTGCAGGCCAGTCACAACTGGTACAAAGACACAAGTTACTTCAACTGTGCAAATCATAAAAGTCAAAGATCAGATAATTTTTTTCATATTTTAATATAAAATAAATATCGCAACAAATAAGTAGACTGTCACCCCTGCAACTCTTTCAAAAATTTCTCTGATCTTACCTCTGTCAACTAATACAGTAGAGTATATTTTGAGAAACAAACGCAGTTATATTTCAGAGAGGTGGTTACAGCATTGAAATGTCCATGTAAGATTTTCCATCCTGAAATTAACATCCTTCTCTCAATGACAGTCTAAATTTTAATTCTATAGTGACAGTGACTACTTTAAAATTAAACGTTATTTCCACAGGCACAAATAGAGTACGAAAAGCTAGACAAGCGTCTTTCTTGCTATAGTTTAACAATACTTTTCAGGATGATGCACTCTATGTATATCTCTTCGAGACTGTTGGTACAAGAAGATTTCGGGGTATTTTGTCTGACCGAGTCTTTCCCTCCTGCGTTTGAAGGCTGGCAATACAGTGTCTGACTGACCAGCCATTTTAGCAAGTGCACACATGGATCCCCAGAATGCTCCTCCTAGTAGGAAGAATCTCCAATCAGGCTCTGAAATGCAAGAAATAGCAGTAAGTTTCATTTGCTTTTTTTTCTCTCTTAAGATTTCATGCTGATTTCAACAGAATTACAATAGATTCCTGGCAGACTATTTATCTAACAGTCATTCACGTCTTGAAAAAGAAATAGCAAACTTTCTCACAGAAAGTCAGATGAATGGTCATGCCCAAATCCATTGCCACCTATAATGAATGGTTAAAAGATTTCAAGTCGGCAATTGTGCCCACTTGACAACAGAAGCAAGTCTCAGCATTTTAAAACATTGAGTTTAGTTGTTTCTGTTCAAAAACATTTCATAAACAAGAGCAGTCCCTCACAAGTGACGAATACCCCGGAAAGAGGTGTCGCACAGTCTGTGTCCTCTCCATGTGCTCAATAAATGTGCTATCATGTATGTACTTCCATGCATGACAGAGATACTATGCATACAGTATTCCATTACTAAGTCTCGTGAACATTAAGTGTGACCTTAACCTTTGAGGTAAGGACATGGTTCTTGCATGCGACACATTGGCTTGATGTGCTGAACATTTGTGCCAAGTTATTTTAAAATTAATCAATGCATGACAAAGTTATAGACCGGACACAACTGTATGCATATATATAGGATTCCATTACCTAAAAACTTCAAATGTGACCTTGACCTTTGAGGTAGCAACTTGGGTCTTGCACATGACACATCGTCTTGATGTGCTAGACATTTGTGCCAAGTTATTTTAAAATCCTTCAATGCATGACAAAGTTACAGTCCAGACACAAATGTGTGCATATATAGAGGATTCCATTACCTTCAAACTCTAAGTGTGACCTTGACCTTTGAGGTAGGTACATTGGTCAGGCACGCGACACATCGTCTTGATGTGCTTGACATTTGTGCCAAGTCATTTTAAAATCCTTCAATGCATGACAAAGTTACAGTCCGGACACGAATGTGTAAGGGGGGACGCACAGACGGACGGACAGTGCGATTTTAATAAACTACCATATAACATCATAATATTGAAAATCATGGTCAAAAAAAATCCCAGGTATGTCCACATGGTGTAACATTGAAACTTTTTCCAACAGTAATGTACAATAGTCAAACCAACTAATGCACTAAACCTTTATGCGAACTTAAGTTGACAGCCATTGCATTAAAGGTAGATCATCTCTGCATGAGAAGATTTAATCCTTATATTATTCAATGAATTTACGCAATGCAATTGGTATTGGTTACCTTATTTCTTTGCCTTTTTTGTTTCTTTTCTAGAAGGCCACATTGTAAATAAGTTTTGTATGTTTTGAGCATTGCTTTATGTGTAAACCTTCTTTAAATAAAGACATTATCATTATTATTATCACTGTCGCCTTCTCCTAAATAAGCTGCTCTCTTAATTATCAACCAATCATTGCTTTTCCTACTAGGAGGTAGTCAATAATTAAGTACATTGTATAATTATATACCATTTTCATAAGAATTTAACTGTTGCTAACTATAGTACAACCCTATATTGGTCACCTGGCTACCATTGGCTATTATACAAGGTCAGCAATAGCAGAATGGGTCAATTTTGACCAAGGTGTTATTATTTAAACAACTGCATAATGCTATATTCCACATACATTTGTATATAAGCTCTTGTCCTAAGGTTCTAGACAAGAAGACTTTTGGAGTTTTCATGTTAAATCAAGTGACCCCCTGGGCTTGGTCAATTTTGACTTGGGAGTCATGATGTAAACAATCTTTGTAGAGGTCACCTAGGCAATGATACATGCCAAATACCTAAGCTCTATGCCTTGTCGTTTCAGAGATGAAGATTTTTTTTCTTTTCTATATATAAGCCATTTTCAAATCAAATGACACCCATGGCCGGGACAATTCTGCTAAGGGGGTCATGATTTGAACAGTCTTGGTAGAGGTCGAACAGGCAATGCTACATGTTAAATATAAGCTTTAGCCCATGTGGTTTCAGAGCAGAATATTATTAAATTTTTTGCCATATATAAGCTTATGTTAAATCAAGTGACCCTCCAAGCGGGGTCAATTTTGATCTTGGGGTCATAATTTGAACAATCTTGGAAGATTTTCCACTACCGAGTGCCACATGCCAAATATATACTAGTATCTGGGCCCTTCTGTTCTTGAGATTTTAAAAAAATTTCCTTTCCTTTCCATCTCAACCAGAGTTTTACACGGAATGAAATTATTTAAACAGATATGATAGGCTACATGGAAGGAACATCCCTACCAATTTTCATCAACATTGACCAAGTTGTTTCAGTGGAGATATCATTTGAAGGAAACCTAGGATGTACATTGGACTATGAGTGATCCTAATAGCTCACTCTGTACCTTGTGAATTTACAAAATTCAGTGTTCATTCCATATTGGTGCAACAGTAGTATGTTCACACAAAGTGCCAGGTGAGCTAAAAACACACCAACAGACAAGCATAATTCCACTGTAGCTGGGAGTATAACGACATGTACTTACTTAATAATGTACAGTAAGGAAGTATACCAACGTATCCACCAACGAAATGGTTAACCCAGTCATCTTTTTCTCTGTATTTACACATGAACTGGACAGCTCCCATGTACGACCATGCAGAAACACCTGTTGTATGAAAACAAAACAAGAGCTCTATCATGACAGCACGCTTCAAAAGTAAAAGTAAGTATAAATACATGACCTTGTATATTTGATCCTGAATAACTTTCTAACGTTTCAAAATTGATATGCATAAAAAAGCATGACTGCTGCATGTTGCATAATTATTTTGTGACATTTCAAAAGTAAGCCATTTCGAGTATTTCAATAATTATAATAGTCTGGTAAAAAGTTAAAATGTGACAAAATTCTAAGTTAACAAGAGCTGTCTCATGACAGGACGCTCGACTATTCGAAAGCTTGTCAGTAAAATGGGTGTTTTTGTCTGAGAACAGGACTGGTGTATTGTGTAATTGTCTTTAAGAATTAAGGTCAAAGATATGAAACTTGTTGAAAGACCTCTGTAAATGTACATTGCGTTCAAAGCCTTACCATGGATTCTGTAAGCCAACTGGAGGGAGGAGGGGGGGATCATTTCAAAGAAATACATGACCTTGTATATTTGATCATGAATAACTTTGTAACATTTCAAAATTGATATATGCATAAAATTAAAAAAGCATTACTGCTGCATGCTGCATAATTATTTTATGACATTTCAAAAATAAGCCATTCTGGTAAAAACTGTGAAAAAATTCTGATTTAAAAAAGGGCATAAATATGTTAAAAATCAAAAACAGTGGTGAAGATCATGCTGATAGTAAACATACATTTTAAGTTTCAAGTCAATATGTTCGATAGTATTCAAGATATTAGACTTTATAAAAATCTTTAACTAAAATTCTAAGTTGAAAGGGACATAAATCTGTAAAAAATTCCAAACAGAGTTATGGGGATTGTTTCCTTAGGTGTAGATGATGATGGTAAAGATATATTTTGAGTTTCAAGTCAATACCTTTGAAAGAATTCAAGATATTTGACTTTATAAAAATCTTTAACCAAAAATTCTAAGTTAACTAGAATTGTGTCCAAAGGACACGGATGCCCCCACTGTGCAGATGTGCTCATAAACAAGAGCAAGCATATCTGTATGTAAGATTTTTATGTGGAACTTTTTCATTCCACTGTTTCATTTCTGTACATATACCTAAAATGATCTACAGGTAACCTTATGTACATGTTAAATTAAATTACAAATGTAAAATTTATATGTTCAATTATTTATATGGTATATAGTGAAAAAATCAACAAAGGGCCATAATTCTGTTAAATTTGGTCGCCGCAAAAATTCCTTCCTTTACTTCCATCTACACATTAAGGTTGTTCATCACTGGAAGTTTAAGCAAAATCTGCCATCCGGTTTAAGAGGAGTTGCTTTCACAAAATTTCTATATGGTATATAGTGAAAAAATCAACAAAGGGCCATAATTCTGTTAAATTTGGTGCGCAAAAATTCCTTCCCTTACTTCCATCTACACATTAAGGTTGTTCATCACTGGAAGTTTAAGCAAAATCTGCCATCCGGTTTAAGAGGAGTTGCTTTCCAAAAATTTCTATATGGTATATAGTGAAAAAAATCAACAAAGGGCCATAATTCTGTTAAATTTGGTCGGGGGAAAAATTCCCTTCCTTTACTACCATCTACACATTAAGGTTGTTCATCCCTGGAAGTTTAAGCAAAATCTGCCATCCGGTTTAAGAGGAGTTGCGTTCACAAGATTTCGTGGGGTTCACGCGGTACGGACGGAACAAGACAGACGGTATAAAGCTTTAGCACCCCACTTTGTGGGGGCATAAAAAGGGGCATAGTATCTGTCAAAATTCAAAACAGAGTTATTGGGATTGGTTCCTCCAGTGAAGATGTTGATGGTTAAGATATATTTTGAGTTTCAAGTCAATATCTTTGACAATATTCAAGATATTTGACTTTATAAAAAAATTTAACCAAAAGTGCTAAGTTAAAAAAAGGACATAAATCTGTCAAAAATCAAAACAGAGTTATTGGGATTGATTCCTCAGGTGGAGATGTTGATGGTTAAGATATATTTTGAGCTTCAAGTCAATATCTTTGATAATATTCAAGATATTTGACTTTATAAAAAAATTTAACCAAAAGTGCTAAGTTA
Source organism: Saxidomus purpurata (assembly GCA_022818135.1). Taxonomy (NCBI): domain Eukaryota; kingdom Metazoa; phylum Mollusca; class Bivalvia; order Venerida; family Veneridae; genus Saxidomus; species Saxidomus purpurata. The sequence continues at coordinate 32,855,181 of JAFMSR010000005.1, read as the reverse complement.
AAAAGGGACATAAATCTGTCAAAAATCAAAACAGAGTTATGGGGATTGTTTTAAACAATTTTGGTAGAATTCTACAAGGTAATGCTACATGCTTAAGCTATAGGCCATGCAGACTCTTAAGTTTCCCTATATAAACAGATGTACAAATGTAAAACCAAGTGAACCCCGTGCAGGGTCAATTTCGACCCATGGGTCTTGATTTGAACAATCTTGGTATAAGTCTGGACAGTAAGCAATGCTAAATCTAAGCTCTAGGGCTTGTGGTTTCAGAGAAGAAATTTTTCTTTTATAAGCCTATGAGACAATGCTACAACTAAAATTCTGTCACAAAGGGAGACTATTCTAACACTTCAAAAATGTCAGGAACTAGTACTAGTTTTCTCCCTTGGCAGGAAATACTCCCTCTCTGAGCCAGTTTTTACCCAAGGTCCATGAATTATATAACTTTTTTTAGAGGACTATCCAAGGATCATCTACACCAAATATCATAAACATCCAGTCAGTTTGAAGTAAAATGTATACAGACACTACGCCAGATGGCGAGTGATCACAATATGCATATACTCAGGGTGAGCTAAAAAGTGGGAAATGAATTCTTACCACAAGCAATGATTTGTGAGATATATAATATCTGTTTTTTGTTAAGGACAGTTCAGTTCAAAATGTATATCAGTCTTACCTCCAACAAGAAATGCTTTTGTCATCTGCATACATGCGTATCTTTTCTTATACACAAATAAGTGAACAAAAGTCAAATTTGGCATAAGGAGTAGAGAACTAACACCGGCTGCTCCTCCTGAAACAAACAGTGAATTTATATCCCTCACGAAATAAGGCAAATAGCTGAAAAAGAACAATTAGAAAGTGTTCAAGTATGTCTGTTTCAGAAACAAGAGGGCCAAGATGGCCATATATCACTCATCTGCAACTTATGAAAATATGTGACCAAACTTCAACTCTTAACTATTAGCATAAACACAATCATTCTGTTTGACCTTGACAAGGCAAACCTTTTTACCAATTTACATGATGATTGGGTTGTAAATGTCAAATGTTTGGCATACACAAGGTATTAACCGGGTTACTTAGTTTTTTTACCGCAGATTACTCATATTCATACTCAACCTAAATTTCATCAAGCAAATCATACTAAAAAAGTTTCATGAAGATAGAATGACAAAAGGGCCAAGATGGCCCTATATCGCTCACCTTACTATCACTGGCTATTATACAAGCGGTCATGATTTTAACACAATTTGTGGAGGGCCAATACACAATGTTTAGTAACATTCAAAATATCTACACTATGCCTTAGGGCCTAGTGTTTTTTTCCAGTTTTCCCTATAAAAGCCTATGTGAAATCAAGTGACCCCCTCCCCAACTCCTGGGAGGGGTTAATTTTGACCCTGGGGTCATGATTTGAACAATCTTGGTGAAAGTCCACAAGGCAATGCTACATGCTAAATATCTCAGCTCTAGGCCTTGTGGTTTCAGAGAAGATTTATGTAGTTTTTCCAAGGTTAGTTTTCACCAAGGGTCAATATATGAACGATCTTGTACAGAGAAGCCTAAATCGGTGGAAACCGCAGCAGGTTATTTTGTCTAGGGAACATGCAGACCTAAACTATGTGTTTGATAATTTGCTGATTGGCTGAAAGTAAGTGGATGCATACAAGAAAAAATACTTTGAATTAATCGCTGGTTGATAGATCATAAATGAAATATGAAGAGAAAAATCTGGATATAAATTATAATCAAATAGTTGGTATTTGAAGATACTGACATATTTGGTCGGTGACCACTAAAACTGCCACAAAAATGGGGTGGTGTCATTCAGCTCCAAATTACTGGCATAAAGTATTGGATCACATGTATAAATTTTGTTATTTTTATGTGGGACTAGGATGATTCTACAAAATAAAGTTCATTTCAGCAGTCGGTGAGATTTTGGGAGTCGCACAAGAAGAAAACCTTATAATGTAAGTCTATGGAAATGTATTTACAGGGGGTAGGACGTTAAGTGGTTGCTGATTCACTTTAAGCGAGATTTTCGGTGTATGATCGCAAAAATGGCGGACTGACGTTTGATTTTTTATCTCTGTGTTAGCATTTTCACCTGGTAAGTAGTATTACATGAATATTTCTGGTAAATGATTATGCCGATTCGGCTCTACTGTTTATATGTTTCACTCGGTTTTTTATTTCAAGTTCGTAGGTAGAGGAATAAAAAAGTTATTGAAACAAAACCTTTGACAGGTCGTTTGTTTACACATGTCGCAAGGCGAATTTTCTTACTTGCATTGTGCTTTTCTACCACTATATGTGCTTTTTGAAGACTTGCTTGGTCTGAAATGTTAGCGAGGCACGACTCCTTCATTTCTTGACGCTTTCCCTTATATTATAAATACTTTATGGCCGATAAATACTACTTCAATACCCATTTAGGTAGCTGACTCTTACTTCAAGCACTTCTGGTGTTCTGATGCTTACAATGTACATCATTTCCGCGTAGATCGTCTTCAACTACCCCCAAATACTCCTTTCTGCAATTTTTAACTGTACAACACTTTATTATTTGTCAATCTGAACCATTTTGACCATTATGCGCATTTTCCAGAGATGTACAATACCAGTGAAGGCAATAGTACGTGAAAAGGGGACATACTATATCCCGGTCACCGGAACTGCAATTCATGACAACACTTGATTTACCCATGTGCTGTTTACAGAATATATAGTTTTTGTTAATTTGCAATAAATTTTAAGAGTTTTGTTATTAAATAACTGAAAACGACAGTGTCACGATGTCGTCAATGCTTGACGATTAATTAATCATTTTGTTAAACTGCCTGTCTAGGCGAACCTCTATGTCGTATGAATAAATATCCAAATTCATCCACCAGAATCCTCCACCGAATAGTCTATTTACGCTTTTATACAGAACTGTTACTTCTAAACTCCAGTTATTATAGTTAGAAACTGTCTCACTTATATATTTATTTTGTTTTACTGTAAGTACTTTAATAGTCTGCAACTGAATTATCTGCACCAGTACTGAAAATCATTCTATTCATATTATTCCATTAAATTTTCATCCTTTTGGCCTGTTATCTTATTACAACTGTGGAATTTTTTTATGTTAGAGGCAAGAACGGTTTGTATTTAATACAATTCCTTATGGTTTTTACTTTTATACGAAAAACATTGTATGGTGATATTCTTTTCTCACTTTTTAATCGTTGTATTCATTTTTACCAGAGTAATGATTTCTCTGAATAAAACTCTTAATGGTACTTAAGTTGTCAACTGCCTCAATTCAAATTCTCAAATAATCATTAAGAGAACGAAGTTAAATGATCCACGAGATGAATGAGATAACCCATAGAAATTTGAACCTCTACTAATGATGGCTATGTGATACAGGTATGATTATAGAGACATCAATTTCCATATATAAAACAAACAAATGTCCCTTTTTCACGTACTATTGCTTTCATTGGTATTGTACATCTCTGGGAAAAATTTGCATAATGGTCAAAATGGTTCAGATTGACAAATAATAAAGTGTTGTACAGTTTAAAATTGCAGAAAGGAGTATTTGGGGATAGTTGAGGACGATCTACACGGAAATGATGTAAGCATCAGAACACCAGAAGTGCTTGAAGTAAGAGTCAGCTACCTAAATGGGTATTGAAGTAGTATTTATCGGCCATACAGTATTTATAATATAAGGGAAAGCGTCAAGAAATGAAGGAGTCGTGTCTCGCTAACATTTCAGACCATGCAAGTCTTCAAAAAGCACATATAGTGGTAGAAAAGCACAATACAAGTAAGAAAATTCGCCTTGCGACATGTGTAAACAAACGACCTGTCAAAGGTTTTGTTTCAATAACTTTTTTATTCCTCTACCTACGAACTTGAAATAAAAAACCGAGTGAAGCATATAAACAGTAGAGCCGAATCGGCATAATCATTTACCAGAAATATTCATGTAATACTACTTACCAGGTGAAAATGCTAACACAGAGATAAAAAATCAACCGTTAGTACGCCATTTTTGCGATCATACACCGAAAATCTCACTTAAAGTGAATCAGCAACCACTTAACGTCCTACCCCCTGATTTAGGCGTCTCATACCTTCTGGACCTACAATGAACAAACTTCGACAGCTTCATGCAAGAACATCCCTGCAAAGTGTCATTAATATCGGTCCAGTGGTTTCAGAGGAGATATCATTTGATGGTAATAGTGAGCGGACGGACGGACGAAATGCGATCCTAACTGCTCACTCGCCACTTTGTGCCAGGTGAGCTAAAAATATCAGATAGCGCTATCGCGAAAATCAATGACATAAAAATGACCTTCACGATCTTACCTGCAGCAAAACCCAATCTACGAGCAGCCGATCGTTTTTGAGCAGTATGTTCAAAATCTGGTGTACTGAATATTTTAGAAAAAATATTCATCTTCGAATAAGGCATAATTCCAGTGGAAATCTGGGTTCCACCGTTGGCAGCCATTTTTTATGCCTGTTTGGGATATACGAATAAAAGCCGTCAAGACCGTAATATTTACGAGTTGCCACTTTCACCAAGTTTTTGGGACGGTATCATATAGAACTAGGACTGCAGATAATGATAATAAACACTTCATTTTATGAAGGTAGCACAATCAGATCACAGATATGGAATGCGGGTTGGGACATGCCATTTGCTAATTGCCACTTGCTAATTACCACTTGTTATTGCTAATTGCAGGCTTGGACAGGCCACTTAAAATTGTTAGTGCCACTTGCTAATTGCCACTTGCTTATTGCTAATTGCAGGTTTGGTCATGCCACCTGCTAATTGCCACTTGCTACTTGCTTATTGGAACATGCCAATTGCCACTTGCGTATTGCTAATTGCTAGTTGGGACATGCCACTTGTTATTTGCAACTTGGGTATTGCTAATTGCTAATTGGGACATGCCACTTGTTATTTGCCACTTGCTTATTGCTAATTGCTAGTTGGGACATGCCACTTGCTAATTGCTACTTGCTTATTGCTAATTGGGAAAACCCAATTGCTATTTGCCACTTGCTACTTGCCAATTGCTTATTGCTTATTGCCTTTTGCTTAAAGCTAATTGCTAGTTGCCAATTGCTTATCGGTATGACTATCAAACATGACTAGGAAATAACGAACATTCGCTATTATTATTTTATTGAAGTAAAATATTAAGATTTTGATGAAAAGTCCATTACTAAGACCAAATCGCTTTTTCTTTTAAATCTGTAATTGTAAAGGGCGTATTCTCAGAAGAAAAAATGACATACAGCGTCAAATGTGACCATATTGTGCTGAAAATTTGAGTTTAACAAAAGAACTGATAAATTCTATTTTTCCTTTTCAAAAACGAAAGTAGGTTTTCCAGTTTTCAAATATCTTTTTAATTTTCCAGAAGTCTCATAGAGAGAGGCTGTAAATAGGTTATACAGTAATAATCATTAAATTATAGCTGAAAGAACTTTACTTCCAATGATGTGCAACGTATATATCTCTGACTGTACAGTGAAAGTAAGACAAAAAGACCACCCAGGTCAATCTAAGGAAATACAAACACATTCACTCGTTTTCCTGCAGCAGAAATACTCCACGGCTATTGTTAAGTTTTAGAAGCCAGTTTCAAACTGTATGTCCCTGTGACAATTCCAAATTTAAAAGAAAATTTGATTTTGTCTTAGTAATGAACCTTTAAAATGGAACATGCATACCAAAAATATATTATGTTCAGTCACATTAAAGCTTTTAATTTATACAATTTCAAAACGCGTGATCTGATTGATGTTCGTGAACATCGAACATGAGTTACTATTATAAGTAAACAAGACATCTACAATGGTATATGTATAGATTTTAAATTCAAATAGGTTTATTATGAATCATTAATAAAGTTTCATACTGAAATTTAATATAAATAATCTTGCAGCTGAAGTCTTAACAGTCTTTCAGATGTTAAAGAGTGGCAATTAGCAAGTGGTAATTAGCAAATGGCAATAAGCAAGTGACAATTAGCATGTGGCAATTAACAACTGGCATGTCCAAACCCGCAATAAGCAAGTGTCAAGTAGCAAGTGGCAATTAGCAAATGACATGTCTAAACCTGCATTTAGCAATAAGCAAATGGCAATTAGCAAGTAGCAATTAGCAAGTGGCATATCCAAACCCGCAATAAGCAAGTAGCAATTAGCAAGTGGCATATCCCAACCCGCAATTAGCAATAGGCAAGTGTCAATTAGCAAGTAGCAATTAGCGAGTAGCAATTAGTAAGTGGCAATAAGCAAGTAGCAATTAGCAATAAGCAAGTGGCAATTAACAAGAAGCAATAAGCAAGTGGCATGTCCCTGCCCGCATTCCATACACATAGGTAAAGAAGTATTTGCTCTCATGCAGGTTAATTCCAGACAACAATATGCAACAGTTGCAAATGCAAAAGGAAGATCTATGCCAACTGGTTTGTATAATTATGTGCTTTTTAGGTCCACCAGCCTCGTCCGAAGCTTAAAGTGGGGCTTATTTGTTCCGGATGCCAACTGGTTTTGTTTGTTTTCATGAGCTTTTTTTAGGTCCACCATCATCGTTCAATGCTTATCATCGGTACGACCCGTGTCAACTGGTTGGTTTATTTGTATTTCTGCTTTTTGGGTTCACCAAGCTCGTTCGAGGTGTATAATCAGTAGGAGCCAACTGGTTTTTATTTTATTTGAAGCTGTTGATAAGGCCAGCATCTTAAATTCACAATTTGAATCAGTCTTCTCCACGCCACAGCCCTTAAGCTTAGCCCAATCCTGTAGACAGAAGCTTATCCAACAAAATCAACCAGTCATGCCTAAAGTTACCATTACTGAAGAAGGAGTTTCTCAAAGTCTGAACCCGATTAAAGCTTCTGGCCCGGATCAAATTTCACCAAGGTTACTCAAAGAGCTCCACCAAGAAATCCCTATACTCACACATATCTTTCAGATATCCCTCGAAACAGGCATTGTCCCAAATGATTGGATACATGCTGTAATTGCTCCAGTATTTAAAAAAGGCACACCCCCAGCAATTACAGACCCATATCTTTGACCTGTATTGCATCAAAGCTAATGGAACATATCCTGGTTTCAAATATTATTTCCTTTTATGATAAACACAACATTCTTAGCCAATATCAGCATGGCTTCAGGTCAAACCGTAGTTGTGAATCACAAATAGTTAGCTTAACCCAAGAGGTCCATGACGCTCTAGAGCAAGGTCAACAAACAGATATAATTGTCATGGACTTCAGTAAGGCCTTTGATAAAGTTGACCGTCATAAACTTGTCCTGAAACTGCAAAGACTAGGTTTAGATAGTGAAGTCATTAACTGGGTCAACTTATTCCTTAAGTCAAGGTCACAACAAGTTGTTGTTGAAGGTCAAAAGTCAGGCATCCGACCAGTCTTATCTGGAGTTCCTCAAGGTTCAGTATTAGGTCCCTGTCTCTTCCTATCATATACATTTGTATAAATGACCTTCCTGATAGTGTTAAGGGTAAAGTGAGACTATTCGCAGACGAAACCATTGCCTATCTAACAATTTAGAAAACAGATGATGCCAACACCCCACAGAAAGACCTTCATTCCTTAGAAATGTGGGAAAATGATTGGTCCATGGAATTTAACCATGATAAATGTGAGATTGTAACAATAACAAGAAAAAGAAAACCCAGAATTTCAATATACACTATACGGAACCCAGTTAAGATCAACTAAAGCCGCAAATACCTTGGGCTAACTATAAGTCATGACCTTTTATGGACCAAACACGTCAATAACATAACTGATAAAGCCAATAACTCACTCATATTCATAAAAAGAAATGTAAAAACATCAGATAAAAAGATAAAAGAAATGGCATATAAAACTTATGTAAGACCCCAAGTAGAGTACTGTTCCACCATTTGGCATCCACATCCATGGCAACAATATTCAGTTTACAAAGTTGAACAAGTCCAGAGGTCAGCTGCAAGATATATATTTAATGACTACAGCCACTATATCAGTGTTTCAAAAATGATAGAAGAACTAAACTGGCAAACTCTAATACAGCGTCGAAACATCTGTGCTGTTACTTTCTTTTACAAAATACAAAACAACCTTGTTTGTGTAGACCACCACCACCTTACACATACTAGAAACCTGAACTACTTAATACCCTTGTCTAGAACACAGTATCATGCAAATTCGTATTTCCCTAGGAGTACCCGCCTGTGGAATGGTCTCCCCTTACACACCAAGTCTAGCCCCAGCCTAAACATATTTGCTGAGCGGCTTGACCCCTATCTAAATATCCTGTTTTAACTATTAGTCTTGTAGGCTTTTTTAATCTTTTATCTATCCTAGTTTGCACTTAAATGTTCTATTTTTAACAGCTGTTCCCACACAAAGTTTATCTATCCTAGTTTGCACTTAAATGTTCTATTTTTAACAGCTGTTCCCACACAAAGGGCATGCTAGTCATAATCGCAAACGATTGTTAGCAGTAAAACGTAGATGTAGATGAAGAAGCAAATTTCATAAAGGTCCGTTCATAAGAGCAGTTATATATGCTTGTATTCGTGGACGAGACCTCGTGATGTCTCCTACCATGCCTATACCTAGCAAAAGTGTTTGTCTGTGTCCAAAATAGGAGAGATTTACCTGACTGCAATTTCCAGCCAGTTTTAGCCAAAGAGTGAATTTGACTGGTTACTAAAGGGTAGGTTAATCAATACGACCAATGCGTTGTTTTGATTTGATTTGAAGCAAATTTCACAAATGTATGTTCATGAGAGCAGTTATATTACATTGTATTCGTGGATGAGACCTCGTGATGTCTCCTACCATGCCTATACCTAGCAAAAGTGTTTGTCTGTGTCCAAAATAGGAGAGATTTACCTGACTGCCATTTCCAGCCAGTTTCAGCCAAAGAGTGAATTTGTTTGGTTGCCAAAGAGAAGGTCAATCACGGCGACCACTGATATATGTGAGTGTGACTGGTTTGATTTGATTTGATTTGAAGCAAATTTGATAAATGTCCGTCCATGAGAGCAATTATATTAGCTTGTATTCGTGGATAAGACATGAGTGTGACTGGTTTGATTTGATTTGAAGCAAATTTTATTAAGGTCCGTTCATAAGAGCAGTTATATATGCTTGTATTCGTGGACGAGACCTCGTGATGTCTCCTACCATGCCTATACCTAGCAAAAGTGTTTGTCTGTGTCCAAAATAGGAGAGATTTACCTGACTGCAATTTCCAGCCAGTTTTAGCCAAAGAGTGAATTTGACTGGTTACTAAAGGGTAGGTTAATCAATACGACCAATGCGATGTTTTGATTTGATTTGAAGCAAATTTTACAAATGTATGTTCATGAGAGCAGTTATATTACATTGTATTCGTGGATGAGACCTCGTGATGTCTCCTACCATGCCTATACCTAGCAAAAGTGTTTGTCTGTGTCCAAAATAGGAGAGATTTACCTGACTGCCATTTCCAGCCAGTTTCAGCCAACGAGTGAATTTGTTTGGTTGCCAAAGAGAAGGTCAATCACGGCGACCACTGATATATGTGAGTGTGACTGGTTTGATTTGATTTGATTTGAAGCAAATTTGATAAATGTCCGTCCATGAGAGCAGTTATTGACGCCGCGATGAATCGCGGCGTCAGTATTGAATAGGTTTCAATTTTGGACCATGGGGTTGCATAATCGAATAGGGAGCAGCCAACATTATTATTGTAAATCTAAACTATGTTCTATGTATGAAAAATGACTTTTATGAATCATTAAATTGTATTAAGTCATTAAAAAACAATACAATACAAAATACACATGTCTCCTTCCCTTATTTCAAAACTTTGGACACATTTAATGAGTATTTAATAACTTTTCCACAAACTCGTAGACCACGGGTTTTTTATAGCTTCGTTTACGGACCTTACGACCCGATTCATCAAAGCTCAGAAAAAAAGATTCGGAAGATGTTTTGCTATCTTAAAACACTCAGATAATAGAATACATGGCGCCAACGTGAAAAATCAATGAAAACCCATTTTAATTACTACATATTAGACTTTAATATTGATACTGTAAAGAAAAACCGTTCACCCAACTATGCAATACGTAGGGCCCTAACGGAATTCCATTCCATCATTTGTAAACAAAAACAATAATCAGCCAATGAAAGTTCTGTAAAATGTATACGTCACAGCATAATTAATCATGTGGATTTCGTCTCTTTCCGCCATATTGCTGGAGTGTATAATGCTTCGGGAATAGAAAGAAAGAAAAATCCACATTACCAGCTACAGGGAGGGAGGGGCAGGTATATCTGTTTTACAGATAGTTCTTTTTCACAATATTTTGACCCGGTGTAAATTATATTTGCACAGGTTTTTGCCTCTGCTTCCTATTAACCGACCTGTGATTCAGTGAAATTGTGGGAGGAGCCATGGTTATAAATAGTTTTGTGTATCAGTTCCTTGGTATCTAAAAATAGCCAGTGTAAAATTAGCATCCGAAAATAATTAATGTTGTGAGAAAAGAGGTATTTAATTATCACAATAGACAAACAATATGGAAGTTACATAAGGGTTTAGTATTATGCTAATTACTAATAAAAACTTTATTTTTATAAATCAGTTTCATAAACAAAAAGGATATACAGCTAAATACACAGAGGCACGGACCGGTATTACTGATTACCGAAAACAACTTTTTACCGGAAACAACCAAAAACAAATGAGATTACCGGAAACAAGTCTTAATTCAATAGTTTTTTATGTTAAATACACTTTTTATTATTCTAAATGATAAAAATTAATGTATTTGTTGAATATGTGTAATTTTAGAATGATAGGTTAGGTTTTAAGCAAATTAGTTCGATGTAACTTAGTGTGTACTTTATGTTGTAACGATTACCTCCCTTAGACGGTATTAAAACCCAAAATCATTGCAATCACGGACCTATATACACATGTGTATAGGTCCGTTCTCTATTAGAAAAAAGTATTACTTTTCTTTTTCTGTATTTAAATAGTTCGATAAATTTTAGCGATATTTTTTGTTCAAGTTCTTTGACAGTTTAACAACTTATCTGCATTTCCAGTTACGAAAATTCCCATGAGTGAATGAAAATAAAAAAAGAAACTAGAAAATCATTTAAAATCATTTAAATTTTATTTGCATATATCATTACAAGGATGAATAAAACAAATAACATGATTAACATAATGTGTATATAGGTCCGTGACAGAGGTAATGATCATTTTATGTAGTAAAAAAGGGTTCACTGATGTTAACCACGCACATTTTATAATAGAAACCTGCCCCAGTGCCCATCTCCCAGCCATGCTTCAAAACATGCGCGGCGTCTTTGATGCCTTGCATCAAAATTCGTCTTGTATTAGCTTGTATTCGTGGATAAGATATGAGTGTGACTGGTTTGATTTGATTTGAAGCAAATTTTATTAAGGTCCGTCCATAAGATCAATTATATAAGCTTTAATTTGTGAATGAAACCTCGGCATGTCTCCCACCATGCCTATACATATCAAAAAGTGTTTTTCTGAGTCCAAAATAAGAGAGATTTACCTGACTGCAATTTTCAGCCAGTTTCAGCCAAAGATTGAAATTGATTGGTTGCCAAAAAGTAGGTCAATCACGGCGACCAATGAGATCTAGGGTGTGATTGACCTAGTGAGTGTGGCTGGCTGTTTCTGCTCTGCATTCATACACTTCTGAAACGTAACATGTGATTGTCTTGTCCAATCAAAATGCTAGTTTAACGGTGACTATGTGATTAGTTCCTGAACAAATTCAATCATTGAACAGTAATTATTATAGCTCATTTGGGAGCTCGAAGCTGGTTTCTTAATTAAATTCACCAACCAAAATTCTGCTCTATAAATAATGACATGATATAAGAAACCCATAAATGACCACCAGCCTTTTCAGCATATTGTAGGAATGCAAGACAAAAATTCCTATATTACTATAATGAAAACATAAAAGTACATGTAGTTACAAAATGAATTAAAACAATACAATAAACAGACTAACAACAGTACCTCGAAGGGACCTTTTTCATATTTTTACACAATTAATGCACTCTGAAAACTCTAAGTAGAAAAATAAATATTGAGCTATAATTATGAAATTATGGATTATTTATAGTATAAAAGAGAAAAGAGGCCCCGCTTGCCTCGTCATGAGCATTATTGATAATATGTAAGAGAAAAGAATTCCCGCTTCCGTTTGCCTCATGAGCATTCTTGATAGTATAAGAGAGAAGCGGTCTCATTTGCCTTGTCATACCAACTAGTACAAGTCTCTTTATAATTTTCTATTGTACATCATTATAATTAAAGAAGTAAAGTTAACAAGTAGCCTCTGCGGTTGCTGGCTTATTTGGCTTTTAAGGGGTTTTTATATTTTCAAAATTTCAGAGTAGGAACATAAGTCAAACTTTCATGCATACTTTTGACTTGTTAAAATAAGTAAAACCATCTTTCGGACAACATTTTATTCTCTCATTCAGGACAATTAAATTTTTTATCACCACAAAAAGCTAAGCAAAATAAAAATAGGACAACACTTTATTAAAGGGGATTTTTACTTTACAAAACAAACACATATAACATCTAGTATCAAAATTTTCTAAAAAACTGTTAGGCTACCACGATCCAGACATACAAACTAGGTCAATCACACTTAGATCTCATTGGTCGCCGTGATTGGCCTACTCTTTGGTAACCAATCAAATTCAGCCTTTGGCTATACTAGCTTGAAATTGCAGTCAGGTAAATTTCTCCTATTTCTGGCTTCAAAATTTTGTTTTTTAGGCATGACGGGAGACATGCCGGGGTCTCATCCAGATATTAAGCTAACATAAGTGCTCTTTTGGACGGACCTTGATAAAATTCTCATCAAATCAAATTGCCTTGTCATGAGCATTTTTGATAGTATAAGAGAACAGAGGCACCATTTGCCTTGTCATGAGCATTATTTCTTAAATAAGAGAGAAAAGAGACCCCGTTTGCATTATTGATATCATAAAACAACATTCAGAGCGTCCGAGTTTGCCTCGCCATGAGCATTATTGTTAGCATAAGAGACTAAAAAGGCCCTGTTTGCCTCATTAGCATTATTGGTAGTATAAGAGAGAGAAGAGGCCCCATTTGCCTTTGCATGATATTATTGATAGCACAAGAGACTAAAGAGGTCCTGTTTGCCTCATCCGCATTTTTATAGTATAAGTGAGAGAAGAGACCCCATTGGTCTTGTCATGAGCATTCTTGATAGTATAAGAGAAAGTGAAACTAACATGTTCATGAGTTGTGGATAAGGAAATCCCACCCGATGGTTGAGATACGTCCAAAAACGAGGCTCTGTCGAGTTTTTTGGACGTATCTCAACTCGAGGGTGGGATTTCCTTATCCACAACTCAATGGACATGGTAGATTTATTTTCTCACCGTTTAAATCGCATTTTCACAAAAGTAAGAAGGAATAAGTGCTAATACAGGATGGGGATGAAAAAATGAAAATCAACTTTTTCTCGAAATTTACTTCAAAACTGCATTTGATTGATAGAAAATGATCTAACTAAGAAAATGAATACCAACAACCCTATGTTTATTTCAAAAATAACAATTTTACAGTCATTTTTCGATTTTTATGTCTGCTTACAATCAACGTAAAAATAGTCCGGCAGCAATGTGAGATAAGCGATGTGAGATAAGTTTATCTCACATGGGTAAATGCGCGGAAATATGTATCTCATAGGTGAGAAAGAAGAGTCCCAGATTGCCTCGTCCTGAACATTATTTATAGTACAAGTGACTAAAGATGCCCTGTTAACCTCATAAGCATTGTTGATAGTATAAGAGAGAGAAGAGACCCTGTCTGCCTCATACACATTATTGATAGCACAAGAGACCTAAGAGGTCCTGTTTTCCTCATAAGCATTCTTGATAGTATAAGAGAGAGAAGAGGCCCCATTTGTCTCGTCATGAGCATTGTTGATAGTATAAGAAACAAAAGAGGCCATGATTGCCTCAAGAGCATTATTAATAGTATAATTGTATAAGAGACAAAAGAGAGAAAGAGGCCCTGTGAACCTCGTGATAGTATAAGAGAGGCACCATTTGCCTCGACGTGAGCATTGTTGGTAGTATAAGAGACAAAAGAGGCCCTATTTGCCTCATACTAGTAGGCACTATTGATAGTTTAAGAGAGAAAATAGGCCCTGTGAACCTCGTGATAGTATAAGAGAGAAAAGAGGCACCATTTGTCTCGTCATGAGCATTGTTGATAGTATAAGAAACAAAAGAGGCCATGATTGCCTCATGAGCATAATTAATAGTATAAGAGTAAAAAGAGGCACCGTTTGCCTCGTCATAAGCATTTTTTATAGTAAAGAGACAAAAAAGGCACCGTTTGCCTCAGGAATATTATTGACCGAATCAGAAAGGAAAGAGGCCCTGTTAGCCTCGCCATGAGCATTGTTGATAGTATAAGAGACAAAAGTGGCCCTGGCCCCGTGTTTATAAAGGTTTCTTGGGCACAATCTCATGCTCAGCACAAAATCATGCTCAAGTTATATGAACTAAAGTCAAGTTTTTTTTTTCTAAGTTGGGTTCCATAACAATAATCAGAAGGTCTGTTCTTGAGCTTATGTATATTTATATTAAATCCGACTTTGTAGACCTGACTTCATATTACTTTAGTATGATTTTGTGTTGAGCATGAGGTTGTGCTCAAGAAACTTTTATAAGCACGGGGCCTGTTTGCCTCTTGAGCATCATTGGTAGTATAAGAGAGAAAAGATACCCCGTTAACCTCCTGATATTATCAGATGGAAAAGAGGCTCCATTTGCCTCGTCATGAGCATTATTGATAGTATAAGAGAGAAAAGTGGCCCAGTTTGTCTCAGGAGAGAGGCCCTGTTTGCCTCGTCATGAGCATTATTGCTAGTATGACACAAAAAGAGGCCCTGTTTGCCTCATGAGCATTATTGATAGTATAACAGAAAAGAGGCCCTGTTTGCCTCTTAAGAATTATTGATAGTATAAGAGAGAAAAGAGGCCCTGTTTGCCTCGTCATGAGCAGTATTGCTTGTAAAACAGAAAAGAGGCCCTGTTTCCCTCATTAGCATTATTGCTAGTATAAGAGAGAAAAGAGGCCCTGTTTGCCTCGTCATAAGCATTATTAATAGTATAACAGAAAAGAGGCCCTATTTGCCTCATAAACATTATTGATAGTATAAGAGAGGAAAGAGGCCCTGTTTGCATCGTCATGAGCATTATTGCTAGTATAACTAAAAAGAGGCACTGTTTACTTCATAAGCATTATTGATAGTTAAAGGGAGAAAAGAGGCCCTGTTTGCTCTATAAGCATTATTGCTAGTATAAAAACAAAGAAGCCCTGTTTGCCTCGTGTACATTTTTGATTGTATAAGAGAGAAAAGAGGCACTGTTTTCCTCATGAGCATTATTGATAGTTAAAGAGAGAAAAGAGGCCCTGTTTGCCTCGTCATGAGCAGACATGGTGATCGATTACTGTCATATGTAATGACTCATGAGCATTATTGCTTGTATAACAGAAAAGAGGCACTGTTTGCCTCTTAAGAATTATTGATAGTATAAGAGAGAAAAGAGGCTCTGTTTGCCTCATAAGTATTATTGATAGCATAAGAGAGAAAAGAGGCCCTGTTTGCCTCATGAGCATTACTTATAGTATAAAAGAGGAAAGATGAGCACATGATTCCGGTATGTATTGGGTTAAAGGCTATTTTTTCCTCTACCCTTCAATATACCTATTTCAGCTGGATTTATATATTAATAATAAGAAGAAAACAGAGAGAAAAGAGGCCCCGTTTGCCTTCTGAGGGGAAAAGTGGCCCCGTTTGCCACGCTCATGTTATTATATTTAACTTTCAAGTGGAATTATGCGCATTTTTTCAAGTAAAAATCCAGCTGAAATAGGTATGTTGAAAAAGGGTAGAGGAAATAATAGCCTTTAACCCAATACACCAAACTCTTCCTACTACCAGTACGAAATAATAGCTTTCCAAATATTACTTTTCTTAATTTGACTGGGGCAGTCTTTTAAAAAAACTGCATACAGGAGTTGCTTCCCTTCCACTGCCAAAATATCTACCAACAACAACACAAGCGAGATCACTGCGAAGAAAGGACCTTTTATTTTACTAGTCCGATTTTGTTATTTCTAAAGCACCAACTTCAAATACTAATGCAGCCTTATCATTAATTTAACACATTTAAATGCACAGCAACCGAAAATTGCTTTTATAAAACTCTCACCAAAATACACTTTATGCATTAATAAAGATGCGCATAATGTCACTTTAATAATGATATGGTGAATTATTTATAGTTTAGCATTATTGATAGTATAAGGAAGAAAAAAGTTTTCCAAGTCATGAGCTTTATCTATAGTATATAAGAAAAAAGATACATATATATCTTTATTTCCTCCAAAATGAAGAGCATGTGAACCAGAAAAAGCATACTATTCAATAAATTTTCATATGAACAAATAGTAAATACGTGCATAATAATATATACTGTACAACTTAATTTATACACAACATATTTGGAGGGAATTAATTACACACATAAATATATACATATATATACAAAGGATCAGACTACATGTATTGAGAAAAAATGTTACAGTGTATGTTACACTTTTGCATTTTGACAAATGTATTGCCAACTTTGTACAATAATGTGAGTGGGTATGGAATGCGGGTTGGGACATGCCAAACTTGCTAATTGCTACTTGCGGATTGCCACTTACTTATTGATAAATGCTGGTGGAAACATGCCACTCAGTAATTGCTAATTGCCACTTGCTTCTTGCTACTTGTTTATTGCTATAGCTACTTGCCATTTGCTTATTGACCAATGCTGGTTGAAACATGCTACTTGCTAATTGCCACTTGCTTATCGCGGTTTCCCAATTGTCAGTTGCCACTTGCTACTTGCTTATTGCTAAATGCTTGTTGAAACATGCGTCTTGCTAATTGCCACTTGCTTATAGTGGTTTTGTCAATTGCCACTTGCTTATTGCCAATTGCCACTTGCTAATTGTCACATGCTAATTGCCAGTTGCTTATTGCTAATTGCGGGTTAGGACTTGCTAATTGCCACTTGCTTATTGCGGTTTTGCTAATTGCAAATTGCCACTTGCTAATTGTCACTTGCTTAATGCCAATTGCCATTTGCTATTTGCTAGTTGGGACATGCCACTTGCTAATACTTACTTGCCCCTTGCTCATTGCTTGTTGAGACATGTCACTTGCTAACTGCCACTTGCTTATTGTTAATTGCTACTTGCTAATTGCTTATTACCTTTTGCTTGTTACTAATCGCTAGTTGCCAATCGGTTATCGGTATGACTACCGAACATGGCTAGGAAATAACGAACATTAGCTATTATTATTTTATTGAAGTAAAATATTAAGTTTTTGATGTTAAAATGGAACATGCATACCAAAAATATATTATATTCAATCACATTCAAGCTTTTAATTTATACAATTTCAAAACGCGTGATCTGATTCATGTTCATGAACATTGAACATGAGTTACTCTTAAAAGTAAACAAGACATCTATAATGGTGTATGTATAGATTATATATGTTATAAGTTTATTATGAATTATTAATAATATTTCATACTGAAAATATATTTAATATAAATAATCTTGCAGCTGAAGTCTGAACAAATTAGATGAGCAAACATCGAGCATGAACCATCATCTGATCATTTTATATTTAAAATATATATTTTTTATTTAACTAGATCAAATTCATACTTTAGATAAATTCGTGTTTGTTCTAAATATGTGATATAATATGAGTAGACATTCTTATACAATTTTACGCAATCAATTGAATTAGCAAGTGGCAATTAGAAAATCATAATTGGCAATGAGAAAATGGCAAGTAGCAAGTGGCAATAAGCATGTAGCAAAAAGCAAGTGACAATTAGCAAATGCCAATTGGCAATTATCAAGTGGCATGTCCCAAGTAGCAATAAGAAAATGGCAGGTGGCAATTAGCAAGTGTCCCAATTGGCAAATGGCAAGTGGCAATTAGCAAGTGGCATGTCCCAACTAGCAATAAGCAAGTGGCAATAATCAAGTGGCATATCCCAAGGAGCAATTAAGTATAAGCAAGTGGCAATTAGCAAGTGGCATATATCAACTAGCAATTAGCAAGTGGCAAGTGACAATAAGCAAGTGGCAAGTGACAATTAGCAACTAGCAATAGGCAATACGTAAGTCGCAAATAACAAGTGGCATGTCCAAATCTGCAATCAGCAATAAGCAAGTGGCAATTAGCAAGTAGCAATTAGCAAGTGGCATGTCCCAACCCGCATTCCATAGTATGAGTGGGTCTTTTAAAATAGAAAAATACGAAGGATCAGTGGATGGAAAACATATTTTGAGTTCATAATTAACTCAAATAAATATATCATATAGTTTTACTGCAAATGGTTTACGAAAGTCTCACCATTTTTAACAAATACAGTGAAACATGATATTCTTTCAGCGAACACAAACCCACGTAACATTTCTAGCAACTGTTTATCAGGTGTTTCGGAACAAAATTGTTATAAGTGAGACCACATTTGCAGACGTTGGTGTTCGTTTGACGGACAGAAGAATACAATATGAGGCGCTTTGCTTTGTATTACCAGATTACACTCTGAGCATACGCTATTATATTTTCTTCCACAGAAAATACATAAAAGCTTAAATGTTGAACGGCACTGATTTTTGGCCTGGGGACTAAAAGTCCCCTAGGCTTAAGTTAGCATACCACATTTCAACACTGCAGACAATTTAACTGTGCTATGTGCGAATAACAACTGTAAACATGCGCTTTGGGGAAGTAGTGCAAGACAGACCAGATCAATCTTTTGTTTGAATGTCGCATACGATAAGAACATATTACAAATAAAAACGGTACATACAACTTCAAACGATTGCAGAAAGGTCTATAGCTTACGGGCTGCATTACACAATTGTTTCTGTTTTAGAAATTACTGCGCTGTTAGCTGATTACGGAAAATAATCATATGTATATCACGGAAAAGTACGGATATTCACGGAAATTAACGGAAACGTACGGAATTCGATATAAGAGTTTGTAGTTTGATTTTCAAATTTCTGATGTTATTTCATTGACAACTTTCTTATTTACGAACGATTACATATGTATTATTTTTGGTTTTCCCTGTTATACACATTGTACAGTACTGTATTTATATTTCATTGTTGGTATTGCTTTGTTTATTTCTGTTTCAAGGTCTTGTCCATAGTACAGAATAATTTTCGATCCACATCATCAGATATCGCTTGAAGTTGAACAAAGCGCAGATTGAATTATTTTTATTGTTCTCTCAAACAATTGATATTGTTGACCATGTGATTATTTTTCATTTAACGTACGTTTTATAATAAAACAAACATCCCTGAAACCCATACATTTGTGAATCAGTAATTCTGTGTCATATACTAAATTTCGCCCTATGCACGTTTCGACCCGCGCTTTAGGTAAAGTTCAGCGTAAATCACGAAGGTCAAAAGTTGTTTTTAAGGGAGATGATATATATCCCCCAGGCCTTCAGCGCTCACAGCGCTTTGATTAAGGCCTAGGAATTGTGGCGAAAGATACAATAGTGCGCATGGTTCGTATTTTGAATGGATCATATGAAATTTCATTAACCCTTCATCATTTAACGCCCGAGCGTTCCAGTCATGTTCTACTTTTTGGCCTGGGGACTGAAAGTCCCCCAGGCCTAAGTTAGCATACCACATTTCAAACACTGCAGACAATTTAACTGTGCTATGTGCGAATAACAACTGTAAACATGCGCTTTGGGAAAGTAGTGCAAGACAGACCAGATCAATCTTTTGTTTGAATGTCGCATACGAAAAGAACATATTACAAATAAAAACAGCACATACAACTTCAAACGAGTGCAGAAAGGTCTATAGCTTACGGGCTGTTTTACACAATTTTTATTTTGTTTTAGAAATTACTGCGCTGTTAGCTGATTACGGAAGATAATCATATGCCTTTCACGGAAAAGTACGGATATGTACGGAAATTTAGGGAAACGTACGGAATTCGATATAAGAGTTTGTAGTTTGATTTTCAAATTTCTGATGTTATTTCACTGACAACTTTTATATTTACGAACGATTACATATATATTTACCCAACAATAAATTTCTTTAAAACAAAGATACAATTTACGTACATTCCCGAGAAGGAACTCACGTGATCAAAATCAGCCGCCATTTATCGAGGACGCTGCATGTCAAGGCCTAGTGAACGGTTCACCGATTACAACTACAAGGTAACCAAGAATCATTTTTGGTTTTCCCTGTTAAACACATTGTACAGTACTGTATTTATATTTCATTGTTGGTATTGCTTTGTTTATTTCTGTTTCAATGTCTTGTCCATGGTACACAATAATTTTCGATCCACATCATCAGATATCGCTTGAAGTTGAACAAAGCGCAGATTGAATTATTTTTATTGTTCTCTCAAACAATTGATATTGTTGACCATGTGATTATTTTTCATTTAACGTACGTTTTATAATAAAACAAACTTTCCTGCCACCTATATATTTGTGAATCAGTAATTCTGTGTCATACACTAAATTTCGCCATATGCACATTTCGACCCGCGCTTTAGGTAAGGTTCAGCGTAAATCACGAAGGTCAAAAGTTGTTTTTAGGGGAGTTGATATATATCCCCCAGGCCTTCAGCGCTCACAGCGCTTTGATTGATAGATGGCACCTTTGACAGTCCTTTTCCATGTTGATTGCACCGGAAACTGCCCACGTTTCATGAACTCTTGTATAACTGTTTTAAGACCATATTTGCTAAGGATACGCATTATATCTTGAATAAAGCCCCTCGATTTTGCGGGGTTTAACATGTACATAAACAGTATATGTGAAAAGACTTGTTTAACAAACTGGTATTTGTGTGACAGAGCTTGCATAAAAAGATTAATTTTCTTTGATCAATGTTTTCGACTGGAAACATTCCAAGACTACTTAATGCAATGTCTGTGCGCGTGCCTCTGTGCACGCTCTATATCTTTCTGATGCACTGTCTATGTGCGCGCTCAAGCGGAAGTAGTTGGCCGGCCGAGCTCGCTTCCGTACAGTGCCCTTGGCAGAACGATGTCATGTGGCACAAAAAGTGTCACAGCCAGGGCCAATACACGCCACAAATTTACTATAGGTTTATATAGGAGCGCTGTCATTAACTCGCGATAACATTTTAACTAATAAAGTTATTTTAAAATCACAAACGGGATGATAAAATATAACATTTTCCCTTTTGACTCGTACACTTTTTTCGATGTTAGTGGATGGAAGCCATATTCACTAATCCCGGTTTTTCATACTAAACTTTTATTGATGAAATGAAATATATTTTATCAATATATTTTTATTTTTTAACAAAGTAAAAAAGATAGAGAGGAAAGAGGCCCTGTTTGCCTTGTGAGAAGAAAGTGGCCCCGTTTTGCCACGCTCATGTTATAATGTTGAACTTTAAATATAGAATTAGAGAGAGAAAAGAAGAGCACATCGCACCGTTTGCCATGCTGATTTGTTTTGATATTAAGCTTTAATAAAAAAACCTGATGCGCCTAATGTATGGCTTTTGTCTATCAAGGCATTTATGCATGAACCAACTACAGACTTATACACTGTTTACTTTCCCCCCGTTCTTTATGTTTCGACAGTTCACTGAAGCTCCTCATCCCTTGTAAAAAGTGTTTTGTTTTTGATCCGTAATGAAAGTGTTAAAAGGGAAACTGGCTTCTCATCTCTCATACCCTCACGGCGATGGATAACATCAGGAATGAGCTGCCGAGAGTGATTAATATAAGTTGTATAACTTGTTTCACGATCGACCTAAAATAAATTAGTATAAACTAAAGTATGGTATGCAGTTACTGGTTTTTGGAAGACACACAGTAGCGTAAATATATTTTATAAATGACTTATGATCGTTTGAGGGGACCGAATTAGAGCATAAATGAATTTATCACCGGGTTGGAGCTACATTAAGAATGTCCCCGTGCAAGGACCACGTGTTAGAAGTTGATTTAGTGTGTAACGGGTATTGAAGAAGCATTCGATGTTTCGTCGCCAGGTCGTTTAAACTCAAATTTAGAATAAATAGGTGATATGAGTATTTTTGTGTTTTCAGATGCCATCTGCTGATATATTGTTAAAGTCATCCTCAGGGCCGGAGTTTTCATTTTCAAAATGCTGCGCGTTACAAATCTGTATTTGCAATTCATGTCACGCTTGCCAGAATCACGGTTCCGTTTAACTTTTAGTAATTTAAACATGGTATGCTGGATATAGTTCATTTCAGTTTGTGTTGCATGCAGCCCAAACTTTGTATATGGTAGAGTAATAAAACCTTAGCAGTTTTTAAATGTTGATCTGAATGTAAAGTAATGCACCTGAGATTTTGCTTGTGGGTTTACTATGGTGTTTGCAGTTAGTAAAGTTAAGTTGTGGCCATTCAGTTACTCAATATCGGCATTTATAAATTCCACGGTGTCGCATAGTTCTGGCTTCCAAAACTGTAAATGCCGCTATTTTTATATATTTGTTTTTTTTCAGATGCGGCTTCAAAGCATATAAACCGGGTACGCTGAAGTTGTTTTAGCTAGGTGTCGCATATGACTCCAACACTATTTGAACTACAGTCAAGCAACGTTACAGGAAATTTTGATCACGACATAATGTTATACACATGGGTTTTTGTTTGTGACTGTGCACAGTAAATGCTGAGTTATATAGCCCAAAGTGGGGGCATCCGTGAGGTTGTGGCTTCATACAGTTATATGTCCATCTTAACAAGTTCCTCAATTCAAAGTCAACTTATTTCCTGACTTGCCATTTCATTTAAGGCACGTGGATGCATGACTAGGTGACCACTTACATAGATTCAACTGTAGCGAGGTATGTAACGGACGTAGTTTTAGTATTAATGTGAATGTACATTGAAATATTAGTCACCGATAATTTGATATTAAGCTTTTCTTAATAGACGACAGTATAGTTGTAAACACTGAAAGTCATTTCGATTAAACTGCTAGAGTTATGTTCAGTACTTCAACAACGCACTTAATGATTGAGGAAAACTTAAGTGTCAAAACATACAGAATTTAAATATGCGACCTTCAGAATCGAGGTTCAGTGCGTTATCATTTCACCCCAACATGAGACAGGAAGAAAAACATTCATAATTATGTGACAAAATATCTTTTAGTCGCAAACTTTGTGTAGGTTTAACTAGTACCGTAAACCACGCTTATAAGGAACTCGGATATAAGGAACACTCGGTTATAAGGAACAGTTTTCAATTCCCCGATGAAAAAACTTCTTTATTCAATGTAAACTCGTCGGTTATAGGAACTCGGTTAAGGAACACTCGGTTATAAGGGAACAAATGTTCCAGTCCCAAAGTACAAAATTCAATAGAAAACACCCCGGTTATAGCGAACAGACATAAAGAATAAAAAATTTAAAAATCGGAACGCTGATGACGTCAGAGTAACGTCGGCACTTTCATGCGCGTCTGGAAGTTTCAAAAATATCAAATTACAATTATTTTTCTATTCTTTTATTATAATTAAAAGTTAATCAGTAAAAACTCAACAAATATTCAAGTCTCGACCCGAAGTAGACACCGCGAAACACCGTGTCAAACACCGCCATTCGCGCGACAGGACACTCCATTAGGGTGGGGCCGGGTGACTCAGGGGGCATTTGCGTGACCAAATTCGCGTGGTCACGATGGCGATATTTTTCTTGTACATGACAAAGGTATGCAAAATAATAAAAAAAAAACATAATTATATTTTATAGAATCTATTAGTATTTATACCTTTTCACATCATGCTGTCGAGCTGGGAAAAGGAAAGGACCGGTACTAGACTCGCAACTTTCTCTTAAAAATCATGTTCGGCCCGGAGTTCAGTAAAACAATGTTCGCTATACAAATTGTGTTCGTTATACAAACCTCGGTTACAAGGAACTAGTTCGCTATATGGATATAAGGAACCTCGGTTATAAGGAACAATTTTCTGAGGTCCCAAGCTGTTCCTTATAAGCGAGGACATGTACCACCAACTAAGCAACAGCATAAACAGCATACATCAATAAAAGGTTTTACAGGTGAAAATATCGATGAAAAAAATATTGATTGAATTAATAAATAATCCCGAAGTGCACCGCTATCTGGGTACTTTGAAAGTATGTCAGAACTTAAAAATAACCCCGGGTATTGTTCAGCGGTCACGATTATGTTATTTGATTTGAAATTTATTACTTGTCGGGATATATGGAACCTGTCCAAAATTAACCACAGTTTGGTGTAGGCCTTTTTAAGAGAGGAAACTTGTTCAAAATGAAGTGGATTTTCGTAGTTTTCCTTTTTGGATCATGCCTAGGTAAGAAGGTTTTTTATAAATAGTATGGGGTTGTTGTCCGATCGTTTTTATTCAATTCTTATTGCTATACGATGTCGCCGTAGGCTAAATGTTCGAACCCAGACTTCTCAGTACCATAAGAAAAACCCTCATATTTCGCAATTCAAGTAAAATATTGGCTTTTGAGCCGTTGTGTGTATTGTGATACTCGTCAGGGAAGAGGTTATTTAAAACCTTTATCTTAACATTGCTCGGCGATGTCGCCGTGCGGTTGAAGTTCGAATCCAAGTTGGAAGCTATTCAATTCAGCATTAGTAGAGAAACTAGACCTCTGTTATCGAAATGAATTTGTTCGCGCGGATTGGGCCGCCTCCTGATTCGGTGAAATTTTATATCATAAAATTGAATCAAGCGGACATACTTATGAAGAAAGATCATCAATGGAAAGTCTAAAAGTTGGTCTATACTAACACGAGGCCTTTATAGTCCGGTTTTTCTGCTAAAATGACGTATTGCAGGTTAATGGCAATATCAGAAGACATTGTGCACGCACCACATTACATAAATGTAAATGTACTGTTTTTAAATTAAATCGGCGCAGTCAATGCATAATGCAGACATTTTTAAACAAGTCGTTAGGATAAAATACAAGAGCAAAGATTCTGCAGTCACATATATGACTTAATACTGCCTATGGTCATGGTGCGCTTGTTCTGTCATATATGTATCTTGTTGACAGTGCTGTGCCAAGGACGCAAACATAAAGGAAACGACGATTCATGTGAGTGTGATGGTGACAGCGGACATCACCATAAAAAATCGGATGATGATTGTGAATGTTCCAACAAGTAACGTATTTTATACCTTCTATTTAAAGTCCAAGGATCACTTTTAATTTACTCATTTAGTAAAATTATTTTACTGACAGGATCATTACAGAACCATGTTATGTTCACTACAAAATAATGTTGAAATAGGCCTTTCTTTCGTATTGAAGTCGTTTCTGGACGAAAAGGAGTTGCTAGAAAGCCATTGTTTTTTAAATATCATTGAAATATACTTTTCCGTGTAAAAAGATGCATCTACAACCTGTTTACAGTCGTTTAATTTTGCAGTGTGACATTTTGACTTAGCAACGCCATTACATGTAGTATACGTTTACATGTAATATTGAATATTCATCAAGTTTACACTAACCAGCGTAATATTGCTATATTCCAATGAAAATATTCAATATAAAATTGTTTCATACTTAATGACTTAAGTAGTGTATAATTTCATGAAAACCTCGGGATCGGAGATTACGGAGTTTGATCCACACTTAATTTCACACATCCCCCCACTCTTTAATTTCAGAATTAAAGTGGAGTTAGTCTATCAAGCGCGTTTAAACTCCGTTCAAAATCGATAATGGATAAATTAAATAATTATAAAATTGTAATGCAGTTCATTTCATCAATTTCAGTGGCAGGTCCAAATGGATATGCAGCATAATTATTGTCTCAGCCATTGCTGTTGGAGTGACTGGTGTTTCTGTTGGCTGCTGTATCTACAGTAAGAAGTGCAAATCCAAGCGAACAAAGACACACCCAGGTGAGTTAAGCTTCCGTACACTTTGAAAATGTTTGTCAGTCTAAATTTAAGATGGTAATTACGGATATACATGTAGATGGATTCGTTGAAGTCTAAATGATGTGCCACGACATGAATATGGTTGCAAAAAAGTTCATTTCACAGACACTAGGACGATTACAGTGACGAATATCCATGGGGTGAAAAAACCTGTAAATCCGCGACGCTGATCGTTGTTGCGGAGTACCCTTTCTTTGATTCTTTGAAGAATTGATTCTTTAACAAGGTCTACAAGACTGATCAACTCTATTGAATGACCCAGTTCAAAGTTAGGTCCGAATCGACAACATCGTACTTACCTGCTTGTTATTACGTGATAAAGGTCCCAGCCCAAAGCCTACATCACATGGAGCACGGACATAGTTATTCACACACGTGAACATAAGTCTGTGCATGAAGCAAAACAAAAGAGGCAGATGCAGCTGTTAAATTGGTTTTAAAAAAGCAGAGGTGAAACATACTTTTAAAAATTAAGAGTTTTAACCAAATCTTTTTCAATTTCAAGTCAAATTCAATTTTGTTTTGGTGGCCAGGGTTTATCAATTATTTTACCGGGTGACCTAGTTTTGACCCTAGATGACCCATGTTTTAACTCAACCTAGATTTCATGAAGACAATTATACTGACCAAGTTTCATGAAGGTCCAATCGAAAATGCAACCTCCATAGCATACACAAGGTTTTTCTATAACTTGACCACATAACCTTGTTTTTGACCCCAGATGACCCATGTTTGAACTTGACCTACATATCATCATGTCTGTCATACTGACAATGTTTCATGAAGATCGAATAAAAAATGCAATCCTATTGCATACACAAGGTTTTTCTATAATTTGACTGGGTGACCTAGTTTTTGACCCATGATGACCCATGTACTTACTCGACCTAGATTTCATGAAGGGAATCATACTGACCAAGTTCCATGAAAATCCAATGAAAAATGCAACCTCTATTGCATGCACAAGGTTTTTCTATGATTTGACCCTGTGACCTAGTTTTTGACCCCAGATGACCCATATTCGAACATGGCCTAGATTTCATCAAGGTAGTCATACTGACCATGTTTCATGAAGATCCAGTGAAAAATGCAGCCTCTATTGCATGCACAAGGTAAAGTGTGGACAGACAGACGACAGACACCAGGCGATTACAATAGCTCACCTTTGAGCAATCCGTGCTGAGGTGAATTAAAAACTACTTTTGATTATAAACCACCTTTACAAGCCTACAACTATTTATCTACAAGAAAGCTTTAACCTTAATCAAAGAATGCATGTATGTTTAAATCTCAACTTTCAGATCAAACTGTCTCATACATCGCTGTGTTAGAACCGGAAGTCAATAAGAAGCCACTTCCAGATGACCACTGGGCAGGAGTGCCCCCACCTACACCCCAGAATGGCAACAGACGGACTACAGTACACCCCAATGCCCCACCTTCTTACTCCGATCTGCCAGCCTATCAACCTGAACTGCGTGATGTGATGTCACCACCTCCTCCATATATTGAAAAACAGTTAAACTATTATTGAAGAGTTGACAGTGAATTGTGATATCTCCTCATTTTCAAAGACACCACATAACATAAACTGAAGTGTTGATAATCCTGATATTGCTTAATGTTCATTACTTAAAACAAAAAATGACCTGGATTTTGTCTCATTTTCACTACCAAGAGCAAACCATGTACTACTAGCAATCCTGATGTCACTAAATGTTCACAGCTAAAAACAAACAGTGTACTATTGGCAATCCTGATATTATATCATTTTGAATACTGTACAAGAGTGAACCAGTTATATCAGTTAACTTTTACTAACAATTGACAGTCCAGATGTCACTTACTACTAAGAGTTAAAGGTAAACTACTGAAGTTATGATGTCTCATTTCATCTTCTATAACAATTAACAGTAATAAAGTCATTCATATTGAACAACTTTCTACATTACACACTGTACAATCAAACCCTTTATCACTTAAGATACAAAAACAGGAACAAAAGTCGGTTGTGTATTGAAAGGTTTTTTATTTAGCTTTTTTCAAAGTTATAACATGCTTCGACTTGCCTTGAAAAAGGCGTGTAAAATTTGGCAGTGTTGCAATGTAATTTTTTTGATACAGTGATATTGCTCATATTTTTGAGAAAACGTAATACATGTACATGATCATACCTCTGTCTTAAATGGCTACGCTAAAACTATCTGTATGTTACTTGTTCGTCTTTTATTGTTACATCTTTATATTTTGTAAATAAATTCTTCTGGAAATCTGTTTCTTGTCAGGTAGCAGAAGTGTAAGTGTTAGGCTAAACCAAAACTATGTGTGTTTCCCCATCACTTGACAAAAAATGTAAGATCAGATGGTTAGCACATTATTTACTGTATATGGGGATTTTTTCGCGCGAGTCTAATTTTCGCTATATTCACAAGCAGAGAACATCAAGAACATTAGAATAAGCGAAAATTTATTAGTTATAACACAAATTAGCGCATTATCTACTGAACCTCATATAAAAAAGTCTGTATTTACCTGAAAGCAAATCGGACAGGGTTGGTACTAACCTCTACAGATTTGGCCCTGCCGTACAAACATCTCCGCACATCTTATCAAGTACCATAAATACCATTCATACATTCCTTCAATGAACATACATTGTTTCTATTTATTGTTGTTTTGAAAACAAAACAACCGGCGCGAGTTTGATACCATACCAATTTTAGCACTTTCAAATGTTTCCCTTTATTTAAAAAACAGTGTCATGGTTATTTAAGCCCTTAGTTACAAACACGAAAAATAAAATCTACTTATTTAAAATTGCAAAAATTAGATTTGCTACAATTAAATCAGGACCCAAATCACAAAATTTGATGTACACGAAAAAAAACATGATATATGGTATTATTTTTTATGTGCCTTTCTTTGCTCTGAAGCACTAAAATATTGCTCATCATCATTTTCTCATAAAAAAAGTTTTGAAGTCGGCACTAAAAAGAGGAAGTCAGCTGGGGAGACAAGAAGATTAATATTAAAACATCAAACAGGCTGAACGTGTTGAGTATTGAATCTGGTAAATTCAGAGAACCCCCTAAGAATGAAAATTATTTCAAAGCAGAGGAGAAAGGTTGGTGAAAGCAGTAACCACGACAACTTCTGCTTTTGTGACTTGGTGGTTTTATTCTTTCCCAGTGTTTACAATATAGGCTCTTCTACACCCTGTGCCTGCTAAATCACTAAAATAGACTTGTCCTTCTATCAATTTCGACAATACTATTTATTGGTCATAGGGGTGCTCCCTTAAAGTGTATGAATCAAATACTAGTACCAAGAAAGTGCAGATCATGATCAGACAGCTCAAATGTACAATCTTACGATAATGTAACTTGCCAGAGGGGTAAAGAGTTGAAAAACTGCTATCAACTGCCTGTTGACACATTTTCTGACATACAATTTCTAGAGTTTCAACTGTTCCGACTGGTGCAAAAGCTTCCCCCACCCCACTTGAAAAGTTTTCTGTCATCTCTGCACTCATGTGTAGGCTAATCATGACCTGAACTGCCAGCAGAGTACGACTAAAAAAGCTACTATCAACTGTCAGTTGACAAATTGTCTGATGTATCGCAAGAGGAGTTAGTGTCTACAGTTTCAGCCGATCCGACCGGTGTAAATGCTTTTCTCACACTCTCCAATAGCTGTCTAGTACCGGTATTCTCTTCGGGACAGTAAGCTTTCAAAGACTCAAGCATCTAAAATTGAAAAGTTTGAGAAAGGTAAAGAAAAGATAAACACACTGAAAAATACTAGTTTGGTAAAAAGAATATTTTTGCAGGAACAGAAAAAAACAGTATTTGGATATGTACATAGGTGAGCATAAGCAAGTATTGGGATAAAGCCAGGAGTGATTACAGGCCTTCATTTCAATACAATATGATTATTAGTATAGAAGTGTTAACCAGAACGCCAGATCTGATCAAGTTGTGTCATAACTTTTCAGCAATTGAGACGGCTACTCCGCTAATAATTTAATTTGAGAACATATTTTAACCAAACGTGAATAAATCTCTCTATCTTATTTCAAGAAAGCATTCAAGATTGAAATTTATTGTGTGAAAAGCAACCAGTGCAGATCATGAACAGACTGGGAAGATTTGTAGGCTGATTATTAGTTGCACTGGTCGTAAAGAAAGAATTATCTGCCTACAGGGTAACAGTTATCACCGAGTCACCGAGTCACCTGACAACAAGGTAACAGTTACGGCAGAATCACCTGCCTACAGGGTAATAGTTACGGCAGAATCACCTGACAACAAGGTAACAGTTACGGCAGAATCTACTGACAACAGGGTAACAGTTCTGACAGTCACCTGCCTACAGGGTAACAGTTACAGCAGAATCACCTGACAACAAGGTAACAGTTCTGACAGTCACCTGCCTACAGGGTAACAGTTACAGCAGAATCGCCTGACAACAAGGTAACAGTTCTGACAGTCACCTGCCTACAGGGTAACAGTTACAGCAGAATCACCTGAAAACAAGGTAACAGTTCTGACAGTCACCTGCCTACAGGGTAACAGTTACAGCAGAATCACCTGACAACAAGGTAACAGTTACGTCAGAATCGCCTGACAACAAGGTAACAGTTTTGACAGTCACCTGCCTACAGGGTAACAGTTACAGCAGAATCACCTGACAACAAGGTAACAGTTACATCAGAATCACCTGACAACAGGGTAACAGTTCTGAAAGTCACCTGCCTACAGGGTAACAGTTACGGAAGAATCACCTGACAACAAGGTAACAGTTATGGCAGTCATCTGACAACAGGGTAACAGTTACAGCAGAATCACCTGACAACAAGGTAACAGTTATGGCAGAGTCACCTAACAACAGGGTAATAGTTCTGACAGTCACCTGCCAACACGGTAACAGTTATGGCAGAGTCACCAGCCTTCAGAGAAATAGCTATGACTTTACCTTTTCTAGACATGTTATCCCTCTGGCTGAGCTATATGTTGAAGCTAAATCAACTCTGTTTGGATAATTGCTATAACTCGTAGCAAGGTCTTGGGCAGTTAACATAATGTGATTGATCTCTGAAACATCACATGGTCTTGTAGTATAGCAGAACTTGTATGGGATATCTGGAAAGAAGAGATAAATTAGAAGGTTTTACATCTTTTTCAGTTGACAATGCAATCCAGCATTATTAAATCTTAAGCTTTTCTCATTCTAATTACATATACATTTTGTTACTAGGGCTGAATGCCAATTGATGTCAACAGTATTTAAATCATGGCCTGGATAGCAGTTTACCTAACCGTTGTTCCTTGGACAGACCATTATCGGACCCTCATCCTTCATAAGAAACTGTCAACTTTCTCCCAAAAAGGGTCAGGCTGTCATGTTGGTAAAGGGACCCAAGTCCATGACACTCAATCAGTGAAAGGTTTAGTGATTACAAGTCAGCGGCCGTAAGACCACTGACATGGGTTCACCATAATTAGAGAACTAAGTAAACTATGGATACAGTCAACTTGTGAACAAAGACCATCCAAGGAATACCTAAAATTTGTAGTTTGTCTTTGTTGGCAGGTGGTCTTCATTCACAGGTATTTCTATTACATATGAATAATAGTACACATTTTCTCTATGTTTGTCTTTATTCACAGGGTGATCTTTTTTTCCGATATGGTTGTTATCATAGGTTTGACTATACCAATGAAAAATAATCAGAAAATCTCAATGGTGTTACAAAACAAATTGTAAACAACAGACAGACAGATATCAGACACCAAATTGTCCCTAAACGTCACCATAAATAAGTGCTTGTGTGAAATGAATAAATACATACTGCACTGAAGTTTTGGATGAACCTCTTTACTGGCAGTAAGACAGTTCACCTCTGAACACGTCCTCGTATTTCGTGGATTGTATGGGCTTACTATCACACCCACGAAGTAACTACCACCTTTTGAAAACCAGTCCTGGAAGAAAATGATTCAATACAGATCTGTTTGTTATAAACCATTCACTAGAAATAACAACAGTAATTAATAAATCATTCAAATGTAGTGTCTGAACAAAATGATTCCTCAAACATCATTTAATAAACTTTAAAAAATTAATTTCATTCCAATTACTTTTACATAACTAAGTAGTTAAAGTGTTTGCACCTCTTCCTAGTACCAGGGGTTTTAATCTCTTTGAAAAATGACCTCACATCCAAATGACTTACCATTACTGGTTTATATGAAGGGAGTGAACTCTAGATGGACTAAAGTAAGGGTCAAACCTTATAACTTTTTTAAAGGTCTAAATGAACTCTAGTAACTCAATAAATGAGTCATGGTAGATGTATATAGAACAAGAGCTGTCCCTCACAAGTGACGAATGCCCCCGAAAGAGGTGCCTCACAGTCTGTGTCCTCTCCATGTGCTCAATAAATGTGCTATGTAATTTTAAAATCCTTCCATGCATGACAGAGTAATCATGCATACAGTATTCCATTACTTTAAACACTAAGTGTGACCTTGACCTTTGAGGTAGGGACTTGGGTCTTGCACGCAACACATCCGCTTGATGTGCTAGACATTTTTGCCAAGTTATTTTAAAATCCTTCAAAAAAAAAGCATGATAAGTTTAGTCCGGACACAAATGTATGCATATATACAGGATTCCATTACATAGGGGGGGGGGGGGGGGGGGGGGGGGGGGGGGGGGGGGGGGGTCAATTCTAAGTGTGACCTTGACCTTTGTGGTAGGGATGTGGGTCTTGCACGCGACACGTCGTCTTGATGTGCTAGACATTGTGCCAAATATTTTAAAATCCTTCAAAGCATGACAAAATTACAGTCCGGACACAAATGTGTGCATTATGCATATATAGGGGGATCCATTACCTTCAAACTCTAAGGTGACCGACCCTTAAGGTAAGGAACGTGGGTCTTGCACGCGACAGCGGGGTCTTGATGTGCTAGACATTTGGGCCAAGTTATTTTAAAATCTTTCAATGCATGACAAAGTTGGGGGGGGGGGGGGGGGGGGGGGGGGGGGGGGGGAGGGGGGGGGGGGGGGGGGGGGGTGTTTTTTTTAAAAGGGGGGGGAATTTTTTTTTTAAATATTTATGGGTTTTTTTTTTTTTGGGGGGGGGGGGGGGTTTTTCGGGCGACACGTGGTCTTGATGTGGCTAGACATGTGGCCTAGTATTTTAAAATCCTTCAATGCATGACAAAGTTACAGTCCGGACACGAATGTGGCATATATGGGGGGGAGAGGATTCCATACCCTCATACCCAAGGTGACCTTCACCTTTGAGGTAGGGATGTGGGTCTTGGGGGGCACACGGGGCACGTCGTCTTGATGTGCTAGACATTTGCCAAGTTATTTTAAAATCCTTCAATGCATGACAGAGTTACAGTCCGGACACGTGTAAGTGGGGCGCTTCGGACGGACGGACAGGGACGGACGGACGGGCAGACGGTGGGTTTAAATGCCCCTTCAGGGGCATAAAAACATGTGAGGCTTTTGCCACCAATATATATCCACAACAGCATGAACATCTCGGTAGTCTAACCGGAATCCATATTGTTTGGTTATCCATCACAGACAATTTGAGTAACATGGTAGTATGTGTCCCATAATGATTATCAATTACATTGTACTTTATTCTTTTCTGAACAAAGACTTTAAACATACAAAATATTGATTTCGACAGTGGGGGTCAAACTTTTCAGCAAAAATAACCCTGTCTACCTGGAATTTGAGTTGAGTTTCAATATCCCTCACTGAAGGGTTCGGTGCGAAGGAAGGATGGGAATGGTACCAGCCCACTACATCCATACCTGAACCTCGGATCTCTTCACTGGCCTGTGTTTGTGACACTGAAACAGATAACATATTCAACATTGATCAAGTTGGCAAATCTTTAGGGATACGATGGGTGAAAAGACTAAGATTTTAGCACAGGTTGATAGATCTCCAGGGCAGTGCTTGAGAAAAAAGGCTTAAAAATTAGCTACTTCAAAAGATTTTGACTCAATACCTACTGAGGTAACAACTATGTCTTCTAAGACTGTGAATAATGAAAATTGATTTTTCTTTGCAAGAACTAATGTATCCTTATTTCCTAGGTATTTCTTTTATGGTACAGACATAGGTAGCTTCATACATATAACCTACTGCTTATAATTGTTTTCATTTTTTTTGTAGTAGAAGTAGTACCGAGAACTGAGGCATAATTGGTTTCTCTGTATAGGTGGTTATGAGACATTTGAATGTATTAGACAGTTACCCACATAATAATGCTCATTACCAATAACATCACAACTGAAATGCTATTTCTATCAAGCTTCTGGTAGAACAATTCAGTTTCATAATTTTTGTAATTACTTCTTTAGATAAAACAAAATCTGAGTTCTGAGAGTGGAACAATGGCTATGTCATTATCAAAAATTGCATTTGTTACCAGGCACTACCAAAGAATTTTTTATATATCTAAACTAAATCCACTTACCTGGATCCATCTCACACTGCATTCCAGTACTGATGCTGTTACAAGGTGTTGCCATGGTGATAGTGAGTTTACCTTGTTCCACACAGAACTTTCCACCGAGCATTCCAATTACCTCAGTCTTAGATATATGGCTATGAATATCCATAACAATAAGAGCAGAACAGTGAACCTCCACCAGGAAAGGAGCCTGAAAAGCAAGTTAAGACCAACTTTAATATCTGTTTTTTTTCTTTTTTTATAATACATATATCCTGGAGTTGACGTTTTGTATCTCTTTACAAAGTATTTCTTCATTTGATTGAGTTTTTTTCTAAAACATTTTGCTCTTAAGTTTAAATCGTTCCTAATTTTGTGATAAAGTTTTTAATGTAAAAAATCTACAACTTTTAAACTTGTATGGAAAGTTTATACCTTATCAATTCGCTACCTAGCACGCCTCCTCAAGCAAAACAACAGTGGCCCTTTGTAAAGACCAGAGACTTCAAACTTTATAACCTTCTGTGCTGACATAATTCCCACTTAAAAAAACTTCTGCTCTTTGCCATATAAAGCTAAAATGTCTTTATAAAGGGCAGTAACTCTAATCAATCTCCACTGCCATCATCTTTTATCAGTGGAACTACAACTTACCTGATCATCCTCGGTGAAAGACAGACATGGTATAAGTTTGAAAGGGTCATATGCTGTTTTGATCTGTTTTTGTTTTGTCTCTTTTGGGTGATCTTTTACCAAAATTCCGTGCTGAAAATCACATATAACCCAACAAATATATATCATGGAAATACAATGTGTTGAAATTCTGTCACATACTAAAACTCTGAAGCATACTTGTCTTTAAGACTATTGTATAAAACTGGGTATCAGTAACTTAATTTTTATGTTCAGAAGCTATTTTTCAACAATTTCAATGCAGTAACAACATGTGGCTCTTTAAATGGTTAACTAAATGATAAATTCCAAAGATAGACACCAGGATTTGCATTTATACTGTACAGAGATATCATCTACCAAAACAAAGAATGGTCAGCCACAGAAAGTGTGTGTTGTGTCTTATTTACCTCAAAGGTCATTCCTTCAAGATCTTTTTCATCTATCCAGAGCCCAAATGCATCTTTAACTTTTCGTTTTCTTGGTCTCTACAACAACAAAACAAGTGAAAAGGTAAAAAGTTGCTCCACTGGCATTAACACTGTATGCAATATATACAATTGTTTGTCCTACAATTTAACCTGGTGTGCTGATTCATTTACCTTGCATCAAAGACTGAAGCAGCCATGTATAGAAATCTTAGTAGGCTTCTAATTTTTGCAATATACACCATAATCTATTACAGTTATATTACCCTTCAAAATGGTCACATTGGTTTATAGTTAAGAATGATTGCCAAAACACAGTAGATGCTTTGAAAATTTATAAGAAATTAGATTTACTAAGTTATTTCTGTTATTGACAAATACAAATTAAGATATACATAACCGAAAGGGTGAATTTTTCATTTTTGACTAGGATAGTAAAATTTTTTTTTTACATATTTCCTCTATTTTCAATGTGAATGAAACTGTTATACAGATCGTTATTTTTGGGTTATAACTATGGCAATGTTTATTATTGTAGGAGTATAAATCACTGATTAATGTTTTATCTAAAATTTTGATGGTCACTTTGAATGGTAATAGCACTTTAACTGTAAAGCAATGTATGACACATATTATATATATATGATAATTTTAACACACATTGATTTTTGGATTTATAAGAATTCATTTATGCTTGACTAAATACGTTTTTACAACTTTGATTTATTGCTCTCGGGACTCACTTCAGAGTCATCAAATTCACTCCACTACAATAAATCTCTAAGAGAGAGAATGGCAATGAGGAATTATCCGTGTCTTGCGTAAGGACACTACAATATGGCTCTGATGAGGATCTAACCTGCAATCCTCTGGTCCCAAGGTTAATGTGCTACCACTGTGTCATATTGGCTCCATTAATTTTTGTGTCTCCCCAAATTCTAAATTTCACTAATACATCTACAATCCCCCAAAAATGGACTGTTCCAAATAAATTTACATTATCAATTCAACTTCACATATGGCTCATATTAAATTGGTCACTAAATATTCTCTTAAGGACATGTATACTGTCTTATGAAATTCTCCTTTCTAACTTGTGTACATAGTCTAGGTTGGCACAAGTTAGCAGAAAAAAGACAGCTGCTCGTGTAAAGATGCAGTCAACTATTTCACAGTAAACTTAAACTTAAGGAAGCAGTTGTCCAATTGGTGATTTTCAGGCTAAATCATATGACTTTTAAGAACTAGATACATGTAATATACTTAACAGCCAATGACCATGCTACTTCCTAGTAAAAGCTTTGTACATGTGACAACAATCTTACCATAGCTTCCATTTTGGCTGTGTTTACTTCAAGGGTTACATCCTTACTAACTTTTTCCCTCCCAAGCAGGGAATATATGTATCTTGGATGCTTGTAGGCTGCTTGCTCTGAAATACATAGGAAGGGGCATGAAACTTGATTTTTTTCGTTTTCATAAATCACATCATAAATATTTACACTTTCTAAAACATTAAGTATCTTGAAAATACAAAATGTAAATACATGTACTAACATTCCTGCTGATGATTGATTCACTTTGGCAAATGAATTTAACCATTAACCTGCTCAGTACAGAGATGGTTGTGCGTTTGTACACTGGGTAAGCCATGCCCAGCCTTCAGATTTGAGCAGGTCTGACCATGGTTTACACTGTGATTGCATATTCAGTTGGTAAATAAATTCTGGCTATACGTCTATGATACTGATTCATGTTTTTCTTATATAACTTTGTATAATATGGAAAAAGAAAATCAATGCACTAATAGTTTAAACATTTACTGACAAGTTATAACTTTGGCAATGCTCATTATAAAAGTAGTATTAATCTGTGATTAATTTCTTTCTTAAAATTATGACAGTTACTCTACAGCGTAATATCACTTTAAGCATTAAATGGTAGCATTCAAATTGAAGGACTGTCACGGGATTTTTTAAATCGAGCAGGGTAAAGGAATCTAAGCACTCTCCGCTGATGCATACCTTACAGTGCCAAACAATTTTTGTCTTCATTACTTGATGAAGACAGAGATTATCAACAATGTTTAAATATCAATTGCAAAGCAGGCATGAACATATTTTGAAACAGAAAGTGTCTAAGAATATTTGTACCCGTAAGGACTACCAATTGTGTCAAGCTCAATGATTTCATTCTTTATTTAACAACAATTATTTTATATGACTCCATTCAATTCCTGATTCAAACAGAATACATGTAATTGACTTACCACACCCAAAATTGATTGCGCCTATACATTCGAGGTAAGCGTGTACCCTTCCTATACTGTTCACATCACCACAATGTTTCAGTCCGGACCGACCTGATGTCTTGTTTAGGTAACCTGGCCGACATTTCTTCCTGAAATTATGTGTTATTTCTATAAAGTGATAAATCTTTACGTTTTAATCTTCATAATATTATGCAAAATTCCAGAAATCCTGATTATTTACTTCTAAACCCTTCATATAGTCTCCGACAAACAGCTTTTGATTAAGAAATTTAGAAATCTGAGCATCACGAAACTATGAAATTCCTGGCAATGATCAAACAAACTTTCTCAATTGACAGCAGACGGCAAGAAGAAAGGCTTCTCCACTTAAAGTATTGTTACTTTAACCTAAATTTTGCAGACCTGTGTTTCAATTTTGATCTAATTTATCCAATGTTCTATCATCATTTGCCATACATGTAACTAAAACAACCACTTCTGGAAGATACATATAAGTGATATAGCATAAAAGTTTTACTTTACTTATTGCAAGCTCACCATCAATCATAATTCAAAAGTGCAAAGTCTCAATAAAACTCCTACAGTGAAAACAACCTCTGAAAAGGATCATGGTCATAAAATATCCTTAAATTTTGGTCTTAAATACGTTACCTTACCTTTACAATATTATACAGCATTTTACCAATTTTTTTATTTGAGATTTTTAAAAACACACCATGACTCAATGATGTAATTCCTAATTTTCAGGTATCTTTCCGGCGTCTTGGACAGTCTGTTTTCAAAAAATTCCTTGAGAACTTCTTTTTCTTGCTCTGTTATTATATTGGTTTCAAGTGTAACTTCTGAAGCTGGAACCGGAAAATGGACAGCTTCTCCATCTTCTTTCAGGAATGCATTCACTGAAGTAATACGAAAGTTTCATCTTCAAAGGAATGTAATAACTTGAACATATTTTTATAGATGATTTAAAATGTCAGACAAGATTATTTTCTTGGTTTATTCACACTCAGGCAATTCACTTATCTGTTTGCTATTTTTGTTTAACACCTGTTTCATTACTCATGGAATTACAATCAAACTTCACCTTACAGGTATGTCTTGTTTAATTTTTAAATTTAAGTCATTTTTACAGGCGGCCAGTTTACTTGACCATCACTCTGGGAAGAACCAGCACTAAATCCTTATCTTTCATAAGAAACTGCCAACTTTCTCACATAAAGAGTTGATAACTTGTTGAGGCATTCACAATCATTACATAAATGTACAAGCATAACCTGGATCTTAAAAGAGAAGTATCTATACTTACCTAAAACTTTTTGTGAATCCATTTGTTTCATGATCTCTTCTTTCATTCGCAAGTTTCTTACACATGACTCGTTAGTCCCATCTGTACTTGTATCATTTCTTTCACCGTCGGCTCTATCACCAATCAGATCTGTAGTGCACCCAGCGGACTCTTCTTTAATCTTGCTAAAGTTTTCTTTACCACTCTCCACAACCTCAGTTAAGTGTTTCTCTTCATGTACATTCTTTTGAGATTCACATGTTTTCCATTCCAGAAAGTTTTTGACAGCCCTACCTTTATCACTGTATTTGTTACTATATATATCTTTCATGTCAGTTTCTGCACTGTCGTTTAAATTTGCTTCTATCAGTAATTTTTCATACACTGAATTTGGTGAAGTAGATCGCCCAATCAGTATAGGGTTACTATCACTGTCATCATCATTCTCAATATCTACATGTATATCATCATCACTTTCATCATTTTTACTCATGTCATCATTTTCCCCACTAATGATGTCTGCTACAGCACAAAATCCATCTAAATTTTCTATCAGACCAGGAGAAATGGTGAGTTTTTTATCAAAAACCATATCCGATAAATGTTGACTACTAGTCTGTTTATTCACATTGTTGCCTTGGTTATCTGAACCTGTTACTTTACCATGCACTTTCCCTCTGTCTTTTGGCTTGGTTATTCGTGAAACCCTTTTTGCTACAGAAGAATGCACTGCAGTTAATTTGTTATTACACTTTTTAATGGAAAGGGACTTTTGTTTCAATGAGGCTGATTTACTTTGCAATGCAAGTCTTTCTTTTGCTGATATTCTTCCTCGTTTTGGTACAACAGATTTTTTGACAGATTTCACAGTTGGCCAAGCTGTTGTGACAGTTGCCATGGTTTCAGTGAGTGGGTCTTGGTCAGGCATTGCTGAAGAGCTAGAAGTTGTTGTTGTTGTGACAATTTCTGTCTTACATGGTGAAATATCACTGTCCTTGTTATCTTTCTTCTGAAATTGCGATTGTTAAATATCTACAGTCACAGAATTCTTCCATTAATAAGACATTTTTTGTACACTAACATAGAGCTAGAACATTTTGTATGGAGATAAGGCAATCAACACAGGCAGCTGCAACAGCCCTCCTTCTTTGAAAAGTCAAACTTAACATAGATTAGAACAAAATATCTTAAGAAAGTAAAAACAACCCTTCATCAAAGTCAAATGAATATTGCGACCTGTAGAGCATTATCAAGGAAACGTTTATGGACAGACAGTCGATGGACGAACAACTATGACATAAGAGATATTTCTGCCTTTGTAATAAGTCAAGACTGGATAAGCCTGTGCATCTTTGCCATCAGATTAAAGTCTATATTGTTTCAACTCAGTTTAATGTTGTGCGAATAAGTTTAACACCCATTTCTATTTCATTTCTGTCATTTTTACAGGCATGCAGTTTATCTAACCATCATTCCTGGTAGAACGTGCTATTTTTGGATAATTACCACATGACATAACTAAGATTTTATGGGAAATGGTTGCCGTTGCCTATGAAGCTTTGTGTTAATAGACAATTTTATCAAGCAACCAGTTTTGGCCTTTCCATTGGGCAGTCTCTTAATACAAGTTTGACTGTATTTCTTGGCATCCAAATATCAAATGTTTCCTAATCTTTACTCACTATTAGAGGCAGATATCTTTACTTAGATTGATGTTGTTGTACATGTAGTTATTGTATGAGTTTAACGCCAGTTCCAACCGTATTTTGGTCTTTTTTACAGGTGGGCTGTTTACCTAACCATTGTTCCTGAGAAGAACCAAGTACTCAGATTCATATCCTCTGTAAGAAACTGCCAACTTTCTCACATAAAGAGACATGGTCAGTAGCATGGCTCGAAGCCACGACCCTCAATCTACATTGTATAATGAGAGGTTATACTGATTTCAAGTCAGCGACTTTTAACCACTTGACCAAAGAGGCAGAATAGTAAAAATTTTACTGACTGACCCTACAGGCATTTAATAAAAAAACTTTCAAAACTAAAACTTAAAAGATTAGATATTTAGAAGAGCACAGCCTAACTCATTTTCTTACTTAGATACATTTTGTGAACTTACATGTGTCCTGAACAACTGATGGGCAAAGTTCTTGATCTGAGTGCTGGTTCTTGTGGGTATAAGCTCTGCAATCTTTGTCCAACTTCTCCCATATATCTCCTGTTACAAATTATATATGTTGACAATGTGGTAAGAAACTGAAAATTTTATAGCAACAAAGGCTGTATACTCCTAAACTGCTTTCTTCTGTCAACAAATGAAACCACGTAATCTTTTCCTTAAAAACAATGGCAACTTTGTAACTACATTTTCATTTACTGATCAGGCTTTTAAGGACTAAAACGTATTTCTTGGCATGATTCACTGCGGGAACACTTGCTTTGATTCATATATGCAAAATCAATCCAGTCTGCTTATAATGCAATGGCCGGGTACATTAAGACACATTTCTGCCTTTGTCCAAGCTACATAACAACATAATAGTCTTGTGCAGCAGAATAATCACAAATGTTATTATGATTGACAAAACCCGATTCATTTTTCCAGTATTCATTTATGATTAACTGATTTTGAAATTACAATCACAGAGGTTGTGAGCAGATCTGCATTCATAGTATTTTCATACTGGTTGCAAATGCCAAGGGCGGGCTTTCAAACAGGGTGGTTTCAAATACAACTGAACATCACAAGCATAAAAACCTTCTAATCTATTCTTACAATCACCATTACTCACCATTCCCCTGTGGAACATATCCTTTTCTTCGTTCGTCCAAACAGCCTTCTTACGTTCTGGTGCTGCCACGGCTACAGACATTGCCAACTGCTGTTTTGCTCTTGATGACTTTCCACTGATGTAATATCTGAACATTATTTAAGGCAAACCATGAAAAAGAAAAGCAATGCAAGATAACTACCAGTACCACCCTGCTGGTATTGCGACCTGTGTAAATCATGAATTTGATTAGCATGTACATAAGTGCAAACTGATTGTGATCACTCTAGTTTCAAAGAATCAATAATTTACAGTATTGTTGAAATGGAAGAATCTGAAAGTAGGAAAAATTTCATTCTAGAAATTTAAAAGGTGCGAATTAACAATTAAAACTGAGCTTTAAACGAAGGTCTGAAAATCGACCTTGATACTCGAAAAGTACAATCCTCACTGAATGGAACACATAGTTCCTTTTTCATATAAAAGCTTTACATTTGTTACAAAAAGTATAAAACCAACCTACCCTATTACTTTGCTTACATTTTTCAGTCTGTTCTGAGTTCCTGCTAACTCGGAAGAATAACTGGCTCTTTTCTCAACTCACCTCAAAAAGAGGAGAAGCCAGTGTTTACAGGGCATGTTATAGTGGTTTAAAGTTTTTAAAATGTTGTCTCAATCTCTACAGACTTAGTAAATCTATATATATCACAGGTATTGTAGCTGGGACCCAAACCCTTAATCTTGGTTAAAAATAGGATATTGACTATACTATACAGTCATTAGGCTATTTTTAACCAAGCTGCAGTATTTGGGTCCCAGCTACAATGCTTCGACCTTCAATTCTGATATGTAGAGGTGACCTTTGATTCTGTTATGTAGAGGTGAAGAGTAAGACAAGAAATTGCTTGCATTTAATGCTTGTTTCATTCACCTGAAAAGTATAATATTAGGATACTGTTCTTCAAGAAGCATTTTCTCAATGGTAGCCTTTGATTTCTCGTCCATACAACTGTTGTCAAGTGTCCAGCCTTGCTCTAACATCCAAGGTGGATCAGTAAACTCTGGTAACAAGTTTGCACTCTTTGATGGGAGTTCATTGCTGTCATATATATTTCCATCTGCCCTAAAAAAAACAAGAAACTTTCTTGAACCCTTTTTCTACTGCTATTCAAATTAGACTATGCTATATATACACCATACATTTTATGTATCGAACCTAGGCTTTACATGTGACAAAGGACACGACTACTCTATAGAATACTGTTTATATAACACAGAAGAGATGTTGTCTATTCCATATATTAAAACATGCATGCTCTGTTAAATTCCAGGGCTCTCACTAGAAATTTAAAGGAGTCCTAGGACTCCTATTACCTAAAAAGTAGGAGTCCAAATGAGTACTTACGAGTCATGCAAACAACAAGGGAGGTGGGTGTGAGAGGGGGTATACCCCTCCTACTGGGGGTTTGGGGGTCTCCCTATGAATATTTTAAAATAAGACTTATAAATCCTGCAATCTGATGGGTTCTTGAGTGAAATTCTCATTCATTTCTATTTATTCAGAGTTAATTGTATAAGGGGGGAGCTTTTTTTGGGTATGGAGGGCTTTTTTTTTTTTTTTTTGTTTGGGGGTTTCTCCCTTACCAGGCGAATATGGCCCGTTCTTGGAGTGAAAGGAAGGTGGTTCTTTTTTTTCAGTGCCTTACACTTCATCTTTTAGCACGATTTTTTTTCAACCTTCATGAGTTTTTTTTTTTTTTTTAAAAAAAAAAAATTTTTCCCCCCCCCCCCAAATTTTTTGGACCCATACCAAACTTTTTGTATATAAACCTTGTTTCCGTATTTAGGGCCACTTTTCCCAAAAGGGGAAAGCCCTGGTATGGTTTTTTTTGGGGGTA
Organism: Saxidomus purpurata; assembly: GCA_022818135.1. Taxonomy (NCBI): domain Eukaryota; kingdom Metazoa; phylum Mollusca; class Bivalvia; order Venerida; family Veneridae; genus Saxidomus; species Saxidomus purpurata. The sequence goes on along the minus strand of JAFMSR010000005.1, from coordinate 32,811,169 downwards.
GCTCCAGCCTAATAATAAATCTTTCGCTATGAAAAGCATAGCTGCATTTTCTGCAGCAAATCATAAGGCAATAAATGAACAATGTACACTGCCATCTACATCAACTTTTTCAATCCAAGAGAATGTTTTTGACCAAGATTCAAGGTTCGAAACTAACTTTTAAACCAGAAATTGTGACTGGACAGTCCGACTTCTACTTTTGAAATTAGAAGTCCTTCCAAAAAATCTGAAATTCATCTACTTTTACTGAAACATGCAGTATAACCTGAAATAGTATGTTTAAAATCAACAAATTCAAATATTAATTATTTCGGGTGTATTTTCATTGCAAACAAGCCTTTTCATTAAGTCATTTCTCTGCAAGTACACAGCCAAACGATAGTTTAAACAATTGAAATTTAAATAATGATTATATCTCTCTTACTCGAAAAACAGTGGCAAAAATTAACAATCTAGTGGTCATTATTCTCCAAACACATTAATTTTGGAGTCAACTCAATCCAAACACGCCAGTATTTTCATCTACAGTACACGCAAGGTATTTTTCCAAATGTCACCCAGTCACCGCGACAAGAATTCATTCTTGGTGACCAGACACGGTGACATGGTCACCCTAAAAAAGTTTTGGTCACCTGAACGGCCACCGCGACCATTTACGATGCAATGAAATATGCGGTCGCGGTGATTCACGGTGGCCGGTCGGGGTGACAAACTCGACTTGAATAATGTATTTTACAATTATTTTATTACATTTAATGATGTACAGAATGTAGAATACATCAATTGCTGTAAATACGTTTTATTTTTCATCTACGGTAGACGGTAGTTGTGCGTCTCTATTATCAGCACATCGCCGCCACAGTATTTCCGTTGTGAATTGCCGCTCGAGTATCACTGCGTAAAAAATCATCATTTTTGGATATAATTGTTTCAAAACGTTTTCATTCCTACCTGAAGTTAAAATATTTATCACGTATATGTAGATTTAAATAATTATCCACGTGAACAATGTGATGTAATTGGTCAATCTTTTTATTCCGAACTAGCCTTTTGTCAATCACGGTGGGTGTGAAAAATATTGCCTCTAATAAATGTCAATAACTGTTTAAACTTATTAGTGCGTTGATTTTCTTTTTCTATTTTATATCTAATAAAAGATGACATATTTAACTCAAACAATTGTAAAATTGTTTGCAGACCCAAGCTATTTGACACAACAACTTCTGAAAGATAACTGTCAAAATTGAGCGAATATGCATATTTTTTTTGTCTGAGGTGATTTTGAGTGTCTCTCGTGGCCGAAAGTCGACAGACAATACATCGAAAGTGTGTACAAATTTCAATTATTGTAATAATTATCATCCCATGTTCGTTAATTTGTAAATGCAGAAATGATCTAGATTTATATTAAAAAAGTTCCGAATGTTGTGTTTCCAAAACAAAATTACCGTTGGCTATATTTGGTGTCCCGCAAGGTTCAGTTGTGAGACCTCTCTTTGTTGCGAATTATGCTTTCTTTTATATTTAATTTTATTATTTCGTTATTATTACTACAAAGTTTTTTCTATACCAAAAGCTGCAGGTGTCCTGAGATCAGAGAGTGCCGCCGCCCAATTTGTTTGATCTTAGTGAGCACGTGGCATTAGAAAGAGATAGTTTGAGACATTGACGATATATTAATATTTTGGATTATTAAATCATTAGGTTGGAATAGATAAAGTAAGTTTGTTTTTTTAGATTGATTGTGTTGCCGGAGTTGTTTTATTTGATCCTACAGTTTGTTAGTTTGTTGATAGAAGCATCGTAATTAGAACGATTTGGGCGCTGGGATGTTTCGAAAAATATCAAATTACAATTATTTTTATATTTCTTTTATTGATAATTAAAAGTTAATCAGTAAAAAAACATAACAAATATTCAAGTCTCGGCCCGAATGTGGACACCGCGATTCGCGGTGATGATGGTCACCGTGACCGGACACCCTGATTCGCAGTGACGGGTGACTCAGGGGGGCATCTGGGTGACCAAATTCGCGTGGTCACGATGGCTGGACATCGCGGTGAGGGGTGACATTTGGAAAAAAACACCTTGCGTGTACTGTATTGTACGACCATCATGAAATAATATGGGAAAAGCAGGTATTTCCCGCATGTAGGTGACACGTAAATCATAAAATATTTATGAACTGAATGTCAAATGAATTTACAATAATTTCAATATAGTTGCAAGTTCAATTTCGGTTCTCTGTTACAGGAACCATTTTGCATTTCGACTTCTGGTGGTAATGACTAAAAAATTTCCAAAAACAACTCTTTCTTCCCCCTTTTTTATTTTTCAAAACCAGCCAATCACCAGTTTGATAAACTGAAAGATTTCTCAAAACTTTTTAAAATAAATCATTCAGTTGTTAAAGTACTTCCCCAATTTCATCAGGAACACTAAATTGGCGCAGCTCTCCCACCGTAAGGGGAAGTAACCGCTGCGAGGAGTTTCCTGCGGAGCATAATTCAAAAAGGATCTATTTACCATTGTTAAATGGGCGTCATGGTATAATTATACGGACAGTAGTTTTATGGTTCATGTTTTTTTTTGTTAGACTGCAGTAAATGTGGTGTTTCACTTATTATGATTTACAATTACAAATTAGTTAATTATCAAAGTATTTGGCTTTTTCCGTTGATGGGTATCACTGATACTTGTATTACTGTACATGGCTTAAACATTTTTTTCTCCATCAACAGGTCTAGTCTCAATAATGCGACTCCAAATGCAGACCCATAAGGACATTACATAGATATTTGGCTTTCAGAGGTTGGATAGCGCCTAGAAAAAAGGCAGTGGCTAGAGTTACGGTACCATAACTCTAGCCTCCGAGTCTAGAGTTACGGAAGTTCCGTATCTCTAGCAAAACCCTATGAGGAAAGGCTAGAGTTACGGAAGTTTATAAAGGTATGAATATTGCTTTAATATATGCATGATAATGTGTTGTAAACTTACATATTTTACCACTGTTCGTGAATAAACTGATCTGTTGTATATACAACAATTTCACAGGTGCCATTTTGGTTATACTTGTTGCTAATATTGGAACTATCATTGTCATGCTGTATACTCTTGCACATAGTGTTCTGTTTACAAACAACGTTAATAAAACAATCGTAAGATCAAGAAAAGAAGAATATTAGAATTTTAAGAGCACGAAAAACGTAAACAAAAAATCCCGAAATTAAGATTTATTTTTAAATTTTACAGCTGTACTTTCGACAGGGTCCGTATATTACGTGTAATATACGGACCATGCTTTCGATTACAATTAAAATCAGTCTTTTTTTGGTCACGATTTGAGTGCCTTCTACAATTAAATACAAAAACAACATATGTCAACAACATTATGCTTTGCACAAAATGTGATATAATTGTCGCTCAAGTAAAGACGGAGATAACAACGATATATTTCCGCCAATGTATTATGTAAAACCAAAATGGAGGCTACGATGTCGCTGCATTTGCCGACAGATCGGTTTATACACTATTACCGTTGATATAGTTAAGTTTATAATACATTACCATGCATATTTAAAGCAATATACATATGCCTTTATAAACTTCCGTACTCTGGCCAATCCTCATAGAATTTTCTAGAGATACGGAACTTCCGTAACTCTAGACTTGGAGGCTAGAGTTACGGTACCGTAACTCTAGCCACTGCCTAGAAAAAACGATATTCACCCGTTGAGTATTATTTTGACTATCAACAGGTCAAGAGACATCCATGTAGCAACAAAAGTCATTTAAAGCATAAATGATACACTGTAAAAATTGGACGAATATTGCTCGCTCTTAGACTACGGGTTAGCAAAATCAGATCATTTTGATGCCAATAATCACTGATCAAGACTTTTTAAATTTGTCAACAGTATGACTTTCTACTTCCGCTTTGCTTGGGGGTATTGTTTCTGACGCAGATCTTTCTAAGGATAGAAACTAGACATTAACATGGTAAAATTTGTAAAATTACTCCAGTTTTAAATCAAAATCCCCAAGAACATCAATTTCGCCTTCGTCCGCCATCTTTCATTTCATGACTCTGTTAAGTTCGGAATTAATTTTTATTTGTAAACTTCAGGTAATAAAGTAAATATATTTATATTGAATTAAACAATTTTAAACAACAAATATTAAGGATGATTATTCATTAATATCAGATTTAAAATAGAGGATATTTTACTTTAAATATTGAATCGAGTTTGCGGCTATCTGACGGTAAACAAATCCTGGCACGTGTTTTGTAAGTTTTGCATTTGTTTTTCATTAATATTGATTATCCTCTGTATTAAAGTAAAAGGAACGTTATAAGATCTTACTCTAAACTCCGTGACCTTTTAATTATTTCAAAAATAATCGGTGAGTATAGTTGATATCGTAAATTGATGTAGAATTTATCAATATTCGGCTAAAAATATTCGGATAATTATTTGTCCATGATGTTTTACTGCTGAATGTAGGACAATATCCCATAGGACATAATCCCCTTAGCTTTATTTTGCAAAGGAGCACATTAGCCCCTTCATTATTTTGCAAAGGTGGGCATTATCCCCTTAATTGCAAAGCTTAAAATTTGATATAATCTCATAACGTTGAAATTTACTGAAATTTAGTTTTTTTGTTAGTTTTATAAATTCACTAATTATTATTGTATTATTATAAGGAGACTTTTCCACAGATGGATACTTCTTGGAAAATGTTCTTAGCACTTACTGGGACTGGTACCTCATGGTAAGATGCGTGCCAAATGAATAATTTCTAAAACTGTTACCTAGGTAATGCATTTTTTCGCAAAATGGAAAGGGTTTATAAATGCAATCAATGTTTTATCAATTTTAGTGTTTGTTGTACCCTTTTCAGGTCAGGATGACTTCTCTAGCAAAGCAGTTGCAGCGTCTTGCAGTCCCACACACACAGACCATACTTAGTGAAGACAAGAAGAAGGCTTCATTACTGTTTGACCCGAAAGAGGCAGCCTCAATAGATAGAGAAACCTTCCATGCACTTGGTATTATATTAATTTATTACAATAATTCATTAATTGGCAAATCATTGTAGTTATGCTGTTCTTATGGTGTTCAAATATTCTTGTCAAATATTGACATGACCATGTGCTGGTTTAATGTATTTGTAGAGTTTGAGATTGAGTTCAACTTGAGATTTATTGACCAGCATGAGATTACTGTTGGAAGAAAGTTTTATGCAATTGCAGGAATCAGCAATGTAGCACTATTACTAAAAGTAAAGAAGTGCAGATTATGATACTGCTTTTATTTGCAGGATTGAATGGCCTGGAGGAATTAGAAACGATTGATGATGACTTCACTGAATTTGAGGCGAGTTTGTTTGGAGACTCGTCTTTGATGTTTGAGAGATCTGTTCAAACTCAGGAAGTTAATGCTAAACTTGACAAGACTATACAGAGATTCCTGATTCACATATCTCCATATTGCCTCCTTAAACCAGCTCATAAAGCACTTGAATGGCTTATACATAGGTAATCTTAAAGTCTCAAGAGCACTTTGGATGGCTCTAATATTACCAAGAAATATGTCTAACTGATCATAGGTAATTGACTCTTATTTGCTCAAAAACTTTCCTTACAGTGCAGTGCAGTATTTTTTCAGTAAGATTGCAAAACAATAAGAAACACTTTCCAACAACACGTTTCCATGAAGAAGCAACATGGAATACAAGAGACAGGCATCTGTCAACAATAGTTTAGAGTAAATAAAACAGTTCTATCATTTTACCAGTAAATTTATTATTCTATATATGGATAACTTTAAAGTGCTCCTGTGACTTTAAAACAGAATTTGAGCATCCTACAAGTTTTAAAATGGTTTGTACATTGATATTTAGACTTTATAATTATACCCCCTGAACACAAAGTGTTAGGTGGGGTATACTGGATTCAGCTTATCTGTCCGTCCGTCTGTAGACAGAATCTTGTGGACACTAGATCTCAAATACCCCTGGTCAGAATTTAATGATACTTCACACAAGTGATAAGTACAATTCTTAGTTGTGCATGGTCCAGGTTTCAGGTCTCTAGGTCAAAGGTCAAGGTCACAGGGGCTTGGGATAGTAAAATCTTGTGGACACTAAATGTCCAAAACCCCTGGTCAGAATTTGATGATACTTCACACAAGTGATAAGTACAATGCCTAGTTGTGCATGGTCCATGTTTCGGGTCTCTAGGTCAAAGGTCAAGGTCACAGGGGCTTGGGATAGTAAAATCTTGTGGATGCTAAATGTCCAAAACCCCTGGTCAGAATTTGATGATACTTCACACAAGTGATAAGTACAATGCCTAGTTGTGCATGGTCCAGGTTTCGGGTCTCTAGGTCAAAGGTCAAGGTCACAGGGACTCGAGATGGTAAAATCTTGTGGACGCTAAATCTTCAAAACCCCTGGTCAGAATTTAATGATACTTCATAGAAGTGATAAGCACGATAACTAGTTATACCCCCCGAACACAAAGTGTTAGGGGGGGTATACTGGATTCAGCTTGTCTGTCCGTCCATCTGTAGACGGAATCTTGTGGACACTAGATCTCAAATAACCCTGGTCAGAATTTAATGATACTTCACCCAAGTGATAAGTACAATGCTTAGTTGTGCATGGTCCATGTTTCAGGTCTCTAGGTCAAAGGTCAAGGTCACAGGGGCTTGGGATAGTAAAATCTTGTGGACGCTAAATGTCCAAAACCCCTGGTCAGAATTTGATGATACTTCACAGAAGTGATAAGTACAATGCCTAGTTGTGCATGGTCCAGGTTTCGGGTCTCTAGGTCAAAGGTCAAGGTCACAGGGGCTTGAGATGGTAAAATCTTGTGGACGCTTAATCTCCAAAACCCCTGGTCAGAATTTCATGATACTTCACACAAGTGATAAGTACAATGCCTAGTTGTGCATGGTCCAGGTTTCGGGTCTCTAGGTCAAAGGTCAAGTTCACAGGGGCTTGAGATGGTAAAATTTTGTGGACGCTAAATCTTCAAAACCCCTGGTCAGAATTTAATGATATTTCACACAAGTGATAAGTACAATGCGTAGTTGTGCATGGTCCAGGTTTCGGGTCTCTAGGTCAAAGGTCAAGGTCACAGGGGCTTGGGATAGTAAAATCTTGTGGACGCTAAATGTCCAAAACCCCTGGTCAGAATTTGATGATACTTCACACAAGTGATAAGTACAATGCCTAGTTGTGCATGGTCCATGTTTCGGGTCTCTAGGTCAAAGGTCAAGGTCACAGGGACTCGAGATGGTAAAATCTTGTGGACGCTAAATCTTCAAAACCCCTGGTCAGAATTTAATGATACTTCATAGAAGTGATAAGTACAATAACTAGTTGTGCATGGTCCATGTTTCGGGTCACTAGATCAAAGGTCACAGGGGCTTGAGATAGTAAAATCTTGTGTGCTTTTAATCTCCAAACCCGCTGGTCAAAATTTAATTATATTTCACAGATGTGCAGGTCCAACAATTAAAGCATCAGATACTACATAAATTTTAAATACTGTGTCAGTGGGATGTTCGGGGGGATATTCATCACCTTCAGTGATAGTTCTAGTTTATACTGCTGTAATACCTACAGTCACATACAAAGAGCTCTAGTACTGGTTTTTCTAAATCTCAACCTCAGCTGATATTGAACACATGCAACAATTCTGTTTTCTGTTCAGATAAATTTCAAAAATAAACATTTAACAACTGAAATTTCACTTAAATTCCTGCCATAAAATTAATCTGTGTGCAGTTCATCATCAAAGGTGATTATAATTGAACATGCGGTCTTACATGCAAGAACATTTTAAAATCTCACTTTCATCCAGAAACCATACAAACCTATCACACTCTGCATTCAAGTAGAAATGCCTTGATATTTTCAGGTTTCATATCCACTTCTACAACACAGATGATTTGCTCTTGTGTTTCTTGCCGTACCATGAAAGTAAGATATTTGCTAGAGTCCTACAGTTGATCCAGTTTGACTCTAAGATTGCCTCCAAATGGGATTTCTTGGAACCTTTACAGGTATATATATTACATCTTTTTAGCTCGACTATTCGGAGAATATGGAGAGCTATTACAGTCACTTGTGCGTCGGCGTCGGCGTTGCTTCTTTGGTTAAAGTTTTGCCTGCTAGGTACTATCATGCACATATCTCAGTAACCACTTATGATATTGACTTGAAACTTTGTTCATGTCTTTAGGGGTGTCATACAATCAAGTCAGATAACTCTTGTATAAATTTAATACAAATTATGGCCCTTGTTTGACTTTGAAAATTTGGTTAAAGTTTTGCCTGCTAGGTACTATCATGCACATATTTTAGTAACTACTTATGATATTGACTTGAAACTTTGTTAATGTCTTAAGGGGTGTCACACAGTCAAGACAGATAACTCTTGTTTAAATTTAGTGCAAATTATGGCCCTTGTTTGACTTTGAAAATTTGGTTAAAGTTTTGCATGCAAGGTACTATCATGCACATATCTTAGTAACCACTTATTGTAGTTATATCAAACTAAGCAATAATAATAGTGTTCAGGGGTACATTTTGTATCAAACAATTAATTTACCAAAAATTAAATATATAGTGATAGATTTTGACTTTTTTTATGATTCAACTTTCCTAGTTTATACTTAATAGTTAGCAGAATTTTGTTTTGCTATTATACTGATAAAAGTTTTGTTTTATTAGCAAACACCCACAATAGTCGAGCTTGCTGTCTTATGGACAGCTCTTGTTACATTAATAGTAGTTGATATGTCCAGTGGAGATACATTGAATAGTGTTGTCTGTCTGTCACAAATTTTGTCCTCATATATCCTCCTATACCCCTTGTTGGATTTTCATAAAACTTTGCACGAAGTATCAGTATGAGGTCTAGTTGTGCATAATTTTGGGGTCACTAAATCTTGTCTGTGCTACTTCATAACCCCTTGTTGGATTTTCATAAAACACGAAAGCATCAGTATGAAGTATATTTGTCCATAATATAATTTGGGGTCACTAGCTCGAAGGTTAAGGTCACAGGGATCCGAAAACAGAAAGTCATGTTTTTGGTTTTTCTCCAATACCCAATGCGGATTTTCATAAAACTTTACATGAAGCATCATATGAAGTCTAGTTGAGCATATAATTTGGAGTCAAAGGTCAAGGGGGTAGGACATATACATTGTTTCATGAAAAACAATCCCTAGTTTCTCAGTGTACACCGTTGACATCTAAGTGGTTATTGTATGGCAAGGGAATTACAGTTTTATCTATAAGTTTCAGTTTTGATTAGAGTGTGAAGGAATGAATTATTAACTGCATTTTTACCATAGACTATGTTTACTTTGAAATTTATCTTTTGTCATCCAAAAAGGTATCAAATGGTTCCCTAATCTTTCACTATTAGAGGCAGATATTTTTACTTATGGAAGTGATTTTGTTGTTATAATTTAGAAATCTATTGTCTTCATTCCGTCTTTTGTCCCTTAAGTGGTCATTCTTTTGTTACTTAAGTGGTCACTCTATTGTTCGAGAACAATGGAAATACCACCTAATAACACCTTCGTATGGGTGTGCGTCTGTCCGATTTTGTCCGGACCATATCTTTTTCATGCATGGAGGGATTTTGATGTTACTTGGCACAAATGTTCACCATCATGAGACGGAGTGTCATGCGCAAGAACCAGGTCCCTAGGTCTATGGTCAAGGTCACACTTGGAGGTTAAAGGTCAAATTCAAGAATGACTTTGTCCGGAGCATATCTTTTTCATGCATGGAGGGATTTTAATTTAACTTGGCACAAATGTTCACCATCATGAGACGGAGTGTCATGCAGAAGAACCAGGTCCCTAGGTCTAAGGTCAAGGTCACACTTAGAGGTTAAAGTTCAAAGTCAAGAATATCTTTGTCTGTTGCATTTCTTCTTCATGCATGGAGGGATTTTGATGTTACTTTGTACAAATGTTCACCACCATGGGCTTCCCTTGTTTTTAGAATTACTTCCCTTTGTTGTTACTATAAATAGCTTATATTGTAACTTTTTATTACTGGCCGTAGAGAAAAATCGAGACCACTTTTCTGTGGTACAACATGCATGTTACATCCAATATTTAGGTGTATTTTGACCCATCTGTACTTGGTAAGGAGTTAGCCCTTTTGACATATGGTGGGCTCGACATGTTGCACATGGGCATCTAGTTTTAACAAGCTGGCAGTTTACCTTTTCATTGTTGTAGGGAAGAACCAGTACTAGATTCCTGAACTCCGTAAGCTGACAGATGTGTCTATCAGTAAAACTTGAATAGTAAAGACGTCTGTCACTGTGTAATGGACTGCCATAATCTATGTATTTTTATTTTCAGAAATCTGGTGTTCATCTGTCAAGGAGGACCTTAGTCAATCACTGTGCTACAGACCCAGCTTTCCTCTCATTTGTCTGTGAAATGGTACCAAAAGCTGTTAAGGTAGGGTACTTGAAATACTGTTGGTGAAGAAATGTTGGGGAATGATTTAGATTTTGCAAGAGTGCAATGTTATCTGTCGAAGTGCTCATTTCTGTATCCCTCGTATGTCATTCTTATTTATACATGTTTTGGATTATTAAAAGAAGTATTTTTGCAAGAAAAAAATCTCACACTGTCTTGAGAAAAAAGCATAGAGAAGGGTAATAAAAGGAAAGTATTAAATGTATTCATTCTAGTTTTCACATTGATATCAAAACAGGGCATTGTCGGAATGATTTCCATCACTATTTTAACAAAGGATTTCCATGTCTGCTATAAAAAACATAAAGAAATATTGACACCTTGTCCTGCATTATATGAAAACAGGAATGATTTTAGATATCTCACTACTTGTACCATATCGTGTTTTATTTCACAGGTATTTACAGAAAAAGAAGAATGTCCAAAATGCAGGGTCCTATTTTCTTTCTACGCAACGGCTGTCATTGGTGTTTTGGAAACAACATCTGTGACGGAGGTTATACTGTCGACTTTACTGCCGAACATCACCCGGGGAATGAAATCAGAAGTCCTAGAGTACAAGGCCGCATCATACATGATTTTGGCACAGTTACTTCACAAGGCAAAACTGAAGAAAGATCTTATTGAATCATTGCAGCACATTTTGGCCAAGGTAAGTTAGTTTATAGCTCGAGCGCTTGAGAATACTTGGCCAGTCTGACCCTCCTTTTTCACTCGCATGTACATGAAAGATTGTAGCTAGCATGGGATTCAGATCAGCCTCTACATCTTCTGAATATAATTTTGATAAATATTGTTCACATTTGAAAAATTTTCTTGAGAGGGCAGAGGGAAGTGAAGGGGCAGGGTGAAGTGAGGGGGCAGGGTGAAGTGAGGGGCAAGATGAAGTGAGGGGGCAGGGTGAAGTAGGAGAGTGGGCAGAGAGAGGGAGGAAGGGGCAGAAAGAAGGAAGGGCAGGGTAAGTAGGCAGGGTATTAGTGAGGGGGGGAGAGAGAAGTGAGGGGGCAGTGAGGGGGGGCAGGATGAAGAGGAGGGAGGAGGGGGCAGGATGAAGAGAGGGGGCAGGGTGAAGTGAAGGGGCAGGGTGAAGGTAAGGGGCAGGGTAAAAGTGGAGTCTGGGGAGATGCTTAATTACAGTAAAAAGTTGTGTATAAGGTTGTTTTTTTATAGCCATTGATAGCCAAGTAATATTGTAATTTTCACAATGACTGTAAAAGTAAATATACTGGTATATCAGCACTGTTGCCTATATTTCTAGCATGAATTAGTCATAAGATTAAAAACATAAAAAACAGAAAATACCAATAATCAGAAATACATGTACAGTTATTTCATTTTCATAATCATAATATAGATTTCTTCCTTTTATGTCCTAAACAAAGCCAAGCTACATGTTCTTGGCTATCAGATTTCTTTTATGAGCTATCTTTCAAGTGCATGTATAAATTTGTCATATTGGAGACTGTAAATGAACTGATCTTTCAGAGCATGGTGCCGGACTTACTTGGAGAGGCTGTGTCGTGTATGTTGCTCATGTTCCAAACACAGAATGTGGAACAGCTTGGTGTCACAAGAAAGTACGTATTATTTAGTGCTAAGAAATACTTGATAGACTCAATTAAAATCTTTACATAGTAGAAAATCCATGAAAAAAAGGTTTTCAGTTTAATTTTCATGGTATTAGGTGTATTTTAAAAGTTTTGGTGATACATGTATGCAAATTGTATGTGTATTCACGTGATATGAATAAAACTGTTGTACATTTCAGGACTTTCAAACATATGTGTAGGCACTATACTGTGGTAGATGTTCTATCCAAGCTACATGCACAGTTTGAAGCGTCCCAGTTCCTGGCGCATTTCCTGGATCGGTTAATCCCAGCAGCTTTCAAACATGCTGTTGGCATAGCAACAAGTGGAGAGAGCAGTGAATCTGAGTCATCTGGAGGTTTGCATGAATACATGTCTCTGTTACATAGACTCTTGTCTTCTGCAAGTATTTCAGATGAAACAGCAGAAAATGCAGCTTTGTAAGTATCCTAGCATATTAAATGAACTCATAACCCCAATCTGTGTTACCATAGCAAGAGAAGTCCCGTCATTAGGAATTACTGAGGAGACGTACTAGAAAATTTAAAGAATTAAAGACGTACTTAAAGAATTTGTGAAATGTCTTCTCTTGCCTGTACTTGTCTATGTATTTAAGGTATACTTACTTTAAAGTTAGAGGAATAATTTCAGTTGTAACTGATTCACATAACTTTTAACTATATTATCAGATAAACTTGCAATTTAGATGACAATGTTCTGTTGTTTGCAGTAAGTTCTTGAGAGTGTTTATCAAGCATGGTAACAAACACCTTACAAACGATGTTGATGATAGAATCAAGGACAGTTTACAAGGCATTGTGAGACAGCTGGAAGGAAAGTTAGTATATTTGTATAGAATTGCATGTGAATAAAGGAGTATTCAGTAGATGACCCCAAGGTCAAAGCCAAGGTCATATGACTTCTTTTGTTTTGGCATCTGCGTAGGGGTGCCAGGGATCATGAGCTTAAAAGGCTAGTAGTAGCTTCAGCTGTTGTGGTATTTTTCTACAGTATAATGTTTATCACTGTTTCATATTAGGGAATGAAACTTGTTGCTCTGTTGTTGATGCTGTAAAGATTTCTTGTAGATAAAAAAAAAATTCTAGTCGTAACTCTGAATAAGAGCACAGAGGGAGCATTGGTGAATGTGTGAAGACAGAGGGTTTAACTCTTGCCCTGTTGAATGGAAACAATGTACAACTCATCAACCAGAAGATCTGTACAGTCTTCATCATGACCTGTACTTTTCACAATTTTAGAGGAGCACCCCTTTTAAACAGTTAATAAGTTTAGAAATGTAGCAAGCTATGGCATCAATCCTGTCAGGAGTAGACTTTTACAGCAGTATTCACAATATTGGATAAGTGCATGAGCACTTGTTCAAAATTTAGGAAAAGTTTTATTCTGCTTTACTAGCCACCTGATACCTGTCTCATGAAAGATTTCAACAACATTGTAACAGTAAGATTTTGTGAAATATTTTATGATTATAGAGTCTACTAGTATAATTATTTTAAATTCTGAATAAAATCTATAGAATATGAAAAAGAAATATGATATTTTAAAAACAAGCAGTTCAAAACTTGTAAGAATAATTGTTTTTCCAGGCATTCTGCAGCAGTTGACAGGGCTGTCAGTAGGACTCTAAATGAGTGCAAAAATTCCCAGGAGAAAAACCTTGTAAATGAGTTCCTCAACTTGTATGTGCTGTCAGTTCCACACCAGCTGGTTACAGACAGTGAAACGAGTCTTGTACTCTCACTGAATCACAGATTACACACAGTGAGGGAGAAAGCGGTTTCTATGCTAATACAGAACAGAAATGGCGTAAGTACTTTTTGTTAAATCTCAGAAGCTAAAGTCTTAAAGCCCCCTGATCACCTTAGATGTTACAAGTGCTTGGAGTTCTTATATTTCCAGAAAGATTGAAGCAAGTTTAACAATGTTCCAGTGTTAAAATGGTATAGATGCACAAACTATGAAAACTGGATTGATAGAATATGTATTGTTTGTTAACATTAATTTTTGTCTGTGCTTTTTTCAGCTTGATGAAGAATCGTTCCTTAAAGAGTCATTGATGTTACGTCTTAAAGATGAAGACCCTGGTGTTGTGCAGGCTGCTTTAGCTATTGGTCAGGTACATGTTACAGTAAATTGTTGCTAATTGTGTGGTTTTAGGCCTGTTCTAATTGAGCATTAAAGTCCCATCAGCACTTTGTAATATAAAAAATGTACTAGTACCAGAAAAGATATCTTTCTGGCGAAACTGGCCTATATTTGTTTGAAAAACATTCCCAATGTGGCTTTGAAATTCTTGGTAGTCTCTTACTTGATTGTTCTTCACAGGACATTGGTCAGGTAAATTGCCTGCCTGTATCTTGCTGAATTACTGTTGAAACAGGCTTCAAAGTTAAGTTGCAATTACAGTTTGTTTGGCTTAAACTGAAATATTGTAAATACAGTTAAGCACCATACAAATACCCTTTGGGTGTTATATGGCCTAAGCTGGTGGTGACCAGTATTGAAACATTGAGACCTTGAGTCACTAGAACAGTGCTCTAACTTTTCAAATTATTTCATCTAAGTAGCAGAAAAAGACTTAGACCCACAGTGTTTATAATAGAGACTTGGCCATAAAGTTACAGTGTCAGGGTGCAGTTTAGGGAAGGGTTATCAATTTTTGGCCATCAGAATCTTTTTTGAATTGGTGATTGAGTTGTTACAGTTGCTGCCAAGCTGTAAATAACTGAAAAACTGTTGAAATTGGCATTAAACTTGTCTAACAACAATATTAATTGACTATGTTGTACTGTAGGAATTATGGTCCGTGATTGATGATGACTTACATACAGTGAAGCTGCTTCAGATACCAGTCTTACATGGTTTGGATCAGAATGATTGGTAAGATGTGTTTTATGTTCACTAATGGCAAGTTTATGCAGACTAAGTATTTCTATTTTCGTTATTACTGATGGATGAATACTATGGGCCTGTCTTATCATGGCACTTACGAGAAACCTCTCTCATAACTTTCTCATAAGTATCTCGCAACATTCTCGCATCTTTTTTACCCGTCTTACCAACATTCCCATAGCTACGATATCTTAAGTTTCCTCGAAATTTATATGTATAGGGTATTGTGATGCATAATCTCATCATATATTATACATGCTTCATGTTCACATTGACACAAGTTCAACAGTGCACACTATACAAATCAGTGGCACCCCCATGTATTGTACAGAAAATAATGATAGCGTCAGTTGTATTTAACCGGGATAATACTGAAGGAAATTAAGATAAATATTTATAGGTATAAACTTCCAGCAGCCGAATTTTCAATGCATTCTAATGTAGCCTGAAGCATACAAATTTTCCATTGGAGACTTTTTCTTCCAAAGTACACATGAATTAGAGGAATTAATAGATAAATAGTAGTTCCTAGTTATCATGATGCATTTTTGCTGTTGGTAAAATCCTGAAATAAAAGCATTGTCGTATACCTTTCTAGGGAGAAATCTGCATGTTTGGCAGCTGAGATATTGGGCAGATACTCAGGAAACCTGGACATAGAAATATTTACAAGTTGTCTCCCTTGTTTCTTCCTTACACATGCATCAAAGTTGGCTTCCAAGATTATCGGGCTTCTGTTGAACTCAACACTAACTTCTAGACACCCTGTACTGATTAAGATCAAAGAAGGTAAGTGGGATTGTATATTTCTGTATTTCCCACTGGCTTAATCATGACTTACTCCAAAATTTGTAAGTATTAATTTTGAAATATCTCATTTGCCGAAAGGGAAAAAAGTTGTTAAATGTGTGTTTTTATTGCCCAATTTGATTTTGGATCAAGAAAATATATAATGTCTTGTCAAACCTGTATGAACAGTCTGATTAGGAACAAGTTTTCTGTAAGCAATTATAATGACTTTCTGAACACTAACTCCTTTGTTTTGTATTTAATGAAGTTTTTGTACTAAATCTGAAGCAAGCATAAAAAAGTTTTACTCTAACTTGGTCTGTACATTTACTACTGTAAGCAAAGAAGAAAATCAAGTAATACGCTAATAACCAACTACACACACTTCTGTGAGTGACAAAAGCGTAGCCCCCTTAAAAATTAAGTACTTGATTCTTTTGTGTTTTGTTAAATAGTTAATGTGGGTCATGTTAGAAACTCATACTATGCAGTGTAAGAAACTCGTACTTTGCTGTGTTAGAAGCTTGCACAATGCCTCTTCAATCTTTGGCATAAGCCGGCTCAATGGTGTCTGTGCGAGCTCCTTCATTTTCCGTAGAAAGAAGAATCACCAACTCGCCCTATTTTCAACCACTATTTACTCTTAGTACAAATTGCTTCAGTAAACCCCAAACTTCTCTCTTAAAGTACCATCTGCGCATCTCTCTGCCTGGTTCCAGACCCTTCCAACTCAACAACAAAATGGCCTTGAGCCTTATCTCCCCACCTTAAAACACTAAGCTTACACATTATATAACTCACATTATGAATGTCTTAATTTCTAATTATGAAGGCTCCAGAGGCCAATTTGTGTGATTGATGGGAACTTATAATGGCTTATGTTTAAAGTAAATTATTTATTAGTGTCAGAGTAGATAGGTTTTTCAACATACATGTACATGTATACTATTTTGTTTAGAATGGAACAAAGTGTCGAAATCTCTGGAACAGTGCACACAGGTTGGGAGTTTGAACACCAGCATAGTAAGATGTCTGACTACAGGCTTGCTGTATGATGTGACAGGGAATCAGTTTGAAGTTGTGAGTTGAATTCATTCTACTCAAGACAGGCTGGGTGTAAAGTGTAACCGTAACTTCTTTTACGCAAGTCTGATCCTTTTCCACGTTAAATTGTAAACTTTCAATTGAATTACAGTGACTGAACCTAAATTCCTAGGCATAAAATTTTGTTAATATTTGTTAAAACGCAATATTCAGGATATGTGAATTTTTCACATTCTGTTCAGCATGTATTTCTGATTTTCTTACTCTCCCCTTGAAGTGTATCTATACATCTATACAAGGTATCTACTGCTTTCATTGACTTAATTTTACAAATTTGCAAAAGTCCTGTTGATATTGAATAAATATGAAACCAATGGTGTCATGCAGTTTTATTTTCATTTAAGAGGTCTGGGCGATTTGGTACATCATGCATGGTGCCAGCTAGGACCTAAATCTGCTTGTAACTAACTATTTTATTTACCTGTATTAGGTTAGAGACTGGTGTAAGCTAGCTGGTAAAACACACAGGCCTAGAGTGTCCTGTTTGATGTTGGTAGTGCTTGATGACCTTGTTTCCATGGTAACTGATACCAAGAAGAGGCTGGAGATATGTTTGTTGCAGACACAGCTTTTGGATGATTTGCAAAGATCAGAGGTATGATTGTTATACAAGGAAATGTTGTTGTTATTTTTTATGATCACCATTATTCACCATAAAGAACATGTAAATAGCGTTTGGCTTTCAAATTTTTTTATTGAATCATCAACACCTTATGCCGATCCTTATTCATACTGTGAATTTGGTATTGTTCACAACGATTTTTTTGCTAGTTTTTATAAATTTACCCACTTCACTTATTCAAAATTTGCAATAAAGATTCATTTCACAAAGATTTATTTATAGTTACAACATTCTGCTTCCTAAACAAGTGCGTCTGCTATCAAATTGTAAAATTTTCATAACATGAAAGTTACCCAATTTCTGTATTTAATGTAGTATGTGTCAATATAAATGACAACTGCAGATCATAATTAGTGTGTTGTCTAATCATGATTTGCATCATTTGTTCTGTAATTTTTCACTCAGCACACCTTTGAAAAATAAGTGGTAATGTCCAAACTGAAGGTTGGTTAAATACATTTTAGAAATTTGGTAAGGCAAGGTTTTTAGCATTTTAACTTACAGTTTTAAAGTCACTTGTCTGTATATGTACAATCTTGTCATCCAGAGTATTCATTACTCGTAAATTATTTCACGTTTGTCTGAAAACTTGGCAAACTGCTGATGAATGAGGATGGTATATGTATAGATTATAGCTTGCAATTACACCTATTGTAGATAGTCAAACTTCATGGAGTGACACAGACAGATGTCGAGAAAGAATGGACAGAGGTGTTCTCATGTAAACCTAAGGTGGTGTTCAAGGCGGTAAAGCAAGACAAAGTACCAAGGTTACTATGTTTAAAGGCTCTAGCTGGTGTCGTTCATGTGTTAAAAGTGCCAAAAGAAATTACAAAAGGTTTGTATGCTTATGGTTGAGTATAGACGTGTTAACAGTTCCAAAACTACACAGGATACATGTATATATCAAAAGCTTGTTGAGAGGAAGTGTTACTTAACTTGACATTGAAGCATATTTCATGTGGACATTGAAAATCTATGTTTTAAACTGTTTGTCAAACATAGTAATTTGTTTGACTTTCCAAAAGATAAACCATTCGAAAGAGAAACGAATTTGGTGTATGCAACGTTATCGCAAATGTTAAATTTGGGAAGTTGGTTTATAAGACCACACTTTGGTTTTAAGTTAATTATCTTATCTAATAATCTTAGCCATACTTACATCACTTTGTATGAGTTTCAGTTAAGTTTGATAGAATTTCACACCTGGAACTGTTTGAAAAGTTAATTATACTGGCCAATTTAAAAGATGGACAAGTCCTGTTTAAAAAGAGGACATGGTTTTACATACAACATTTTCTGTTTGCAGCACCAATATGGCAGATGAGGGGAGACAACAGTGAGAATGATGTATTCTTGCGTGCTGCTGTGACATTGTTCAGGCTTTTGCTAGCTGAAGTGTCAAACAGAAACATAGAGGGACATGTGTATAGAACATTGCTACACACATTCAACAAGGTAAAGGTCATAACAACTTAATTTAGCGCTGTTGTGGGAAAAACCATCGTTAACACTTTTTACCTGGTTGTATGCAGGTCAGCCTGCATAATCATGCTGTCCATCCTGAACCCATAGTGTTTAAGTCCCCATCTCAGACAACCTCAGTAACATTATAAGCACTTATTATAGTACTGTTTACGTAGAAAAGATTTTATGCATTTCAAATTAGCGGCTTTATGGTGATTGTATTAATGCAAACAAGTCAATAGTTGCAGAAAAAACTCACAGCTTACACAAACATGAAACTTTCTAACATGAGTTTAAATAGCATCTTGAGAGAATGCTACAATGTGCTTATCAGCAGATGGATTGAATTTTATTAATTTTACTTTAGGAAAACAGATGCCACTTTCTAAGTAATACCTGAACCTAACATGTGATTTAAAATCTTTTGTCAACTTTCATGTTTCAGACATGTTTCAGTAATCCAGAAATTTATTTGAGGTTTCTGTGTCTGTTATGGACCCAGCATGCTAACGACAAAGCTGCTGACCTTGGATTGACCTTGACCTTACAAGCAAGGTCACTGCATCTTGGACTTGCCTTTATTAAATGTCTAGGGGAGGAGGAAAGCAAAACACTTCTACAGTTGCCTTCAGGTATTTCTCTTTACTTTGGTTTAGACCTGCAATTTAAGTTCAATCAAAACTAAAATTCTTGGTATACAGAATATTAGCCATTGCTACAAATTTACTACACATGTCCACTCTTGAAATGAATCTTGTAAAAGTTATTTAGGTCTTGTCATGCTGGCATAAAAGATTCTGCCTTTGCAACCAGTGTAGATTATAATCAGCCTGCACATCCATGCCGTCTGATCATGATCTGCACTGTTCGCTATTCAGTCAGTGAACTTTTATTGAGTTACAATAAATTGTTCTGTCCAAATTGAAAGATGGACAAGTCCCTTTAAAAAATCAATTTAATTTAATTTAATTTAAACTAATTTGTAAATTTTGATTGTGAAAAAGTTCTTATAATTTATATTAATCACTCTTGAGACTTACTCCAGATGGGATTGACCTCAAAGTTGCGTAATAGTTAATAAGGGGTTAGTTTTCACACAGCAAGACTCATAATATGTAAACCTGGCCATTAAAGGTCCAATACTAAGGAAAGCGAAAATTCAAATATACTTTAAAAAACACAGAAATAAGTTATTTTTAATAAAAAATGAAAGTTGGTATGTAGAAATTCTAAATAAACCACAGTACATGTACAATTATTTATGTCTCCCCCACCTCGGGGGGAGACATATTGTTTTTGCCCTGTCCGTCAGTCCGTCCGTCCGTCAGTCCGTCCGTCCATTCTTCGTTTCCGGACGATAACTAGAGTTCCTTTTGACCTACAGCTCTCAAACTTCATAGGATGAATGGTCTTATTGAGCAGATGATCCCTATTGTTTTTGGGGTCAGTAGTTCAAAGGTCAAGGTCACAGTGACCGTTGGTCAATTTCCGTTTCCGGATGATAACTAGAGTTCCTTTTTGACCTACAGCCCTCAAACTTCATAGGTGATTGGTCTTATAGAGCTATGATCCCTATTGTTTTTGGGGTCAGTAGGTCAAAGGTCAAGGTCACACTGACCGTTGGTCAATTTCTCGTTTCCGGATGATAACTAGAGTTCCTTTAGACCTACAGACCTCAAACTTCATAGGTGATTGGTCTTATAGAGCATGATCCCTATTGTTTTTGGGGTCAGTAGGTCAAAGGTCAAGGTCACAGTGACCGTTGGTCAATTTCTCATTTCCGGTGATAACTAGAGTTCCTTTTGACCTACAACCCTCAAACTGGGGGAGTCCGTCAGTCCGTCCGTCCATTCTTCGTTTTTGAGTTGTCTTTCAATAGTGTAAAAAAATCTGACAATATGAGCGTTTGTTTTAAGTATCATCAAAATCCTTTAAAGGTTTGAAGAATTATGGAGCAGACACAATTTCATTTAATTTCATTTGTGAAACTATATATGATATGACCATCAAGTGCAATTTCGTTTGGCGCCCGCCTGCCATACGCTGATTGAATAACCAGGTTTTCAAAATTGAATACCTGGTTAAAAACAAACAGTTTAGGAAGCATCTTCTCATACAACCTTAACAATAGAAACCATCCATAGACAGCCTTCATTGAAGTGACTACCGGGTATTTACATTATCTTATCTCCATTTCCATTCCTGTTTCCATTCACAGTTATTCTCAGCAGTGGGGGAGACATGCGCTTTTTTACAAAAGCATCCTCTAGTTTTCTATGCATTATGAAGAAAGTTAAAAAGACCTGGGTAGTCATTTTGTTGAATCACTGAGATTTCAACATAATACACATACTTTTCTTTGTGTTCCAAACACTTTCTGTAAATTTTAACCTGACAATCTTCATTATTTAGTGTCTTGCATAAGGTAATGTACTTGCCATTGAAATAACTGTCACTTAATTTTCGCTTAGTAGTGGACCTTTAAAGGTAAAAATCTGTTTATTTTCAGTAATTTCTGGTATACTTATTGTAATGACGAGTGAGCAAGTTCAGATAAGACAGGCTGGGAACCAGTATATGCAGGAACTATTTTCTGTGACGGAAAAAGATTCCTCAATATTCTTCTCACTTTTGAAAAAAGTAGTCCGGTGTGCAGAAGAAGTACAGTCTGATCCAAAATACATAAACGAGGTATTGATTTTATTGTATTGATTGTATTGTATTGATCGATTTC
The DNA here is from genome assembly GCA_022818135.1 of Saxidomus purpurata. Lineage (NCBI taxonomy): Eukaryota > Metazoa > Mollusca > Bivalvia > Venerida > Veneridae > Saxidomus > Saxidomus purpurata. Next base: position 32,789,422 of record JAFMSR010000005.1, on the reverse strand, counting down.
TCTTTTCTATGTTAAACAAAGTGAAAGCTTGTGAAAAATATAGAGTGGTCTCCCTTTCTTGATGATACTTAATAAAACATTGAAAATAGCAACATTTCTTTTCACCGAAGTTCTAATTTGGCACACCATTTGCTTTTAGGTTATTGCTGCCTACTTCAAAAATACAAGTCTTAAGCAAGTTTCTACACCACGGACATCACGCAGAAGCAAAACGCCAAAAAAGAAATTAGGTGATGATATTGAAAAGAAAGATGCAAAGTCTTCTGCTTTGAAGGCTCTCTTGGATATGATTGTGAGACAGAATACACCTGGATTTATGCAGTATCAGATGCTACAAATATTCTCACTGCTGAATAACAAGGTGAGTTGTCTGCCCCTGACAATATTCTCACAACTGAATTACAAGGTGAGTTGTCTGCCCCTGACAATATTCTCACTACTGAATAACAAGGTGAGTTGTCTGCCCCTGACAATATTCTCACAACTGAATTACAAGGTGAGTTGTCTGCCCCTGACAATATTCTCACAACTGAATTACAAGGTGAGTTGTCTGCCCCTGACAATATTCTCACTACTGAATTACAAGGTGATTTGTCTGCCCCTGACAATATTCTCACTACTGAATAATAAGGTGAGTTGTCTGCCCCTGACAATATTCTCACTGCTGAATAACAAGGTGAGTTGTCTGCCCCTGACAATATTCTCACTACTGAATAACAAGGTGAGTTGTCTGCCCCTGACAATATTCTCACAACTGAATAACAAGGTGATTTGTCTGCCCCTGACAATATTCTCACTACTGAATAATAAGGTGATTTGTCTGCCCCTGACAATATTCTCACTACTGAATTACAAGGTGAGTTGTCTGCCCCTGACAATATTCTCACTACTGAATTACAAGGTGAGTTGTCTGCCCCTGACAATATTCTCACTACTGAATTACAAGGTGTGTTGTCTGCCCCTGACAATATTCTCACAACTGAATTACAAGGTGAGTTGTCTGCCCCTGACAATATTCTCACTACTGAATAACAAGGTGAGTTGTCTGCCCCTGACAATATTCTCACAACTGAATTACAAGGTGAGTTTTCTGCCCCTGACAATATTCTCACAACTGAATTACAAGGTGAGTTGTCTGCCCCTGACAATATTCTCACTACTGAATAACAATGTGAGTTGTCTGCCCCTGACAATATTCTCACAACTGAATTACAAGGTGAGTTGTCTGCCCCTGACAATATTCTCACAACTGAATTACAAGGTGAGTTGTCTGCCCCTGACAATATTCTCACAACTGAATAACAAGGTGAGTTGTCTGCCCCTGACAATATTCTCACTACTGAATAACAAGGTGAGTTGTCTGCCCCTGACAATATTCTCACAACTGAATAACAAGGTGAGTTGTCTGCCCCTGACAATATTCTCACTACTGAATAACAAGGTGAGTTGTCTGCCCCCTACAATATTCTCACTACTGAATTACAAGGTGAGTTGTCTGCCCCTGACAATATTCTCACTACTGAATAACAGGGTAAGTTGTCTACCCCTGACTGCAAATGATAATGTACAGTTAATTAAGGATAATATGATAGGGATGCAACAGAAGAGGCCAATATCATTGTGTAAATTGATTGGATAATGTATGGATTAAATCTTGGTTTTAATTTTGTGTTTATGCATGTATCTACATGTATTATGTTACTGTAATACTATCATTAATCAGCTGTAAAAGATACACAATTGTTTTTCAACACAATACAGTGTGCACACATTCCTTTTATTAATACATACAGACTTTTCTGTGGCTGATAGCCATCACTCACATGATCATTTCCAAATTAGTCATTCATCTTAAAAAGAAAGGACATTGGTCTCCATTACTAAATACTTAATCTGGTACACATCAGAACAGTACTTGGTACTTGATAATTGTATGGACAAGTATCTAAGTATCTGTCATACTATACTTTGTATTTACCTGTCTACTTTCCTAAGCTTCGCTAAAAGTAAAAAGGTGTATTTAAAAAACTTCTAAGTTGTTAATTTAAAAGTTAACTTTGTCTGGTTTTCAGGATGTTTTGGAACACCTCCTACCACTAATGGACAGGCAGCTTAACCATTCCAGTGAGAACCTGCCAGCCGTATCCAGCAAGTGCTTGAACCTGCTGGTGCAAAGATTTACCCTGGATACAAGTGAATGCCTTACAAAGGCGTCCAAAGGGTTGCAGCTGTTTACAAAGACGCTTAGACTACACCAGAATGTTACAGAGGGAACTCTGACATCACAGATGATTGCCGTTTCACAGGTATAACCCTGAACCTGCTAATCTTCTTCAGTGGACTTGTCCGTCTTTCAGTTTGGACAGTACCATTAGTAGTTCATAGGGGTGCTCACTTAAAATTTACAAACTGCATAGGAAACAGTGCAGATTATGATCAGACTGCTTAGATGTGCTGACAGATCATGATCTGCACTTATTACAAAGGCATAAGGATTTCAAGCATTGAAAAACATTATTAACCAGTTTGAAAATTTTAAGAGATATCATAGTTCATGAATGTTCAGTGTGCCTTGTCTAGTAACTTATTGAAGTATGTGCAGAGGAGATGATCCAAGCCTGGATTGGAATCTGTAGCATATGGTGACGGGACTTAGCAGAGTAAAAGCCCCTTACACCACTTGGTTGCTGCCACAACTCTAACAAAAAAGGGGTTTGCAGAAATATGCCTTACTTCTCAACACCACAATTTAACAGCATTTATATATGCTTTACATAACAACACTGACCATAAGGATGGTTTCACTACTAGAGTTTGTCGTAAATTGAAAATTTAAGGTAACAAAGGAGCTGATCTCTGCGCTAGAGGACGAGTCCCAACATGAGATTTTGAGTACATTGTTTGATGTATGCGTTGACACTCAGCACCTTCTTGTGGCGAATCTCATTAGGAAAACGCTGAAACACGTAAGTTGGAAAAACTTTCTGGAGGTATGTATTTCTATCAGGAAAGTAAATGGCCAAATACAAAGCATAGAAATATAAGTAAAGTGTACTGTAAACATTGTTCTATTTCAAGTGTTTTAATTCACAAGGATTTTTTAGCTCACCTGAGCTGGCTCAGGGTGAGCTATTAGGATCGATGAATGTCCGTCGTCTGTTGTCCGTCTTCCGTCCACACTTAGTTTGTGGTCACATTTTTGCCTCAATTGTCACGAAACTTGGTCAGGATGTTTGTCCCAGTAATTACTCGGACGAGTTCGAATATGGGTCATCTCGGATGAAAAACTAGGTCACATGACCCAAAAATAGAAAAATCTTGTTAAGGCTCTAGAGGCTACTGTTTCAGTCCAAATATCCTGGCAATTTGTCAGAAAGGTTGTTAAGATGATTTCTAGCTCAAGTTCGAATATGGATCATCTGGGGTCAAAAACTAGGCCACACAGCCTGAATATGGAAAAACCTTGTTAACACTCTAGAGGTAACATTTTCAGCCCAAATATCCTGGAAATATGTCAGAAAGGTTGTTTCGATGATTTCTAGCCCAAGTTCGAATATGGGTCATCTGGGGTCAAAAACTAGGTCACAGAGCCCAAATATGGAAAAACCTTGTTAACACTCTAGATGTTACATTTTCAGCCAAGATATCCTTGAAATTTGTCAGAAAGGTTGTTTCGATGATTTCTAGCTCAAGTTCGAATATGGGTCATCTGGGGTCAAAGACTAGGTCACAGAGCCCAAATACGGAAAAACCTTGTTAGCACTCTAGAGGTAACATTTTCAGCCCAAATATCCTGGAAATTTGTCAGAAAGGTTGTTTTGATGATTTCTAGCTCAAGTTCGAATATGGGTCATCTGGAGTCAAAAACTAGGTCACAGAGCCCAAATGTGGAAAAACCTTGTTAACACTCTAGAGGTAACATTTTCAGCCCAAATATCCTGGAAATTTGTCAGAAAGGTTGTTTCGATGATTTCTAGCCCAAGTTTGAATATGGGTCATCTTGGGTCAAAAACTAGGTCACAGAGCCCAAATATGGAAAAACCTTGTTAACACTCTAGATGTTACATTTTCAGCCAAGATATCCTTGAAATTTGTCAGAAAGATTGTTTCGATGATTTCTAGCTCAAGTTCGAATATGGGTCATCTGGGGTCAAAAACTAGGTCACAGAGCCCAAATATGGAAAAGCCTTGTTAATACTCTAGAGGTAACATTTTCAGCCCAAATATCCTGGAAATTTGTCAGAAAGGTTGTTTCGATGATTTCTAGCAACTTTGTTAAAAGCAGTTGTACTCGGGTGAGCGATAAAGGGCCATCATGGCCCTCTTGTTTATGATGTCCCCCCCCCCTCCACACACACACACAATGAGTTTGTGAATGTTTGAATGGTGAATGTTAAGTCTTTTAAATAGGCATGCTGAATTTGATAATTGTTATTGTATATTCTGATATGGCTCTATCTTGAAAATTATAATAAATGTGAATTTTGCAGTCAACAACATTTCGACTTACAGAGTGGTTGTATATGTCTTGCTTGATTTTAATAGTATTTTAAATTCAATTTCAGCTGTCAGTAAATGGTGAACACATAGAAAAAGAGTTAAGCAAGTGCCTTAAGGAAACAGCAGCTACTACAGTACGAGAAGCAAAGAGACTGAAGAAGTAAAGTTGCATGATATTATTGCTAATACTAATTCATGTGACTGGCACTGCAATCACTTAATCAACCTTACTTATTATACCCCCGAAACAAAGTTTAGGAGTCAGCCGGTGGTTGGTCGGTCGTGCGGTAGGTCGGGCGGTCAGCCGGTCTGTTGCGTTTTCATTGTCCGGAGCATAAGTTGAAAACTACTAGTTGGAATTCAATACAACTTCATACAATGGTCAAGCACATTGAGAGGAAGTTCAGTGCACAGGAACCATAACTCCATCTTGACTCATTACAGAGTTATTGCCCTTTGTTACTTTTCCTTGTCCGGAGCATTTCTAGAAACCTACCAGCTGGAATTCAATACAACTTCATACAATGATCAAGCACAATGAGAGGAAGCGTAGTGCACAGGAACCATAACTCTTTTTTGACTCATTACAGAGTTATTGCCCTTTGTTACATTTCCTTGTCCAGAGCATAACTTGAAAACTACTGGTTGGAATTCAATACAACTTCATACAATGATCAAGCACAATGAGAGGAAGTTCAGTGCACAGGAACCATAACTCTTTCTTGACTCATTACAGAGTTATTGCCCTTTGTTACATTTCCTTGTCCGGAGCATAACTTGAAAACTACTGGTTGGAATTCAAAACAACTTCATACAATGATAAAGCACAATGAGAGGAAGTGCAGTACACAGGAACCATAACTCTTTCTTGACTCATTACAGAGTTATTGCCCTTTGTTACTTTTCCTTGTCCGGAGCATTTCTAGAAACCTACCCGCTGGAATTCAATACAACTTCATACAATGGTCTAGCACAATGAGAGCAAGTGCAGTGTACAAGAACCATAACTCTATCTTGACTCATTACAGAGTTATTGCGCTTTGTTACTTTTCCTTGTCCAGAGCATTTCTAGAAAACTACCGGCTGGAATGCAATACAACTTCATACAATGGTCTAGCACAATGATAGGAAGTGCAGTGTACAAGAACCATTACTCTATCTTGACTAATTACAGAGTTATTGCCAAGAACAATATCCTTATTTTAGATTTTTTTGCAAGGTATTCTGTTACTACGAACTTCCTCAGTTTATAAAGCAGTCTTTCGGGGGTATTAATCACATTTAGTGATAGCTCTAGTTTATTTAGCAGAGATCATATTTTGTCTTGTTATTTAGGGGAAAAGGGGTGCCATTATAGCCTCCTATAGCTGCACGTCTGAATCATGCACTGATTTTCATATAAGAGAAAAAAGGGGAATGAAATCAAACAAAATATAAATTAAAGAGTGATAAATTACATATTGAATTTTCACAATGATATTCATGATGTCACATGATTTACAGTGTTTCTCATAAATTATTTTCATAGTGTATCATGTAACGATCATGCGAAATTCAGTTTATAAATGCTTATTTGAAATAAGAAAACATTGTTGTTTATAATCCTAAAACTTGCATTATTACAGACCAGACCCTACTCCAGAAACAGCCAATGACAATGAGTTTGACACTCGTACCTGGCAGAGAGTCACTGTCGTACTGGAAGCTGTACAAAATAAGAAGAAAATACAAAATTATACGTCTTTGGTTCCTGTGTGCTTCAAGATACTGTCAAGGTAACATTTCATAAATTCATTCATGCATTCTTTCTTTCTTTCATTTAGTTATTTGGCTTGTTGGTTTGTATGCTGACTTATTCACACCAGTCCTATCTATTGTTACAGTCAGTTAGAGAGTTAACTTGCTCTTTCATCTGTCCACTAAATTCAAATCTATGTAAGAGACAGTGTATGTTAACAGTTTAATCCCACAGGGTGAAAACATTGCACTAATCATCATAATGTAGAAACACCTATGAATAAAACGACCACCTGTTAACCAAGACATATTTTTGCTCCTTCCCACTATTGTCTTGTAGCACAGATCAGACATGAAGTAATGAATGCATAGTTAGCAAAGCAGATAGAGCCTTGTTACCTTATGGTAGCTAACAGCCCTCAGAAATTATATTATGATCCTGCCAAAAATAGTAAAGTTAACATACTTACTAAATGTGATAAAATCTTATGATTCAAAAGAGTTATTTTTACATAAACAGTGTTTTCAATCTTCAGCATATTAGAGTCCGACAATCATGTGTCTGTTGAGTACATGAAACAGCTGACCCTCACCTTACTGTACAACATCTGCAACAGGCTGGATAAGTTTGATGAAGGTCAGTATTTATATATATAGTGCATTTCATTGTACTGATACTAAAGATAGCAGTGCATATAAATCCACAAACATAACTCTGTGAATATTTACTTTTAAGAATATTTCATCACATGCTGTCTTGCTGTGTTACGGAGTACTTTTTTGATAATATAATTTTTACTGCTTATTTTGGTATTACCAATTGTTGCACTTGCATGCTAGTACATAGTATGAAGCAGGTTGAATTCCTCTAGATTGTAATTTTGATTTGGGACATTTTAAATCAAGTCCCAATATGACTGCGAAATAAAGATACCGCATAAAAAGTCCTATTTACTGACAGTGTAATAGAAGTGAAATAGTCACAGATCCTTTCCTATGTTACAGGTGACCTGGTACCTGAGCAGAAGTTCAACATGGATTTAATTATAAACTGTATACGATCGTCAGACAACCCACAGACCCACCATCATGCCTTGTTAGTACTCACTGCAGCTGCTAAGATATATCCTGTAAGTCTGGTTATCTGATATTTGCCGGCCATAATAAAACACACATTGCATTCCTTTCATAATCAAGGGTAATTTAATAGTTAGCAGATTGCCACAAACTAGGTTACTAACAAACTCTAATTATTGGGAACCGGTGATAACTGGTGGAATGATTTGTCTTCAATTTGAGCTCTCACAGAAAATAGCAAAACAGAAAAATCTTGTGAACAAAACTGAGTTTACATTTTACATTTAGTAAATGCAGTGTCTGTCAATTTGTTGTCCATTTAATTTCAGGAGCACCTGCTACACAACATGATGTCAGTGTTCACATTTATGGGAGCCAACATTATGAGACAGGATGATGCGTATAGTTTCCTCATCATCAGTAAAATTCTTGAAACTGTTGTACCTGCTTTAATCACAGTAAGTGTTTTAAACTATTACCCTGCTGGTACTATTACTAATTATCTGGTACTCAATACTAAATTCATTGTTACATGTGTACGTGCTAGATTTTATTAAATTTTGTTAACTGTTATAAACCTTTAGAAAGGTGAGAAAATCTGTCTGATCATATTGATTCTAGTGGTAAGAGGTTTAAGGATTTCTTTCATGATAAAACATTATCTTGACACAATTTTTTAAATTTTTACTTTTCAAATACATAGCAGCCTAATAGTATGTGATTTTGTGGTGTAGTACTGGTTTGAATGATGGCTTGAAAAAAAATTAATGAACCAATTGTCTATACTAGGCATGTGAACAGAGGAAGCGAGTTCCTAAAGGCATCACAAATGACCCAGATGATATTATCACCATGGTGATACAGGTGTTTGTTGACTCATATCCGTACATACCAGAGCATCGGCGACACATTTTGTTTAACAAGTTGTTGACAGTAACTGGAGAGGAACGTTACCTCTGGAGAACATTACTGCTGATGATGAAACATGTGGTTACCAAGGGAACACTTAGGGCGGAGCTAACCACAGATTCCCAAGAGGTGAACAAATCTTTATTATACATATGGATTCAGAAAGGGTAGATACCTTTAAGTTGGTTTTAGTTTTGTGGCGTGCATATGAACTTCTGAAAAGCCTTTACTAAAAGTTACAAACCGGCAGTTACAGGACATTTGCAGTAAACTCAAGCATATGTCTTAAACTAAGCACAAAAAAGCTCTAAATGCACATGTAATATACATGCACATTCTGAGTTATTGCCCTGAGGAAAAGGAAGAATTATTATGCAAAGTAAAGTCACAGGTACTAATGCAAAATTTCTATAATGTCTGATATAGCATAAGTTTTCAGTACACATGTACTTTTTGACCTCTTCAGGTATCTGGTGACACAGAGTTTTGTCTTACAATGTGTTCTGACTTTACGTCTGCCGTACAGTTGTCGTCAGCCAGAGAAATGATTCAGTACCTGCTCAAGCTTCCTGACGACAAAGATGATGGTATGTTTTTTTGTTTTTTTTAAATAATGTGTCAGTTAGCTATCAACTTACATTAGTGCTGCAAGGTTAAATCAAAATTTGAAGTATTGCTTATATTGATAATCTTTTGTATATTTGCTACCATGGCATTTCTGACCTTAACTAATACAATTTTGAAAACAGCTCCATTTGTGCAGTAAGAAAGCCATTAAAATTCTCTTGGTTCTAAAATGTCAGTGTTGTAATGGTAACACAGGTGTCATTGTAGGAGTTCAGTGAACAGTGACGTATACAGTATTAGTGTTTAATGCAAAACGTTAATTAGGGTTATGATGGTAGCACATTTGGTATTATTGTCAGATATATATTGCTGGATGAATTGGCCATAGTGATTCCAGTTCCAACTTGGCCTTAGTCTTAAAGACTTTATATTTATTGTTTTTCATTGAATATTATTCGAAGAACAGTATTTAATTTAGTTCTCAATATCTCTGTTAACAAATACTAATAAAACATCAAATGTAGCGTTACAATTTTACGACATTGCAGATGCTGCAAAACAAGCCAAGAAAAAGAAGACGCCCCAGTCATTTGGAAAGCTTCATACAGAAGATGCTCTGATCTTCAATGTTGCTGTGCATTCTGGGAAACAACTACGCTATTTCAAATATGCTGCAGTAAATCTACTAGTGAATCTATTCTCCAGTACAAATTTTCTTATACAGGTAAATATACAAGAAAACAACTTCATATTTCCTTTAACAGTTGTTAACAGTTTTCATTGCCCTGTGGTTATGCTGTTAAGGAAACAGAAGTGTTCCATTGCTTTGTGGACTTTTAGGTATGTTAATAATGGTAGAAATAATTCTTGAAGTAAAAAAAATCACAGGTCTAGTGGGAGGCTCGATTTTGTGAATCACAGACTCGGAGTTTGACCATCTATCCATATCAGTAAAGAAAATATAGGCATACTGCTGATACAGTTTCATGAAAGAATAAACAGTTGAACCTGTTTGAGTGGGCACCTCTGTCAAGCAGCCACCTGTCTGAAGCAGCCAATGTTTTTCATTCTTAGCTACTGATACGGCGAGTTACTTTTAATTACTGTTGAGCTGCTTTGACACAGTGGAAAATGTTTGCCTCAGGATCAGATGGTCCTAGGTGCAATATTCACCAGTGCCAAGTAGTGTTCTTCGGTAGCACATGATAATTCTACATTGCCTCTCCTTTTCTTTGAGGTTGATTCCATCTGGAGTAAGTCCCAGGAGAAGTTAATGTAAGTTGTAAGAACTGGTTTTGCAGTCAAGAAAAAGAATAAGTATAAATTCTTAACTGCTAGTTTAACAGGATATACACTAGCACAGGGAACCACCTGGTTGAAGAGGTCACTTCGGATGCATCCTTTGGCCAACTGTTTAACACAGGCTAGACTGTTTTTAACTGAATATCAGGTAATTTGGATTCAAATTGATCAGTAGAACAAGAGTTTAAAGTTCAATATAGTATTTTGATTTTCTCACTAGATGTCAGAGAGTGAGGAGGATTTGAGCCAACACTTACAGCTGGTACTGGAAACAGCCCTGAAGTTTGTGTCACATGTCACACGTGTTGCTAACAGATCTAGCAATAAACCTACAGCTAAATACTGGAAGGCTTCACTCCATAAAACTCATGACATGCTTGAAAAGGTGTGTTACAATTTTCTTTCGATTCTGTTGGCTAAAGTACAGGTCACTTGGCGATCTATCTACAGTAGACCATTCTACTTTCAGACACCTAAACAATCTGATCCCTTAAGAAATCCTGAAAAATTATTTCCAGCCATTTCGTTACCAAAACATAACATTGATCTCCAGTAACCTGGCTATCTGCTTTTTCTCAACATAGACCAACTAAAACTTATTTTTATATGGTAAAATGCAAGTCACATGTAAATACTAACGTAACATTGAAATCACTGTACATGTATTTCATGTAGCATAATTATGTACAGGTATTGTTCAGAATGGATATAAATCAAAATTATTATGATGAACAAATGTTTAGGCTTATAGACTTATCATGATCTGCACTGCTTGTAGAATCACTTACCACCAGCAAGGTTAAAGTTAACAAACTACCATCCATATACTGATACACTTACTTTATTTTCCAGTTTGTGTCTCTGTTACCTGACAGTCTGTTCATCAATGTGATTGGTGGATTGTTATCACATGACCTGCCAACTATACAGAGGAAAGCAATGGATTTACTAAACTCCAAGCTGCAACAGAAGGATTTGGGAGCGGCTGAGGTTACTTTCAATATTTGGTGTTAATAAGAAATGATTTCCGGTAGTGATCATAATACTAAATTGTTTACTATTGATTTAGTAGACATGTAATTTTTGCATTACAAAAACTTCAAAATTATTTGCGACATCAAAAATTCTGAAAAAGAATCATCTAACTTTAGTGATAGCTATTGTCACTATTGCTGATTGAGAAAAAGTAACACTATGAAAATGAATGTTTCAGGCCGTGGCCATGTTGCCACTGGTGGATCAGCTGAGAGTGCTGGTGAGGGAACTTGCACTTGGTACCACCGTCACAGAGGATGGCTCTGTCAACTGCCAGACGGCATTTATATCTCTCAAACTACTGTGTAGACATATAGGAACAGATCACAGGGACAGATTTATTCAAGTAAGACTCGGTACATTTAATCCTCGCCTTATGAAAAACCATCTGATCGTAATCCATACTGTTCACTATACAATCACTGACAAATGGCGTAATAACATAATAGCACTTGGTATGGTGTCACTTTAGTAGTATTATACAGTTCGTTATTTCCTTTTTGCAATGGCTTTATAAAAGTAAAACTCTAATTGTTGTTGTTACAATATTTAGACCCAAAATAAACCAATACATGGACTATCAATATGCATACAGTGTTGTTAAAACTCAAATTGACAATCGTAATGTGCACTAATAGACAAATACAGACTTATTATAACAAATTTAATATAAATAACAGTACACAATTACGTTATAGGTTTTGAAAACAGCAGTAGATGTATTTAAGCATCAGGGTACAGGTTTGCAGGTGTCCTCCTGTGCCTTGTTGTGTATTGCCGAGGTTGTAACAACCCTGAAAGTTCATGTGATACAACATCTTCCTACCTTCATGCCTGGGCTTATCACCATCATGGCCAACAGGGACAAACTCTACAAGTAAGACTACATATACCGTTGGCTCTTTCTGAGTCAAAGGGATCAGTAAAAAGCATTTTACTTAAAGGGAATTTGTTTTAAACAGAGAAAAATTATATTAAAATATACAATTAAGTCTGCATATATGCCTGTTTCTCATTGATCCGTTTTTCTCATTGATCTGTTTCCTGTCAAAAATACGCTCATGCTGATCATGCGCGTATTCGAACTTTATGTTAGTTTTACTAAGACACAGAATAGGTTCAATTAAATATAAAATTAAGAAAAATAAACAGTATTATCCTAACATCCAGTTGTTTTTCTACCTGAAAAGTCAATAAAATGCATAAGAAACCATTAAATTTGTAGAAATATACCCAAAATATTTTATTTTCACGAATTGTCAAAGTACTTTTTGTTGCATCATTACTCAGAAGTAACGGATGAATGAGAAAGCGTCTGTTTGTTACAGAGGCCTTCCTTATGTATTTACTAGTAGTGCACATACGCAGATTCTCCTGTATAAGGGTAACAGATCATTAAGAACAGGGCATAATGACTCCTGTTTAAATTCGGATATAAGGAACAATCCTAATAGGCCATTTTGTATTGTGCAGTCATCCACTTTGAGACAGGGGCAGTACAACAGACAGGGAATTGAGTACAATGTAGTTGGAATAATACTTGAGAGTCAAAAGGAAAATGATAAACTGCCAACCTATGTATAACAGAAATCCTGATGAAATAGACAGTAAACCCCTAGGTAAAAAAAATGATTGACTTACAAAAGGAAACATTTCAGATGTTTAAATACTAGTAATTCTGTTGCAATATTTCAGGAATGAGTTATTCTTGATGAGTGTAGTTACGACTGTGAACAAAGTGGTGGAGAATCTATCCAGCTTCCTCAGTCCCTATCTACATGATATACTCACCAATGTAAGTATTACTTCTATATGTCAGTAATTTATACAAAAGCAAAAGTAAAATATTTCTTTATCATAATATTTAAAGGCTTATATTAGCTCTACCGTATGAGACATCTTGTTTCTGAACATATTTACTTTCAAAATCCATATTTTTAAAAACTAGGCAGGTAGGCATACAGTAACAGATGACTCGCCAACCAGCCTAATTATCCAAATTGCCCCTAACTTAATGAATGGTGCCTTGACCAAGGGATACTTGTTACGTCTTTTATGTCTTTTTCTTTTGTACACTTGCATATATGCCAGTGGTCACCTGTGTTAAACAGCCATCTGCATTAAGTGGGCACTTCTAATATATTCCATATCTGGCTGAGACCATTTGATTAATATCACAAAACACACGAGTCACAAGTACTAACATTTGGTGAAGTAAAGTCGTTGAACATGAAACTTTACTCATTATACCCCCGAAACGAAGTTTGGGGGGTATATAGGAATCACCCAGTGGTTGGTCGGTCGGTTGGGTGGTCGGTCGGTCGGTCAGGCGGTCTGTTGCATTTTCCTTGTCCAGAGCATAACTTGAAAACTACTAGTTGGAATTCAATACAACTTCATACAATGGTCAAGCACATTGAGAGGAAGTGCAGTGCACAAGAACCATAACTCCATCTTGACTCATTACAGAGTTATTGCCCTTTGTTACTTTTCCTTGTCCGGAGCATAACTTGAAAATTACTGGTGGGAATTCAATACAACTTCTTACAATGGTCAAGCACAATAAGAGGAAGTGCAGTGCATAAAAACCATAACTCTATCTTGAGTAATTACAGAGTTATTGCCCTTTGTTACTTTTCCTTGTCCGGAGCAGAACTTAAAAACTACTGGTTGGAATTCAATACAACATCATACAATGGTCAAGTACATTAAAGGAAGTGCAGTGTACAAGAACCATAACTCAATCTTGAGTAGTTACAGAGTTATTGCCCTTTGTTACTTTTCCTTGTCCGGAGCATAACTTGAAAATTATTGGTTGGAATTCAATACAACTTCATACAATGGTCAAGTACATTGAGAGGAAGTGCAGTGCACAGGAACCATAACTCAATCTTGAGTAGTTACAGAGTTATTGCCCTTTGTTATTTTTCCTTGTCTGGAGCATAACTTGAAAACTACTGGTTGGAATTCAATACAACTTCATACAATGGTCTAGCACAATGAGAGGAAGTGCAGTGTACAAGAACCATAACTCTATCTTGAGTAATTACAGAGTTATTGCCCTTTGTTACTTTTCCTTGTCCGGAGCATAACTTGAAAACTATTGGTTGGAATTCAGTACAACTTCATAGAATGATCAAGTACATTGAGAGGAAGTGCAATGCACAAAAACCATAACTCCATCTTGACTCATTACAGAGTTATTGCCCTTTGTTACTTTTCCTTGTCCGGAGCATAACTTGAAAATTACTGGTGGGAATTCAATACAACTTCTTACAATGGTCAAGCACAATAAGAGGAAGTGCAATGCATAAAAACCATAACTCTATCTTGAGTTATTACAGAGTTATTGCCCTTTGTTACTTTTCCTTGTCCGGAGCAGAACTTAAAAACTACTGGTTGGAATTCAATACAACATCATACAATGGTCAAGTACATTGACAGGAAGTGCAGTGTACAAGAACCATAACTCAATCTTGAGTAGTTACAGAGTTATTGCCCTTTGTTACTTTTCCTTGTCCGGAGCAGAACTTGAAAATTATTGGTTGGAATTCAATACAACTTCATACAATGGTCAAGTACATTGAGAGGAAGTGCAGTGCACAGGAACCATGACTCAATCTTGAGTAATTACAGAGTTATTGCCCTTTGTTATTTTTCCTTGTCTGGAGCATAACTTGAAAACTACTGGTTGGAATTCAATACAACTTCATACAATGGTCTAGCACAATGAGAGGAAGTGCAGTGTACAAGAACCATAACTCTATCTTGATTAATTACAGAGTTATTGCCCTTTATTACTTTTCCTTGTCCGGAGCATAACTTGAAAATTACTGGTTGTAATGCAATACATCTTCATACAATGGTCTAGCACAATGAGAGGAAGTGCAGTGTACAAGAACCATAACTCTATATTGAGTAATTACAGAGTTATTGCCCTTTGTTATTTTTCCTTGTCCGGAGCATAACTTGAAAACTATTGGTTGGAATTCAATACAACTTCATAGAATGATCAAGTACATTGAGAGGACGTGCAGGGCACAAAAACCATAACTCTTTCTTGACTCATTACAGAGTTATTTCCCTTTGTTACTTTTCCTTGTCCGGAGCATTTCTTGAAAACTACTGGTTGTAATGCAATACATCTTCATACAATGGTCTAGCACATTTGGAGGAAGTGCAGTGTACAAGAACCATAACTCTATCTTGACTAATTACAGAGTTATTAACTAGAACGATATCTCTATTTTAGTTTTTTTTGCAAGGTATTCTGTTACTACGAACTTCCTCAGTTTATAAAGCAGTCTTTTGGGGGTATTAATCACATTTAGTGATAGCTCTAGTTTACTGTTACACATAAAAAAATATGATTGACTAACAAATTTAGACTTTATTTTAGGTGTGCGTCTTATCGAGCGATGCTTTGGAGTTTGACATTCTGCAGAAACCACAGGTCAATCTAAGACTGAAAACAATAAGGTAAGTACATAAATGTAGTGTTAGAATTGTGTTTAGAATATCTACCTTCCATGGAGCTCTACTATTTAGCACACAAGTATTATGGGGCCTTCTTCATATGGCCTCTTCCTATACATCCCTTGACTAACTGTTTCATTAAGGCCAAAAGAAAAACTTGAGAACTTAAAGTGTTAAACTTAAGGGTTAAAGAAATATAAAATAATGTAGGTCAGAAATATTTGTGATGATATTACATATATTACAAGCATCTCTTGTAATAAACTTGTTTCACATAAAGTATGGATAAAAAATGCTGTGATATCTATAAACTTTACAGGACAACATTATCTACCAATATACCAACTAGAGTATTGCTCCCAGTGGTCACGACCTGCTATACAGGACTTGTAAAATCTAATCTGGTAAGTACATTATACATGTATGTACCTGACATGATAAAATGTCAGATAAGACGTGATATTTAACCTTTTTAGAGCTTAAAATGTTATATTTTATTACAGTAGTTATTGACTTTCTTGTGATATATTAGTTACATATGGGCATGTAAAAACTAAATAGTCCTCCTTGCATATTATTTTTGTTATACATGTACACTGCTAAGAATATTAATGGTTACTTGTGGAATGTGTTACGAATTATTGTCATTGACCTACCACAAGGGGGGGGGTAAAACCCCCCGGGGCATGAGCAAACTCCTTAAAGGCCATAAGTACAGGATTTCACAGGCAGTAAGTTAAAATGAACTTGTCACAATGGGTATTTTACATTTTCTAGGTGAGTGTGTCATCATTGATGTCACTATTTGGGGATCATGTGTCACATATTGGACGTGAAGATCTGACCAGTCATCTGTCACAGCTGCAGACATTCTTCCTTCAGTGTCTCGACATACGTATTGACTTTCCTCAGGTTCGTATACTAACATTTTTAAATGGACATTATTGTTACCTGTACATATTTTAGTTGTCATACTGATATTTTTGTTTTAAACATTTTTGGAAAATTGACTATCTCTATTGTTATACCCCCTTGTCCGGAGCATAACTTGAAAACTACTAGTTGGAATTCAATACAACTTCATACAATGGTCAAGCACATTGAGAGGAAGTGCAGTGCACAAGAACTATAACTCCATCTTGACTAATTACAGAGTTATTGCCCTTTGTTACTTTTCCTTGTCCGGAGCATAACTTGAAAACTACTAGTTGGAATTCAATACAACTTCATACAATGGTCAAGCACATTGAGAGGAAGTGCAGTGCACAAGAACTATAACTCCATCTTGACTAATTACAGAGTTATTGCCCTTTGTTACTTTTCCTTGTCCGGAGCATAACTTGAAAACTACTAGTTGGAATTCAATACAACTTCATACAATGGTCAAGCACATTGAGAGGAAGTGCAGTGCACAGGAACCATAACTCCATCTTGACTAATTACAGAGTTATTGCCCTTTGTTACTTTTCCTTGTCCAGAGCATAACTTGAAAACTACAAGTTGGAATTCAATACAACTTCATACAATGGTCAAGCACATTGAGAGGAAGTGCAGTGCACAAGAACCATAACTCCATCTTGACTCATTACAGAGTTATTGCCCTTTGTTACTTTTCCTTGTCCGGAGCATAACTTGAAAACTACTGGTTGGAATTAAATACAATTTCATACAATGATCAAGCACAATCAGAGGAAGTGCAGTGTACAAGAACTATAACTCTATCTTGAGTATTTACAGAGTTATTGCCCTTTGTTAATTTTTCTTGTCCGAAGCATAACTTGAAATTTACTAGTTGGAATTCAATGCAATTAAATAAAATGATCAAGCACACTCAGAGGAAGTACAGTGTACAAGAACTATAACTCTATCTTGAGTATTTACTGAGTTATTGCCCTTTGTTACTTTTCCTTGTCCGGAGCATAACTTGAAAACTACTTGTTGGAATTCAATACAACTTCATACAATGGTCAAGCACATTGAGAGGAAGTGCAGTGCACAGGAACCATAACTCCATCTTGACTCATTACAGAGTTATTACCCTTTGTTACTTTTCCTTGTCCAGAGCATAACTTGAAAACAACTGGTTGGAATTCAATACAACTTCATACAATGGTCAAGCACATTGAGAGGAAGTGCAGTGCACAGGAACCATAACTCCATCTTGACTCATTACAGAGTTATTACCCTTTGTTACTTTTCCTTGTCCAGAGCATAACTTGAAAACAACTGGTTGGAATTCAATACAACTTCATACAATGGTCAAGCACAATGAGAGGAAGTGCAGTGCACAAGAACCATAACTCCATCTTGACTCATTACAGAGTTATTACCCTTTGTTACTTTTCCTTGTCCAGAGCATAACTTGAAAACAACTGGTTGGAATTCAATACAACTTCATACAATGGTCAAGCACAATGAGAGGAAGTGCAATGTACAGGAACCATAACTCCATCTTTACAAATTACAGGGTTATTGCCCTTTGTTACTTTTCTTTGTCTGGAGCATTTTTCGAAAACTGCAAGTTGGAATTCAATACAACTACATACAATGGTCAAGCACAATGAGAGGAACTGCAAGAACAATATCTCTTTTTAGTTTGTTTGCAAGGTATTATGTTACTACGAACTTCTTCAGTTTATAAAGCAGTCTTTTGGGGGTATTAATCACATTTAGTGATAGCTCTAGTTTAAGTAAACATTAACTACAAACTTCAATCACTTGAATGCATCTGATTGCTTGAACTCAGCTGACATTTTGGACAAAATCTCTATATAAATCATATTGTTCCACCTCCGAAACTTCAAACCATGATCTCTTGATCTCTCGAAACCTGTCTGGCGGTCGTTTCAAATCTATTTCTTTGTTGATAACATCCATTTGCTCCAACAATAGTTTGACTGTAATACTATTTGTGAAAAGCATAATAAAGTTATGTCATTGCAACATCATTGAATGTTAACAACATCACAAGTTTATACATCACAACATATTTCATCCATTACATCTCAACATAATACATTACTGACATGACAATATACATTCGTTACATTACAACATGTACATTCATGATCATTTGACATAATAAGTTAGGGGCGAATGTTCTTTATTTCCAGCTTCATCATGACAAGCTTCTTGAATTAGAAGGTGCTACCATAGAGACCATTATCACCATGGTGATGAAATTATCAGAATCTACATTCAAGCCATTCCTGTTTAAAGTAAGAACTTTGTTTTTTTGATACACTGTTGGAAATTTAGTGCATAGAACTTGAGCTATGATGAATATTTTTTAAGTAATGTGTTGTATTCTAAAATGGTAAAGGCTTGCAATCGAGACTCAGTTGTCATTGAATCTGAGCAATAAGAATTGAAGTGACAATTGATGGAGCTGATGATGTTGGTCACTCAGTAGCCTGTTTATTTATAGGAAATTTAACACTTACTGTGCTTAAATGATAAAATGCATTATGTTTTGGCGCAATTTACCTACTAAATCAAAAGTTCCACTAGCTTTATGTCTTTTACAAAGTTTCCCATAAGGATATTCACAGTCTGTTGAGTTAAGTTTCAAGCCATATAAAAGGATTTGAAGATTGATAAAGACGCACATTTTTGGAAGCCTATAAATGTATAAGCAAATTTTGGTATGGAAATCTTTACAAATGATTGAACTGAATAGGTCTTCCTATTTTCTGAAGAGCTAAGGACATCGGTGTCAAAAAGTACCAAGATCTGTTGCTTTTGTTGGATACAGTACTTTCGCTGTGAATATACATGTCTGCTTATAATGACTAGTACATTGATTACCTGTGTAACACTTTAGTGAAAATGTTAAACTATATTGGTTGTTTACAGATATTTGATTGGGCTACAACCAGTGATGAGTACAGAGAAAGAATACTGGTGTTCTACAAACTTGCTGAAAGGTGTGTGCCTAAGTTTATTTAAAACTTTCCTCCGAGACCAGTCTCTATCTCTGGCTTCTGATTGGTCAGATTTGAAAATAAAATCACAAACAGTCAGTCAGATGACTGAGATTTGAATCTATGACACCATCACAGTTAAGAAATTTTAGGACCATTAAAAGCTTCATATACAGTCGCAAATATTAAAATTATAAAACAGTGGAAGCTAAAATCTTTTATGTCTGATGCATTGAATTGAAATGCAAATGGACAAAGACACCTGTTCAAACACATACGACCACAGGTACATGTTTCTTGCATATAGGATCAGAATTTCAGGTGATTTTACCCATGTCAAAAATCTGTCTGGCACCCAAGTGCCAGAAGACTCTCGTGAATTACTTGTGACGTGACGTTATAAACATTGTGACATCACCTTCCCAAACACAATGTCTGAATATCATTTGTTTTTATATGATAATGCATCATGTTGATAAGTTGCATTTAGAAATCTACTTTAAAGTGCAAGATAGTATGCTAGAAAAAGTTTATATCATGAGACATTTTGTTCAGATAGAAATATCTGTCACTTCTGGTAACTGTTTTGCAGTTACTTGATGTTCCCGCCAAAACAATTATCCTCAGTGACGGATATTTCGATCTGGACAGGGTGCTCTTGACAGAAACTATTAACACTATACACATATGCACAAAACACACATACAAAAGGAATGCAACACACCTGCATAAGAGATGTGTGCACATGCACACAAACACTTCTACACAGACTCATATAAAGTACATGTATCGATGAGGCAGAACAGCTAAAATATATCCATTATATTATGCATGTATACTTCATTTTTCAGACTAGCAGAGAGATTAAGAAGTTTGTTCACCTTATTTGCTGGTCACATCATTACCCACGCTGCCAGAATGCTTGATGTAAATAACAGTGTAAAACAAGGTAAAGTGTTTGTTAATACATGTTGTCAGAAACAGTTCAACACTTTGTTACTGCATATTGGTAATGTATATGCTACTTCTGTCATTTAGTCATCTGTTCCCATATATATAATGTCTCCCATAACAACAAGCGAAATGGGTGGGGACATATATTGTTTTTGTCTGTACTGCCTAAATATCATTATTGTATGGAACAACATCATGTCTGCCATGGTGTGGTAAGTGCTGTGTGACATGCATTTTTTTTAAAGCAATATAGGTTACTCTTAATTTTTCATTTATCTGCATGTTTGTGTGATTTACTTCCCCTGGTCAAGGATCCTTTAACCAGTTATGCTGCTATGAATAGGGTTATTGATGTTTGATTATTCCGCTGTTTCTCCTTGAATTCAGACCTTTTTCTTGCTGTTTCATCCCTAAGATGTATTGTCAAATACTTACACCTTATTACTGATTATTCTAATTATGTCTGTGTCCGTGTGGGGTTGCTTGGAGAGGTATATATAATGTTCAACATTCAGTGACTATTTCTTGTTATGCTGCCATTGCTTTAAAACTAAATACAGTTTAACGAAGTATCCAGAACAGTGTGCTCTACCTTTCAGAGAAGAAGTTTTTCCCATCTGATAAGGCCAACAAGAGATCTTGTCTGCTATTGGAGTATATACTGGACTGTATCTGCAAGTGTTGCTTGTATGATACTGAAGGCTTCATCAATAAAGAACGCTTTGATCTGCTCATGCAACCGCTTGTTGATCAGGTAAGATACTTGTCAATGAAGGAGTTAGTGCAAATAATTCAGCTCAGCGGTGTGAAAACCACGGTTTACAATGGTTATAGTTATTGTGAAAAGAGGGGAAAGAAATTTTATTACTGTGGAAAAAGGGTTACAGAGATTGTCTGTGATGGTTTGGAGTAAAGAATGGATTCAGATCAGACAATATTGATATGCAGTCTGATTTAAATTGGAACTGATCCCAAAGGCCTATCTGGTTTCTTCTCAGCAGGGCTTAATTTATAATATAACCAGATTTGAGAAAGAAATTTTGCCATCACAGTCATGTGGACTTGTTGAAGGTTAACATTATTCTTAAGAGGAATGTCCGTTGACTCAGGCAGGTAATATTTATACTTTAGTCATTCTAATGGTCTGTTCTGCAAAACCCATTTTGGTAATTTTAAAACTGTCATGTCCAAATTAAGAACCAGGGTATTTTGTCAGACTGTGAACTAGTCAGAGAACCAAGCCTGTGTATATTTTTCTAGTCGGAGAACTAGTCTTGTGTATATGTTACTGTTGGATAATCTGTCTTGTGTACATGTTACAGTTCAAGACCCAGTCTTTATAATGTGTACATTTTGAAAATATGTGTATGTTACAGTTGGAGAACCAGCAAGGAGGGGAAGAGACCTATGAGAAAAGAGTGATTGATCACCTGGTTCCCTGCATAGTACAGCTATGTGTTGCAGCCCAGGATGATTCCTTGTGGAGAGCACTTAACTATCAAGTCTGCCTCAAAACTAGGAATCAGCATTTCACTGTAAGTCTTTCAATCCACAAATTTTGTAACATAAAAAAAAATGATGATATAAATAATTATGTTGTAGTAATGTGTTGTCACAGTGCTGAATTTACCATGAGTGAATATTGTAACTAGTATGTTTTCTATCTTTGTATACTTATATTATTTTTGAACATCCCAAAGCCTCATAAACTTTATGAAAATGTTTGAAGTTGTTTTTTGTTGGTGTTTTTTCTTTTACAAAAGAAAATTCAGCAAAGTTTAGTATCTACATGAAACACTTTACGCTAAAAGTTAATCAAGCTATTACAGTGTTTACATATCAAAACAAGAGTTTATCTTTTCAAAGATGACAAGGAATTCAAACACTGCTTGTTTTTTTCCAGTCCTACTATCAAATTTTTGAGTTTACGTACTAACATGTCACTGATACTTTTATATTTGTAGGTAAAACAGTCAGCATTAGCCATGTTGGATAGTCTACACAGGAAGTTAGGAGAGGACTATATGCCGTTACTTCCAGAAACTATACCATTCCTTGCTGAGCTCATGGAAGGTATGGCATTTATCACATGGTCTATCAGTTTGTACCCTGTCTTCATATTCTTTGCAAGATAAATATTCATTGTTGCTACTCAATTTTTTGTCTGACAGTGCAAAGCAGTCAGAAGTCTTTAACCAAGTGTGGTGTCCACATCAGTGCCCTTGTATTTGATGGTGGAATTGCAATACATGGCCTTGTATTTGAAGTTTATATCATTTTGTTTCAGATGAGTCTGAGGATGTGGAGAAGAAATGTCACGAAGTTATACGAGAGATGGAGAAGACTCTAGGAGAACCATTGCAGAAGTACTTCTAGATTAGAAACAGACTATGAAATAGTGGTACCACAGAAGAAAAACTTCTAAATGAGAAAAACACACTATAGTATAGTGAAAACCAGTGCTGAAATTCTTGTATTTAAGAAACAGGCTATAGAATAGTAGCGCCATTGCAGACATACTTGTAAATTGAGAAACAGAATCAGTACTACAGTAGATCAGCAGGTTACACCTGACCTGGGACGAATATATGCTATATATAATTATAGCATATACCTATCTTAATCCTGATTGGCTGATACATGTAACTATCACATGCCAGGTCTGCAAAAGTATGTGTAGACCAAGTTGTTTGAGCTATAGAGCTATTACTGATTTATCAGTATGAGATGGAGATATTTTGATTTCCAAGAGAATATATATGAATAGACCGTCGCATTTGATTACTCTTTGTTAAATTAACCCAACAAACAGTGCTATTCATGTAATAATCATTTACAGGATCATGAAGGGAATAAGCTATTAATCTTTAACTTGTTCATTTTAACACATTGAATCATATATTAAAACATCCATCTTTATGTTAATGAATAAAGCTTTACAACATGTATTATCAAACGTGGGACTGCCAACTTGTACCACAGTGACAGTCAGACTTGAACATTTTTCTTTTTTTGTAGGTAATTAAAAGCGCTTCAAGCAATAAATTCTTTTCAATTTTAAAAGATGAAAATTATAGTTCAGATCTATAGCCAAAGTTATACATGCATAAAATCTGCAGGAAAGAGATAAACTCGAGCGTCACAGCATTTGCTCCCGTTTAAAGCTTTTATGTTGCAATGTTTGTACAGGAATGATTTTGAAATTATTCACATGTCTGACATTTGAAAACGGTATAAAAAATTCAAAAAAACTTGTTCATAGTGTGGGCTATCTAACTATTACTTTTATTAATAAAAAGAACAATTAAATGTTGCATTTTTTTCTTTTCGCACAAAAAACATAATCATTATTTCTATGATTTTTTTTTTTTTTTTGATTACATTTCTTGTTTTTTTTTTTTTTTTTCTTGTTACCGATTTCTTGTCCGGTGCATAGCTCCAAAAGTATCGAAGTGAATTACTTGAAACTGAATACAGTGATAGAGAACAATGAGGGGAAGTGCAGTACCCAAGAACCATATCTCTATCTTCCCTGTTTTTAGCTCACCTGGCACAAAGTGCCAGAGTGAGCTATTAGGATCACTCAATGTCCGTCGTATGTCATCCGTCGTCCGTCTGTCCGCCATTTCCTTCAAATGACATCTCCTCTCAAATCACTGGGCCAGGCCAATGTTGATGAGACTTTGCAGGAATGTTCCTTGCATGAAGCTCTACCAAAGTTGTTCAAAGAATTCCATTCCATGCAGAACTCTGGTTGCTATGGCAACAAATAGGAAAAACTTTAAAAATCTTCTTCTCTGAAACCACAAGGCCTAAAGCTTAGATATTTGGCATGTAAGCATTGTCTAATGGACCTCTACAAAGATTTTTCAAATTATGAGAACCGAGTCAAATTGACCCCGCGCCTGTGGTCACTTAGTTTTACATAGGCTTTATATAGGAAAAACCTTAAAAATCTTCTTCTCTGAAACCACAAGGCCTAGAGCTAAGATATGTAGCATTAGCTAGTGGACCGCTACCAAGATTGTTCAAAGTATGACCCGCGGGTCAAAATTGACCCCGCGGGGCTGGTCACTTAGTTTTGCATAGGCTTATATAAGAAAACTTTAAAAATCTTCTTCTCTGAAACCACAAGGCCTAGAGCTTAGATATTTGGCATGTAGCATTGGCTAGTGGACCTCTACCATAACTCTACCTTGTCTAATTATACCCCGCAACATACTGATATTTCATTAAATTAGAAACTATACCATATCCATTCCTCTCACTTCAAATTTCTTGGTCATAGAAAGAGCTCTTGGCATAGGGATGGCCATGTCTCACATGGCTCTTGTTAAAAAAAAAGCGTTGGTGAAAAGCTAATTATTCTTTTTGAAATTTACATTATCATCATGAAGAAAAATAGCACTAATTTGTCTGATTGAAGCAAAAAATGATTAAATGGTTTTTGATTGATAAGAATTTAACCATTTTTTCCCATCTTTGTTTAATGTGTAAAAAAACGCATGTAATCTATTATTGGAGAGAAATGAAAGTTCCATATTTATGCACTGTTTCAATAAGTAACAATTACATGTAAGATAATGTTTGTCATGACCTAGTAACTAATATTCTGCAGGTTTAGTGTCAAAAAGTACTGTAAAAGTATCAAAGGTTGCATAAGAAAATAATTCCAACCCATGGATATAACATGAGAAAAATAATCCAAACATATGGATGTTGTGTGTATAAGTGGTTCCCACAGAATGATGTTGTGAGAGAAAATAGTCCCCACTTACAGATGTTGTGAGAGAAAATAATCTCCACTAATTTATGTTGTGAGAGAAAGTAGTCCCCACTCACAATGCTGTTTGAGAAAAAGTCCCCACTTACAGATTTTTGTTTGAGGAAATAGTCCCCATCTACGGATGCTGTGTGAGAATATAGTCCCCATCTACGGATGCTGTGTGAGAATATAGTCCCCATCTACGGATGCTGTGTGAGAATATAGTTCCCATCTACGGATGCTGTGTGAGAATATAGTCCCCATCTACGGATGCTGTGTGAGAATATAGTCCCCATCTAAGGATGCTGTGTGAGAATATAGTCCCCATCTAAGGATGCTGTGTGAGAATATAGTCCCCACTTACAACTGTTGTGCGAAAAAATTGTCCACACATCAATTCACATTTGGATTGTTAAAGTAAATATGAAAAGATATGAAAATTGTGAGAAATATCATGTACATGTATATTCAAGATGGTTACAGATAACACAAAAAGCTTTTGTTTTCACATTTTTATTGAGCTGATTACATCAGTATGAAAATACCTTTTTTGTCACATTATAATTCACTGCTGAAGGCAAGTTATCCATAACATTTAAATAATACATAAACAACAAATCTGTTATTAAATTAGGCTGTCATATAAGAGTACTTTTTGTGACTAGTATTTTGGTTGTCCGGCCTCAGACAGTGTATGTACATTTAAATAATTATGTAACAAATGCATGTATAATACATGAATACAAAATAGTAAAGGCAATATTCTTAGGCATTTGAATGTAAATTTGATTAGTTAAAGTTTTTGAAATATGTTAAAATATACAAATGATATGTTTTAGCCTGTTTGACCTAACTCAACTTTTGTAGCCTTCTGTCACACCTTTGTAGGATGCTGGGTCAGGGTGGGGGAGGCAGTACTTTTAACCAAAATCTTGTCATATGACCCAAATGAAGTTTGAATCTACAACACCTAGATTAAGTGTCTAGTGTTTAATGTAAATTCAGACAGGAAATTTGCAAATTAGCTTAAAACATTTTCCCTTCCCATATTTTTGCAGTTTTTGATTATCTTAAAGTGATTCAATATACAAACAGAATCCATTTAATAAATCCTTATTTGAAGGTGATCCTATGTAAGGCAACATTTGTGTCAGCATGACCCAGAACTGTAGTCACACACTGCAAATTGATTCATTTTGAATAATTACTTGAAGATGGAAATTTAAATTAGACAAGTGCTGAGAAATTGTTGCCTGTATATATATCACTGTTGCTTTAGTAATTTAAAGAAACACATAGTCATAAAGACTCATACTTGGAGTTTGTAGATAAGAAATTAACAGTATTTACAATATCCAGGGTTGGTCATGAAACTATTCTATCCGCTTTAAGTTTATATGTAGATATATGTACAAGAGTTTCATGAGCAACCCTTGACAGTTTAACAACACATATGCTAAAAACTAGATGAAAATGAACACTTAAAGTTCACAGCTGTTGACTAGACTTGCTGTAGAGATTTACATTCTTAATAACTGTAAACAAGGATCATCTGTCCAGTTAAGGTATTTTCAGTACATCTTTCTGCAGCATCAAGTATGCATAGTTTGTTACAATTCCACTGATAGTTTGTAAAATTTAACAGAATCACTAGCATATTCACCAAAATTTTCAAATGTTTTTCAAAAGGGCAGCACCTAGAAGAGCATAAGCACTCATTTATGTAATAAATTGAATATAACCATGAACCATACAGTAAAATTGCACCATCACCCATCCTCTTCATCTAGTTCTTCAATGCTTTCAAAATCACAACCATTACAATCTGCCGTCTGCTTCCCAAGGGGCATTAATTCTTGTGATGCTGAACCAGAATCAAGGTCCATACTTTTAGGATCAACTACAATCTGGCAATCTTCAGCGCATATAGGGACTGGTTTGAACTCCTTATGCCATGCGAGGAGGAAGTAGCCGAGAGCTATTCCCAGTATCGTGACGACAAACACCCATACGTTATAAGTCATGACAATAAGCATGAGGATATAACTCACTAAAAACTCTGTCACATAAAGTACTGTCTGTAACAAATGTTCTTTGCTCTTTATAGAATGTCTGAAAGGAAAAATAAAAGCTTATGATAAGTGATCCTGTAACTTTACTTCCACTAGAGACCAGGTTTTAGTAACACATTTTCAGTGGCTACAGCAAGTGTACTTTTGTTCACCATTTCTGTTTCTGAACACACAAGAATCATGAAATTCTACTACATTTTATCAAATACAACACCCAATATTTTAGTGATGTTAAGTAATAAAATCTACCTATTAATCCAAACAATACCTATGAAGACAAGGTGACTGATTTAAATCAAAGACATTTTAGTCTTGGAAATTTTTAATGTAAATATCTGCAATCAGGGAACAAGTTATACATCTTCTTCAGTAGCTCATGTATTAAAAAAAATACTTACATTCTTCCTTTGTAATGGACATGCAAGTACTGTCGAAACCATTTTGTACCCTGGTAGCCAATTGCTAGAATAAATGTGCACAGACAGGCAAGGAATATACCTGAAAAAGTATGGAATGTAAAGTTACATACAGACAATACATTTCAATCTTTCTTTTTTTCAATGAAGAAAAAGTTGAAAATAGTGTAAGACAGAAATGAGGGGCTTTAGTGAAATGCAGAAATATTGGACTTTAGGTAGAAATTTGGGGATTAAGGCAGATATTAGGGGCTTTAAGCAGATTAGAGGCTGTAGACAGAAAGGGGTTGAGGTAGAAATGTGGGATGTTAGGCAGAACTGTGGGACTCTAGGTATAAATGAGCAGATTTAGGCAGAAATTAGGATTTTAGACAGAAATAAGGAAATGAGGACTACATGTAAAAAGTGAAGTGTTAGGCAGCAATGAGGGGCTTTAGGTAGAAATGAGGGGTCTTGCACAGAAAGGAGGGGCTTAAGGTAGAAATGTGGGGTTTAAGGCAGAAGTGTAGAATGTAAAGCAGCTGAATTGAGGGGTTTTATGTTAATTAGGCTTTAGGCAGAAATTAGGGGCTTTATGTAGAAATGAAGGGTGTTAGACAGAACTAATGGTCTTTACAAAGAAATGTAGGGCTGTAGGTAGAAAAGTATAATTTTAGGCAGAACTGAGGGGCTCTAGGTAAAAAAGTAGGGAGTTAAGCTGAAGGGGGGCTTTAGTCAGAAATGTTCGGTGTTACAAAAGCCAAAATGATGAATACATGTATATGCAGCAATAAGGGGCTTAAGGCAGAAATGAGGGGCTTTTAACATGTCTTCATAACCCATAACAGAAGTCTTAGAACTGCTAAAAACAAATCTTAGGCTAAAACGAAACAAATGAACTAAAACAAAAACACTATGTAAAACAAACAAAAAAATTGAATAGAAGTTGATTTTCACTATGCTGTGTAAATAACCAGTATGCCACACCTGTCAACCTTATCAATCATGTCACGGTATGAACAAGGAAATTAAATGAAGACATTTAGGATGTATAGTATGTGTCAAATGCAAGAAATATGAATACTTGCATGAAGTCCATTCATTATATCTTGTCATTGACAGGTCGTTATGGAGAACATAAATTACACGAAATGAACAGTTTAACTTTAGCATGCAAGTATTAAATAGAATTGCTAGATCTTCAAGTTTTCAAAACAATCGGTCTCTTTAAAAAGATACTCAATATTTTATATTACTTCATTTTCAATGTGCAGTTTGCATCTAAATTCAGTTCATGATGTTCAAAAAGTCAAAACTTTAAAATGACAATCCAAAATTAATGGTAATATGAATTAAAGCCACTCGACCAAAGATTTTACTGAAACATTGCGATTATTCAAAAACGTCTTTACTGTCTATAAATTAGAAGAAGACATCTTATGTTAACTGTCGGATGAATGGATAAAAATTTCAGAAATATAACTGTTACATGACGAAAGCACAACAAAATGACATAAATCTTTGCAAACTGTTTTGAATTTAGTGTGATGTCAATTATTTTTGGTAGAAATTTGTGAAAGAGATCATGGTAAATTTTCTTTTATTGCTTTAATGTGATGTTTAAGCTCAAAAACATTAAGAAAGAAATTTTTCTTTTTTGATTTTACCTAAACTTGAAAAAGCAACCTAAAAGGTTCCTTTATTGCTAATATCAAAATATTACATTTCAAAGACATTTGTTCATAAGAAACGTAAACTTGTGGCATTTGTTGACAGGTTGTTTTTATTCACAAATGTTTCAAATATTATTTAGTAAATAGCAAACTGTTTTCCCACAGTCCTTAAAACTACATTGTATAAGTATTTATCGCATCAGTCATTGTACCTTTACAGAGTTCAGTATGGTAAGACTTGAAACAAATGTTATATGTTCTTAATGAATATCATGTCAGGATAATGTATTTGTCTGGGTCGGCATAGTCGGGTTAGGACAAACTTAACAGCACTGTAGTATTATTAACAGCTATTTAAACAGAGCAGCTGCACACTAAAAACTGTATAGCTGTTTACATTGACAGGGTTCTTGTTTTCACTGTGTTTAATTAATTTCTTTAAATTGTGTGAATGTAAGTCAATGTAAATTCAATTTCGATTCTATGAAAACAAAACACCTTTCCATGCTAAAATGGACTTGTCCATTGTTCAAATTGGACAGTACCAGTTATTGTTTAAAGGAATGCAAAATGAAAATTTACTTGCTGAATAGCAAACTGTAGATCATGATAAGACTGAATGAATGTAGTCGCAAAGACAACAGCAGTTGCTACCTGCAGGATATCAAACATTTTTAAAGATATTGCAATTTTTAAAACTGCAAAATATTACACCAACAAAGACACCCTGCCATACAATATTTATATACAGTACATACATAATGAATGTGGTTTAAACTGCTAGGTGAAAAAGTACACAACGTCAAAAAAAAATGTAAGAGTTTCTCTGTACAAAAACCAGCAAGTGACCTAAGTTTGCCCTGTAATTAAATACAAAATCTACATGTCTTAACAGTAATAGGGTAAAAGGCTATAATTATTGACAAATTGTGTGTCACATAGAAGCTCCTTAGATAGGAAGTAAACACTACAGATTCATGATAATTATGATAATATCCCATGGTTCAATACCTAAATTCGCCAGCAATATTTTACCAAAGAAAACTAAACTGATTATTTGACAGGGGAAATGTCTGGAGGGTGATATGTACATCAGTATAAATCTAAGGCATATGATTAAGGTATACAAAGTAAGGCTAATGATTCTGCTTTAGGGACCAGTGTAGATCATGATCAACCTTTCGCCATTCTTTCAGTATATTTTCACCGAACATCTCTATGATTAACTGATCGTTGATCACTCTCCTGCCCTAATCAAAAGTCCTGTTTTAGAAATTTGTTGGTGTAGTGGAAAAACCATTTTTGTCTTTACACGTGATCACTGTACTCCAATACAAAATACAAAAAAATATAACTTACTTCCTTTAGTATCTAAAATCCAGTTCTCAAACAGTACAGTTGCATTTAGGCCGGAATTGAAAAACATTTGATGGCCCTGCAAATAAAGAGGTCAAATTTGTAAAATATTTTCTGGACCAAATCCGTATTTGTTTATGTTTGCACCACATGAGTGCATTGTTATGAAAAATAATTATGTGAAACAGATTGTTCTGGGTGTCTGTCACATACAACTACATGTATTTGACTCAAAAACCCTATAGAATTGTATGCAAGAATGTATAACATTTGTATGTGTATAGTGATGCATATGACTTGAATATTTAAAGGGTCCCAAGTGGCTTTTTAGCTAAGAATGTACATGTATTGTTACAAACATTAGATACAGTTAAACCTGTGTTAAAGACCGTTCTATGAAAAAGACCAGCAGGGGGAAAAGAATGCATTATTAATCAGTTGAATAGCACCTTTGGTTAAAGGCCACCCTTCAACAAAGTCAATCTTACCTTCTTCTTAACAGTAGTGTTTGCATACAGGTTTGACTTAGTGAAAATCATCGAACTTTCAGTTTGTTTTGCATGTTTTTAAAGGGCACTGTAAATACCAAGTGGAGATATTGTTGATAAATAGAAATAGCTCAGTATTTCCTCAGGTTGGCATGAAATTAGTAAAATGACCAAAATATATTTGGAACAAGTGTAAATCTCATACAACAAAACTTAGGTTTGACTGTACTGCAGTATATTATCTCCAAATTACTAAATAAACGTAATTTAATTTTATGCTAAGTTTTTCTATCTTTTTAAGAAGTTTTTTTTTTCAGCATAATGGCTTACAAACAACTTGCCCTCACAATAAAGCAGTTAGATGTATAAATGTCACTTACAAGCTTACATATGTTGTCAATTAAACAAAAACCTATGACAACAAAATGGTGAATAAACTTTAAAATTGTCTAGGAATATGAAAGGCTATTAATCACCGGTTTCAAATTAGACTTCTTTATTCACTAGTCAAAGTTTCATGCTTGAATGCATAGTCCAAGATGCTAAGTTGGCGCAATTCGCACGAAATTCACGCTGTTTCACAGAGACGCAACTAGCGTCTAAAAGTTAAAATTTACTGAAGGTAACTTACATGAGAGCTGTGAAGTGAATGATCATGGCTCTGGTCATGTTGCACGTGATACTCGTGCTGATCTCCAAGATGATCTCCATGGTTTTGATGGTTCGCGTGATTATGATGGTCCATGTGGTGCTGATGATCTTCGTGCACGTGGTTTGTGTGATCGTGAGCGGAATGATCCATGCTTGTCGATAGATACAAATTACTTCTCCAGTTGACGACCCTCCGTTTAATGTACTGAAATGTCTAGATGTCTAACACTCTCATTTTGACCTAGAACACATTTGAATCGTGAATTGCGAAATATGTACCAGTAACAGGATCGATCGATCAGTTGTCCTCAATTTTAACCTGTGGCACTCCTGGCGCTGAAAAACAGTGAATGAAAATAAGCGTATTCCGCTTGTACAAAAATGCTTAAAATTGCAAGTTGAATAAATGTTACTCCCAAACAAACTGACTGAAAAAAAATTATTCCGGAAATTCAAATGATTAAATCACTTATGTGAAAAGATTTGGCTGCCGGCGTACGTGAACGATCAAAAAGAGGAAATGATAAAACAAAACCTTAACACGAACTTAAAACTATATCAAATCCAAGCAATCTACCGTGACTTCCTCTGTCCATGCTCGTATGAGGAAAACCAAAACAATCTTTCGTAAATATCAGCTATTAGCAAACGAATGTCTCATTGTTTTAAATTTGCCTCTAGGCGAACGCGCGCCGTATACGTTTAATGATTTTGCATAGGCGTTACATTGAGCTTAGATGGGGAATTAGATTATACGTCAACAAGGCAATTTAATTATTCGCGTATTTTCACCTTATTAGCAGAGATGCGGCAGCTGGTATGGATAACTTTTTTAAACATCAAACGCAGTCTGTTAGGCCACTAAAATGTAATAACACATGCGGACTTACTCGGTCTCTTGAGGTACCATACTCTACTATATGGGATAGTGGTAGGTAACCGGACCTCCGCCGCACGGATCTGCTTTCACAGGGTATATACATATAAAGCAGAGCTAATTTTGCTCGTGTGTCGCAAAATCACAGACACTTTGGTTCAGAAGCGCGATTCTGGCCCAAAAGTGTATCTTGTAATTATTGTGTTGCACGTTCAACTACTGAGAGGAACTCGAATTCAGACTAAACAGGTTTGGTCACTCAGCATACACATTTCAAAAATGCCCTTAGCTCACTTAGAGCACAGATTGCCTCATGGTGAGCTATTGTGACCGGATGTTGTCAGTCGTGTATCATCAACAATTGTTTAAAACATTTTCTCCTTAAGAACCAGACCAATTTCAACCAAACTTTACAGGATTGTTCCTCGGACGGCCATCCCCCAAAATTGCTCCATTTTACATAATGGCTAAAAATAGAAAAAATCTTTAAACGACATCACCTTAACCACTGATCTTCCAACAAACTTTCTAAGACAGCTCTGCTTCAACGCACAATTATTGTATGCCGCTAAAGCGTCCCGCTATATTTAATACGTGGGGAGTAAAAGATGCATGGAGCAGCAGCACTAGATCGAATATTTGCGTATCTCTTAATTGAAAAATTGAGGTACTTCTGAGATTAAAACTGTAGACATAGTCTTTTTTTTTGGAAATGCAAGAGTTGTTTGGTACTCTTTGTTTCATAGAGAAAATCGCGTTTCATGTTTCAGGCGCCATCTACGCATGTATATGATTTCTTTTTCTACTTACACAGCTTTTGACATTAAAGTAACGAAGCCATTTGACTGAATACTCTTCGTTTGCCTTTTTAATTATAAACAATATTATATTAGCTTATTTTGTTTCCATCATTATTGTAGTCCGTCTCCATAGTGTAATTGGTAACGGTGTCTGCACCTGTATATTTGTTTAAGCGTACTTCATTCATGTCGAACTAATAAGGATAATGGAAATGAAAAATTAAGACATACCAGGAACACCCCGGGTATTCGGCTACCTACACGCCTGAACGATACCTAAAACGACTGTTCTCTCCACATGTCGAATGTTTGTTGTAAGAACTAACAAAAACCCACTTACACACCTATTTATGCATTTTGCGGAGAGTTCAATTCAGCGTTCTTCTGGTAAATGAATTTGCTCTTAATGGTGAAAATATCAGTCATTAGATATTGGGTAAAAATACACATAAATATGCCGATGATGAGGAACGGTTGTTAGAGTATTCCTTAACATACTGTATCGATAACAGTAAAGTTTCGATACCAGAGGTCAGTCAGTAGATGTAGTGTCGTGTCAGGTTTTGCATGTTCAACCAGAATTGGTTTCCTTGAGTTATTTTGGGACCATGATCACCAATTTCCAAAGTATTTACATGTCAGCATTGTTTGTGGGCCCACTGTGATGCTTTGTATCACAGTTTTTCTTGTTTTCTATAGTGCATCCTCATACATCAGTGGTTTGCCAACCTTTCAGACATGAATGAATGCATGTATTAGATTGCAGACGTTCTGTGTTCACTGATAAGCTGCTTTCGTGGAAGGCAATTTCGCCGATAAGCAAATAAATCTGAAGAGATATTTTGGAATGCATTATGCTCATTTGCCTAAAAAAATAATCAAAAAGTACTGTTTTCCCCTTGAGTTGGTATGATTTATGGTTGATGGATTGTCTCCCATAGGCAACAACCACACTCACTAAAAGTATTAGACGCGGGTTGATCAGTATGGACGCTCTCGGTCGTCTTGGTGAATGAAACTTCCATTTAAACATACAAAATGTAGTACAAATAATAATAATATTAATACTTACAATACAAAATTAAGATATCAAACGTATTCACACCTTGTTAAAACTGGTTTATACGACTGAACTAAATAACCCGGATGTAGACTTTCCAACAAAAAATACTCTTTTTGTGCGTATTAATATTATGTAATTATCAATCACAAAAGGCATGTTTTCCCATTTACTCAACGTTCCGTAACAGAGATGTTATGGTTTTCGCCAAAAAATAAATTTCAACGTAAACGGAGTAATGTATACGCTGATGTACTCAAACATCATTATTTTAAATTCTACTGTTCTGGCTGTTGTTTTCGTGTAGATTTGATGAGCTATGGTATGTTTCTAGGTGATTCACATCTAGTCTCTGTTGTTAAAAATTACAGATGCCATGTCGGGTGAAGAAAGTGTCAGGTTACCCCGTCAAGAATGACCTGACGCCATCCAAGGAGGATGCTAGCACTACCTACGTAGAGTTTTTTTTAAAGTTTACTAGAACGATCAAGATAGACATGTTACTTCAGTATCCTACTGTAGTGTTTGAAATTACAACGTATACACTACATGTACATACATGCAGCATAGACATATGGTATTTTCAATTAAAAACGGACTGCGGCCGTTCTGGACCATTTTTTTTTCAGACTACAAAGTATTGTATCCTATAAAGCGTAAACCTGTTTATTTAAGTACTCTTGTACTTGTCTTTTTCCTATTAGAGCACCACAACATATATGAAAGTATATTAGTCTATGTATAACAAAAAGTATGTTAATCAGTTAATATGGAAGAAAATCTTACCGTTTTAGAATCAACTTCACAAAACACATTTCCTGTTTTAAACCTTGTTCTCAATAACAAGCACTCAGTTATTATCTTATGATTATTTCCTCGTGCATGTACTTTTACAGAGAGCTTTTATCATGATAAGAAACGAAATCCTAGTTACAAGTTGGTCAACGTGGTATACACCAAATAGTCTAGTTACACCGTATTTTGTTTAGCTAATCTCATAATTGATTCGCGTGTATTATTGTGCTTACAATATGTTGCCGACAATGCAGTTATTTAAATATTATAAATATTTACATACAACGAACGGATTCCTGTAAGTAGTTCGTGCGTTCATCTAAACTACGAGCAAATAGTTGGCTGGCTGGATCGATGTATAAACTGTGATATCGATTTTAATGTGGGTGTCTATCAGTGAGCATTCTCTACTATACCATCAGCATCTCTGTCACGACTTGAATGTGTACAGTCAAACCTGTCTTAGCAGCCACTCAAAAATGCATAGAAAAATAGCCACTTAAAGTAAAGCAGTGTTTGCGAAATACTATGGATATGAATTTACTATGGAATCTTATTCATAAAGCCGGACTACTTTCTTTTTTCAAACCCGTGCAAATCGTGCCTATTGATTCTATTTTAACAATCAATGCTAGAATTAGTAACAAGGGTTTTCCGCAGACCACGGACTGGTCAGTGAACAAACTTAAGAAATGCAATATATTCCATCATCGAATGAACACTTGTTTTATAATATGTTAACTATCATGAAGACAGTTTAAATGTTTGTAATAAAACGAACATCCCCCCTCTTTTTATCATTAATCAATAGACTGGCATACTTTATAACTAACTTGTACCGGAATCTATAAAAATTGTATGTTGATTGTGTTTTTGTTACAACCCCATGCTGTATTTCAAAATACCTGGATGAATAAAAGAAATGTTCTGTTCTGTTCTGTTCTGAAATACGTATTTAATATAAAAGCTGACCAGTAGGGATATATCAGTATTTGACTGGTTATAGCGGGTGGTCGCTTAACCATTATCTAAGGCTGAACTGTATTTCGACAAGTTAATAATCGTTCAGTTGCAAAGCTAGTACATTGTATTTGTTTTCGTAGACTCGAGCTCGCTTCTTTGGGGCAACATTACTGATACGTCATAAAAACTTGACATCATGATCCGCTTGAAAGTGGGACTCGAACACACGAACATTCGATTGAGTAGTTAACTCTTTTTGAATTAAGCCCGAGACCTGGCGTCTGAACTGATATCCGGCTTTCCATTTAAATGAACTACGATATATCAGATTCCTGTGATAGGTTATGTTGGCTTTTCCATTTCTACCCAAAGGGTTCAAGCAGGAACGTAGAATATACAGTTGATTCTACGTTCCTGGTTCAAGTTATCTTGCCGAACGTACCAAATTTTTTTTTTTTTTTTTTTTTGGTATCTGGGTAACCTGTATTACCTTTTGACTATGCATCTCTGCAGGTTAT
This sequence comes from Saxidomus purpurata, assembly GCA_022818135.1. NCBI lineage: Eukaryota > Metazoa > Mollusca > Bivalvia > Venerida > Veneridae > Saxidomus > Saxidomus purpurata. The sequence goes on along the minus strand of JAFMSR010000005.1, from coordinate 32,752,529 downwards.
AGTAATAGTATCCTGTATGTAGCAAGTGTGGCGTGTTCTGTTCGAGCACCATAGCAGGGGTTGTCTGAATACAGAGCAGCCTGGACCAACCTTTATAGGCCGGGTACCAGGTCACTGACGCAGTTTATTCATTCAAGTTAAAGACTAGCTATCTTGTCAACCTATTTATATAGTGCCTTTTCCGACATTATCGGGTCAATCCATAAACATGTACAATCGGGTCAATCCATAAACATGTACAGTCGATCAACCCATAAACATGAAGATAACGTAAGGTAAAATCGGGTCATTTCATCAGTAAAATGAATACATGTATGCACAAAAGGGCTAATTTGTAAACAAGAAGATAACGTACGGTAAAATCGGGTCTATGTATAATAGAACCAATCCATAAGCATGAGCATAACGTAAGTGAAAACCGGGTCAATCATCTAGTCAACATAATCACTGTGGGGAATCACGTGATTTTGTTTTGATAGATTTCACGGACAATGGCGGATGATAAACACCGGTAAGTGCCTGATTTTCGTACTTTTTCGTTCATATTACTTTCCACACATATTGGTGATGTTCAAGACATATCCTATACCCTGGCCATTAAAATTCCGCGTGTATTGGTTCCTTTCCCTCCGCTGAAGTATGCATAGATTGTTTGGAATGCATTCAAATGTAATCGTGGAAAAGAATTTTGTTGGGCTAAATTTCACGGACTATCTAGTATTTTTCCAAACAAAGGCATAAAAACTTATCATGTGACGTGTGTTTTTAGCCAAAATTAATGCAAAATATTCTCTTTACATCGTATGGGTGTGAGCAGATTTCATTTCTTGAATTTTAAGGAATGATCACCATTTTGATAAAAATGCTAGATTACACGTGATACAATTTTAGGCTAGATTACACGGCGCTGGATGTGCTAAACATTTGTGCAAAGTTATTTTCAAATTAATCAATGCATGCCAAAGTTATAGTCCGGATACGAATGTGTGCATATATACAGGATTCCATTACCTTCAAACTGTAAGTGTGATCTTGACCTTTGAAGTAGGGACATGGGTCTTGCACGCGACACATCATCCTGATGTACTTGGTATTTGTGCCAAGTTATTCTAAAATCCTTCAATGCATGACAAAGTTACAGCCCGGACAGGAATGTATGCATATAATCAGGATTCCATTATAGTCAAGGCTGTTGAGCCTCAAAATAAGTTGAACCCGGACAAAATTCATACAGAAATAAAACTTATGTTTTCTGAAAGTTCAATATCTGTAGTATCCATAAACACAAAGTTCCCAAAAGTTCCCACCTGGGAAACTCTACAATCCAAGATGGCCGCCAAGATGCCGCCAAACTTTTGAAAAATACCCTATCACATGCAAGTGCTTACAAGTATCGCATATTCTATCAATGTTGCTAACTATCACTACTATATCAAAATTTATGGGCATATCTCTTGTTCTGATATAGTTTCCATTTCTGTAAAATTATCAGGAATTTGTACTAAAAAATACCTATTTTTTACTCTTTTGCAAAATACTTATATTTTGTTTCCATTCTTTAAAATATTTATAGCAAAAATGCATGAGAAAGGATATCATATGTTTAACCAATTCTATATGTGTAAATTTTGATATGTTTCGGAAAGTTCTGAAACTACTAAAACAACAGTGACTTGTACAAGACGGTATACTGCGCAAGGTGGATGGGGACATGTTACAGGCAGTTCAATAATTCAAACAACGCATAACTTTTAATCGCATTGTCCCTAAACGTGTGTATAATTAATACTAAACTATTGAATTATGATTTACTTAATATATGGAAAGTAGCAAATTTCCAATGTCAATGCATAGACTGTCTAGGCCATCGTAAATATCCAGAGTGGTTCTCTATGTACAAACAACCATTTGAAGATGTAAATAGAACTTCAGAAAATAATTATTGTAAAATTCACTTAAAATAGTCTGATTGCTTTTAGTTTGCATTGGATTGTGCATAAGTCTTAGATATGAAACTGAATTATTGAAAGAGTGACTGCCCTTTGTTACAAAGGGCTCGACCCGTTATGTATATAAATGTGCCAGAAATTTTAATTTCCAATATATGGTGAAAAAATATTAATAGACACCTTACAACATTTACCGTGCCGTCAGAACGTCAAAAACGTCGACCATGTACAGTGTGACGTCATGCGTGAAAACGTCAAGGAAATAGACAAAAAATCGTCATTTCAACCGAAAATTTGAAGGTATTTCTCTACGTCGCCGACCACGTCATTTTCATCAGTTATGCTTTCAATTTAAAAACAAAACAAAACAAAAACAGATACCATCTGCAGTAAATTGCTCGAAGTGTCACTCTTAAACACGGGAAATTATAGAATGTGTATCATTTGCACAGCCATTTTTTACGTCGAATCGGCGCGTACAAAGTATATAAATTTCATTCGTGTGTTTAGATATTCTAAATGTCTTATATCGTATTTTTTTTGACAGCAATAACATTTGGTCTTCAGCATGCATGCAGGTCTTTCTCCATCGTAACAAAATCTCGACACTAGATATTAGCGTCTTGTTGGAAACTGTTTGAGTTTTAATATTCCCTCAGGCTACCCTTCTTTCAAAATATATTTTCGTCAGCCGTCGGTTAATTAAGAATTAACTTAAAATGTTGCGTTACAATGGTGTCCTAATTGTATTCATGCCTGTTTCTTCTGAAAAAAAAACTTTAATTTTCCAAGGGTTTTCATGATCAAAATTAATGTACATTTGCTTACGGGATATACTATAGTCTCTACGAATATGGTATAGGTGTTCTACGCATTTTCTTTAACATACGTTATATAAAAATGCGTGAAACTAATTTTCCATGTTATGTATTAACAAGGGGTTACGTTTTATTATGAAATGAACTGATTATATACATATACTTGGCAATATTCATTAAAACCTAGTTTTTGGACTTGGCATTCAAGGCGTGATGATACTTTATTAATTCTCTATAACTTGACATAACACTTCAGTTTTGTCGTTTTTCGTAAAATATGTAATTTTTAGCCATTTTTTTGGTTTTGTCAAATGTTTTGATTAATTCCCGGGCAGAGATGAAAATGTGCAGACTGAAGTAACTAATAATAACACACTATTTTAGGACGGTGATGTATGCGAAAGTACGCTTTTTGCAAATTTCAAATAAATATTGCATTTTATTTCATGCATATCCCAATTAATAAGGATAACCACATTCGTCTTCAATGTGGCAAATGTTTTTACTTGCAAATGCATGAGATTGTATCAATAAGATATCCTAGCAAATTTGAATTTTATTCGCTCGGATAATTTTTATTAGTGTAAAGTTATCACCAACTAAATTGGCAGGTAACAAAATAATTCTTTTTCCGCATGTCATTGCTAACATCGTTATGTAAATTCATAGTCTGCACTTCTTTTGAAAACCGCTCAAGCTTATTCGCTTGATTATTTTAAGTCTTATGATTCATGACAAACACGTTGAAAACATAAGTGAAACACGCTTTTATGCTATGGTTTGTGAAATACACAGTGAACATAATACTTGCATGATTCACCGAGTTTTCGATTAAGTTGAATCACGACTTCAGGTGTGGTGTTTGCTTAATTTTGTAAGAAATGTGTTAGTTTGATTACGAAGATATCATCCGTGGCTTAATGAGTAGCTTTTGAACAGTCAGTCAAATCAAAGCAAACATTCAATTCAAGTCGACTCAAAGTTGGCAGACTTTGAAATTCATTGATGTACGAATACAGAAGTGTATTGTTCCACCCGACTTTTAAATACACGTGTAAGAATGTTTTTGTTATCGACTTAGGGCCCCTGAGTATACATCAATGGTAAGCAACCTCCAGGCACTAGAATCATCAGTGTCAAATCCTTTTCCTCACTCTTTTCACGATTATAAAAAATAACATTCAGTATCCGATGATATTTATGTTTCTGAACACAATTCGTGCTGTTAACTAATAGCTATTTAATTCTATTAGAAGTTTGTATACATACATTTTGTTCACTATTCGTTTTTCACGTACATATAAACAAATCAAAAGCATTCCTGCTAGACGTAGATGTTTTTCTTATCGCAAGCCATTTTAATATTTATTCCGAAAAAAGATATCTCTCTAATTTCAAAGAGATATCTTTCGTTTTAATAATGATATCTTTTTCACGTTGAGAGGTGTCCTTGTATCACAGACATATATCTCCTGTACAGAGACAGAGATATCTCTGTAAGTAGAAGAGATATCATTTCTTGGAAGATATCTTGTTACGCAATAGAGATATCTCTGGAACTGAAACAGATATCTCTTAAAGACGATCGCGGTTTTGATTTGATTTGAAGCAAATTTTATAAAGGTCCGTCCATAAGAGCAAATATGTTAGCTTGAATTTGTGGATGAGACCTCGGCATGTCTCCCATCATGCCTATACCTATCAAAAGTGTTTTTCTGTTTCCAAATAAGAGAGATTTACCTGACTGCAATTTCCAGCCAGTATAGCCCAAGGTTGAATTTGATTGTTGCCAAAGAGTAGGCCAGTCACGGCGACCAATGAGATCTAAGTGTGATTGACCTAGTTCTCCCTAAATATTTTGATTTGAATTGAAAGAGATTTTATCAAGGTCCGTCCAAAAGCTAAATTTTTAGCTTATGTTTTGGATGAGACCCCGGCATGTCTCCCTTCATGCCTAGAAAAGTAGAATTTTGAAGCCGAAAAGAGGAGAGATTTACCTGATCGCGGTTTGATTTGTATTACGTCAGTGGCAATATACACATGGCCTCCCCTCCAGCACCACCCTCCCACCCGAGACAACAGCTCATTTTTCTTAATAAAAAGGCTGGTGACCTATCATTCTTAAAAACTGAAAGCAGTTGTATTTATTGTCATACAGATTGTATTATATGACATAGACAAACAAATCATATACTATGAGAAGTCAAAATTACGATAAATCGCGAATGTGAACGGCTTGGTATTTTCACAGAGAGTTATGAAAGCTCTTAGAGATATAAATAATGACAATAGAGTGTGAATAAACTAATTTCACAAACAATACATAGCCACAGTCACCTGAAGTTTGGATCCCCACCCCCATGATCCATCCCAGTAAATACAAGCAGTGAATATAAACAAATAAAAGAAACTACAATGGGTAACTGGAGATGTAGAAGAGGCTACTTTACAGGCTTACATCATATAGACAGTCAGATGGAAGATATGCATTACCATTACTGAACAAACATGGCAGTCCAGTTTTGATGGACAAAGAAAATGTGAAATACTTAAAGACACATTCGTTGGAAGAGCGCACATAGCAAATGAAAGATGATGAATTCATGATAGAAATGTTCTCGTTTTTGACCTTTGACCTCTTCATTTGACATTGACCTTTGATTTAACTACCAGATTCATGTGCGTATGCGTTCATCAAATAATGATGGACATACCTGTAAAATAATTTGAAAATCGATTGAATGGTTACAGAGTTATGTGGGTATTCCAGAAATTCTCATTGAAATTATCAAAAAATGCAGAAAATGCCCCAACAATCATTTTCCCGACCTGAAATTTCGGGAACTTTATGATTCGTGCCTAAGCAAGCCATTTCCAGCCTGCATGCAAAAAATAATTTCTGTATGAATTTTGTCCGGGTCAAAAGTTCAACAGCCTGGACTATTACCTTCAAACCCTTGACCTTTGAGGTAGGGGCATAGTTCTTGCACGCGACACGTCGTCTGAACATTTGTGCCAAGTTATTTCAAAAGCTTTCAATTTATGACAAAGTTACAGCCCGGACACAAAGAAATGTAAGGCAGGATATACAGACGGACAGACAGACGGTGCGATTTTAATATGCCACCCTTCGGGAGCATAAAAAGATGATATCCATCAACCAAGATGAAAAAACGTTAAAACAGCAGTTTAATCTATTATTACCTGGAAGTTGAACTGCCTAAACAATTACAAATTGTCTATCTAAAATTGAATTTAGATTAAATGAATACATAAAATAACCACGAGTCTTACAAATACATATGTTACACAAGATTATTATGCACAGAATATCGGAAAAAGGTACACCATAATTTCATGCGTGTAGTGTATCATACCAGCGCCGTGTAATCTAGCCTAAAATTGTATCACGTGTAATCTAGCATTTTTATCAAAATGGTGATCATTCCTTAAAATTCAAGAAATGAAATCTGCTCACACCCATACGATGTAAAGAGAATATTTTGCATTAATTTTGGCTAAAAACACACGTCACATGATAAGTTTTTATGCCTTTGTTTGGAAAAATACTAGATAGTCCGTGAAATTTAGCCCAACAAAATTCTTTTCCACGATTACATTTGAATGCATTCCAAACAATCTATGCATACTTCAGCGGAGGGAAAGGAACCAAAACACGCGGAATTTTAATGGCCAGGGTATGTCTTGAACATCACCAATATGTGTGGAAAGTAATATGAACGAAAAAGTACGAAAATCAGGCACTTACCGGTGTTTATCATCCGCCATTGTCCGTGAAATCTATCAAAACAAAGTCACGTGATTCCCCACAGTGATAATGTTAAAGGAAAATTAAATCTTAAGATTTACTGTTTTTATTTTCACACTGTCAGAAGCAAGAAATGATGCTCTTTATCGGAGCAAATAATAATGATAATAAATATATAACACCTTACATAAAACATATATCACATGAAAGTAACCAACAACGCTTGCTACATCACCGTAACGGGAATTATATAATCCAATCCGTAATGTACAATAATCAAGCAAGCAATTCCATTCATGGGCTTTATTTTATTCGATTAGCTTCCAGAATCTGATTATTGCTTTAAACTAAAAAAGGAAAAATATGAAGAAGATCTAGCTCTAGCTTTTAAACAAAACCTGTCCTGTCAAAATCTTAACCTGTTTCTTTCAACACATTTCTCAATTCTAATATTGTCGTAGATCCCTACGTTGAATTGCCATAGCAATGAATGATCTCTTAGTAATCGATGTAGTCGTATTCTGGAACAGCTTAAAAATAATATTGAAGCTGGGATATGTTTTAGGATCTCAAGACATGGTAGAGGTTATCATTAACACAAATGAAAATTCTTCTGCATGAAAACACAACTAAATGTAACAACGCGCTTACTGCCATTTGACGTAAAGTGGATTCAGCTGATGTTTTTCCAAACTGAATTGAAATATTTATGTCAAACAGTTTTTGTTCTTTCTCCTTACATGAACAGGTATTTCGGCTTATTGTTGCTTCAGAGGTAAAAATTGTATATGTTAAAAAACTATATTTTTCCAATACTATACAGTTGAAAAAAAAGAACAATATATACATGTATTATAAACAAAGTCAGTAGACAGAAGGAACACAAAAAGAGCACCGAGAAAGTAACATAATGACTGATACACTAAAAATACATTGTACAACTACAGTTCCACAAGTAATCACCAGCATGTATGGAACGCCCTGACTGTTTTATGTTTAGATATATTAGCGTTTCATAAACAAGCTAGACTTTGGGCTCATTAAATTGACCAAGCAAGCCGTAAAAGACGATGAAAGATGTTTTGCATTTAATTAATGGGTCAAACTTGTCCGATAGAAAGGCAAAAATGGAGGTTTCTAGTCAGTACTGGTGAACAAAAATGGTCATTAAAATGTGAGCAAAAAATGTGATACGGTTCAGTTGTAATGACAGCTGTACGTGGCGCAACTTTACTCATTTCAAGTTTTTTTTCATATGAAAATCATTCCTTGATATCGAACATTCTGCATAACGGGATTCACCACCGCCTGACTTGCCAAACCTTATTGATCCAATATTGATTTTTCATCTGCCCATGCGTTTTCAGTGGCCGTTGTCTAAAGGAGACAACTCAATCAGGCATGAATCATAGATACTCAAGGTTGATAATCTCAACAAATCTTTTGAAAATTCTGGCAATGTCTTTGATATCAAAAATTTGTTCTTTGTATTATAAAACAACTTTGATTTTATATAAAAAGATGAATTTCATATTTCATGACATCACTCTTCATGATACAAAAACTACATGTATTTATATAAGTTTGAATTCTTCGTATCAAGAAAAATATTTCCGCTATCAATCAATATAAAAAATAGAATAACGGCGCCATATAAAGCTACATGTACTTTTTTCTTGAAACGGTTCGGTCAAAACTCAAAGATCTCCAAAAAAGCGTCTAAATAATATTTAATACCATTAAGGTGATAGCTGATGATTTTCACATTTTTCCATTCTCTTAAGATTATTTAGCTTTGTGAAGCAAGACATTTCCTTCCTTTCTTGACTATACAAGTGCTGTCATACAAGCTTCATGTATGGCAAGTTTTACACTTCTCCTTATTTTCATATCGTGTGGATGTAACAAATCGCAGTGACCAAGCGTTCCGTCTCCCCCCATTCACTCGTTCTTATTGGAATAACATTTTGTTCAGAGAACTATTGTCTTTGCTGCACGTGCTTTTTAATTTTCTCCACCACAAAGGCAATATTCTGTTTGTATAATCGTTCATTGCTTAAATCTATATAACTAAGTCTTGCCAGTATCTTGCGAATCTGGTCAGGTGCACTCTCAAAGGGAGAGAATCGTAACAAAACTGGTATAATTGGCTTATTGAAGGTCTCTGCGAGCATTAGATCCTTTTTACAGTTGTCACTTTGTAGATATTTTGGTGTGATGCACGTCAGAACGACGGATGACGACTTCATGTTACGTTGTATCAATGACTGCAATGTGTCGCCACTTCCGTCATGCGTGGAACTGCTGCTCCGCCCACTCCTACTGCTGTGCGTGCGATTCGGCTGCGGTGCCATGTTAATATCAGCCCAGCAATTTAATCCATTTGACTCGAGAACTTGTTTGATATCCTCTACCTTGGCTTGCATGTCCCACTGGTAGCTAATGAAGACTTTGGGCTCACCGTCACCAACAGGTGTTCCATGCAGTCCATCTAAAAAAAGGCGGTACTACTTTAACAGAATATAACAAACATACAGAACTGATCAACTAATCAGATTAGTGCAATAATGTAAATTGTTATGGTTGATATTACCAATGTCTTTCAAATACTATTTGAAAGACCTTGATATTACTAATTAAATGTATGCAGTGAGAAGAAACTTTTATTTGATGTAAACAAAGTTCAAACAGGTCAAAATGACGATCCAATTTACAAGCGTAAAACAAGCTTAAAACCCATGAATATCTTACTTCTTGAGTAGGCCAAGGCTTCCAGCGGCTTCAATCCTTCCGCCATTTTATTAAGATACGCCTGCTCCAGCACGACACCCGGAACCCGTCGCAAAGGCTTGATGTGGTGCTCGAGGACATCCAAGCTCTCATTGTACATCTTGGTTTCAAAGTCTACAGAAGGGCATTCGCCTGAAAACACAGTAAGGGCATGAACTGTATTTCGGTGAAGATCGAAAAGCCAACTGATATTTATTTATAGCTTCAAAGAGACATTAAGGCTTTAGGTATTAGGTATATCACTTAGGCAGTTGCTTTAGTGCGCCGTCTGTCTGAAACATGAAAGAAACGGTTTTGCTTTCTTCCTTATTCAATGACAGTAACAATTACAGAACCTTATACTATAGATGACCCTTGTCGCCTTCCATAGGTACGTGTATTGTGTAAATAACGCTTTGTCTGTGTACAACCGTCTGTTTTAGGGAGATTGTGATGAGACATTTCGCTTCTCAAGTCATTCTCGGACCGGAAAAGTCTTATACTGCTACCTACTAATGATATTTGTTTGTTCCGCCGGAACAAATTCAACATGCAACCTTCGTTTAGGCGACTCGCACAGAGCAATTTTACCTTACTGAGTACGATATGATTATTTACGAATTTCAAAGTATAAATGTATTTTAAAGTGACATTATGCGCATCTTACTGCACATAGAGTATTTTTGGTGACAGTTTTATAAAAGCAATTTTCGGTTGCTATATGCATTTAAATGTGTTAAACTAATGGTAATGCCGCATTAGTATTTGAAATTGGTGCTCTAGAAATAAAAAAATGGACAAATAAAGTAATAGGTCCTTTCTTCGCAGTGATCTCCCATGTGTTATTGTTATTGTTGGTAGAGATATCGACAGCGTAAGGGAAGCAACTACTGCATGCAGTTGTTTTTTTTTAAATTGACTCTCCCGGTCAAAATAGGAAAAGTACTATTTGGAAAGTTATCATTTCATACTGGTAGCAGGAAGAGTTTGGTGTATTGGGTTAAAAGCTATTATTTCCTCTACCCTTTTTAAACACACCTATTTCAGCTGGAATTTTTACTTGGAAAAAATGTGCATAATTCCACTTTAAGAATGTCTCACCTAAAACGGCTTTAAGTGAAGGTCTCAGACTCAACCAGACATTTTTGAAGACAGCGGAGACAAGCTTCTTGCCCAGCCAATCAGCAAAAAGCACTTCATGAAATACAAATGGCGATGCTGCCGCTGCTTCTGTTACCAAGACAACCACGTGCGTTGCTGTCGCCATGTTGGGACCATTTATTTCGAGGAACTCTTCTTTCGACTTTCCAAGCTTTATGCTGTCGTGATGAATTACCTGCAGAAATAAAATTAATGATATGTTCAAACATTTGTGTTAAAACATTCATTGTAAATAATGATTTTTGTTACTAAACTATCTGACCGAGCACTGTACTGGTCGGGCATATGTTACCTGACCCTGCCACTCAAAGCATAAAGCTGAAAGAAGACCTGTATTAAAATATTTATGACATAATGACAAATAAAACGTTTAAATCGTACACACAGTTACTGAAATAAATAGCTACAGTATGTTTCAAAATACTGTTCTGTGTTGTGTTGTGATGTAGAACCTTATATTTAAAGTGTACGAACTTGTAGGTCAAATGAACCAAGCTCAAGCTGAAGCTGTTTAAACCGCAGACAGTCACAAATATATCAGACATTAACAAAACTCATTGTTAAACTATAAGATTATGAATATCAAGGGTATATGAAAATGAAGAGTAAATTGACAAAAATCTGAGTAATATTGACATTTTAAACGAAAAGCTACAAACCAAGCACCAATTAGTTTCTGTATATGGATGTTTGCTAGTTTATGCTACAAGTTGTCATTGTTGTAAAGACTTGGCGAGAAAGAAAGTATAGAAAGACTTTTTCAAGAGTAATAGTGAATAGAAACCAGGCAAACCAAAGTTAATAACGTGTGTAATTACTACAGAGGAACTACAGAAAAGAAAAGCATTTCAGCACCGGTCGGCGCAACACTTTCTTATCCGCGGTACATGGCCATAATTTCCGCGGTACTTGGCCATGTTATCCGCGGTACATGGCCATGTTATCCGCGGTAAATGGCACAACCGCGACGATCGCTGGTATAGATAAACAAAAGTAAATTAATCGTGAAATACACGTCCTACTCGGCAATTATCGTTGTATTTGTATATGCTTAAAATGCAGACGTTGTTTATCTATACCGCTTATGCTTGCTTACTACGACACAATGACAGGAAGGGAAAGCAAAAGAAAAGAGGGGAATGCTATGTACGAAAAGACTATAAGATTACGAGCGATAGTCTTTTCCGTCGTGGATACCTTGCCATCCTTTGGAAACTGTTGAGAAAAAAACAAAATATTGATTATAAATATTTTGATATCGGCCATTCACTGAATTGGGCATATTTTGGAACGCCTACAGAGAATTTGATGACTTTCGTTTATAAAAAAAGATGAAAATTCTTAAGGAAATCAAATGCTAATATGCGGACAATATGGCATGCAGAAAGGCTGCTTTGCTATAATTGTTGACTTTCTGTTGCATAATTTTGTCTCTAACACGACTCCATAAGAAAGTGGCCTTTAGCGCCAAAAATAACATTTTCCACACTATCCATCCGTTTAGTAAATACATGAACATAGCTTACCGAGTCATGCTCACTAAAACAAGTACTCTCAATGCTCGTGAGAAGTACTAACTGAATGTATCTCATTGAGTAATATTCACTGAGTACTGCTCACTAAACAATGCTCACGTCAATACTACTAACAGAATGACGCTCACTGGGAACAGTGAATAATGATCACCTCACTGGTACATGCACAATTACTGAATTTAATTGAATGAAAAAATCACTTGAGATAAAGTACGAAGAAAAGCTCGCTGAGTACTGTCCTGACAACGCTCACTGAGTACTGCCCTGACAACTCTCAATGAGTACTGTCCTGACAACGCTCACTGAGTACTGTCCCGACAACGCTCACTGACAACTGCCCCGACAACGCTCGATGAGTACTGTCCCGACAACGCTCACTGAGTACTGGAACGCTCATTGCGTACTGTCCTGACAACTCTCACTGAGTACTGTCCTGACAACGCTCACTGAGTACTGTCCCGACAACGCTCACTGACAACTGTCCCGACAACGCTCGCTGAGTACTGTCCCGACAACGCTCACTGAGTACTGGACATCCTGACAACGCTCATTGCGTACTGTCCCGACAACGCTCACTGAGTATTGTCCTGACAACGTTTACTGAGTACTGTCCTGACAACGCTCACCGAGTACTGTCCTGACAACGCTCACTGAGTACTGTCCCGACAACGCTCACTGAGTACTGGACATCCTGACAACACTCATTGAGTACTGTCCCGACAACGCTCACTGAGTACTGTCCTGACAACGCTCACTGAGTACTGTCCTGACAACGCTCACTGAGTACTGTCCCGACAACGCTCATTGAGTACTGTCCCGACAACGCTCACTGAGTACTGGACATCCTGACAACGCTCATTGAGTACTGTCCCGACAATGCTCACTGAGTACGGTCCTGACAACGCTCACTAAGTACTGGACATCCTGACAACGCTCACTGAGTACTGGGCATCCTGACAACGCTCACTGAGTACTGTCCTGACAACGCTCACTGAGTAATACGAAGGCTTATCTTACTGTGCAACTTAGGAAATGTATCGGACATAATCGGGCGTAGCATGAAAATGAAATGCTTGGCATAAAGTGACCTCGTCCGAATAATTGTACTCAACGGATGAATATCGTTATAATTTTTGCTAGGCGAGTAGTAACAGCGCAGATATCTATAAAATACCCGTATGTAAAATGGGTCTGCGTTTGTAGTCGAATTATTGAGACTAAAAGTGACCAGGCGATATCATGTGAGCAATACAATGGACACCCCTTTTCCAACGAATACAGGAAACCATAGGATGGTATGTCTCCCCGGTGGGGAATTTGCAAGCTGGTTAAAAAAAAATGTTGGTGTATTTCATTGACCGTTTCAGTTCAGGATAATTATGTATATCAGATACATGTATAAGCATTATTCCCAAAAGTAAGGAAGTTTCAAAATATCCATCGATTCATGTTTTGCTATAACTACGAACTTAAATAATTTGATGAAATATGGCAATTTTGACTTTTAATATGTAAAACAAAATTTTTGATTTGCTGTTTTCACAGAAAATGTATGATTTTCTCCCGAAACGTATCATATATCAAATGAACGTTCAGTGTAAACAATAGTAATACATATGTACATTGCAAGAACTATAAAGTACAATGGATGTGAAAAAAATGTGCCAGTTGTTTCTACATAATAGATTTGTATAATGAATATAAATTTAGTTAACATATTTGTATGAATTGTATATTATCACTTTAACGGATATCGCGACAGGTTTCCGTCTGTTAATTTTTAAGATACCTTACAGAGACCCACGATTGCCACCTCTACTTATACGCTGTCCTATTTGTTCACATTGGCTCGTTTTCTAACTAATTGGCACTATCTTGAAACGTACATGTAAATGCAAGTTTTACAGGTTTTTTTATCTCTGTCCGTCCCCGTTTCAAAAGCTTCATATTTGGTCTCATTTTGTGTCTACAGACTACATTACGTCAACTTCGTGTTCGCATCAAGTTTAACTTCACAAAACACAGACTAATTAAGGCGTACCACAACTTACATTCTCACGGCCCCGTATCACTGACCTGCTTTTGGAGGTGGTTTGGGAAAAAGGAGCCAACTATTAACTCCGAGTTGGTGCTATATAGTGACTGGAACAAGACGAAACATTAATGTAACAGATAAAGTTGGTAATGGTTGTTTCAAATAACCAGGACGTTAAAATACTGTTTGGTGATAACATAGATTGGTCTGGGAATTAAAACTTTATCGTTTTTCCATTGTTGCCTATTACAGATTGAAAAGTGTCACACCCGTGTAAATTGCAGTTTTCTATGACTGATTGATTGTATATAGACCTTTCCGCGATAACTTGTATCAATATTTGCCAAGTTTTTCGAAACTGCAATGAAAAGGGGGTGAATTTTGACATGAGCAAATAACATGTTTGATTTAATGTTATGATATATTTCGAACAAACATTATAAAGTTTCTTTGTACCATTTTTTTCTCGACTATACAAAGAATATGGAACGCTGTTGTACTAATCCGAGCTTCGATGGTTGCGTTGCTCTAATGTATATTTGAGGACAAGTGGATATAAGACAAACTTGGCATGTGTCTTTGTCAACACTTTCAAGAATTATAACTGTCTTCTACAGTGTAAGACATTTACATATGTTTAGTTTAAATATAATGGCTAGCTGATGTTGCAGTGGTTACCATTAGCAACACTGGGATAAGTTAGAGGTCAACTCTTATGACTCTGAGCCGCCTTCCATTGCCACAAATATCAAAAGATATGATAAGATTATCTCCCTTGAGTAACATACTACAAGCTCTTACATATATCAGCATCATACAGATTTATACATCATCAGATTTATATATTCCAAGATCGCACAAGGTTATATTCATGAGAATCATATATTACTAGTTACGATGAGGATAACTGGAAAATATTGACTTGGTGATAAAATTTTGTTCCTATTGAAGCGTGAAAATGCCAAATTCCTTTTCTTTTTTTTACACCTTTCCGAATGCCTCTTAACCATTTCTAGAGCTTCTTTTCGTTCCCAACCATTCCTATTCCAAAAAGAGATTTTTATTGAATAAACCTGAATAATTATCTTCCACGTGAAATTTAATTTAAAGTAATGTTATTACCTTCAGAAAATCAAATCGACTATTAACGGTAACAATTAGTTCCCAAGTCTAGATAATCGGATTACCAAAAATCTATTAAGATTTGACTTTCAGATTTGTTAACTATTTGAATTATTGCTTCTTATATCAAAAGTTTAACAACGGCGACTTTCAAATGAATTTAGTACAACGGGCTTTTTATGCTTTATACATGTAATTAGTTGACATGAAGTTAGTGGTAAAAATAAGTTGAAGTCTGTTAAGGCCACCTCCTTGAGTAAAGACCACAGGTGATTGCAGCGTAGCAGGGACCCAAACAGTAGTCCCAGGTACCTGTGGTACAGGTGTGCTTTAACAGTTCAATATAACAAAGAATTCTGTTCGCCCCTTTTTATATCATTATAATATTAGTTTAAAGTGACCTTACTGCACATAGAGTATTATTGGTGACAGTTAACAAGCAATTTTCGGTTGCTGTGCATTTAAATGTGTTAAACTAATGGTAATGCCGCATAAGTAATTGAAATTGGTGCTCTAGAAATAACAAAAATTGGACAAATAAAATAATAGTTCCTTTCTTCGCAGTGATCTCCCTTGTGTTATTGTTATTGTTGGTAGAGATTTCGACAGTGGAAGGGAAGCAACTCCTGCATGCAGTTGTTTTTTTTTAATTGACTCTCCAGGTCAAAATAGGAAAAGTACTATTTGGAAAGTTATCATTTCATACTGGTAGCAGGAAGAGTTTGGTGTATTGGGTTATGAAAGCTCTTATTTCCTCTACCCTTTTTAAACACACCAATTTCAACTGGAATTTCTACTTGGAAAAAATGTGCATAATTCCACTTTAATGACATGCAAATATGTGCAATCATTTAACTTCAAAATGATACAAAGTGAAAATCTACAAATATTTTAAATTCTGTAATACTTGCGCTGATTACTGTTTAACCATTTTCCCCGAATTCCTAACTTCGCGAGTTCCTAAAGTTCACGAATTACCGACCCCACTTGGTGAATTCACAGCTTCGCTAAAACCGTTCGCGAAAGATTCATTTCACATACATAATATCTGTTACATTTTCCTTTCGCAAAATTTAGAAATGCGAACAAGTACAGCGGCTATCAAATCTTGAACGCGAAATTTTCATCACGCGAAATTACTCAGTTTACAATATAATTGATCTTTGCAGTCTGACATCAATAAACAGGTTAAAGAATATACGTGTGTTTTAAGAATATACACGTGTTTTAAGAATATACACATGTAAGTGTTGGTAAATTTTACAAATATATTAAGACTCTTTCCTTGCATAGAATAACTGTTCTAGTCCTTCCGAGCAAAGGATGGTCAGGTAAACTGTCCGTCTATATATAACTGGAATACTGTTAAAACGGGCGTAAAATTTAATATAAAAAACACCCTCTTAAAAACTATGATACTACTTTGTGTGTTTGACGGTTGGAGATACTGCATTTGCATTCAATTTTTCTATGTTCATTTAAGCAATTTCAAACCGGTACATAGAAAATGTCATAATATTTTGATTTAGCACTGTTGAGCCGGAACACTTGAAAAGCCTGACAAATTATTTATCCATTTGAAAAGTCTATCATTAAATGGATTATCTAGCTCGGGATGGGACAATGACATAGCAATATCACGGGGAAGCTAAATCCGGTACAGAAAAAATGCTCAATATCTTTCAATAGTCGATTCAGCCTTTCGTCAATGGTCTGTGTACAATTTCGATCAATTTATCTTTCATTCCATTATTTTCAAGAGATATATCGATACAAGAAATTCAAACGTGGGTGAAACATATAAGATCGTTCTGACAAGCAGACATTTGTGCAAAATAAATCATTAGAATTCGGTACTAAATTAAATATCTGCTATTGAATACAGTTTATTTTTTGTGATGAACATTGACCATGTTTACATTAAATACTTGGTGACACTATAAGATTTCGGACAGCTTCTTTTAAAGCCCCAGGGTCACTTTGATTGACTGGTATTATTATTAATTAAGTATATTTATAAGATTTAGGTACTTTTGATTAAAAAAGCAGCGCTAGGAATGTTTTGTATGAGTAAGGTTCATTTTCGCATGCATGACATCTACATGTGTTTGGTAACATCAAGTGCTACTATTGTAACATTAAAACGTATTATTGGCCTTTAAAATAGTTTGGATACATGTAATCATTTCAGAGACATACAGTATTATATGTCTCTCAATTAGGTATTAAATTCAATGACTAAAAATTAGAATGCTATTGACCTAAAAGGTAACCGGCTTACGCTTTAACTTTTGCGATATAATTGTATGTGAATTCGTCTATAGCATTGAATAAGAATGCGAATATTAAAGATCGGGATGAATGGAAATTAACGCCTGTGTTAAAGCCTATTAGATCAGGTAATACCTGTCATCATGACTAAGTATTGGCATGTCTTTCTCGATTGTACGCGTGCCCCCTCAACCACACTCCTATGCCGTCATTATACGAACACTTCTTCCTCACCCATGTGGTCATTACATTACACCCATGTTTTAAAGATCGACACCGCCCCACTCCGCACCCCCACCCCCACCCCCACCCCCTTGTAGTTACTATACAGGCCCCGCTTCTTCACCTTATATACCTTACATACCATGTGATAATGTGTTTAGTTTAGTTTATACTGATTTAGTTTAGCTCGATTGTGAAGAAAGCTTGAAGCTTACCGAGTCACTCCCGAGTCCGCTTCCTAGAAAAACCAGTACTGACCAGTGCCATATGAGGAGGTATGGTCGTAACCCCAGTGGGGCTCGAACCCGCAACATTCGATTTTTTTTAAAGATGATACCATCATAACCGTTTTTTTGTGTCTATTTTAGTGTAAAAACATATTCTCACCATTTTGATCAGTATACTTTTACTTATTTTGATATCATGTTTTCTTCGTGGAGTATATTTCTCTTTCAGTGGTTACGCTGGAGTAACCAATACTTATAGGTTGCACCATATGTACTGTATAGAGTATCAACTATAAAGCGAATCCTCTCAAGTGAATAATTCAATAAAAACTGCGTACAATGGTAAAGACAAGATTTTATTTGTACTACAAATATTGTATTGCCCAAAAGCAACTGTTTTAGAAAATATGTTAAATATTTACTCTACTTCAAAGGAAATATGCATTCTTAAAAAGAAATTTAATGAAAGTGTGATCTGTATTTGGGATAAGCTGCAATGTCTATATGTTAAATTCAGTGGTTTAAAAAGATCATTTTCTATCTCTTTTATGTTTTCAAACATCGATAAATCGATCAAATTTATTATACTTTTATGGTTCAGGATAAATAAGGCCACTTTTATAGTATCGACATTTTGTAGTTTTCAAGTGTGAGAGGAAATTTGTTTACATATTTCATTCTCTCGCTCATTCATTCATTCATTCATTTGTTCATTTTTCGTTTACATGGGCCCGTCCAAATTAACAAAGTCGAGATTAATTTTGTCCAAACTCGATAAATTTTTTTCTTACAGTTCTGTGGGCAAAAGCAGAATTCGTTTCTGTAGACCATTTGTTGCCATTATTCTAATGTATGCCAAAGTATAAAAGAAACTGACTGAAAACGTAAATATCGTTTTGAAATCATGTCGAAACCCCCATAAACAAATGTTCATACACTCGAGATACGTATAAGTAACATTGACTGCTGTCGATTTGAGATGTTCATTTGTTTCGGAACAAATCTTCGGCTTGATTGATTAGGAAATGACGTTGACCCCGGTTTGGAAACCTTTTATCATTGTATGTAAGTACTTACAATGCGCTAAGCACTTAAAACCCCTCTTTCAACAAGAACCTATGGGAAATTTGTCAACCAGATAGATCGAAGGCAGATAATGTATTGTTCAAATGTACAATAACAATACCTTTAAACTGATAGATTGGAAATTATAATTCATGTTATACTGTGACAGACATATTTTATGAAGTTGAAGATTTGTTGAAAAGATTGAAATATGTTTTAAACCGATTGATATTTGAGACCTAGCCATATGCAATATGTAGGCTTGAAAGATTGAAAGCCTGTTTACACCAACTATTTTTTATTTAAGTCTCAAATATATCCACTGAAGTTTTACAATTTTTGTTATTTTAGAATGTCTTGAAACTTGTGTTAAGCGACCATCTAAAAGATACAACAGTAATAATCACCTTAAGAATTAGACTGCGTAATTTACATGTATTTATCTTTCAAATGAATGGAGCTTTATTAATAGTGTTTGCTTCAGGCAGGTGACGACTAAATTCATGCAACTGTCAAACATTCTCAAATTTATATTTATTTAGATATTGTTAGATAAACTTTTTGTCGTCTGCTGTGGAATTTTATTGAAATTTGTATTTAGCAGTGGCTGACACATATTTTGCTTTCCTCTTTTTAACTTCGTTAAATTCGTTTTACTTCTGTTTTACCTGCAGATTCTTTTTCCTGAGATCCATTTTCATGTTCTGTGCGAGCCTTACATCCGCCGGGTCGTACACCATATACACAACATCCGGTTTGGGCCTCTGGGATCGAGCTCTCAGGTGCCAGTTGTCCGACGTCTTATGTTCCTTGTCTAATGTCAACAAAATATTCTGCATAATTTTCTTTCGGACAACCCTGCTGTCTATTCCTAGCTGATTGATCATATCATGATCCGTTAGTGACATTAATAAAAATCCGTCCACCATATTTTCGGCCAAGCTCTGTCTATAGAACTCTTTGATTCCGAGTTTAAATAGCCATTCTTGCAAGTCACAGGCGTCCCACTGGCATATTTTCTTTTTCCTGTAATTCCCAGAAAATTCAGTGTCCGGTGAAGTGATTTGTAATGGAAGGTTCATACACGCGAATTTTTCCAAACTTTCCATTATGGTTCCTATAACAACGGAAGATTTTTCGGCTAGGCTTAATGCAGAGTAATTACCAGTAACATCTACAGCTTGTTTCATCATCGGGATAAACTCTTTTGGAGGCTCAGACTTTTCTATTGGACTGAACAGTATAGGGAATATTGCAACTGAATGAGGACTGTCTTTAGTTCGTTCTAGCAAAGTTTTACCTTCGTACACAGACACCGGACACAGGAAATAACTGTCCGACAAAAACAAAATCGCTGCCCGACATTTTTCAACTGCTTCCATTCGAAGAGAAAACCAGCACGGACTTCCCGTGTTTTCCTCATCTTTATCGAACCAAATATCTTCAGCAAGATTGTTTTCTTTCAGCTGCTTAGTAGTTTCAACAACAAATTTTCTCTCAACATATCCGGCGTCTGGTGAATAAGACACAAATACACTTTTCTTAATTTTCCTCTGTCTCGGTGTTGCCGGGCCCTGCATGGGTTGCTGCTGCTGATGTTTTGGGGCCGGCGAGGGTGTCGTCTGTTTCGTGTCCGGTAATTTTATAACCTCTTGGCGTTTAGCTACCGGTGGCTCGGGCTTCGCGTGCTGAGATACAGCATTTGACACAGAATCAAACTGATCTATATCTTCCAGTTCTTTGTCTTCAATGTCAACACGATCAATACTGTTAGGACTCTCTGCAACTCTCGCGTTTTCCACGCCGTTTTCAGCTTGCTGCTCGGGTTTAACACTAATTTCTTCCCCACCACGACCGTCGGGATGCTCCCCACCAGCTTCTTCTTGCTGCTTGTCAGGATTTTCAGCACCTGTCACTGCCATATCACCATTTACGTTATCCTTATTATTGTTAACGTCTCCGGAACGAGAATCAATCCCTTCTTGTCGTAGACCGTTTTCTGGGTCCACTGAAGTTAAACCACTTTCTTCAACGGTCCCATTTTCGGGAGCTAAATTTTCGTTAAATTGATCAGTCATAATGTTTACTCCATGTTTTTGTGTCTTGTCATACTTAACGTTAATATCGCATTATACTCTTCGGCTATTTAGCCGCCTATATCCATGTACACATTTCTAAAGCCGTGCATGGAAACCAAACACTCGATCGCTTATGTCGCTCAATATCCGCGCTAGGTAAAGTTTATAACACTCTTTAGATATATTAACAAATAAGGCTCTTAAGTTTCAATAAACTCGATAAAATTCCAACTTATATTGTACTAGGATAACAATGTTCCTGTACATATTAATGAGAAATTTTGTTGTCTTTCTGGAGTTAAATATTCGATTTAAGCAATATATCTTTTCTACGTTATTTATTTGAGGGATTAGCATATACCTGATTAATGCGTACACACGCACCATTTTGATAAGGGACACTTGAACTGAATCAAGGTCTACCAAAAGATTAGTGGGGCATTTAAACGGAAATGTTTGTCATTCTGTTAGTCAGGAAAGTCGATGCTGGACCCTTTGTTTGGGGTTGTTGTTGTTTAACACCCGTTCCAATCTTGGTCATTTACAGGCGGACAGTTTATCTAACAATCGTTCCTTGGTAGAACCAGTACTAGACTGCGATCTTCCGTAAGAAACTGCCAGCTTTCTCACATAAAGAGACGTGGTAGGTAGCAGGGCACGAACCCATGGCCCCAAATTTGTGAGAGGCTACAGTGATATCAAGTCAGCAATTCTAATCATTCGACCACGGAGAGGTATGCGGTGCATTTCACACCGATCTATTAAGGCTTGTATTGACAAAGTTCGACCACTTATTTATAGATATGTTACTGTGTACCCTGTGGTGAAGGGAGGTCAGAGATGCAGTCAGTAAATTCCCGGCTACTGGCACGATTCTACTCATATGTAGCGTTGTTTTAGATCATTTCGTGAATAAAACTGTATTCAGAAAATAAATATTCTTTTAATTTGAAACTCTCTATTTGTTCTATTTTGGTAGACTTAAAATTTATTGTTAACTTTCGTACTAGTGGGAAGAAGAAACAACATTACTTAAACATAACTAGATACATGTATACATTTTGTATATAAACATGTGTATTAATGCATCAACGCAATTGGCAGCAAATATAGGACCAAAGTGTTTTAATATTTCAAAACTTCTCCAATTTTGCCAGTACATGATACAAAGTTGTTAGCACATAACAAAAGACTTTGAACAAAATAAAGATTTATAAAAGTCATGGCAGTAAAAACCGGCATACATTTTTCTTAAGAACTGACGCATTATTTACTATTTATGTAATCGAGGTGTTGTAAATAGTAAAATTTTGATCACGTTTGTGATTTCCACAGTTTTAGTTTGTTTCTTTAAAAGAAAAATCAAAGTGTAGAAAATAGTCCTTACGACGTTCGATCGTAAAGGTGGAGGAATCAACAGTTGTCACAGTTATGTGTCACGCCGTATTTCATTGTCACAGTGACAAGTCACACTATTTAAGTATTTTACATCATCTCACAACCAAAAGAGTTTTGACTGTGATGTGTCTAAGTTGGTGGAACCCCTCTTGATATATATATAAATTGATGTCTGGTAAAGACACTACATGTATTCTTTATAAAAGGTCTTTCACCCGTTACACTTTTTACTACTAACATATTAGGACGCGTCACTTTGCCTACATGCATAGGAATCGTGAGATACAGAGATAGATAGAAACCACTGTTTTATCTACTGAGTGAAACACATGTTCGGTCTAGTCAGGCTGTCTACGGAATGCCAACCCACTAATGACGCTAGAGTGGTCACACATACCGTAGCTTATGCTTACTAATGGGGTGAACATGCAAGTTCAAGTCATGTCGCCCCGTGCTATACAGATTATACATCGTCAAGTGTATTTAAAGTGTCGATTGTCGGCCACTCAACCTGAAGGCCATGCAGTCAGAACCCATCTAGATGACACTACAATCTCTTCTTATAAGAGGGTTTTCAACGGGACTATGAATCGACAGGTTCTGCTGATGGAGGTATAAAAGTTGTAATCAAGTCAAACTTCAGTTTAAGACAACCTGTGGTATTTCAAAAGGTGGTATCACATTTGCAAGACTATTGCTTCTTCGTTGTCGTCTTCTCTTAGTTCTTTGCCACGACGAATGCTTGAAAGTATAGTGATGTCACACGGACGTTCATAGTAGGCCTATACTTAAAAGGATTCCTACATAGTGGGTGTATGCATTAGCACAGACCTGTTATAATGTTATGTATGCCATTTAGCTTTTCATTATTTTAAACAAATTCTTAGTTTTAAAAAATAAAAATTTTTTGGGGGGGGGGGGGGGTTTTTTTTTTTTTTTTTTTTTGTGGGGGGGGGGAAAAATGGGGGGGGGGGGGGGGATAAATTTTTTTGTTTATTAAAAATTATTTTTAAAAGGGGAAAAAAAAACAAAAAAGGGGGAGAGAAAATTTTTGTTTTTTTTTTTTTTTTAACAAAATAGGGCCTCAAACAGTATATATAAACAGTATACAGTATATATATTCTTTTATATTTAGGGTCGAGCATTACAATAGATTGGGTCGGATTTTTTCTCAAAAATGTTATTGGTCGAATTGTTATAGGTTCGGATAGTCTTTGCCTCATCATGTACACAAGTTACTTCCCTTTATTTTGATTACGCCATTTGTTACCAGTTTGTTTAGATTTCACGAAAACAAGTTTTACCAGTTATTACTTCACATATTTACATATCTTGAATATCAATTGGCTTGATCTTAGCAATGTCTAAAATGGAAAAATAATTGCTCTGTTTGCATTTAAATGGAAATCGGATATGGCTGAGGTAGATTCTCATTGTAACTGGAAATAATTTGCCAGAGAATTTTTTTATCCAAATAGAACCAGGGATCGTATATACAGGGATATGAAACGCGCTATAGAGCAGACGAATTTATTGATTTTTCTGCGCCGTAGGTAAGACGGCGCTGTCCGATAATTTTCGATCCGTTAGCGTAGATAAAACTACTTGTCTTTGATTATCGACGGTCGCTTTTCTCTAATTAATTGGTAACTGGTATTAAAAATAAAGAGGCACGGATCTATCTTTGTATTTGGGTCCGTGATAAAGAGGAAAAAAGTGAAAAATTAAAAGTATGGAAGATTATGTATTGATCTTGTAAATGTGTAAAAACAAAATGCGAATAAGCAAAAACAAATAACAAAAGAAGAGTGTAAAAGGCGCGATGGTATTATTGTCGTATTATTCTTTCTAGTAAAAGATCAGATCAAATTAACTTATCAACAAATTATGTTTTTACAAAACCGAAATCACTTTGTTATATATTATAAATCATTTAATTTTCCTTTTATCGGCAAAAAGGCAATCAACAAAAAAAACAACGTGAAAGGTGCGAAAGTTCTTCACGACATGTTTGTGTCATTTTATTTTGATATTAATTTTGTAAAAAGTCATCAAAATAATTATCGACATCGTTTACTAATAGTTGTGTTGTCTTTTGATCGCAAACAAATTAATTGGTATGTTTGCAGAAAAAAAACCGAAATAATTGCAACAAATTGCAATTGCTCAACACAACATGGAATCTAATTTTACACATCTACGCACATTTTTAACCGTGATATCAAGTGAATACTTATGAAACTGATTTTTTTTTATAGAGATCAGTCATTTAACATGCTTAAAATGATCATTTTCATGTAAAAAGATATATTATTTTCTTACGGCTATAAGTAACGCACAGCATAACAAGTATGGCTACCAATCTTATTTACAGCCGAATGACGCTCGTTTTCAAATGTGTTTTAAACAATTTTTAGCCATTGTAACGGGTTTGCAAATAGTTTAATATGTGTATCAATGATTCATGAATATATTTTAATTCAACATTGGGACTCAATAACCACATCGGTGCGAAAATTCGTTACTGTGTAGAACCTGGTTTTGCAAATTTCGCCATTTTGCCGCCATTTTCAGCGCAAAAGTTAAAATTGGCCCAAATTTACGAACTTCTCCTTCATCACTTACCCGCTTTTTAACAAAAGAAATTACTGCGAACACTTAACAAACCCTTTCTCAATGCAACCAAATCCATATTATTCACGCAAACACAAAAGAACGACAGAAAGTCGCTACAAAGTTGGGCTATGTTAGCCGCAGCTCCGCCATTTTCTCATCTTTCTCGTCAAACATTCTTACAGATGATCTGCACTTGAAAGGGTATATATTGCAAAAAAATCGATATGACTTCTCACAAATAACTTGTCAGTGGATTAATCATAACTTACCAATTTGTTATGTAGAAATTCAACGTTGATAGATTGATAATATTTTAGAGATTGAAGAAGATATTATCGATGATTTTCTGTATTCGCTTACTTAAAATGGCGTCATTGTGATGATGAAATCTCGCAAAATCTCGGAAAATCTCGTTACGGCAGAGAATTCGACCTTTTTCGCACCGTTTCACAATCCGTTAATATAACAAATCCTGATAGAACTTAACCTGCTTACAGTCTTTTGCTCTACAGTAGAGGTTTTGTTTATTTTACATTAAAAGTACATGCAAAGTGAAAGTAAAAATGCTAGAATTCTGGCGCAAGAAGGTCCACTACTAAGTGAAAATTAAGTGACAGTTATTTTAGTGGCATGCCAAGTACATTACCTTCGGCAAGACACTAAATAATGAAGATTTGCAGGTTAAAATTTACAGAAAGTGTTTGGAACACGAAGAAAAGTATGTGTATTATGTTGAAATCTCAGTGAATCGACAAAATGACTACCCAGGTCTTTTTAACTTTCTTCATAATGCCACGGACCTATATACACATGGATTGGCAACTCTCGTATGTTCTATACAAGTTCAACCTTTTTATCGCAGATGGCGAGATTTTATGTGAGATTTTACCAGCGATGGACAATATCCCAGGTTTGCCAAAATCGAAAACTCCCAGCGTCCACCTGTCCTCCATCTTGAAAAATAATCAAATTTAATCGTGTCTTCTTCAATATTTATGGCTCAATAGTTTTGTTTTTTTCTTTAAGTAACATTAGTCTCATTCCAACCTATATCTGTTTTTCGTAATGCGTAACTTTTACCGATTTTGTTTGTTGAAAATTTTGTCAGCGCGATGTAGAATGAAGCTTCCCGCCGTCCTCCATCTTGGAACGTACGGGGAAAAACGTAAACAATAAATCAAATTGAATCGTGTCTACTTCAATATGTATGGCTCAATAGTTTGTATTTTTCTTTGTTTATGCAACTTTTGTCTTATTCCAAGCAAATCTTTTTTCGTAAGGCGTAACTGCTATCCATTTTGTTTGTTGAAAATTTTGTCAAGTCTGGCGGCACCTGCCGAATATCACAAATCGGAAAATTTCCAAAAAACACCGAGGGCGCGCAGAGCATGATGGGTAACATTAACTCCAATATCGCATTATCGATTTTCGGAAGTTGCCAATCCATGTGTATATAGGTCCGTGATAATGCATAGAAAAATAATTGTACATGTACTGTGATTTATTTAGAATTTCTACATACCAACTTTCATTTCTTATTAAAAATAACTTATTTCTGTGCTTTTTAAAGTATATTTGAATTTTCACTTTCCTTATAGTATATTGGACCTTTAAAATTTGGTGATTTTCTTAACATACTGTATTAAAAATGTTGCAAGGAACATATTTTAGGACTTCCAACAATTACCTTATGAATATTTACAAAAAAGCTAATTTGTATTGATAAATTTCAGCCAGATTGGGCAATAAAAGCTTGATTGGGTTTCTAAGCCTGATTGGCTTGATAAATTCTCTGCTTTGCAAATCCTGATAAATTATTTATATTCAGGGGAGGAGATTCCTCTGCTTTCATCAGTTTATGAATTTCGTCTTTATGAATTTTTAATTTCAAAATGTACTAAATCCGAGAATGAAAATGAAATATTACAAAGGCCTCCCATTAGCTTATCAACATAGAATTGAATTTATAACAATTCTGTGTTGTGAATAGCCTTTTGTTTTGTTTTAAAATCAATCAAAACTGTTTGGTCTTTCCTATAGACTCATATGTACATTGTATGTTTTAATAAAACATACATTGTACATATGAGTCTATAGGAAAGACTGAGTTTTCACCTGTTACCGAATGAAGAAATTGAACACCATCTCATAATCAGATTGGTTAACAGGCCAGAATGCCGTCACGGCAAAGCCAAGAATATGAAGGATTGAAAAAGATGATAAGTAAAATAGATAGCACATACATGCCAAGTTTTTCAGACACATTTCAGTGAGATTTGAATTTAAAGGTCTGGTGGAGAAATTGATCAGGAGATTTGGCATGTTTAGCAGCTTTACCTACGACAAATAAATGCTTGTGGAATAAGTTTGAGTGGACGTCGGATCATGACTGTGAATGCCTGTGGCAAAATGACTGCCATTGTTTGGTCAATTAACAGTTGTGGTTAATCTTGACATGTGCTAGAATCACATACAGAAAATACAATGTAATCTGAAAATGATTATTATTATATCATCTGTTTAAGGCAGAGGAACTGTATGCATGCAGCGTCTCAGATCTTGGACCACAAAACAAGAAGAGGCTTACAGTGGCTGGAAGAGACATATTTATTGTGAGAGCACATGAACAGATTTACGCTCTTGATTCATTCTGTTACCGTATGTATGATGCATTATGTAACTTTTAAATATTGCTTTTTTTCGTCACAAGTTAGCATCTATGAGTTCTTTATACTGTTACATGGGTGTGCTGATTTTTGTTAGTAACAGTCTTGTGGCTCTTGCCTTTTTTCTTCATTGAAAATCATGAATGGCATTAAAGATGTTGATTGCTTCAGCTATAAATGACCATTTTGGCATGATAAAAGATGGTTAATTGACAGCAAAGGTATATTATATTTAACGAATTTTGTTAATTTTAAGGGCAGAATGGCAGGAATAAATGGGCGGTAGAGCCGGACTGAAAATGGCAGGACAAAGCTGATGGCCATCTAATAGTAGAATAATCACTAGGAATCACTGTATATTTCATGTCAGAAATTTTTTTCTACTTGTAGAGCTGAAAAGGAGAATAAATGCCCTTTTATGCATAATTATTTCTTTCTTTTTCAGATGCTGGTGGGCCATTATACAACGGTGATATTGAGGTTAGATTTTGATTATATATGAACACTAGTATGATGTTTTGTAAAAATGGTAACTGGAGTAATTAAGTAGCTCTCTACACTGTTTACAAGAAAAACTGCACATGTTTTAAAACTAATCAATGTGTTGAAAGCATTTATACTGACTTTTGAAAATGGTCATGGCCATCTTATTTATTTTTGGTATGAGTGTCTGCCACTTATCCTGGAGGTTGTGGGTTCAAGCCTCACTGGGGTCACGACTGTACATCCTCATATGACACCAGTACTTGTTATTTCAGGAAGTGGACTCGAGAGTGACTTGATAAGCTTAAAGCTTTCTTCACAGCTGAAATAAATTAGCATAAACTAAGAGTACTCATTCAAAATTTACCAGCCGATAAGTGGATAGGGCAACTGCATTGACATGAAGACGGATAATTTCTGCTTATATATACAGAAAATCATTTTTCAATGCAAAACAAATGATACATATATATTGTGAGCAAGTATCACAGAATATGGTCATCTACTTATCACTAGAAAATTGCCTCTGTGGTCAAGTGGCAGAGTTTAAATCATTGTAACAGTGTAACCTCACATTGATTGATGGTCATGGGGTCGAGTTTCTTATGAAGGATTGGTGTCAAGACCTAAGTCAAAGCAAAAATATCATCACAAGAAATCACGTTTCCTGCATTTGCTGCATGAATAATTTACACGGTGAATGTTTATCATAGTGTCAACCCTAGCCATTATTGACTTTTGAGATTCTTCCTTTCTGAGCATATTTACTTTAGCTTGAATAGCTAAAATATGAAGCCTATCCTTGACTGCTAGGCATCAGGCAGATAGGTACATGATAACCAGTCCTTAACTAGCTGCATGGTCGCTCACCAACAGACCATGTCAGACTCGGAACAAACTTGTGCTTGGATTCAAACTCATACAACTTATTGAATTAATTTTGTTTTCAGGATCTGGGTGGTAGAACATGTATAAAATGCCCTTGGCACAGGTACAAAGTCTGTCTGGATACAGGACAAAATTATTACCAGGTAATTTCTTTTAGCTCACCTGAACACAAGGTGAGCTATAATGATTGTGGTCACTCTGTGTTTGTCCTCTGTTGTCAATAATTAGGTTGTACAAGCAATAGAAAGTGCAGTTTTTCATGAAATATGAAACTTGGTCAGGATGTTTGTCTTCAGGAACGCTAGGTTGGGATTAAAACTTGGTCAAGTGAGAAAACGGTAGGGTCAAAAACTAGGTCACCAGGTCTGATCATAGATAAACCTTGTGCACACGGCTGCATTTTGTACCCAATCATCATGAATGTTGGTCAGAATGTTTGTCTTGATTAATTCTAGCTTTAGTTTGAAACTGGGTCATGTTTGGCCAAAACCTAGGTCACCAGATCAGATCATAGAAAAACCTTGTGCATGCAATAGAGACTGCATTTTGTATACAATCATCATGAAGGTTTGTAGGAATATTTGTCTTCTCTCTTGAATTCTAGGTAGAGTTTGAAAGTTAGTATCGTGGGTAAAAAAAACTAAGTCACCAGATCAAAACATAAAAAAAGAGATCTGCCAGTTCTATCTTTCAAGTCTTTGGTACGATGGAGCTGAATATGGATATATGAATATGTGCTCCTGCACATGAAACAGGTGTTGTATCAATATGCTGTAGAGGCAGTTAGGCTTTGCAGGGGGGCAAGTGATGATGCCATTACAAACAGTCTGTACTGTTTATCATTTTTTCTGAGAACCTCTATGAACAAACAATGGTATTATACCATTCAAATTCACCGATGGACAGTGAAAGTTTACAAATTGAATAGTAAGCAGTGCAGATCATAATCACAAAAGCAGAATCAGGTACTGCCAGCAGAATGTGAACAAAAAACAATTGCTGTAATGTGCAAAAATTATTTTAGTGCTAATAGTTGCAATCAGTTCTTAGTTTCTTCTTCTCGATTATGAAATAATGTCTTACAACTTATATTAATTACTCTCGAGCCTCACTCCAGATAGATCAACCTTGAATAGTTTCAATATTTCTTTCACAACAGTCCGTAGATCCACACAATCTGCAGAAGCCGCCTCTGTGGACGGCGGGTGACGTGAGGCAGAGGACACATATGGTTACAGTGAGAGATGGAAATATCTATGTGAGACTTTCACCTTTTGACGGCACTCTGGACTCTGATCATCATAATGATAAAAAGAAAGAAAAATGAGGTAGCGAAGCTGTGATATGATGACAAAATATATATAAAATATTTAAAGTCCCCGCACACTTTTGAATTTTCTGATATAAATAAATATACTGATAGGATAATGATAATACCATGTTCTATTCACTCTAAAACAATGTTGACATATTCATTTCTTTTGTATTCAAGTTGTTTTTTCAACAAAAAGAGTTGCCAGGAAGCCTTTTTTAAAAGATTTTGGCAATATCATTTTAAAAAATATTACTCTATATTTCTTACATGTACATCTATTTAGAAAGTAAAGTTTAATAATAATGAATGTTTTTGGTACAAATAAAGGTCATTTCCGCCATTAAGACATCTTTCTTGGTAAAATAAGAGCTACTAGTAATATCCTGAGATTTTAAGGAACTATTTCAGGGTATGAAAGAAGGATGTAAAGTGGTTTGCTCCAGTTAAACTGTTATTATAGGAGTGTTATGTTTACGCTAACAAAATGACAGAAAGAAGAAAAAACATGTGTTGTTTATAGCAGCCAGCATGCCAGTTTTCTTCCTCGCCTCTGGAATTTTGTTCATGTTAAAATGAACATTGCTTTGCAAAAACCAATGTTGTGAATTTCAAATTATTTGTAAGTGCCAATAAATTGGTGTTTTGACTTCAGAAAAGTTTTTGTTTTTTTAAACTTTTTCTATGAAATTGAAGTTCTTTAAGTAAACAAACATATGAATCTATATCAGACTGAATTTCCTCTGTGTTTGAGCAGCGAAGGTCAGCTCGAAATCCCTAAACCTCTCACTGATTCAAGATCATGGGTTCAAGCCCCAGTACTGTTCTCTGAGAAGGTTGGCAGTTTCTAACGGAGAATGTACATAGTCAAGTACTGGTTCTTCCCAGGAATGAGGATAAGGTAAAGTGTCTGCTAGTAAGAAACTAAAATACTGTTGTTAAACTCATAAGAAAAACAAATTAGACTGCAGATAAATATAATTGTACATGTTGATCGTAATTTATATTATTTGTTTAACCAAAGGGTCTACTTTTTGAAAGCTCAACTCAGTTATATATCTGAAAGATATCTGGTGTCATGTTGACTGTAGGTTGTTGTATGTAACTATTAAATACAACATATACAGTACAATAAATGAGTTACTTTTCATATTAAATTGCATTTGAGCACATTGTGTGTTAGAATGGCACATTGTGTGTTAGAATGTAATTAAGCATTTAGTAATGATGATAATTTCAACTGCATAACTTTGTAGTCTTTAATTATCACAAACATTCTAGTCAGTGACAACACCACTGCAAAGTTTGTGATCATTAAAACAGGCATCTCGGATGAAAATCTAGGTCAAATATAAAGTTTGTGATCATTAAAACAGGCATCTCGGATGAAAATCTAGGTCAAATATGAGAAAAAACATGGTTA
Source organism: Saxidomus purpurata (assembly GCA_022818135.1). Classification (NCBI taxonomy): domain Eukaryota; kingdom Metazoa; phylum Mollusca; class Bivalvia; order Venerida; family Veneridae; genus Saxidomus; species Saxidomus purpurata. The sequence continues at coordinate 32,720,722 of JAFMSR010000005.1, read as the reverse complement.
TGGGTGGTAGTGTTTTCGTCGACCTCCCGGTTCGTCACCATGAGTTTTGTGTACAAAAGAGGTTGTGGTTTCGTCACTCTCATTTAATTGTATATCTAATTGTTAGTAACCTCCACGGTACGGAACATCTAACATCCATTATGAACACCTTTTTTCACCCAAATTAAGTAATTAGTTGACTATTATCAGTCACATAAATCAATTTGAATTTAAAAATGGATTGAGTTAAGGGAGTATTAGTGTCAAAATATTCAAAACAAGTTTTAGTTATAAAACTTTTATTCGGAAAATGACAAAAATAACATACTAATCAAACTATAAATAACAAACACACACTACAGCCATTATATCGAAAAAAAAAGACAAATAATTATTTAAATCTAATTTCGATGAGTCAAATACATTTTTTATTTTATATTAATAATTATTAAGATGTAAAATCGAATTTTAAACCGATAAATGAAATACGTTTTTTAATCAAATTTTGTGCAGTAAATGAAAATGGTATTCTCATTTAACTGTGCGAACTTTGATTGATCATTTGAGTAATTACCTTTAAGTAGGTGTGAAATCCTGTTGTTATATTTATCTTATACAAAACCTTGGTGAACTGGCAACATAAATCCTTAGTGACGAAACGGGGGGTCGACGAAACCACTGTACAAATACAACCTGCATTTAGAACAACTCACTGCCTTCAAACAACATCTCTTCTTAAACCACTTGGCCAATGTTGATGAAAGATGGCACAGATTTTCCTTGCTTGAAACTCTGTCAAAGATGTTTAAAGAATCCCATTCTATGCAGAACTCTGGTTGCTATCGCAACAAATAGGAAACATTTTTATGTTCTTCTTCTCTGGAGACTCCAGGCATATAGCTTAATTATTTAGCATGTAGCATTGCCTAGTGGACCTGTACCAAGATTTTTTCAAATCATGACCCCTGGATCAGAGTTGACCCCATCCTGGGGTCACTTAGTTTCACATACTGCAAGCTTGTATAGGGGAAACTGCAAAAATCTTTTTGTCTAAAACCGGAAGGCCCAGGGCTTAGAAAGTTGGCATGTAGCATCGTGAAGTGGACCTCTACGAATATTGTTTAAAACATGACCCCAGGGTCAAAATTGACCCATTGTGTGATGCGATTGTTAACCTTGTATTGTAGGGAATGGTAGTCATGTGAGCGATATAGGGCCATCTTAGCCTTATTTTTCTGTAATTTATATTGCTTTTTTGAAGAAGTGCAAAGTCTGTGAATATGGGGCGGACTTGGCTTTAATGTATTCAGTCTTCAGAGTAACTTCAAAAAATATTTAGCATTTTCTAATTTTAGGACATGACTATTTTGAAATTTCCCTAGTTTTGTGACACTGGAATACTTATTTCAACAGAAAAGTAGAATATATATTCTACGTTCCTGTTTCAATCGTATTTAACACATACATTTTAAATTGATACTCACGAGATATCGATATTTCTGTATTTCCTAGCAGCAGTTACTTCCCCTGACAATTGCATTACTGATCCCAGATCTTAATTCCAATCAGGTCCGGTACTAGAACTCAGGAAAGATCAATAGCATATAATACAGCACATATTATTTTTGCACATCATTTCTTGTGTCTCCATTTCGGAGAAAATGCGATACATAGGGATCGCTATGTCCCTCCGTCGGTGACACAAACTTAACGTTGGCTATAACTTTGCCATTTCTTAAGATTTCTTCATCAAACTTTACAATTGCATTGCTTATGACAAAGACGTCATGATGCCGCCAAATTTTGTTGGTGAAGGTCATATCTGACAGAGTTATGCCCCTTTTTTGTACTTCGATTTTGTAATAAAATTATTGTTTATTCTGACAAAGCGTAAGAGGGCGACACAATTAAGTGTTCTGGAAAAAAGTGATGTCTACACCAAGGGTATTTTGCATAGAAGATTAAAATTACACGGATCTGAGTTTTAATATAGGCCCTACCGTTACGTCGGTCAACGTCATATTATTCGGCCATGACACATTCAGATAACCGAACGATAGCCGCTTCATGCAACAACGTGGAAAAGATATACACTGCAAAAGATATACATTATATGTTTTCTTTGTATATTCATGATTGACACATTTTTCAAAATGTCATTCAAACTGAACAGTCTACATTGTACATGAAATGTGACACTGAAAAAAAACTTGTGTTGTTGTACATCATCTTTGCTAGTGTAACATAGCCTATCGTAGAATAATGTTTGCATTTATCAGTTTATCTAAACAATGGCCTCCTCCATTATGATAAATCACTGAATCTATGATTTATATATATTTATACAAGTATTTATCAGTCATTGACACGTTTAATTATGATAAACTTTACTTCGTAATTAGACTTTGAGTAATGGAAAACTGAAAACATTACGTTAGTATGTCCTGAACCTTACTTTCGTTTTATATTGATCTAGTTCGAGGTACACACTCTAATCATTTTTCGCGTATAGACCAGAGAAGCAATGTACCAAGTTTCAACACATAAGTTTTCACACCAGGTGGCACGGACAAAATTGATCGAGGTAGGGCGTTTTTTTCAGATTTATTGAAAAATTACTACAGCTTATGTCGTTACAGAAACGCCGCGGAACTCGGCAGGGTTCTACGCTGTTCAAAGCGTTTTGTTAATGCTGTTGTGTAACAATCCTCACCTCATGCTGTTTAGTTTTATATTGAATTGTAACATAGAATTGTGGTATTTACAGATTGTTTTGTAGACATCGTTATCATCGTTGTCTCTATCTTCTTGTTTTTTTTTTTCTTACAGAAAATGGCCTTTAGGGAAGATTTCGAACTGATCTATATATAGATGTAGCCTAAGAGAGATGTGGTTGACTGGCTCCATAGTATTAGTTCTAACAGCAGCTCTTGTAGGTATGACAACAAATCCGTCAGACTACACTGTTGCCATCGTAAACTGCGCATGCGCTCCGCTGGAAAAGACTTTTGATGTCATTCTTACTTTTGTGAACGCAGCTCTTGATTTCTTTGCATCGCCTATTTTTCTGTTCTCAAGAATTATCACGGGATTGATAGATTTATTCAAAGACCTATGTGTACGGATAGTAAGTTTACTGCTACACGTGATCCAGCATTGCGTCAGAAGTGTAGCCAGTGCTCTGGAAAGTCTAATGTATTACGCAGTAGATTTTACTTCAAAAGTTGTGACGTATTTTGGAATCTTCGATGGAATCATTACACCATTTGTTTCATTCAGCTACAAAGTCCGGAAATGGTGTAAAGTTGCACAGATGAAATTTGAATATCTTTTCCTTGACTTAATAGTTCAGACGTATGTCAAAGCATGTTTGTTTTATTTTGAGGAGATATGCTATTCTCTTCTTTCTTTTCCGTTTTTCGTTGTCAACAAGGGCACTGAAATGGCCCTTTTTATTCTCAAATATATAATAGCGTTACCATTCCAGTGCTTTTTGGAACTTCTGAAATATGTGCTATACAGTTTATTGCATCCTTACGTGTGTGTAGTGTATTCGTCCTGTACTGTCGGCATCTTTGTAATTTTGGTGCCAGTGCTAATGCACATGTGCAGGGTAAGAGACATCCGACCGCTGATACGATGGCTTTGCGCAGTTGCCATGAATACAGAATCAAGAAACAGAGTGTTACAAATTCTGCATAGAATGGCAAGTGAAAATGGAAGAGAAATTACTGAATCAGAAGATATTGGCGGAAGTGTCGAACAGGAAACGGAAACACGCGAAGAATGTGCTGTGTGTTATCAGACGGAGAGCCTCCTGAAAATAATTCCGTGCGGTCATAGAACAACATGTTACAAATGTTTGCAAGAAATAGAGAAAATAAACAATCGGTGTCCAATATGTAGGGAGCATATATTGTTTGTGGTATAGCACATTTACTCTAAGTTTTCAATCAGGGTCCGTGTTAAGACCGCGCTCAATATTAAGACAAAACATTTTAGATCCAGATTGCTCAAGCTCAGTTTCATAGTAAAAAGGTGTCGTAGTAAGATCGATTCCGTTTAAGACTACTTTTTAAAGGTCCGAAGAGGACGTTTACTACATATATAAAATATTAAAACACACGACGTGTCACAGTCACTGACAACTCTTGAAAATGGGAATGTTTGTTTATTAATACAAGGAATTTCAAAACTATAAAAACAAAGTTTTACAATGTAAATACAGTATTGGCAACAGCGGCAAACAATAACTAATGATTTATAAAAAAGAAAGTTTAAACACGATAATGAAGTCTTTAACATTGCCTTGCACTATTGGACATTGTGTTGACATATTTCTATCTTGCCTTGTACTGTCCGACATTGTGGTAGCATATTTCTATCTTGCCTTGCACTGTCCGACATTGTGTTGGCATACTTCTATCTTGCCTTGCACTGTCCGACATTATGTTGACATATTTCTATCATGGAAACATCTTTAGTTTAACTACAATAACTGGGTATGTCTCGCACGTTTTTTTCGGCGTTTAACGTTGTATACAAATAAGCTTCAAAATACAGGCACGATTCACTAAACCTTGTTTCAAAGATCAGCCTATTGGTTACAGTAATTTTAAAGCGATACCAGTATGCGTTGGTTTTTAATGAGTCACTGAATTTTAAAAATGTCGGTAACAAAATTGAATATAATCACGTAACATGTCGATGTTTTTTTAAGTAAGAAAGTCAGTTGGTTCTCGTTACTAGTATTTGAAGTCCATTGAACCAGTTGAAGATGTTTGAGTTAAACGCACTTCGAATAAATGACCAGGTGATAAAAATGAGTTTGACATAACAGAGCTTGAAATATCGAAGAGTACACTGTAGTTTGTGGTAACTGGTCCCTGACGTAAAATGTATTTGAATTTTACACTGCTAGCTGGCCATTCTGTACTGTTCATGACTTTCAGCTCTTCGACGCATAATTCTGAAAAAAAGTATATGTAGATCAAACGTGTATTTCATTTAGAAATTATTTGGTTGGATTAAGACGTCCACGGTCTCGAACTAGAATATCGAGAGATATTGATTTTGCAATTGTAACAAATTTTACAAATTGTACAATGTGAGTAGACTAATGTGATTATAATTGCTGCCAACACTTTTGCAGTGTTTCATACTGAATTACTTTCAGTGCGAATGTATCAAGAACCGGTTTGGTATGTGAATTGATTGTAGGTAAAGCGCTGGACCCCCACCCCTCCCCAAAAAAGTGTGGGAGGGGTATCTAAACTGGACATGTCGTCTATATCCGCATTTTACATTGTGACCTCAGACGAAAATATGCACTTACTGATGTTATCAAACATGAAAACATGTGATCTTAGTGTTGAAAGCAATTATTTCCGCAACTAACTTTAATGTTTTAAAGTAGGTGGTAATTAACACATGCCAAACAACAGTAAAACATAATTTATCAGTCCAATAAGCTGTTTATGAGTGAATTATATCGTATTTTCGGATATATTTTTTTATCCCAAAATGCTGTATCAAAAATATGAACGGAATGACTGAAGAACTATGTAAAGCCAGTAAATGTACGAGAACAGGCTTGTCCTAGAATTAGATCGTTGTAATTTACGTTAATGAGAAGTCGTTGTTTTCTTATAGTAATTATCTACCTTTGTACTATAGATGCCACCAATACAATTAGTGCAATACTGGACAAGATAATCACGCCAATTAGCCATGCCGGGAATCCTTTCTCATCATCCTGTACATAAATCTGTTTTGACCCTGTAAAATAAGAGGCAATGTATTTATTTGTATTATAGGGTCACCGCTTTTCAAAGGTCCAGTCATCAGGCTCTAGCGCTCTTCTATATCCCATGTATTTTTATACATCTATAATCATAATAAATAATAATAAATGACATTTTATAGAAGGTAACACGTAAAGATATAAAAGAACATTAACATACCTTAGTAAACATGGCCTTCTCTAAAAATTCCTAAAAAAAATAACGTATGTCAGACATATTTAAACATCACCAGAACAAAAACAGTGATCACATTTAGCAATCATTCACTGAACAAAAGAACACTTAAGGAAAATAGAAAAATAGGTGCTATTCAATAAAAAAACGAAACATGTCTGACCGCTGATCCTCCAGCAAGTGACATTCGTTTAAAGGTTTGACTGTACATGTTTAAATTACTGTAGAATACATTTCACACCTTACTTTATACAATGAACACATTATATTCTAAGTATACGGTTCTATAATTGTTTGTTTTTGTCTTTGCATTTCATCAATAAATGTTTTTTCAAAGATTTAAATCAATTCAGAGATTGACAAAAACGAATATTAACAGGTATATTGTTCCAAGTATGTGCACAAATATTTGTAAAAGAATTTTGCATGTAAATAAAAAGAATGAAAGATAAAATAAATGTGGAACAAAGTAATGCAAGCAAATACTTGATGTTTTTTATTAGCTCTATTGTGATCGCCGGGCGTGTGTCTTCCGTCGACACCGTGTGTGTACAATAGAGGCTGCATTTGTCAATAGATCTTTATGAAACTTTGTCAGAATGCTTGTCTTGATGAAATATAGGGAGGGTTAGATATGAATCATCTGGAGTTGAAAATTAGGTCACACGGTCAAATCAAAGCAACACATCGTCAACACTATATATAGAGGCCACATTTATTACCGAATCATCCTGTAAATTTGTCTTAATGCTTGTCTTGTCAATATCAAACAGAATGTTTGTGTTGATGATTTGTAGTTTTGGTCACATCGGGTCAAGTATACGGCCATCTTGGCCCTCTTGTATTTTATTTTCGGGAGTCATTTTTACCCCACAAATTGTAACTGCCATCTTTTTCAGCAAATACAATATAATCGATATGATGATCTGTAATGCTTGCTATTCAGTCAGTAACATTCAGTGTACATCCATTTGAAAAATTAGTGGTAGATTTGCAGATATAGAAGTGCGCAGTGTAAAGGCTATGAAACTATGATCTAATGTAAAGAATTCACGTCACCTGGCTAACTGCCCATCACCAGTTCTGTAGCACCAATGCAATAAATCTGACAGTTATATGTTTGGATAATTTTGTATTTTTATGGTTTCATTGTTGAAATATTTTAGAACACTCCTTAATTATATCCGAACACAAATAAAAAGAATGCGCCCTACGTATCATATCATGCACTCGGTAAATAGGAAAAGGACATTCGTTGTTATTCCACACGGTGTTCTGGTTTAGGTCTGCGTATACATTAGCAATGTTAAATCGGTCGTATCTGCTTTTTGACATTGGAATACAACGGTTAATTCCGAGGAGAACGTGTGAGCTAAGTCTCATGCTTTGTTGTTAAACTATACTTTCGTCAAGGTTCGTGCAGTAAAATATTTTATGTCGTCTTTTATGTCGTCTGCTAATGTAAGGCACTAGTATTGCATGCGGGTTTATTTGGCATTTTTCGACATATGTATGCCATAATAATAAAATTTTCATCCGTGTCTGCAACCCGATGGGAAATACGTGGTAAGACATTTGGGCTCCCTCGGGCCGTTCTGGTGATAACCTGAAGCTAAGCAGTTGCCGAGCGCAGCTAGGAAGAATTTTGATCTTCAATCGATGTAGAATGTTTGGGAAGAGTTTATGCCTGCAATTAATAAGTTGCGCTTCAGAAATATAGCCAAGAGTCAAAATAAATGATGCATCGCAGACATGTACAGTAGGGACTACTCTCTCCGAGGGCGTTGGCCAGGAGTCGTGTAAAAGATTTTGTTTCCGTCCGATAATATCCTTAGACCGGGTATAGGAGAGTAGATGTGTTGATTCTGATGTCGCTTAGTCAAAGCTCATTTGCGCATAGATACTTCGAAGCCCAATAGAAATCTTGGTCATGACTTTTACAGTACCTGGCCCCTATTGATTTAAAGGTCAGAGGTCATGGTCAATATACAGTGTATTATTTGCGTGTAGAATCTAGTCATGACCTGTCTTGTAGATGACCCGTGTTGAGTTTGAGGTAAGAGGTCATGGACACTATGAACTTTGGCTATTGAACAAATTATAATCAATAACTCAGCGTCGGTTCGGCCTAGAATGTAGATTTAGGCCTGACTTTGGTTTTTAGTTTAATCGCACTTTATTGTATATACTTAGACAAACAAATGCAGGTTACATTAACAGAAAGTATAAAAAACGGTTGGGTCAAAACATTATCGAGGGCCCTCCACATAACTTGGTAGGGCAGTTGGGTCCAGGCGATTGCAAACGTTACAAATGTTTGACAGAACATATTGCCTTCATATCTAGATATTTGTTGCCATAGAAACATTTCTAATGAATGTTATTTCCAGAAAAGCTTACCCTCTGGTTTCGCTGTCGTTGTGTTAGTTGATGCGATAACACCTCCTGAAAAAAAAGTTTGAAGAAATCATCACTTGCAGCAAGTAAGTAGGGAAATGACCAATCAGTAATAACTTATTTTCGGTCAATACAAGATTATGCTTTGTTCGTAAGATTTGAAAGCAAAATCATTTTAATTAAGTGCATATTAATGTTAAAATGGTTTGACGTTTATAGCGTAAAATAAACTTCGCAAGGTAACTGTTTTCGGAGGTCTTCAGCACAGGTTTGACTGTACTAATAAAAGCACGAGAGCATTGTACAAACGGTTCTGAGGTCTCATCCACAAATACAAGCTAACATAGTTGCTCTTATGGACGGACCTTTATAAAATTTGCTTCAAACCAAATAAAAAAAACAACAAATGGTTCTTAAAAGTACTTTGCTTTCAGACAACTAGCCTTGATATTTATCATCGTAAATATCAGAAAAAAAAGTTATGCCACTCTCTATAGTGACATAAAAGTTATCCTCCAGACTGTTTAGATAAATTAATTCTGCTTGTTATGTACATGTACTTAATATAAAATTATCATGCAACTTACCGAGAAAGACGTTTGCGAAATAAAACACTTTGTAAAAATGCCCTGGTGTGTAATGTGAGAGATCCATTTTCAAAATGTATTTACTATGTCTTAACACGTACTATCTGAAGCCTAAAACTTAAAGTACTGTACTTGCGAAATCATTTTCTTCCATATCATGTGATTTGTTACTAAATCCTGTTAATTAGTACATTCTGACAAAATGTGTTCACTAAAATTCTAACTTAAAGATTCACAGTCACCGTAAAAGTGTTTATTTTTCATTTATTTTTTGTGCGATTCCAGTTGCAATTTATTTATTTGTCAATATTTTTTCTATTCCATATGTCACTTTCAGTTGAATTCCAGTGTTCTGACTTAATTAAGTTTATCATGCAGTAACGACAGATGCCGACAAATAAAGCTCGCCACAAAAGAGCCTTATTATGTATAATATACAATGCTGCAGAAACTATCATTCCCCCTGCGGAGAGCTAATAACATATATTCTCTATATCTCAGTTGTTTTTCTTTCAGAACGAATAACATAATTATAGTACATTGTATACTTCCATATCGTCTGGCACTTTTAGTGACAAAGGCACTAAAATCCTATACACGACCTCTAAACGCTCCTCGCCAGTTTTGCTATTGACAAATATTCTGAATCATCCCGTGGTTTTGGCACTGAGCTCTACTCATTTCGGGTAATCAATGAGCTTGCATATTGTACTGTGTCTAATATTCGCGTAAGGCGATTGATTCGCACATGTAGAATGAAAAGAGACCCCAGTAATCTGATAATGTACAGATCGGTGGATTTGAAACTTTGTCAAACTGTTTAAGTACCAGTATAAGATTACCAAATAAAATACATGTATACAATGGTAGTTCATTATTGAATGACTGAATGTCCAAACGGTTAATCTGAACGCAACGTGAAACAAACTAAGTCTTGGTGTTAGGAAGAATTACATTTATAAGAGTAAGAACCTGATATTATACCCTGAAGGACAAAATACATGTTATTCTGAAATGCATTGCATTGCTAGTATAGAGTACAATGCATGTGCTTTTCCAAATAAATAAATGAATCATGATAATCAGCAGTTTTCCTTTTTTAATCAAAGAAGAAGACGCTTAATAATGAATTCCATAGGACATACTGGTTAACTTTGCTATATCCGATATTTAATGCATTCTTGTAACGAAATTTTGTTATACAAAATTTGATATTACGTATTTTCTGGCACTTTCTACCTACACATACTTAAGCCTTGAAGTAAAGACACGATCTAGTATCGAAATCTGGCATTTTTCTCTCTTCAAAATATTTGAGAGAAAAACATTTAAGATTCTGACATGTGCGTCTTTACTATTTTTCTCAAGTCCGTCATAATTCAGTCGCTCTGGTGGGACGGTGTAAGGGATGTCAATGTCCCTGAAGGTCTTGCCGTTCCCATTTTTGTTCAAGGTTACATTATGATGCAATGAAAAGAATTTCCGCTATTTGAAGACATTTAATTGGAATTATTCCTCTTCTTACAATTCACTGCGTTTTATGCCATTTCAAATTTTGAATAACTACCGCCGATTCATACGCACGCACATCATGCGTTTAGGCGGCTACGTCTCTGTAGAATACTCGAACATGTTCTATCAATTGATTTGAGCTACTTAATAGCCATGTTCGTGTTAGTCGTGACAACAAATGTCATTTCTGCAAATTCCAAACATATTACTTTTTTCATAATAAACACGTGCGACCATTGACTATATAGCGTCGTTATATGAGGTGTATACACGGTGCGAATTCTACAGTTTTATTGTACACGTTATTGGCACCAACATCATTGGCGTAAGGCAAAACCTGTGTAAACTCTTTGGTGTATGGTACTGTCGAGCGTAAATTTTGTTTTGTGAAAAGAGTTAGATTTCTCGACTTTTTATTTTTTATAGACGATGACGGAAAAAACAGCTCGCAATGTTTACATGTAAACGTTCAAACGTCACCCTCTCCTCTTGCAGTATATACGTGAAAAAATCAAAAACTGTTCCGGAAAAAAGTTCATTATAGTAAAAGAAAAACAACACAGTCCATGAGTTGATTAAAACAGTATTTGCCAACCGGTTTCGTTGTGTACGTTTCTAAGCAATTACACATATTTTTACGCCATATTTGCCCTGATGAGCAGGAAAAGCGAAACCGGTTGGCAAATAATGTTTTATTTAATGTTTTCGAGTGAATTATAGAGTTTTCTCAGTGAAATAAAGTGATAATCCACAGTTTTGAAACAGTGGATTACCATTTTTATTTTTCACGTTTTTGCAATCTTTAACCCGGTTTACGTCAAAAAGTATACAGAGCGTAATTAATGCTGGAAACCATGCGACGATGACGTCGTTAAAATGACGTCATTTGCGCTATGTTTTTGATGACGTTTCCGCGATTTTCGTTATTTTATAGAAACAAACTCAATAAAAGTAGAGTTTTAACCATAAAATAAACAGAAAAATTGTTGGTATCGGTGTAATATCACGTTAATTTTCACTCGTGAACACCAAAAGTTGTTATTTTCACTCGTGGCTGCGCCACTCGTGAAAATATCACTTTTGGTGCCCACTCGGTGAAATTATAACGTGATCTTACACCGAAACCAACAATTATCCTCTATTTAATCAACTCATGGACTGTGTTGTTTTACTTTTACTATATAGTCCTAAGGTTAAACCCTTGAATGCCGGAAAAGACAATATATATATATGTTACTCCTTTTCTTTTTTCAGTCTACCGGGTACTTCAGCGGTAAAATATGAAAGTTAAGATCCGGGGAAAATAAGATCATATTTTGTTAGCTTGGTTCTTAAATAAATGTAAAGAGACAAAACAAAGCCGGAAAAAGCATAATCCCGACCTCGAGCTCTAATATTAAATAATTGCAAAGCCCACATCTCGGTTCCTTACATTTTTTTACGGTAGGACTTGTTTGACTTTGTTTGAATTCTGAATTTATTAAAAAGTGTTTTAAATTCGGTAGTTGTCTTTTGCATTTAATGACTTTAGTATTGTTTATTATTTTTTCCATATTCTGATCATGTTTTAATATTTCCATGTTGGTTTTGATTATTCCAAACAATTCTCTGTTTTTTTAGATTGCACTTAGAAATGTATGGTAAAATTATTTCTTGTGACTTTTCTTTAACTTGAAGTAAGGTTGTTCTAGGAATTTGTAATGCTTTCCTTATACCTGTTTTTATTACCTCTTTCGGGAATTTTCTTTTAAGTAGGGTAGTGGCAAGTTTTTTTAGTCCAGTTTGTAATATGTTTTTGTCTGATACAATTGTACAGATTCTCCTTGCAAGTGAAAACGGAATATTAACTTTTGTATGTTTTGGATGACATGATTTAAAATTTAGATATTGTTTTGAATCAGTGCTTTTATAATATATGTCGGTGCTATAACCAGAGACAGACAGACCCAGGGACAGTCCCACCCAAGTCTCAACTACACTATAGGTGCCAACTCGCTTCAACCCGGAGGTTGCGGGATCGAGCCCCACTGGGGTCACGACCGTACCTTCTCATATGACCCCAGTACTGGTTTTTCCAGGAAGCGGACTCGAGAGTGACTCGATAAGCTACAAGCTTTCTTTACAATCGAGCTAAAAAAAGATACATTTTACCAGCAGGTGAATATACAGTTCACATGGGCTTACTACTTTTAAGTTGCCTTCAACAAATTAAAATTGCAATACAAAAAAGCGTCTATATATAGCAAACTCTGGCCTAACAGTTGCCATAGATACGAGTAGCCTTGTAGCTACAATCAACATTATATATAGCCTTTCTTCCAGTGACAAATGTTACAGATCAAAACCTAGCAGGGTGTCTTTACACATAGTTGCTTTGATTTTTTTGTCAAAAGCTAACAGAATGAAAACGGAAAAGTCCATAACGAAATGCCACCATTTTTATTCTAGCCCTGTTGGTCGCATATGTTCATCCTTTGTGACCAGTGTTGACAACATGTTATCGTGTGCGGTAAAAATTTATTTAAAAAGCGTACATTAACACCGTGTTCGAAATAGTTGTTAAAAGGGTACTATAGTATACTGAGAAAGAAAACTAGTCGGAAAAGGTAAACTCTTTATTGACGGGTGGTCGGCATACACAGGTTTTTATTTCTGTGACAGTTGAACGAATTAAATTGTTTAAAGTCCGACCGACCCTGGGATTTTCGCCGGGTGACCTTGCAAAGACCCCAGCATGACTCCCTGTGCCAGATGAATAATGTAATTGTTTTCTATGTGTTGGTTTTTATTCACAGCATGGTCTTTTTTCTGAGGTTGTCAATTACACTGGTTTGACAGTACAAATATAGTTCAGTTGCCATAGCACGCATACATTTCATCGAAAGATAAGCGTGTAATTAACTTGCTGACCCGTATTGTTATTGCTACTTGGATATATTTCCAGCTTCCATTATTATTAATAATTATTATTTTCTGCCAATATCCTCCAAGTTTCTTCTCCTGCCGCAATGAGTAATTACTTACTTGATTAGCGGTCAAAAATACCATTATGCAGTTTTACTAATATCACAATAACAGCATGGATGGGGTATGGGTAATCAATGTTATTGTTGCTCTGGAAATGCTCTAAAACACATGCCTAGTATGTATGCGAAAAAATGTCATTTATTTGTCAAAACATTCCTAGTAGGTCATCAGTTGTTATTTAGTAACTAATCTTTCGATTTGGCAGTAGAGTTTTGGTATGTCAAAATAGAAAAGCGCCGGAAATTTATCATAGTTTAGGAATATTTAAGAATTTCAAATTTGATCAGTCATTGCGACGCTTTAAAATTGTTTGAGAGAGGATTGGTAATGTCTAGCTTTTTAACAAAGCTTATTTTAAACTTTTTTGTAATTTTTAGAGTTTTTATCGGGCTAATACACTTAGATTGGTATTGCTGTGAATGAATTCACGTGATGTAAAACAAATCGTAGTAAAACTTTCTAAAATTACTACGCATAGATCTACACTCCACACAGTGATATACTAACCGGTATATCTCTCAAAAGTGAAATCTATTTCCTAAATATTTCCGTTAATTTCTACTGAAAATTCTTGATTTTAACTCTCTCTGTCTTCTGAAAAAATATTATAACATGTAGCATTTTTACTAAGCCCGCAGAATGAACTTGTCAAAAAGGGGAACGAATTTTGTATATATACTTAAAAGCTATTTTATCAGTATACTGTCAAACTTGTGAACAAAGACCACCGTTGGGAAGCTAAAATGTGTTTATTCACAGGTGTTTCTACTATAGATGAACAGTGCACTGTGATCTCCCTGTTGGTCTTTATTCGCAGGGTGATCTTCATTTCGAGGTGGTCTTTAACACAGGAGTGACTGTATCTACATATATCACATTAGTAATGGCAAAAAACTATAGATTCAAAGAAAATATATAGAACATAAGCGGATCCAAGAGCTTTTCTATGGCTGACCAGGGATTTCTGGGATTACCACCCTGACGATGTCATTGTGATTTCAAGAAAATAGCCTACCATTATATTTTGGAAATTCTTCAGGTTTCGGATTCCCTGAACAGACTTTTGGAACTTCATAAAAATGTTATCTACAGAATCAGATTAAAAATAATTGAATGAATGAAAAGAATAAGTTGGTATCATTGACAGTACAGTGACTACAAATGAAAGCAAAAGTCATTTTTCATTTAATTTAAATGAAGGCTAATATCTAGGAAGATTGGCTCGATATATCGGAGTTATTCTTCATCCAAATTAGAGGCCGCTGTAGAGATGGTCAAAACAGGATTCAATTAATCAAACATGTACAGTTGTAACTAATAGCCATCCTCGGTAACCCAGGCTATCCATTACCCACTGAATACGGTATAATACCGTATACTATATGACAGAATAGAAGCGACAGGCATTAACCGTGGATTCCGACGATGCAAATATAGTTGTAAATAAAACATGTAACATTTTGTTCAAGTTCAGTCAGTAGACTCATTATAGATCTAGCTCTATTAGATACAAGTCATGTAATCAACACGCAGTAATGTGTATACAAATCTTGAAAATGCACCATATTACTTTTCTTTAGTGTATGTTGGATTTTTTTTAAAACTCAGTTATGGTGTCGAAGTTGGACGAAAGGTGTCGACTTTATACGACAAAACCGGCCGAAAATATTCCTGTATAACTTTTAGTGCCGAAATACATTTGAACTAGCATGTAGTAACTCTGTGTTCTTGAAAAGCTATTTTAGATCCAGTTCTGTTGCTTGTCGAGTAAATTCGACATATAAATGAATAACCCAAAATACTTCTAAAAGTGTCAACATTACCCGAACTTTCTCTAGTCTTTTACTCGGGTTTTACTGTATTCTAAAATATTGATTTCCGCAAAACATCTGGCAAACAGAAAGTGAAATAGATCTGCATCTTTCGTCTTCATGGAAACTGCATTTGTTAAGAAATACATAGAATCTGTTATATTATAGAATCAATAAATAATCTTCCCAAATAATTTTTAAAATTATTAGCCAGCAGATGTTACTTTTTCACTGCAGTATATCGAAGGGAGCTCACTGCAAAGTCACTTCCGCAAGTATGGGTTAGTGTCAATTTCCGGAAAGTGTACAATTCAGTGAAGTTGTATTTGGAAATACTGTTTGAAAGGTTTTCATTTCGAAGGACAAGAAATTGTGCTATCGAATTCGGAGCAAAGGGATAGACTATCGAAATAGGTGACGGTCAAATGTTTATAAGATAAGAAAGATGTGTTTACATTGTGTATACTGTTCGAAAAAGGTGCCGACTGCAAGTCGTGTGATTATGAGTGTTTATCGCTGATAAACCATCGTGACCTACATGTACATGTGTGTGATGACTTTGATCAGTTAAAACTGTAGGCTTTGATGAAAAGTGGAGTTCAAGAAATTATTAAAAGCTCTAGACCGATAAAGGAAAATGAAACTTCAACATTGTCATTTCCTTGTTTGGGTAATATTTACCCTGTTGAGTTCGGTTAGTGCGTTAGATAATCCGTGTATACCTCGCATGTTTGGCGAAGATTCTTTCGTTTGCGTGTGCAACGCGACGTACTGTGATACATTAGAAAACAGTGGATCCGACCAACCTGATCCTTCAAACCCAATCCCGTACTGGAATGCAATCGTGACCACAAAAGCAGGGCTTCGGATGCAGAGGCGATCTGGATCTTTTGGAACTGTATTGCCGAATAAGTACGTCTTTACAGCTGGCAACACGACGAAGCAGACAATTCTCGGATTTGGCGGAGCTTTCACAGACGCGGCGACAATCACAATGAACAGTTTGTCGAAAGGTGCTCGTGCTAACGTCATCTCTTCTTACTTTTCGTCTGGTGGGAATGAATATAGTATAGGACGTATTCCGATGGCTAGTTGTGACTTTTCTAACCGTATATATTCATATGACGACACGAAAAACGATCTTACTCTTTCAAATTTTACTCTGGTTGAAGAAGATGTTTTATATAAGATTCCAGCTATCAAGGACGCTATGTCTGTAAGCAAAAGAAACATTTCCTTGTTTGGAAGCCCATGGAGCTCACCTTATTGGATGAAAACCAATAATAACATGACTGGGAAAGGTACAATTAAAGGTTCACCAGGAGGACAATATTACAAAGCGTGGGCGAACTATTTTGTGAAGTTTCTTCAGGCATATAAGGACCATAGCATAGGTATTTGGGGACTGACGGCTCAAAACGAACCGACCGACGGGATGATACAGGATTTTCCGTTTCAGTGCCTCGGCTGGACCCCAGAGTTACAAAGAGACTTCATTGCGAAAGACCTAGGCCCTGCCCTACATGCCAATGGATTTGGACATGTTAAATTGATGATTCTTGATGATCAGAGAGTATTCTTGCCTTACTGGCCGGACGTCGTTCTGAAAGATCCGAATGCTGCCAAATATGTTTCCGGAATTGCTGTCCATTGGTATGAAGACTTGATAGTTCCGACCGAGTTTTTAGATATTACTTATGATAAGTTTGGACAAGACTATTTTATTTTGAATACGGAGGCTTGTGAACAAGATTTAGTGAACAAAAACAACTCTGTTCGGCTTGGAAACTGGTATCGCGGTCAACATTACTTTTACGACATTATGCAAGATATTAAACATGGAGTTACAGGCTGGGTAGACTGGAATATGGCACTGAATATGGAAGGTGGACCAAACTGGGAAAACAACCGAGCCGATAGTCCCGTTATTGTGAACGCTGCGAAAGACGAATTCTATAAGCAACCAATGTTTTATGCATTAGGACATTTCAGTAAATTTGTAGAGCCGGGAATGAAAGTACTCCACCACGATACGAATGCTACGCAAGACACCGGTGTTGAAGCATTATTTTTCATCCGTGATGACAATTTTATTACTGCAAATTTTATCAACATCAACGAAGTAGGACTTAATATTACCGTAAGTGATCCATATGTGCCTATGAATGATTTCAACTTTGAAATTCCACCAAAAAGTTTTGTGACATTCCAATGGTTTAGACCATAAATTGGTTTCGCGAAACGTATCTTCACGTGTTCATTTTGTTAGACAAACTTATTAACTTGTTGTACAACAGCGCTTGTTAACTTGTTGTACAACAGCGCTGTTAACTTGTTGTACAACAGCGCTTGTAGATAGTATTATATACATATTTTTGTAACCTTTTAAAGCCACACAATAGGGCGGGGCTGTGTCCGAAGATATCATTATGCTAGGTACATTAGATAGAAGTATATTTTGTAATAAGTTGTTTGCATCAAAACAAACTTAGCCACCTGAAAATTGTAATTCATTTATAAACAATTAACTAATTCTTACGCACACAGTTGCTTCGTTTTCACAAGTAAAATGTTATGTCAGCTCCGCCTTTTTAAGTTGCTTTACAGTCGACATAGAGAGAGAGATTTTATTGCATCCATATAGGCTAAAAAGCCCGTGATGACATATACAATACATAATACAAGACATGCAGCAAACAGGTTTTTTGTATGCGTTGAATAAAAATGCCTGTTTTGTTGTACATCACAAAATACTATTTTTCAATATTTTCAGCTCTATAGGGGTTATTTTGTTGACTTGCACAATGATTTGAGACAAGCGTTGATCGTGTTATAAAATGTTGACTTCACAACTCAAACAGAGCTGCTATCACACAAAATAAGTCAAAGTCCATGGAATATCAATATATTACCGGTAATGTAACTAAACCAAGATTCTACAATACTACCGGTCAAATTGTCATTCAAATGACGGGCAAACTTTTATTAATTATATGCATTGTATAGATCTGCACCTTTAGTAAGTTTAAGCCCTTTATTTAAGGATGGGTGATTGTCTGTCGTCAGTCAACATTTTGTTTCAAAAGACATCTCCTCTGAAACTAATAAGTCAGTGTTGATGAAACTAGGTAGAGATGTTCCTTGCATGAAGCTCTACCAAAAGTGTTCACATAATTCTTTTTCATGCAGAACTCTGGTTGCTATGGCAACAGATATGAAAACTTTTAAAATCTTCTTTTCTGAAACAACAAGGCCTAGAGCTTAGATATTTAATGTTTAGCAAGGTCTAGTGGACCTCTTCAAAATTTTGTTCAAATCATGCCCTGGGGGTCAAAATTTACCCTGCCGCGTGGGTAACTTGGTATGGGGAAAACTTTAAAAATCTTTTTCTTAAAAACCACAAGGCTGAAGTTGGCATGTAACATTGTCTAGTGGTCATCTACCAACTTTGTACAAATCATGCCCCTGGGGTCGAAATTGACCACTTCCTTACGTAAGTGCATTTGTACTCAGGTGAGCCATATAGGGCCACCATGGCCCTTTTGTTGATATATTTAGCTCATTAGGATATAGGCACACCCTTTTTACGTTCCATTATTTGAAAATATAGTAACCGTGCATTAACAATTTTGGTTCTGGCTGCTCAGTTAAGAAAAGTTTAACTTGTATGTACAGATAGGCAGTCAATTTTTATAAGCCTGTAATCATTTATGAGGCCACATACAACGAAGAAACATTAAAACAAGTACATCTGTCCGTATTCTGTGTCAAAGCAAGGTACTGATAATTTGCCTCGGACATCTATTATCTCAAAACAAAGCAAATATTGATAGCGGCTAAAGTTGAACTGTACCGGTCAAGGCCTCCATTAATGCTCCAACTGATGTTGTGAACCTCACTACTCATCATTGGTAACAGGAATGATGACCAGTACGTGGAAAGATTATACCCCCACCATGAGACCCGGCTTGGCTGGACTGGGCTAAACGACGTGCTTGTTCTGAAATTATGCGATTTTTTAGACCGGGATTACAAATGGTAGTTTCCAGTCTATAGAAATACTTAAACCTCGGCCCTTCGACTTGGCCTTGTCAATTTTAACAAATTATTTATTTAGAGCTGACTTCTGCCATGTCGTATCGTTCTGGCGGGGATGCCAACACAAAAGAACAAACTCTTTTCTGTCTTGTTCTCGTCTTGGCGAGCCGGCCGGCACAAAACAAATACAGCACGAAACAGCGACAAACACGAAAATACAATAACAAAATAACGCGACAAAGAAAGAGCGCCAGTACAACAATAGCTATGTCGGACGGTCGCGTAGCGTCCTTTCGTCCTTTTCTTCATCGCCATGACAACATAACAAAGTGCGAGAAATACGGCAAACATGGCGAATATATAACAACACGACTTTGTATAGTGCTATCGTTGTCACAAGTCCGTGCGGGCACCAAACGAGACAACACGAGAATCTGTAACATCGTTATTTCGTGCGAAGTCAGGCTGACGTGCGCATTTTTGAATTGCACATTGTTATGCATGTATATTTAGTGCAGTAATTATCAGGTATGGCGCCAGTATGGAACGATTCCGGACATATTAAGTTGAAGTAATTCGGTTGCTAATTTACGAAACCTACCATTGGCTTCGCTGTTGTATATACATGAATTGTCTTGGTCTAGTACAATTAAGTAAATTGAATCATCACAGAAAGATAACTACTCTGCAAAGTAACTTGTCTAAAGTATAAGTTTGGTAATTGTAAACTTTTCACACGAATGAGAGTACTAGACAATGCCGGTCTCAATCCTTTACTATAATTATACATGTACTTTACTTGTTTTCTTTAGGTTTCAGCAGTTTTTCAGTTATGTACAAGCGGGCAGTTAACCTATACAACCAGCATTTTTGGGAAGGACCAGTACATTTGTTCTGAAGTACCACCCTACGCAAGAAACTTCCAACTTGCTCTAAGAGTAAGGACGGTGGCGGTAATCGAAACCCTAAACCCATCAGCCAGTGAGAGGTTGGCTTATTACAACTACCTCAATTTCTCCATTTAAAGTGGAATTATGGAATTAGTGTTATTTATAGTGCACCAATTTCAAATACTAATGCGGCATTACCATTAGTTTCACATTGCAACCAAAATTGTTTTATTAAACATCAAAATTTTTACTCTATTGCATCAAGCGCCATTGCAGACTTCGAGTCCGAAATACTATCTGGCCCACTAAAACTTAAAATGCAGACACATCTTTAAAAATAAGTTAATGCACTTCTTAAAAATAAGATGAAAACTATGCAAACTACGAGTTCACTTTAATTTATATACATGTACAATAATCAAATTAGTACGAGAAAACAGTATAAAAAACTGTCGTCGTTATAACCAAGTTGTCGCTGTGAAGTCTGTTGTTTGCTAGATGCGTTTCGCTAACCCGAAGGTATTTTAGCTTCGGTACCAGGTGAAAGTTACAAAACTTTTTGGCGGCATGTTGAAATTTATATGTCCAGGTAATTCTGGGTCTATAATTTTAATATCTTGTCCTTGTTCGCTGGTATTTACAACGTTTGCAACTACAGTATACTCCTCGTCCTTAAAGAAGAAAACTGCGTCAACATCCGGTTCTTTGGTAGTGTTAGATTCATGCAAGACTACTTTCGATCCCGCCGTAACATATTTACTGAAATGAGCCATGGCATAAAACATAGGCTGCTTATAAAATTCGTCTTTTTCTGCATTGACAATAATAGCACTATCGGCCCAGTTTTCCACTAAATTCGGTCCACCTTCCATGTTGAGCGCCATGTTCCAGTCTACCCAGCCAGAGACCCCATGTTTCAAATCCTGCATAATATCTGTGAAATAATGCTCTCCACGATACCAGTTTCCGAGCAAAACCGTTTTGTTTCTATTTAACCAGTCCTTTTCGTCTGCTTCCGTATTCAAAATGAAATAATCCTGTCCGAACTGACTGTACGTAAGGTCAAGGGCTGACGGTGGAACAAACAAATCCTCGTACCAGTGAACGGCTATTCCGGATATAAATCTTGCAGCTTTCGGGTCTTTCAATACAACTTCCGCCCAGTAAGGTAAAAATGCTCTCTGGTCATCTAAAATCATTAATTTCACATCTCCAAAACCGTTTGCTTCAAGAGCAGGTCCGAGATCTTTGGCTATGAAATCCCTCTGGAGCTCGGGTGTCCAACCTAAGCATTGAAACGGAAAATCTGTAATATCGCCGTCGCTTGGCTCATTCTGCGCTGTTAGGCCCCATATATCTATGCCATGATCTTTATAAGCTTTGAGAAATTTCACGAAATAGTTTGCCCATGTTTTATGATAAGCATCTCCAGGTACGCCCTTAAGTTTTCCTTTCCCAGTCATATTGTTGTTAGTTTTCATCCAAAACGGCGAACTCCAAGGACTGCCGAATAGTGATATGTTTCGTCTGCTGACCCTCATTGCGTCCTTGATCGCTGGAATTTTATAATTGATGTCCTCTGCAGAGAGACTAAAATTTACAAGTTTAAAATCTCCCACTGAATCGTCATACGAATAAACACTTTCAGAAAAGTCACAACTTGCCATTGGAATACGACCTATATTGTATCCGATTCCAGTTTCAGAGAAGTATGATTCTATAAGTTTGCTACGTGCTTTTGCTGATAGACTGTTCATGGTTATTGTCGCGGCGTCCGTAAAGGCACCACCAAATCCAAGAATCGTCTGTGCTGTCGTATTCCCAACTGTGAAAACGTATTTATTTTCTCGAACGTCGTCACCAAATGATCCGATTCGGTTGGCAAGCCGAAGACCATCCCTGGAAGTTACCGTTGCATAATAGTAATTATAAGGGTTAGCAGGTCCTGGTTCAAGGTTCTGCATCGTGTCGCAATAGGTGGCGTTGCAAACACACACTATAGAATCTTGATCGAACTTTTTCGCAACGCACGGCATATCACATAGTCCTCCTTGTAACAAAAAGAACAAAAGTGCGCACGTGAAAAACTGATTTAATTTAGCATCCATTCTAAGTCGTGGTCGATTTTTTCTTCTTCGAATTTTGGTTTAAATAACTACAATGTATATTTTACTTTCACATCGTGATATTCCGTGATTTTGAAGATGTAACCTTCACAATGCGACTAAAATGTAAGAGGGTCAATGCTAAACATACACGAAATAGCGATAACTGTCAACTGATAGTACATGTACCTGATGACCAAATTAAATAAAATGGCGCGTAGGATACTAGTATTCACGACTGTGGCTTTCACAATTGTATCAATCGTTTCATGTTTGAATACAATATCAGCAGGATCTGGAGCGTTCACTTGCGTCTCGCAGACTTTTGGCTCTTCTTCAAACGTATGCGTTTGTAACTCGACATATTGCGACACAGTTGAGCCAGACACTGTGTTGCCGGTTGGAAAGTTTGCAGTTTATGTTACGACAAAATCAGGTGACAGGTTTAATAAGTATGTTCTTTCTAGAAACAAATCTGTTATCGCAGAGCTGTTAACAGCCACAAAATCGAAAGAAACGGAATTAATATTTAAGATTGACACTGAAGACAAAAAGCAGACGATAGTCGGATTTGGCGGGACTTTTACAGACGCAAGCGGCATGAACATCGCTAGTCTTCCGAAGGACGCTCAGAAGCAGCTTATTGACACATATTTTGGACAAGATGGAATAGAGTACACCTTGGGGAGAATACCGATAGCAAGTAACGATATGTCAACAGATATATATTCTTATGATTTCACAGATGGTGACACAGGTTTGTCAAAATTTACGATAGCCGGATATGACCACGTGTACAAATTACCATACATAGACACAGCTGTGCTAGCTAGCAGACGAAACGTGTCTCTTTTCGCTAGTCCGTGGAGTTCTCCTGACTGGATGAAAACGAATGACAACATGGTCGGTTACGGCACAATAGTTGCTGGTATGTCCAAAGTATATGCTAACTATTTGGGCAGATTCCTTCAGGAATACGAGTCATTTATGTTCCATGGTAGATTGTGGGGAATAACACCACAGAGTGGACCAGCCCGAAGTTGCAGCAACAATAGTGAACCTGTCTACCAGTCTCTGTGCTGGACTGCTGAAAATATGAGCGACTGGATAGTAAAGGACTTGAAACCGTCTCTACGGGAATACGGATACGATCATGTGAAATTGTTGGTAATGGACGATAATAGGGATGCAATTTCTCATTGGGTGCAAGCGTTCAATAACACAGAAGCACGAAATGCAATTGACGGGTTCGCCGTGCAAGCTCACACCGATAGTGAAACCAGTCCAGAATTACTTTCAAAAACACATTTACAGTACCCGGACAAACTGATCATTGGATCAGAATTCTCCCTTCACAGAAAACCCGCAGTTGATTTGGGGAGCTGGGAGAGAGCCGAAACATTAGCACAAAGCATTTTCGAAGATTTAGAAAATTACGTTTCGGGATATACACATTATAATCTAGCATTAAACACCTCTGGTGGACCAAGTTGGATTAACAACAATGCAGACTGTCCTATCATTGTTGATTCCGCGAAGAAAGTATTTTACAAACAGCCTATGTTTTACATTATGGGTCATTTCAGTAAATTCATTCCTCCAGGTTCAGTTGCCGTAGAATTGAAGTTTGACGGCGCAGTTATTTCGGCATCTACACCGGCTGTTGCTTTTCAACGTCCAGATGGGTCTATTGCAGTTATCATAGCAAATCTGTCCGAGGAAGAAGTGGCGGTCAGGCTTGTTGACGGGCCGTTTGTGGCACAATACAAAATGAACCCGTCATCTATACAGACTTTCATATGGTGGAACAATTAGTTTGGTCGTACGTGACCAATAATGGGGCCCTGCATGGTGGGGTTATCAATTTGACATGGTCTGTACTCGACTACAACTGAATCTTCTGGCAATGCTACTAGATTGATTTTAATATTTATTAAATTAGATGCCACATGGCAATGCGTTTCTCGACATGAATTTAGCGACACTGGAAGGTGTCCATAATCTCACTATACTGTAATCTGAAAGTATTAGTGCTCCTTACACAAACTATTAACCACTCTTCACCATACTGCCAATATTTCTTGTGCTGATCTTGATCAAATATAAGAAATGTATAGATAATTTACAATGTATTTGAAAACATTTGAATTCATTGATGTATTACTAAATTAATGATTCTGTCTGCATTATATCTCTATATATTGAAATCTTAGCAGAGAGAGATAGAGCTTAATACACACTGTATAATTTAAGTATAACTTGTGACTTTATGTACATATTTATGTAGTATATGCTAATTCAAAGTGACTTATTGGTCCATTGGGCCGGGTGTATTTTGTATGTATTTGTACTATCTTGTTTTGTAACAATGTTTACACATGTCACTATAATAAATAATTTACTTACTTACTTACTTACTATAAGGTTTTTCAATTCATATGCATTTTAATTGCACGCATCATCGATGGTGTGATGTTTTCCCTGCTTTATTCCTTCGGCTTGTACATCTTTCAATTTAGACAGTACCATTAATACTTCAGAGGAGTGTTCCCGTAAATAGATTAAATAGCAGAGCAGATTAAACACATTGCATAGGTGTGCATTATTGGCCATGATCTATCCTGGTAGAATAACATAATCACACGCTGCCAGCACAGTGATTATGAGGTTGGAAAACAACAGGGAAACAATATAGGTTTAAGTGGAGAAACAGGAAAGTCTCATGTTTACAAGGACCATCACGAACAGCTTAATCTATGGTTGATTAATTACAGGCTTTTGTACAAGCTTAAAAACAGTAGTTTACTCCAGTTCCAATATTTTATTACTCCCTCAGCACATTAACAGTTCACAAAACAAACAAAATGCTTTATAACAACTCTTTGTAACATATGTATGCCATTCCAGCATTTTTAAATATCATGGTCACCATTGTACACTGACTTTGTATGATATGTCTGTACATGGAACAGGCTAGCAGGCTACAGGATTACCACTTGAGTAAGTAACTAAGTGGCAATGCGCATATTTTTACTCCTACATCCAATTTACAATATTATTGTTTTTTCACCACACACTGGGTGTGAAAGATTCTACCCAGGCTGTTCCAGGAAGTCAAACATATACTTTTTTTTTTTTTTTTTTTTTTTGTTTTTTTTTTTTTGGGTTTTTTTTTTTTTTTTTTTTTTTTTTTTTTTTTTTTTTTTTTTTTTTTTTTTTTTTTTTTTTTTTTTTTTTTTTTTTTTTTTTTTTTTTTTTTTTTTTTTGGGGGGGTTTTTTTTTTTTTTTTTTTTTTTTTTTTTTTTTTTTTTTTTTTTTTTTTTTTTTTTTTTTTTTAAAATTTTTTTTTTTTTTTTTTTTTTTTTTTTTTTTTTAAATTTCTTTTTATTTGGGGGGGGGGGGGGTTATTTTTTTTGTGTGGGAATAGTATACCTTACTGGTTCCCATCAGCAACTAGTCAACTCTTAAACAAATTGGCCAAATAGTTTTCCTGTGTCATACTGAATCCTGTAATATATTAACTTTGCCTTCAACCACAAAAAGTATTCTGAAAATTTCTTTATCATTTAAACAGATATTTGAATAAATATATTTAGACAGGATGTAACATCATTTTCCTTTCTTTTTCTTATTTTTCTTCCCCTGTTTTTGCGCCGACTGGTCTTGTGTATCTGGAACATTTTTCAACATTGCATGTCCTGTTGATTTTATATGTTCAAATAGTTTAGATCTTGATGGAAACTCAGCACCACATATACTGCAAGCACCCTGAAAAAAAGATACAGATAAAGCTACTAAAAACATAAGAAAAAACATACAGTAAACTCTGTACATGTTTATAACAATGCCAGATATAGCGAAATTCCAGATATAACAAACATTTTTTCTTCCTTAATAAATATTAAAATGCTATATGGATATAACATACGCTGGATATAAAGAACAAATTTAAAAGGTCCAAAGGGGTTTGTTATATGCAGAGTTTACTGTATACACTGCAGTAGTAGCATTGCTCCTCAGATTTGTCAAATGTTGGCAGTTTGAAACATTTTTCTAAATAAAATTAAGTCTGTGATTAATACAAACTCTGGACAAAGACCATCCTCAAAATAAAGACCAACATGGACAAAACAATGCCCTATTTGTCGGTAGTATAAACATCTGTCATTTAGTAGGATACTGTTCCCTACACTTTTTCATGAATAAGATTTACACTGCTTGCAAAAACAGAATCATTTGCCATCAGCAGGGCAAGATTTAAGATTAATATATACACTTACTGGTTTCTGATTTGGAGCTGGCTTGTTGCTTTCTTTCTTCTTCTTTCTATTCTGTTTTTCTGAAGTCTCTTCAGAAGGAATATTTTCTTGTTCTCCCTTCAAAGCATCTGTTGTATTGTTTGAATAAACAGTCTGACCTGAGATGTCTATTTCAGTAAGTCTATCACACACTCCCTCTATATTGTCTGTATTCTTCACAGATTCTCCCTTTTCCGTATCTGATTCAGACTTTTGAGTATCATTATCATTGATTTCAATGTTTACTTCTGTTTCTAAATCACCATTTACTGCTATATCCTGATAAACACAAAAGATTCATGATATTTGTTATAATGGTGTCTTCCAAACAATCTGATTAACTCTTATAAATAACTAACCCTGCTAAATATTTAAAATGAAATTCTCTTTTTAATTAGCATTTTGATTGAAAGCTTTTGCTCATTTGGTCAGTGCCTATAACTACATATATTAGACAGATCAAGTAAGGCAGCAGGGCCCACCACAGACGGTCTATCAGATGTACCAGCTAGTCTGGATCCATACAGATAGGCTGGCATTCACACTACATGGCTCCTACCTAGTTTCTGTTATGTATTATATTTTATATCTCAGTCTTTGCCTTAGTTACTGAAAACTTAAAAATTTAAACAAATGTACCTCTTCATCTTCAGAATCTAGTAAAAATCTGTTCTTCTTTTCACGTCTTTTATCTCTCTTTGATTTACTACAACAAGAAAGTGTATACATGTATTGTATTAACAGTTTGATAAAGAAGGAGGGCCATCATGGCCCTATATTGCTCACCTGAGTACAAATGCAACCTGTTGCTATGGTACATCAGTGGTTCTTGGTAATTTTTTTGCAATTGGAACTCTTTGGAAGATAGGTTTCTATCATAACTCTAAATAAGGACAAGGCCCCCCTAAGGCATGGTCACTTTTGACCCCAGGGGCATGATTTGAACAAACTTAGTAGAGGTCCACTAGACAATGCTATATACTAAATATCTTAACTCTAGGCCGTGAGTTTATTGAAACCATAACTGTAATTCAAGTGACCCCAGACAGGGTAAATTGATTTACAAAGGGGTCAGCAATTTGAACAGGTTAATCATGGTAGATGTCCAAAGAAAGCTATACTGCTAGTACTGCAAAATATCTAAGCATTTATAGCCTACATACGTATTATCATCAGTCTAAGAAGATATTGCACCTGAAAACAATTTTTTTCCTTATTTGATGCCATAACAACCAGAGTTCAGCATAGAATGAATTATTTGCAGCACTTTTGTACAGATTGATGGAAGGAAAAAAACAAAACGCCTGTCAAATTTCATCAACATGCCTATGGTCAGAGGAGAAGTTGTTTTTGGTTAAGATGACTTAACAGACTGACAACGGTCCTAATCCCATCAAGTCCCTAGAACAGCTCACCAGGCACAAAATGGTAAACATTTGATTGTTAAGGAACAAACACTATTTTTACAAAATACTGTTAACATTTGGATCCCGGGAACAAATTTCATTTTTTTATTCTTGGGTAACAACACTGCTGAGACAGAACTTAAGTCAATTACAGACAGGCAGTTTACATAACCATCTTTCCTCAGAAAGACCAGTACTGTATTACCACCCTCCATAGGAAACTACCAACTTTCTTGCACAGAGAATCCAGTTGGTAGCAGGCCTTGAACCCATGACTCTCATTCAGTCAGTGAGGGGATAAAGTGATTTCAAATCAGCAACTCTAACCTCTTAATCATGATAGCTGTCAAAAGAAATTTCTATTACCTATTTGTTAATAGTGGTATTTTCTTCTGTATTTATATCACAGCCTATATTCTTCTGCATTATCAACAGTCTTACTCATATTGGCAGCCATGAAAACAAATTTCTTTTCCTTATACTGAACTGTTAACTTTAGAAAACCTTAAGGTAACATGCAATTTACCAGCTTAGGGAAGAAGTAAAGATACAAATTAATCTTCTGTGTCATAACAAGCAAAGGAAAGTCAACTTACCAGCAGAATGCCTTAACAAAGGTATTTCTTTCAGTACCAGTTATGGAGAACATCTGCATAAATAGTTAACAAATGCGGGAAAATCTATCTTACACCCCAACCTGCCCAATTGTTCACTGTGTATACTTGGTTCATATAAAATATCCGACGGTTCGAAGGTTCGATCCAGGTCAAAACAGTTTTCCCAGTAGTCTTTTTTGCCTCCTTCCTTTTGGATACTTTTATTTTTCAATTACTATATTTTCTATTTTTTTTTAGAACCTCATGCTTATGTAAGAAACTATTACTCTTAATCCCATCATGTTTCACTATAACTGTCAACAAAGGAATAAAATTTTATACACTTGTTACAGCAGAAATACTTAATAAGCTGTGACTGTGTAGAATAGATGTTGAATGGTAGGGTTCTAAGAAAAGGTTTGTCACAAAGCCCATGATAATCAAAAATGCATACAAGGTAATGAATACAAACAAAACCTGAAACAGAAGCTATAAAATGTATGGGTTCTTGGATATACAACACCTTGTATAAAAAATGCAATTCTCTGCATTTTTCTGTTAGCCAATCCTTTTTTATTCTGTTTCTTTGAAAACCAATACTTATTAACAAGTGAGCATAGACCTTATCTTACCATGCTCTGTTTTAAAATACCATAAAGTTACACAATGCATGTGATACCCATCATTTTGTCAAGTTATGCATTAAAGCACAATACTTGGACAAAACCCACCTTTCTGATCCGATGACCACCTTTTGGTGCCTACCAACTTGTATATTTCCAATGACAAGAACCACACCAAAGTCTCATTGGTGAGAAGTGCACTTACCACTGTCCTTATTGACAATTTTTGTTGACATTCTTCTCATAATCTTAAAACCCATTTTTTCCCTTAGAACTTATTAAAGAGAATTACAAATGTTTCTGCTTGGCTTCCTCTAAAAACTACTTGATACCAGTTCCATTTTAAATAGATCACAATGTAAACAATTCACCTTTGAGGTGCATCATTTTCCTCCACTTCTGCTTCATCTAGAAAGTCAGCTGTCAATCTGTCTGGAGCTCCACCGCCTTCTTCATCAAGCCCTGCCTGTTCTTCAGCCATATGAGCTTTTATGATAGCCACTAAATCTCTATGCTTCTTAGATTTCTCGTGATTCTTGTATCTAAATATGAAAATGCAAAGACCTCAGTTTTCACTGTATGGAATTAGGTACAATTTCATCACCTTTATTTAAAAAGGTAAAAAAATTAAAATCCACTGAATTTTGTTAAGTGTGGATTATAAAACCAGATTTTATAGTTTCTTTTTTCAATCTCTAGCCACCAAGTTGTTTGGTAAGCTGGAACCATTTGAGGATGTTCAATACCAGAATACTTTTAGCCCAGGTAAGTGAAATTTAATCAGGTGATTCATAACAAGAAATCTTGTAACGTCGTCAGACAGATGATGTCTGGTCTGTACGGAGGATGGACTTCCGATGATGGTAAAAGCTCAACAGGAGCACGCTAGAAAACCCATCTCCAGAAAGGTATGAGTGAAAGACTACAATCTTGTATCTAGTAC
Organism: Saxidomus purpurata; assembly: GCA_022818135.1. Taxonomy (NCBI): domain Eukaryota; kingdom Metazoa; phylum Mollusca; class Bivalvia; order Venerida; family Veneridae; genus Saxidomus; species Saxidomus purpurata. The sequence continues at coordinate 32,690,532 of JAFMSR010000005.1, read as the reverse complement.
AAGGAAATCAAATATATTACTACAAAAACTGTTAAAATGCTAAATTGCTTTAAATTAAGTATCTGTACATAAATTTATTTTAACATCTTACGATTTCTCATTTTTAAACATTCTATCACAGGCTACACAGTACAGATCATCATAGTAAGCTTCCTCTTGCTCGTCTTCATCCTCCTCCTCATTACCTGTAATAAACAGCTACTATTAAACCTTTTATTTATACCTGGAGAAAAAACAATGTTTGACCTCACAACAGTAAGGATCAACCTGAGCTGATACATTTGCACAGCCTCATCTGAATCCATTCAACATTTGAGTACCCATATACAGTTAACTCCATTTATAATGAACATCTTAGGCACCATTTAAATTTGTTACTAATATTTGAAGTCAAGGTCATAGGGACCTCAACCTCAAACATACTAGTTTTGTCAAAATATATCATTCCAAACTTAGGGTAAAATATCAACAAACTTGGTAGAGGACTACTCCAAATTGCTACAAACCAAATATCTAAGCCATAGGCCTTGAAGTTTCTGACAAGAAAGTCATAGCAACCAGTGAACTAGAAATTGAATTCTTTCAATAATTTTTTAAGAAGACCATCAAATGACATTTGTACAAAGTTTTGAGGAAATTAACAAAGTTATTTAAGAGATGATGTTTGATATTTCTTTCTGATGAACATGCTTTAAGAGATTCTTTACATTTCATAAAAATAAAGATGATCTAGTAAACAAAACCAATACTGTATGTTTACAAAGCATCTTGAACAAAGACCATACTAAAAGCTAAAATAATGTCTATTAAATAAGCAGTAGACATACTTTCACTTTCTCCTCCAAACTGTTTATCATATTTAGCCTCAAGTTCTTTATAATGATCCTCAAGATGTGATGCCGACGACCATTCTGCCTCTTTGTAATTCTCCATTTTCCTGTAACAAAGATACAGTCAAATCTGTCATAACCGGCTAGCCAAGAGATACATCTACAGTTGTCACTTAAAGTACAGGGCTGATTCATACAGGTGTATTAATACATGTCCTCGGGTTATACACAGGAGCACAATTACAAGTAGCTCTTATTTTACCAAGAAAGATGTTTGACTGGCGAAAAATGAACTTCATTTGTACCAAAATTGTTCTTAACATTGCTTTTTAAAACAATAAGCACATGTTAGAAATATAGCGCAGTATCTTTTCCAATGATATTGAAAAAAAAGGTTTTCTGGCAACTCTTTTTTTGTGAAGAAATGAAAAGAAAGGCATATGTAAACATTGTTTATGAGTGAACAGAACATGGTTTTATCATTATCCTACTAGTAAAATGAGTTTTTCTATATCAGTTAATTCAAAATGATCCATGAACTTTACAGAAATAGCCTCAAATTGCATATAACCCACTAATATTAAGAAATGTGCTAACACAAATTTATGTTAGATGAATGACAAGTAAAGAAACAGCTTACTTTCTTCCCTCTTCCAGATGTTGTTGTCTTTTCTCCTCTGCCTTCTTTTTGATTTCCTCAGCTCTCTCCTCCAACTTTTTCTGAAAAACGTGAAATGTATATTAATATGCAAAATTTGTGTTAAAAGTATCAAACAAGTTCATTTTTTCATACTCATAGTGTTCACTATGAAACTTCACCTTTTCTAAAAAATAACATTTCTGTTGGCACATGAATACATGGACTTCACATCTGCTTTCTAAAGCTGTTCATGGAAAACTAAATTTGTTGTTTACCTCATAATCCATAAAAAATTCATGAATATTAAGGTTTTCACAATCTACTGTTTGTCATGAAACTTAAACTTTCTAATACAGTAGTAAGAAACAAACATTATTTTAAATAGTGATTTGAAATCCAAGTTTTCCTGTGTGATGGTCAGAAAACCTATCTATGGTTGACAACTGTTCATAAATCAATGCACTGTGGTCAGTATTCTCTGTTATGTCACACAACTTTCAGGAATAAAATATCATGTAGATAATAACACAGGTGCTGATATTTGTATCATAAATCACCCTAGAAAGAGACTTGGGCAGAAATCTCCTAAAGTTACAAAAAAAACTTTTATTAAGGCAAAAGGCTCCTTCATTCTGTTGTCTAGACGCCAGTGTGAACAAGATCAAGAAAATAATGTTACCTTGTATTCCTGGACCCTTTTATCTCTCTTTTTCACATATTTGACTAAAGCCTGAAAAGTATGAAATTACAATAATGTATTGCTTGCATGTGGCATGCTAAGTAGTTCCAAGAAGTTACATTTCCATATATTTAGAGTTCTGGCATTGTCATTGCAAATCTTATTGTCCTCTAGAATAACATTGCAAGATTCTTAAAATATTACTGTGTCCTCTATAATTCATAAAATGTTTAATTAATGAGCCATACTGACAATAGTAATTACCCGGTACTATAAAATAACAAGAGGGCCATGATGGTCCTGTATCGCTCACCTGAATACCACTCTTGTTCCCTAATGGGTGTGGTCAATTTTGAACCAAGAGGCATGATTTGAACAAAGTAGGTGAAAGACCACCAGACAATGTTACATACCAAATAGGTTTTCCTATATACATCTTTGTAAAACAAGTGACCTCCTTAGCTTGGCCAATATTGACCACAGGGGTCTTGATTTGAACAAACTTTAAAGAAGTCTACTAGGCAATGCTACATGCTAAATATCTAAGCTCTAGGCCCTGTGGTGTCAGAGAAGAAGATTTTTAAAGTTTTTCCTGTATAAGCTTATGTAAAATCAAGTGACCCCCTGGAGGGGTCAATTTTGACCTGGGGGTCATAATTTGAACAATCTTAGTAGCGGTCCACTAGGCAATGCTACATGCCAAATATCTCAGCTCTAGGCCCTGTGGTTTCAGAGAATAGGATTTTTAAAGTTTATCCAATATGTAAAACAAAATGACCCCCGTGTGGGGGTTCTCGAACAATAGAGTGACCACTTAAGTAACAAAAGAATGACCACTTAAGGGACAAAAGACAGAATGAAGACAATAGATTTCTATTGTCTTAGGCCACACCTCCTACCACCTAAGGTACCCAGCATGCGTGCGGACGGACAGACGGACGGAATGCGATCCTAATAGCTCACTCTGTCCCTTTGTGACAGGTGAGCTAAAAATAAACCTGCTTAATGACGGCACAGAAGGCCTAACCAAAGTACTGTGGCACACATGGGAAATATTTAAATTTGTACCTTGTAAATACAGTACAAGCAAGCTCTCATCATACACTTCTGTTATCAAAGGACTCGTGAAATAGACGATTAAATGGCTAAATAAAACTTTTCTGTGTCTTTTTTTCACATAAACTATTTTTAATTTGTTTACCCTGATTTCTTCGTTTCTCTCTTTCTTAGCAGCATCTCTGAGCTTCTTGTTTTCTGCCTCCATCAGTCTGCGTACCCTTCGCTCTGGTGCTTCTCTTGTGTCGTATTTCTCCACCCATACATATGACCTGGCAGTACAGTAACTCTCCCAGTGATCGTAGAATGGCTTCACAACCTGTCAACAGCAAACCTTGTGTTACCTTAAATCTGCTAAATTTCTTAGATGGATTTGTCAATTTTTTAAATTTTGACAGTAGCATTACATGTTCAAAGCACATGTCCGCTCATTGTAAATTGACTCACACATAGAATACAGTGCAGATCATGATCCCACTTCACACATGGCAAGGCAGGATCACTTGCTACTTGCAGCGTGAAATCAAGTTACAAGAATATCAAATCTTCTATTTATGAATATAAGTTTCAAACATACTATTTTAGTAACATTTTAAAGGCAGGATAACATTACAGCTAAAGAAGGCCTGAAATACAAAGAAATTAAATTCTACAGACCTCTTCAAAGTTAGATTTTGTGTCTCCAAAGTCATACAGAACAAAATCTTCCTCTTCCATGAACTGTCGGTCTTCTTCTGCTAAAGTTTTAAACACTTCATCATACACAGCATAAAATCCCTGTAAACATAGAAAAGTGTTATCTTTTTTAGAAAGGACAATGTTACAGACCAATGAAAGACACAAACATACTTTGAATAACCTTTTTCAGAAAATATACATATATGCAGCATCATGTTTATTTCAGTTTCACTGTAGACCATATCTTAATTAATATGAATCTGTCAGTAGATAATTTTCACTGTATTACCAGACATTGGGTCTTCCAAGAATCTCAGTGTTTATGGCGCCAGATTTAAACTGCTGGGGACATGAACAGAGGTTGTCAGTACGTGCAAATCTCAAGCATCATACCAATAAAACATTCCATTCCTATTTTTCTACCTTATAATGAACATAATCATTATTCCTCTGAAAGCTCTTTTTCTTAATAAAGACCAGAAAGCAGTCATGGGCTGGTGCAACCATATATATATATTTCAATACAGTCAATTCTGGCATTGGGACCAGTTCCTTTAAGCAACAACCTGGCATATGAAACCACTTTATATTCCTCCAATGTTAGTTAAGATGATAGAAATTTATCCTGAGTTAAGAGACCATCTATCTGAAGAGACGATAATTTTGCTTCCCCTGTGTGGTCATTTAATACAGGTTAACTGTACTTGACTAATATACTGTATTCAGATTTTTAAATTTTCTGTTTGTTCTGCTGTGTGATAGAAGTACATGTTGTTTACCTCTTTATCATCTCCAAAGCCTGTATAGCAAGATGAGTTGAAGTATTGGAACACATCCAGGCAGTTGTCCTCATACTTATCACCATGGCCAAGTCCTGGAGAAACACACATGTTAATCTTTTTGAATTTCTATAGTAAACTTTAACTTGCAATGTCTTACACTGTATCTACCGGGTAATATTGCTAAATCAAATAGTGTTTTTCTCCAAAATAACCAGAGCACAAGTGGAGATAAAGAAAATCACACATAGATCATATAATCATCACCCCATAAAATTACAAGATAGAACAGCAAAAATAAATTTAATCCCAAACACAATGATAGTATTATCGGATAAATGCCTCTGAAACAGTAACATGTCATTCAAATCATCGAAAGAAGTGTCCTTCAATTTGTTGAATAATTTTCTTCCTTCTAGTTTCTAAAATATTGATTTAATTCTAAAGGATAATGAAAATGCATGTGTAGTTTTGTTACCTCATAGACTTTACAAATGAGAAGACTGTTTTGTTTTGGGGTTTATTGTCCATTTATATAATACTTCAATTATTTTCAGTTTATCTCACTATCCATTCCATGGACTCTCATCCTCTGCAGAATTAAATTGACATTTCAATTTCACTTCTTTGTAAGAACCCTGTGTACCAGTACTCACTAACTTAATATTGTAACAATTAAAAACATTATGCCAGTTATATTTACCTCCCATGAGTATGGCTTCTCTATGCTTGTCATACCATGCCCGCTCCTGTGGGTCACCTAGTACATCATACGCCTGCTGGACCAAGCGGAACTGCTGTGTGCACTCATCAATGTTATCTGGATTCTTATCTAGATTAGTAAATAGAAAAGTCATTGTAGCTTACGCTAATAGAAACTGTATATTAACTGTACAATGCATATTAAAGGTAGGCTACGAAACCTCAGAGAGTGCATTTAAATAAAGGAGACAATCAATCTTCCAGCAATCTTTAACTGTATCTGAAGGGCAATGTTTTCATGAAAAGTAGCAAACAACAATGTAGATTGCTGTACAAATTTGAAATAAACCAAGCAACTTAAAACTAGTCTCCAACCAGCAGACAAAATGTATGACAACATCAAACAAGTTCAGGTTAATCAGTATGAAGATACCAGCTAAGCCTGTTACTCAGCCCAAGTGAATAATAACCAAAACAAGAGGGCCAAGATGGCCCTATATCCCTCACCTTTGACTTATGATAATATATGACCAAACTTCAACTCTAAACTGTATATCATAAACACAAACATTCTGTTGACCCTGACAAGGTTTGATTTGATTTGAAGCAAATTTTATAAAGGTCGTCCATGAGAGCAGTTATATTAGCTTGTATTTGTGGATGAGAATCTCTGCATGTCTCCTACCATGCCTATACCTAGTAAAAGTGTTTGTCTGTGTCCAAAATAGGAGAGATTTACCTGACTGCAATTTCCAGCCAGTTTTAGCCAAAGACTGATTTTGATTGGTTGCCAGGGAGTAGGTCAATCACAGTGAACAATCTGTGAGTGTGATTGACCTAGTGACCTTGACAAGGCGAAACTTTTGACCAATTTATATGGGATGATTGGGTTGTAAATGTCGCCTATATGGCATACACAAGGTTTTGAACCAGGTGATCTAGTTAATTTCAGATTTTTCATATTCATACTCAACCTAAATTTCATCAAGACACTCATACTGACAAAGTTTCATGAAAATAAAATGAAAAATGCAACCTCTATTGCATACACATGGTTTTTCTACAATTTTACCCCGTGACCTAGTTTTGACCCTAGATGACGCATTTTTGAACACGACCTAGATTTCATCAAGGCAATCATATTTACCAAGTTTCTTGAAGGTCCAATAAAAAATGCAACCTCTATAGCATACAAAACGTTTTTCTATGATTTGGATGATATCTGAAAATGCAGACTTCATTACGGGGGTATAATAACTTTGCCTCTGACATGGTTTCATTATTTGGTTTTACATTGCAGGAGATGGAATCCTTTTTGTGCAAGTGATGACCCGTTGTAGCAAAGCCATGTCTCTCAGGCACCTTCCTTTCTTAGGGAAGAGCCAAATGCAGTAAAAGGCCTACCAGGATGCCATTTTAGAGCTAATTTTCTGTATGCCTTTTTCAGGTCATCTGCAGATGCATCTCTTTGAACTGCAAGAACCTCGTAATGACATTTCATCGTAGGCATGTCTCTTTCTTCCCTGAAAAATGAAACAAAGTCAAAATATTATCACTTATTATTTTACATCAAATAAAGTTCTTCCAATTTATATCAATGATACTCAATCAGAGGAAGATTGTGAGGTAAACTGCCCACCTCTAAAAATGCCCCAATACACAGTTAGAACGGGTGTTAAAACCCTATTACCATGATTACAAACAAAGTTAACAAGAATGCTGGGAATTTAGGTCCAATGAGTTGTGAAAATTATTACTCATTGGCAAGACAATATCTACCAATAGAAATTTTGTGAAAGTCTAATTGTCAAGGTATTACATTATACTGGCACAGTAGCTGAAGCCTCTGATTCAAGAGTTACGGAAGTTCCATCACAATCTCTAGATAATCCAACGAGAATTGGCTATGGTTATGGAAGTTTATAAAGGGCATGTAAGTTGTTTTCATACAGGCATGATCAGGGCTCAGGAAATTTTGAAATCTCAATTGATTCGGGACGGCCAATCACAGCCGATTCCACATCTCTATCCCCACCCTCGGTCACAAACCATCACCGTTTCTTCCCCCTCCTCCTTCCTGATTGGCCACCGACATGGACCTATATACACATACGCCATTTTCTGCCTTTTCTTCAGCCAATCACTGCCAATTCATCTTGCAAATCATGGCCAATTTCAATGACAGTTTCTTCCCCCTCCCCCTTCGTGCTTGGTCACCGATTTTCTGCCTTTCCCTCAGCCAATCACTGCTTTTCCAACCGGCGAATCATCACCGATTTCCTAGCATCCCTTTTTTTGGCATGGCTAATCACCATCAAATCATCCCATTAATTACTGTCGATTTTCAGACTCCTCCCCTATGCCGATTCCCCTCCTTTTTTAAGGCTTGTCGAGTATTACGGATCACATAGCCCCACCTCACTAAGTATGCGTCTGTTGCTCATAAATTATAAGGATGTTTACATATTTTTTATATCTTTGACTTTTTTAGTAATATCCCATTACTCCCCAGGCTTAAATTTAAATAAATTTTACGTTTCAGCTCGGCTTTCAAAAATTTTATTTTTCTATAGCATTTAAAAAAAAAATTTGTATCCCTATTTGATCGGCTGCATATTACAGTTGATCTGTTATTTAAATTGTTATTCTAAATTACAGTTGTTTGGACATGCTAATTGAGGATACTTTGGGGGTGCAAATACACAGATAATATTGTTGTCAATACGAGTTTATATTTTGACATTCAGTTTTTTAAATACAATTTAAAGAAAATCTTTGGAGCAAATTTTTATTATCATTTTGTCACAGAAATTGATCTGACAAATTAAATCGGTCCAGACCGGCAAATTTTTGTTTTCCCGAGCCCTGGGCATGATAATGTATTGTAAACTACAGCCATTATTTGGGTTATACTTAATATATTTACAAATGTGGTGTGTCACGGAAATATTGTATATATTATTACCAAAATTTTGCAGGGCTAGCTCTGGCATTAGCCAATGCCAATATTGGCTACAAAAAAGTTAAATTGGCTCAAAAGAAATTGTATTGGCTACAACTTTTAAAGAAAGAACATGTTTTATGTTATATGTGCTATGCAAACAATGCCACACTGAAAAACTGGCCAGTGCTAGCCCTGTTTTGGCTATGGAATTGTCGTTTTTACAACAGATCATTTCATTGATATTTTAATTTATAAGACTTTTTCATGCCTAATATAAATTAATGCATGTTGGATGCATTTGTAGTAAATTTATACACTTTTGCAAACATAAATCCTCATGGAATTTCCAGAAATACATAACTTCATTAGGCTTGAGCGCCAGTACATGGCTATTATATTTGTGCTAATTTCTCAGGTGCTAACCAAAGAAATTTAAATTTATTGTCAACATTTGAAATGGCCATACTATTTCAGTATTGAGCCTTACAGTAGCGGCTCCATTAAAGTAGATGCTAACTTGGTCCCAGGTTTCAGGCACTTTTTCTAGATCTTACAATACTGCCTCACGCCCATTACGAGTATTATGGGTAGGGTCATTATATATTTCATTGTAATAACGATATAAGTGGATGAAAAAATCAATAAAAGTGTGTGGCTCATGCCTGGCCAGCAACACATTAGTCGCGAAAATATGTTAAAATGCAGAAAATACAAGTAATTTATTGTTAGGATATAATTATTGTATATTCATGTTTGAAGAGGACTTAAATCTATTGCTATTACTTCTTTGCTGCCCAAATGTTATCTGATTTTTCAAATAGTTGAATAAAACTCAATTTCACAATCACAATTCAGGGGACGTAATTTTTATTCATTGAAAAATAGCCTAAAGTAATGCATTTCGCGGAAAGAGCCAATGAACATTGACCATTTTCCGAATAGTTATTCGGGTAACTCGAGTTCTAATCAGAACAGGTCGAATTAAACCAATGCGCGTGCGCTACACGACGCGTTTTACCGTTGACAAGGGTTCAAGATGGCGGACTAGACTAGAAAATGTCTGCATTCGACTTATTCGTGAGCAATTAGCAGATTTGATTCAATGAGTCATAGAAAATCATGAAGAAATTAAATAAATGATTTAATTATTTAGTCAAACTAAAGGTTTATTTGTTGAAAATGACTTAAGCTGACAAAAAGACAACTCGATACATACTCGATACGTTCCGGTTAGAAAGGTCGAGTTATTCCACTTCTCTTGCACCAATTATATACCAGAGTAACGCGAGCAGATTAATAAAAGTGCTCATATTTGTTGCAGGAACATTGACACTCTCATAAGTCAAGGAGATCCACACTTTAATATACCTGAGCGACATATACTGACACGGACCTATATACCAGTTTCAGACCAGTGCGGCCACATAAACTTTCACCAACTGCTGAAATGCATTTTATTTTGCAGGATGATCCTAGTCTCTCATATTGACATGTTATCCAATACTTCATTTCATTAATTTGGAGCTGAATGACACCACCCCCATTTTCGGGGCGACTTTTAGTTGTCACCGACCATAAATACCAGTTAAACTAGAAGACACAGATGCAGATAAAAGGGAATCCGGTTACCAGACCCTAGCTCTTTAACGAATAGACCCCGTACGCGATGTATAGCACAAAAACAAAAATAATATCAAACAGGGAATGCCACGTACCAAAAACGCAGCCTCCCCAAAACGAACCCCACATCACCCAGAAGTGCACACCACCAACACACACACACGCGCGCACACGCACACACACACACACACAATCATGTACACACACATATACACTACCAACACACACTAGCATACAAAGCAAACACACGAGGACAAAACGAACAATTAAAGGAACACAGTGGGGCACCGCCTTGGAACGGTCAGTGGCAAAAACACCACTGGGGAGCTTAAACCGGTTTATGGTGCGCACCCAACCTCACTCTTACCCCCACCATGTTCCAAAGTCACAGGACAGTGTAAATAAAAGTAATCCCTGCTAGGTGAATCTCTAACACACGCAATGGAAACAAAAGGCATGGTATGTAAAACACAAAAATGCTCGTGTATAAATATATAAAAAGCAAACCTTGAAAGCCACGCACCAAAAACGCAGCCTCCCCAAAACGAGCCCCACAGCACCCAGAAGTGCACACCACCAACACACGCACACACATACACACAATCATGTACACACACACACACGTACACTACCAACACACACTAGCAAAGACTAGTATGTGGTAGCAGTTGTCAACCACAATCAGTGATATCTCCTAGATCTGCATTAAAGCTGCTCGCTCTCAGTTACCGTTGAAAAAAATATTTTTAAAAAAAATTGAAATTCTTAATCATTAATATAAAACTAAGGGCTAGAATAAAAAAATAAGCAAAAATCTAGGTAGGAATTTGCATAAATCGATCGACAAGCCCGGCCACACGGCACCACTACACTACATGTCAACACCGAAATTTCAAAAGCGTTTGCAACGCCTTTGAACTTGATAGCGCATCCTCCCCAATCCAGAGACACCCGTGACAGGACTCTCCACTGGAGCCACAAGACTACTTCGGAGTGTCTAGTAGATGAGTGTGAAAAACTGAAAAGCGTTTCTGAAATTTTTAGTTCCTCGACCGGGAATCGAACCGAGGACTCCGGATTGGTAATACAGATAGATCGTTAACCACTCGGTTATTTCAAAAGAACGATTTCCATATGCATCCACATAGTTTCAGCCAATCCGCAATCAAACATAAATGCGTAAATCCACCTAAAACGAAACATCGGTAAAATATAATTTCATGTAATGATAAGGGAATGCATATATTGTATTAAGGATCACTTTGTTGGTCAAATTGATTGGTAAAATATCGAGATATACGTAGATATAAAGTATCAATATTTTCTTTCTTTTTCCAAAATTGCGAGTACCCGGATGTTTGTCACGTGATCCGAGGCAGGTTATTTATCGTATTACGCTCGTTTCCGGACCATACTATTTGAAAGACCTTGCTTTCATATACTCAAAATTGCGCCGACCATCTTTTTTTTAAAGATAGTTCTTGTTTGAATCATAAAATAACCATTCCTGAACCAAACACAGCTTTGGTTTAGACCGCACGTCTACAAAGTCTTCGCATACGTATAGTTAAGAGCCCATGGTTAAGGTTAAAGCAATTTTTAATTGGTCCGGACCAAAATGGCAACCAACAAAAAAACAAAAATAATATCAAACAGGGAATGCCACGTACCAAAAACGCAGCCTCCCCAAAACGAGCCCCACAGCACCCAGAAGTGCACACCACCAACACACACACACACACACACACGCACACACACACGGCACACACACACAATCATGTACACACACACACATACACTACCAACACACACTAGCATACAAAGCAAACACACGAGGACAAAACGAACAATTAAAGGAACACAGTGGGGCACCGCCTTGGAACGGTCAGTGGCAAAAACACCACTGGGGAGCTTAAACCGGTTTATGGTGCGCACCCAACCTCACTCTTACCTTTACACAACCTGGTTAATCGCGCTGGAGGTCGCACAATACAATAGGACGGGATAACTAGCATGGACCCGAATGCCAGTGAACACAGAACCTTCAAGTCAAATGATACGATGCTGCTATGTTACATCCGCGAATGAGCACGACCTCTAGCAAATAGACTATCGGGACTATACCCAGATTCGTTAGGTTCTAGCGCCTTCAGGTTCGACATCCCTCTAAAGATGCGTTAGCCAAAAAAAATGTATTTCCACATAGCGTAATAACGAGGGAATAGTGACAGATACTAGGAAAATTATGTGGGGTACTTCAGTGATCATTCCAGAGATGATATAACTTTAGGAAATTGATCAATGGTGAAATATTCCCCATCTACTGAATTACAAAAATGTAGTTAAAAACAAAAATAATATCAAACAGGGAATGCCACGTACCAAAAACGCAGCCTTCCCAAAACGAGCCCCATAGCACCCAGAAGTGCACACCACATAATCTGGCCGAAGTATGTGTATTTTCAAATGCTTTTGTGTGTGTGTGTGTGTTGGTGGTGTGCACTTCTGGGTGATGTGGGGCTCGTTTTGGGGAGGCTGCGTTTTTGGTACGTGGCATTCCCTGTTTGATATTATTTTTGTTTTTTTACCTTAGAACAATAACCAAATGTGAGGACACTGAATGAAACAAATTCAAATGCTAAAAAGACCGATACCAAAATATAGCAGTCTTTAAATCTACAATCTTGGGTCAAAAGTGAGTCCACAACATCAACATTTACCATATATTCAATATAAAACAATAAAACTACAAAGTCACCTTTCAAGCTATTTTCATGAAATTTACACCAACGGAACCTGAAAAAATAAAAGTTTCTTCTAATATGTTTTGCAAACTTTTGCCATTTGTATATTTCGTCAAGTTACCATTAAACAATACTATGGACTTTCAAATATACACATCTTTTCACAGCTTTTAATGCATAAAACTATTCTGAAAAAGAGAATATATAACAAAAACTTTTGGTATTTTGAAATTTTACTATCAGCACTGAAAATGAACCCAAGAGAGTTCTTTACAATATGGCTTTGTATGAGGTATATAGTAAATTTTGATATGTGGAATAACTTTTGACCCGGGACTTTAGTATAGATAAATAACTAAATAAGTAATCATGAACCCATTCACAAGAATATAAGAAATGACACACAACGAACCTTTGGTTTCTCATTTTGCTTTGATTTTTATCCTCTCTACCTTTTTTGGTTAAAAGTTTTTGATCTTTTTAATCATATACCTCACGATACTTTGAACAGGCTCATTGGTTGGTGGATATTAAAGACTAGATGTGTTGATACTGTAACTTTACAGTGTATACCCAATACTTTAACACATTTAATGAAGTGACAGTTGTTTTTCCGAACAAATAATTAAGGGGTCACAGAATGTAAATTGTTTCATATGTAAATTGTATTATTGTTTTGAATACTTTAGGCCTACTGCCGTCAAATGTGTTGAAATACAGCGGGAGTAAGGGCGTATTTTTATGAAGCAAATTCTCACACAATACCATTTATGTAGTACCTAGCTGGTGTTATTTTATTGCTCATTGAAAGCCATTTTGCCACGTCTTTGCTGCTTGCATCAATACTTTACTTGTACAAGTTATACATACACGTGTAGAAAGGTATTACTTCAAAATAAGTATAACACTAAAAGGTGACCGAGCCACGAAATCAGAAACAACAAATATACTCAACAAAATGAAAACTTTACATAATTATAATGGGATTTACTATGCATGGGAAAGAAACACCAATACCTCACAGGAGGTGGAATTCAATAAAGTGTAAGAATGTCAAAATTTATCTGTTGGAGAGTGAATTTATGTAAAAAAAAATCATCACAGGAGCTTTCAGATTTAAGGTCATAAATTCACCTATATATTCAATTTAAAGGGAGGCAATTTAAGAATTTGAATCTTTGAGTCTCAACTCTCGCTTTTGCATTGTGTTTTCGTAAAACATTGTTGAGTTTTCTAGTCTTGACATTAGTTCCTCTCAAATGACAGCAAAAAGGATATTTTGTATTGACAACAAATTTTGTTTTTGATAAACTGTCTGTTTTCACTATATGAGTTATCTCCCTTTTATGTATGATAAATGACTTCAACTTTTAGGCCTATTATCGCCTTTGTTATTTGTCTACTGTGTTCCTTTAATTGTTCGTTTTGTCCTCGTGTGTTTGCTTTGTATGCTAGTGTGTGTTGGTAGTGTATATGTGTGTGTGTGTACATGATTGTGTGTGTGTGTGCATGTGTGTGTGTGTGTGTTGGTGGTGGTGTGCACTTCTGGGTGCTGTGGGGTTCGTTTTGGGGAGGCTGCGTTTTTGGTACGTGGCATTCCCTGTTTGATATTATTTTTGTTTTTTTGTTTTATAGAGTCAGAGTGAAATACATTGATTTAATTGTTCCTTCCAAGGAAGGGACACTTAAAGTTGTACAGACACACTTGACTGAAAGCCAATTTTCGGTGTGTTTCCGTTATAAATTAAACGTTGTGATATTGAAAATGTGATGAAACCAACTAACAACCAATAGCCGTTCTTTTCCGTACACGCTACATGTTTACGTTACTGTGGTTATTTCCCTTTATGTGGTAACTTCACTGGGTAAGCTATAGTCTCATTATTTGCACGTTTTTACAGGTTGAAATTTAATAGCTGTCCGCCTTCTAGGTAAGCTATTGCACACATATGCAAAATAAGCTATTGCACGTTGGACTTGCAGAAATCGCCCGACAATGCGTTTGCTTTTGCATTATGAGTTTGACAAATAGCTGAAAGAATGTTAATGTACACATGTTTGCATAGTGTAGAAATATGCTAATATTGTTGCTAGAAGTATTGGCGCGAACTTACCATTTGACCATATAAAAGCAGATTTAGCGTGACGTAGTAACAGGTGCCTGGAGTATTAAATATTGTAGATACTAATGCCTGAATTTGCTTAGACTGTCGTAGTTTGTACTTCAATAATATATATAGACAGATGTGCCGTAGAAGGAACTTTTGGATTGCTATAACTTGTATTGTGCTAAATAGTTGTGCAATAAAACTGTAAAGTTTTCATTTTGGTTGAGTATAGAAAAGATGTCAGATTTTAAGCAAACGACAAGAAAGCAGTATCGGTTATACCTCTTTACAAAAATTGAATTCAGCAACTGAATTGTACAATATTTGAGTGATAAAAAGTTCGAAAAGAAAAAGAAGAAAAAGTGTTTTAAGTATAAAATATCTTCGGTAAAAGCCGTAAATCTTCATGTACTGGTAAAGTAAAAACGTTTACAAACGTACACACTATCACTTTTCGTTTTTTTATTTTGCTTTGTGTTGGTTTCCATTTTTACGGCATACGAAAAACGTTTAGCGTGAGTGCGAGAGCAGAATTCAATTTTGAGAGAGCTAAATCCACTATTTTTAGGGGAAAACAGAAATATTTCAACATTAAGTTATGTCTTATTTGTAAGACGGTTTGCTGTCTAAGATAATGTCTGACAAAATAGACACGAAGGTTGTACAGGTGTCGAACATCGCACCAAACGCAACCAGAGAGCAGATGAAGACGCTTTTCAGCTACCTGGGCCGAATAGATGAAATTGAAATGTACCCATCAGAGTGAGTTTAAAATATTTATCACACTCTAAATTCATGTCTCAAAAGGGAACTGGGGAGATAACCACATTGGTCAATTAATTGACACAATCTCTTCTGACAGAAGTAAAGGCTAGCAAACAAACTGACTAAATTAGAGTTAGTGTACCCGATTTGGCACACTTTTCATGACAAATTAACTATGTATATCAAAGAGTTCAATAATCAAAACATTAACTGTACTGATCATAAATAATGAACATTCTTTCACAATTTTTTTTTCTACTTCCACTTTCTTCTATAATGACGTCATACCATTGGTCAGCTCGGTTATAATAAGGTCTTTCAAATAGTATGGACCGGAAACGCCCTCTATAAATGTCTTATCATACTGATAATCTTGTCTCTGTTACCGATTTTTACCTGTAAGCGTTTATCACACCGTGCATTGATCACGCCGAGCGAGTAAACTGGTATTAGTCCGATAGTTGTATGCAAAACTGCCCGTCATTGTGTCATTTAAATACCACATTAAATAAAAAAATGGTATAATTGGAAAGCTGATAAAATTTCCTGTAAAACTGTGAAATTAAATCCTCTATATATAATTAACTTTTATCTTTAATGCGAGTTAAATACGGTTCATGCTATTCCGTCTTGCATGTTTTAGCGATGGATGCTAATTTGACTCTGTAAAGACACAGTAAAAGCTCCAATGTTAAGGGTATGAAAAAAATTAGAGTGCGATTGCTCATCCTTATTTTAAACAAGTTGTACATCAAATGATTTTGGCTACATTATAGACTGATAATATCACCAAAAAATCATCTTATATTAATGTTATATTAGATGTAAAATTCAGATTCTTGTTTTTCAGATCTTCAGAGATCCAGGTTACTGCAAAAGTTTGCTATGTTAAATATGATGACTTTACTAGTGTTGGAGTCGCTCTGCATCTCACAAACACGGTCTTCATTGACCGTGCTCTTGTTGTTATACCTATCATGGAAAGTAAGAACTTATTTTGTATTAATTGCTTAAGTATTTATAAGTCTAATGAGAGTATAGATGTTTGTACATGTACAAATGTACCGTATGTATTTCAAAGTTGTTATTTACTCAGGTGAGTTAATAGAAAGTGAACACTTTGGATTCGGGTCAGATAGAGAGTGCAAAACCCAAAATTTCTGTATTTCAGCAAAAGCAGCATATATGAGATATCTAGATAGCCTAAACCCTTCTTTGTAGTGCTAATTAATGACATAATAGAACTGTTGTACAAATACAACAATTAAAATCAGCTATGAATGTTCTCTGTTAATACTGATAGTATCATTAATTTGAAGTAACAGTATGTATGATTAATAAGTCAATACAGTTTCTAACATGAAAATAAAATGTTTACAGATGAGATTCCTGATGAACAGTCAGCATTGCAGCGAGCTTCATCTGCAGTGGCAGGGATGTTGCCGGGACAACCTACATGGCCGAGCAATGTCATTAGTCAGGTAATTTTCATATATTTGTATATCAACTTTTAGGTTAAGGTCATATGAAAGGGCCTGTTGCTTTAGAAATTGTTTCTGTTATGTCAGTGAGTATATATTAATTATTTTAGACCACAGTCCTAGGTTTATATGTGCAGTTGTACAAGGTTATTTACAGCATTTAAAGTTACTGACAGACTGACAGTGAGTTGAATATCATGGTCAGAATGAGATTGATAATCAGGTTCCATTAAATTTCTTTATTATCTCGAAGAAGAGAATGTCCTTTCCTTAAAACTTGAAACCAATTCAATTTCTTTTCAGCCAATTTAACTTTTTATGCCCAAAAGGTGGGCTCTAAAGATGGTCAGCTCTTGTTTGTAGCCAATTTTGGCATTGGCTAATCCCAGCCTTAGCCCTGTTGGTAGTTAAGAGGCCAATGCCAGGGTGTCCTTTAGCATTAAAATGATTTTCTATCAATAATTAAACAATGATTTTGCATATGATTACATGGTATTTATGATTGAATAATTACACTTGTATACATTCACATGGTATGCAGATACTATATCACAGTATAATCTATTGGAACATGCAGTTTCTTGTGCTAGCTGTTACTTGGGATGGTAGTATGGGGGCCACATGTGTTTAACAAGCATCTTTTGTTTTGGTTTGGACGTAGAACTTTACAAAGGGGAGATTTTTGTGTTTTCTTGATAAATACAACATACAGTATTACATGGATTTAGACACTTCTGTCTTTTCTTTTTCAGTTACAAAGTATTGGAGGCTGTCAGGTGATAGTCACCAATGATCCTAGATTAACTGCCCTTGGATTATCGCAGTACCCTCCCTTGCCAAGTAATACAGATCCCTCTAAGATTGAAGAGATTAGAAGAACTGTTTATGTGAGCAACTTGGATCCAACTGTAAGTGTTGATTTTAATTAATTGCTTAATTAATTAACAACCCGGTACACAATCACTTGCGCACGTGCCAATAGGCCACAGCCACTTACTGTAGGTCATTAGTTTAATAACAGAAAGTTAATCATATTATTAAAGTGGAAACAAATTAGAATTAGATTACTTTATAAAGCATTCTTGCTCAGTGTCATTAAAGTCTTACTAGGCCTTCTCTCTTATTTATCATCTTTATGAAGAGTACTTCACAGCTGTTGACTCTATTCTTTACCTTAGAGATATATTTACATTCAATGAATTATTTATTTTGTCATTTACAGATAAGTGGTGAACAAATAATGACCTTTTTTGGTCAAGTTGGTGAAATCAAGTATGTACGGATGGGAGGAGAGGAGGTAGAGGGAGGTAAATGTGCGTTTATTGAGTTCACAGACCAGCGTTCTATTGCAACAGCCCTCACATACAATGGAGTCATGTTCCAGGGGAGACCTTTGAGGTGAGCTATAATTTCATATTCTTGCAAAACAAATGTTATTCATTGTAAGCTCTCTTTAAGTTTCACTATGCAAATCCTTCTAAATTAAAATTTGAAATACTAAAACCATCTAAATTTGCTATTATGAAATGAATTCTACTATCTGTTCGTTTGTATATTTTCATCAATAGAAGACAGAATGCTAAGTGTAAAATAGTTGTAAATCTATATAATTTCTATATAGAGTTACAACCGCTTTACCACCACTTTGCATCCAGTCCTGAATATTACGGTAAATCTTCAATTATTGGTAAAATCTGACATGTTGTAAAGTTTATTCATTGATTCTAATCTGTTTTGTAGTGTATTCTATTTCTGTTTTGTAGTGTTGCCCACTCAAATTCTGCCATAGAAAAACCACGGTCCAAAATGCAGGAAGCTGCTCAGCGGGAAATAGAAGAGGCGATGAAGAAAGTGAAAGAAGCTCAGTCATTGATCACTGCGGCTGCAGACTCCGGTATTTATATACTCTTTATATAGTCTTACATTTTTTCTAACATTTTATTGAACTTGATACACAAGAATTAAATAATCACAGATTTACCTTTTTGCTTAACTTGGGATATGCTGAGTGCTCAGACCAGTATTTTTGACTACTTTGTGGTAAATTGTAAAAGGTATGGGGTCAAAGGTTTTGTTAAAACTTGAACAAATGTAGAAAGTTATTTTCCTGTGAAACAATTGAGAGGATGTATAAATCTGAAATATACATTGAAATTTGCCATTTGAGAGTGTAACATTAAGATACATATTCAGAAATAAGTCTTTATGTTACAATCTATGAATAGTTATTTTTGGAAAAACTAGAAAAACTGTTTTTCAAAGTTTGACCATTCTTCCCTAGATATGAGAAAACTTCCAAATCATTTCATTATTCTATTATGAAATTGTTTGACAGTCTTATTTTGCAACTCTGTGCCCAAAGTTTTCAAAATTCAGCAAATATGCATGGACAAGTAAACAAGATGCAAGATTTTATATCGGTGCTGTGAAAACTTAACACTTTTTTTTATTTAAAACAAAGAGAAGAAAAATGTGAATGATGCAGTGACTTTCAATTATTCCCTGCAGGTGACCAGAACATAGATAAAACAGTCTCAAAACTAGCCTCAAGTAAGTATAAAGAAGTGAGAAAATAATGAAGTATAGGACTTGTTTAGGTACAGGTAATATAAGAATGCCCATTTCTTTGATACAATTTTATTGAATTAACAGAGTTCTGATTTGGAAAGAAAAGTATAAGCTGCAGCATGTACGTTGTCTGCTGCTGTTCTCATAGAGGATTCATTCCTTTCATGTGTCTATCCAGCTGTTGGTAAGTTCTGTGTTGGATGGTGTTACAGGATTATTTTGCTTATTTTACTATCACTTTAATTTCTGAAAGATTTGTTATGACAGTATGTTATTGTTTCAAAAGATGTCTAAATATAATTATTCATTATGTACCATCACCATCTTGGCCATTTAGCCTTACAGAAGGTTATCTTCTACTATATCACCGTCTTAGCCAATCAAGCTTTTGCTAGTATAAGGTCTTTAACTACTGTATTGCCATTGTAGCCATTTACAACATAGCATTGTATAATGTCTATTAAAGTGCTATATAGAAAATGGTAATTGTGGATTTTTTTCATCTGCAGGCTTTGGTAGAAGTAGGTCACGTTCAAGGTCACGTTCTAGAAGGCGGCGCTCTCGCTCTAGATCAAGGAGGAAAAGCAGGTCTAGATCTCGTCATCGTAGTTCTCGTTCCAGGCATAGGTCTAGATCCAGGAGGTCAAGGTCACGGAAAAGGTCAAGTTCAGGATCTAGAAAGAAGAGGTCAAGTTCCAGGTAAGGATTATCAATATGTATTGAAGTTTTATTTTAACAGAAGATATTTCTTAGAAGTATGTGATTGTTACCAATTTTTGTTGATCAATATATTCAATGGACTGCCCTATTTTAGAAATATTTTAACCAGACTTAGCAAGAATTAACTTGATGTTTGGTGCATTTACATCAAAATCTGACACAAAGCCAATATAATAATCTCTAAATGTCATGGAATCAAACTTTGTGATGTACTGCAGGGGTTCATGTACATCTTTAAACATTTTAATAAAACTCTTGATAAAGAAACAAAACATAGCAAACATTTTAAGATGGGGAACCAGGGCCTAGTCTCCCATTTGCGAGTGCTGCCAAATGTGCATTACTTTTTGGCTGACAAAAAGGAATTTTGAAATGAGCAGGGGATAATTGAACCATATAGGACTACATTTCAATTATTTCCCTGGTCTGGCCCTAGTCACTAAATCTTGGACTTAGTTTGTTACTAAACAATAAAAGTAGTTACAGTCTGATCATGGCTTTTATTGATAAGTTACTTTTCTCAGTCATTCTTGTTTCACTTCAACAGGTCGAAGGAAGTGGCTGCTGCAGTAGTGGGGTATGTAGATATATATTATACTGTTTCATGGTTAAGTGTGCATGTTGTGTAGGGCTAATCAGATTTAGACTAAGCTAATGGTAATGGTCGAAAGATTTAGTGAACAGGTAGCAAAAAGTGCAGATCATGATCAGACTACAAGGATGTTCACGCTGATCATGATCTACAGTGGTCATAAAGGTAGAATCACTTGCTGACAGCAGCATATGAGCTGAACAAGAATTCAGATAAGATGTTCTACGACTTCTGAGATTTATGTACATGCTTCAGTGTTCAATGCAGCTACAGGTGATGATGATATTAAGGATATCTGACTTGTCTGTAAGATAATTTTAGAGACAAAAGCATAACTTTTAGTTTGTTAGCTCACCTGGCACAAAGTGCCAGAGTGAGCTATTAGGATCACATTCCGTACGTCGTACGTCCGTCCGTTCACCATTTCATTCAAACGACATCTCCTCTGAAACCACTGGGCCAATGTTGATGAAACTGTCAGGGATGTTCCTTGCATGAAGCTCTATCAAAGTTGTTCAAAGAATTCCATTCCATGCAGAACTCTGGTTGCTATGGCAACAAATAGGAAAAACTTTAAAAATCTTCTTCTCTGAAACCACAAGGCCTAGAGCTTAGATATTTGGCATGTAGCATTGTCTAGTGGACCTCTACCAAGATTGTTCAAATTATGACCCCCGGGTCAAAATTGACCCCGCGCGGGTGGGCACTTAGTTTTTGCATGGGCATATATAGTAAAATTTTTAAAAATCTTCTTCTCTGAAACCACAAGGCCTAGAGCTAAGATATTTGGCATGTAGCATTGTCTAGTGGACCTCTACCAAGATTGTTCAAATTATGACCCCCGGTTCAAAATTAACCCCGCACCGGGGGTCACTTAGTTTTGCACAGGAATATATAGGAAAAACTTTAAAAATCTTCTTCTCTGAAACCACAAGGCCTAGAGCTTAGATATTTGGCATGTAGCATTGGCTAGTGAACCTCTTCGAAGATAGTTCAAATTATGACCTTCGGATCAAAATTGACCCCGCACCAGGGGTCACTTAGTTTTGCATAGGAATATATAGGAAAAACTTTAAAAATCTTCTTCTCTGAAACCACAAGGCCTAGAGCTAAGATATTTAGCATGTAGCATTGGCTAGTGGACCTCTACCAAGATTGTTCAAATTATGAGCCCCGGATTAAAATTGACCCCGCACAGGGGGTCACTTAGTTTTACATAGGCTTATGTAGGAAAAACTTTAAAAATCTTCTTCTCTGAAACCACAAGGCCTAGAGCTTAGATATTTGGCATGTAGCATTGCCTAGTAGACCTCTTCAAAGTTTGTTCAAATTATGCCCCTGGGGTCAAAATTGACCTTGCATAGGCTTATGTAGGAAAATTTTTAAAAATCTTCTTCTCTGAAACCACAAGGCCTAGAGCTAAGATATTTGGCATGTAGCATTGTCTAGTGGACCTCTACCAAGATTGTTCAAATTATGACCCCCGGTTCAAAATTGACCCCGCACCGGGGGTCACTTAGTTTTGCATAGGAATATATAGGAAAAACTTTAAAAATCTTCTTCTCTGAAACCAAAAGGCCTAGAGCTAAGATGTTTGGCATATAGCATTGGCTAGTGGACCTCTACCAAGATTGTTCAAATTATGAGCCCCGGATTAAAATTGACCCCGCACCGGGGGTCACTTAGTTTTACATAGGCTTATGTAGGAAAAACTTTAAAAATCTTCTTCTCTGAAACCACAAGGCCTAGAGCTTAGATATTTGGCATGTAGCATTGGCTAGTGAACCTCTTCGAAGAT
Organism: Saxidomus purpurata; assembly: GCA_022818135.1. NCBI lineage: Eukaryota > Metazoa > Mollusca > Bivalvia > Venerida > Veneridae > Saxidomus > Saxidomus purpurata. Next base: position 32,667,828 of record JAFMSR010000005.1, on the reverse strand, counting down.
AGTTCAAATTATGACCTTCGGATCAAAATTGACCCCGCACCAGGGGTCACTTAGTTTTGCATAGGAATATATAGGAAAAACTTTAAAAATCTTCTTCTCTGAAACCACAAGGCCTAGAGCTTAGATATTTGGCATGTAGCATTGCCTAGTAGACCTCTTCAAAGTTTGTTCAAATTATGCCCCTGGGGTCAAAATTGACCTTGCCCGGGGGAGGGATCATTTGTTTTACAAAGGCTTATATAAGAAAACTTATTTGGTATATAACATTATCTAGTGATCTTCCACCAGGCAAGTGGACTTGTACCAAGGTGAGCGATATAGGGCCATCTTGGCCCTCTTGTTTTCTATTTAGTATTAACAGATTCAATGTTTATCTTTTACATTATATGAAACACTATGGTTCACCATAAGACTTTTACTTGATTTGGGTTATTGCAGTTTAGATATCAAATGCAATAACATAATTGTCACAGTGGTTGACAGACTGCGCTCTTTCATAATGATCACTATAGTGTAACTTTTGTGTCGGGCCATGTTGAAATGTTACCTTCTATTGAGTTATGGTCCTTTGTACCTTCTGTTATATATGCTTTTATAAAACGATAAAATTTAAGGCCATTGTGAGAATGAATTTCTATATGGCACAAATAATCATTTAATGATTTGCTGCCAAAATTGCTAAAGATGTTCATGTAAAAAAAAAAAACTGGTGCCCATGAGGGATTTGGCTGTTTTCCTTGTATGATCTTATCTTCTATAAAGAAGCGTAAATAGTCTTCTTAGAAACCAAACATCAGAACGTAGTGTTCTGTTATTTAGAACCCCTGGTTAAAAGAAAAATGAACCCTTCAGAAATGAGGCTTTAGGGGCTGAATAGTTTTTCTAATAATAACATTATTTTACTCTCTTCTGGCTTCGGTAACAACTTACCAGATCACTGACTTTGAATACCGTTTCATTTTTTTTTTAATCCTGACGTTTTTTCCCTGCAGAACATGTTGTGGTTAAATTTTTTAATAGTAAACACATTGCCAAATACTATGTACAAGTTTCGTGGAATTCTTTAAGATTTTTAGAATCAGGAATATTATGTCCTAAAGTTAAAATTTTTCTTAATATTTTTCTCGAGTAGAAAGCCAGAATTACCAGTTCCTGTGTTTGGGTATGTATGATGTAACAAGCAGATCAGTGTATCCGTTTCTTTGTAGATAGATATGCATAATAAGTATTCCTGTTTGCATCTTTACAAAAATATATCGTAATCTGTGCACAGTTATTACAAGGCTTTACTTATAATTTGGTTTGGTTGCTATGTTGAAAATTTTGTTTTGGATAAAAGTAGTTAAATATTTACTATTGCAGCGTGAATTATACTGGACTCACACATCTGTATGTGACATCTATGGTGGAAATTCATTCTACTGCAGTCAATTGTTCAAATATACATTTTGTTGACCAAGTACTGTATTTTTTCATAGTTTCTGCATAATATATTGAAATGTAGAGCTTGTTTTTGTATTCTATTGCATTTTGGCCTGCAACTTGTCTCAAGGTGGTTATGTAGTACTGTTCCTGTTTCTTTTGTTCACAAGTCCGCTGTCGCTGTGCAAATGTCACAAAGTTAAATTTTGTACTAGTTTGTTATATATGTATTTATTCTACTTAAAATATCTGGACAAAATGCAGATTATAATGGAAGTGTACCATCTGTTTTTGACTCCAAAATAAGTCAAAAATGAAACTTTTGAAAATGAGGCAAAATGCTGCTAATGGTGATATTCTCTAGTACTGATACAGATCTGTCTGCAAAAGGTCTCGACAGGTTCCTATCCAAAAGTAGTACAGACACCAATATTAAGGCATTATCATTATTGGCTGATATACTAATTAACATTTTAACTTCATTTTGTAGATGTGGAATGAAGAAAATGAAAGTGAAAAATTAAATTCACTGATTATACATTGATGAAAGAAATTTTACCCAGATATTTTTGTAATTCATTTCATTGGTATTTTATTGAAAAAGTTACCAGCATTTCTCCATGACAGTCCTTACTTTCGGAGAAAAATGGTATAAGGAATGCATGTATTAAAGCAGGCACTTTTTGGAGGACACATGATTGTACTAGAGATACAGTTGAACATGAGTTAGTGGATATGTATATAGCTTGTCTTAAGGAATTGTTGTGTCCAAAACATCAAGTTTGAAAGTAAAGTATTACAGTAATTAAACTCCATATGTGATGCATTCCTTGGAACCATTTAAATATGTTACTTATATCCATAGTATGTTATATCCATATAGCATTTTCATATAAAATAAAGAAGGGAAGAAATTGGGCCCAGAAAGTTTTGTTCCTGATATCCGGAATTTGCTATATCGGGAGTCATTATATCCAGAGTTTACTGCAGCTGTTAGCTTCAACCAGCTTAAATTAGCAGCTTACAATGTTTCCTCTCAACTGGCTGCTTAAGATGGGTTCGGCTGTAATTTGAAGTATGTTGTCTGTTGAACTGAACAACTACGTGTAATTTTTTTTGTTTCATTTCTATTTTAGGACAAGTGGTCTTAAAAAGCCAGGACCAGGGTATGTATCTTTCAAATATGATACAGTAAACAGTCGCGATGATCTTAGTTTACTTGGCATAAGATTATAAATATTTACATATAAGAACAGGGTATGATACTCTATATTCATGCATATTTTGCTTGCTAATTCTTAACATAGGAATTTCACCTTACCATTATGAATGCACTTGCCAGTAATAAGTTTCCCATACTTTACAAGTTGTGCATATCTTAACTGCATTTTCAATTTCAATGAAATATAAGACTCCCAAATATTTATGTTTATGGTTATTTTTTTATTTTGCAGAATGCCAGGTGGACCAGGCACTGGGTAAGACACTTCTTTTTCTTACAAGCATGTTTTGAATATGCCAAACTACTTGATTCATCTTTTATTTATCCCCCCGCCGAAGGCGAAGGGGATATTAGAAATGGTCTTCGTCCGTCCGTCCCAATTTTGTCCGGAGCATAACTCCAAAAGTACTTGAGCGATTTTCTTCAAACTTCATACACTGACAGAGCTTATTGGGAAGAAGTGCAGTGTGTAAGAACAATAACTCTACCTTGCCTACTTTTAGAGTTATTCCCCTTTATCAGATTTACTTTAAAAACTTTGTCCGGAGCATAACTCCAAAAGTACTTGAGGGATTTTCTTCAAACTTAATACACTGACATAGCACATTGGTAGGAAGTGCAGTGTGCAAGAACAATAACTCTACCTTGCCTACTTTTAGAGTTATTCCCCTTTATCAGATTTACTTTAAAAGTTTTGTCCAGAGCATAACTCCAAAAGTACTTGAGGGATTTACTTCAAACTTAATACACTGACATAGCTCATTGGTAGGAAGTGCAATGTGCAAGAACAATAACTCTACCTTGCCTACTTTTAGAGTTATTCCCTGTTATCAGATTTACTTGTCCGAAGCATAACTCCAAAAGTACTTGAGGGACTTAATACACTGACATAGCACATTGGTAGGAAGTGCAGTGTGCAAGAACAATAACTCTACCTTGCCTACTTTTAGAGTTATTCCCCTTTATCAGATTTACTTTAAAAGTTTTGTCCAGAGCATAACTCCAAAAGTACTTGAGGGATTTACTTCAAACTTAATACACTGACATAGCACATTGGTAGGAAGTGCAGTGTGAAAGAACAATAACTCTACCTTGCCTACTTTTAGAGTTATTCCCCTTTATCAGATTTACTTGTCCGAAGCATAACTCCAAAAGTACTTGAGGGATTTTCTTCAAACTTAATACACTGACATAGCACATTGGTAGGAAGTGCAGTGTGCAAGAAAAAATACTCTACCTTGCCTACTTTTAGAGTTATTCCCCTTTATCAGATTTACTTTAAAAGTTTTGTCCAGAGCATAACTCCAAAAGTACTTGAGGGATTTACTTCAAACTTAATACACTGACATAGCACATTGGTAGGAAGTGCAGTGTGCAAGAACAATAACTCTACCTTGCCTACTTTTAGAGTTATTCCCCTTTATCAGATTTACTTGAAAAAAAAATTTCTGGAGCATAACTCCAAAAGTACTTGAGGGATTTTCTTCAAACTTAATACACTGACATAACACATTGGTAGGAAGTGCAGTGTGTAAGAACAATAACTCTACCTTGCCTTCTTTTAGAGTTATTCCCTTCTATCAGATTTACTTTAAAAACTTTGTCCGGAGCATAACTCCAAAAGTACTTGAGGGATTTTCTTCAAACTTAATACACTGACATAGCACATTGGTAGGAAGTGTAGTGTGCAAGAACAATAACTCTACCTTGCCTACTTTTAGTCAAATAGAAAAATATCATACCTGTACTGATAATGAACATTAATGTAATTTTGCAAACCTTCTTTTCATTGCCTCATTCTTTTTCCACTAACTTGAAAACTGTACTCAGCATGACCATAACTATACGGCTTTTTAACGATTTCCTCTCGCCAAGTAAAATGTACGAGAGTACAACCTTCAGGTAACTTCTTCCCGGCAGGGGGATTAACCATGTGTAACATGGCTCTTGTTCTACAAGTTATAATTGTCTCATGTTTACTTGTATGCATAATGAATTTTTTGCGAATTCATTGGCTAACTGAATCATTGTCGAGTTAACTTCTTACATTTGGGTAAGAAATGTCCTGAAACCTTTTCTCAGAACTGAAGAATTGACACATGTTTGGATTTGAACTTGTAATAAATATTGTATGTTTGAGTTGGTGACAGCTTATTTTCTTATCTTTAGTCCTTTATTTTATCATCAAATGGTAATTATACCCCCCCCCCCCCCCACCTGAACACAAAGTGTATGGGGGGTATACTGCATTTAGCTTGTCAAAGGTCCCCCCTCCCCCACACACTGAACACAATATGGGGGGTATACTGGATTGAGCTTGTCAACAGTCAAGGGACACAATATTGTAATCTCCTAAAGCCTTGGTCAGAATTAAATGATATTTGACAGAATTGATAAGTACCATGCCTAGTTGTGCATGGTCCATATTTTGGGTCACTTGGTCAAGGTCACAGGGGCTCAACATAATAAAATCTTGTGTGCTCTTAATCTCCAAAACCCCATGTCAGAATTTGATTATACTTCACAGAAGTGATAAGTACCATGCCGAATGTTGTGCTGGTTCAATAATTAAAACATCAGATGTGACATAAATTGATATACTGTTCTGGGGTGTTCGGTGGGTATTCATCAACATTAGTGATAGTTCTAGTTTGACATTTTTCAGGAGGAAAAGGTCAAGGTCATCATCAAGAAGGCGAAGGTCAAGGTCAGGTTCTAGAACAAGAAGGCGAAGGTCAAGGTCAGGTTCTAGATCTAGAAGGAGGAGATCCAGGTCAAGGTAAAAAAAAACACATTTTTGAGAATCTTCATGCGTATGAATTGGATTATATTAAATAACAAATGTAGACCTTCAGCTAGTTTGTAAATTTAAACAAATATATGTTGTTCTTGTGCATGAAATAATAAAGGATCTGTATACAAGACGTTCTATCTTTATTTTTATCTTTTGTTAAAAGGTCAAAGATCAAGGTTGTCAGGTCAGTATGTTTCAAACATGACAGGGTTGGAAATTAACTTTTTCTCTTGGACGGTCTGTGTAAGATATAGAATGCAAAAAGCATTTAAGAATCTGCCTTTTAAGTCATTATTCATGGAGATTAATGTCTCACTGGGCTTATGAGATCAAAATCACAAAGCTCTAAGGCTGTAATGCTAACACATCTTTTTGTGTGTGCCTCTCTGGTCGAGTGGTTATGGTTGCATTAATTCATTGTAACCTCCCATTGAGTGAGGGTCATGGATTCAAGCCCTGCTACTGACTATTTGTCTTTATGTGAGAAAGTTTGAGGATTCTTATGGAGGACAGGGATCTAGTAAAAACATTGGGTTTTGCTCATTGCTTATTAGGTCGTCAAAAGAATGCAGCTGTTGGAGTTGAAATGAAGTATTTTTTTATGTATAGGTATATATAGCTGTTTTAGATCTGATACAATGAAAGAATCTTCTATGTACAGAATGATGGGTTTGATAAACTTGATAGTGTTTTAATCATGAAATATGTGATTGCTTACTTTCTGCTGAAAAGAAGTATATAGACTGTATATATTATCAATGTAATTGAGATGTACTTATAGTGCTTGTGCAGTGGTGCTAATACCACATGTATTACCAGTAATTGTTTATATTCAGTGTTATGTTGATGCATTGTTGTTTTGTTTTGGCAGGAGGAGGTCACACAGCAGAACTAGGAGGTCAAGGTAATGGATTGCTTGAGACACAAGTGTTCTTTAGTTAAGAATTTTGAAAATGATTAGATAATAAATTGTACAGGGTCTGGACATGAGTTTGGGTCCCGCTACCAACTTGACTATTTGAGCAAGTTAGCAAAGGCAGTCTTGTACTGTGTCTTTCAATGATCAAGTAAACTGCCTGCCTTTATATAGCTGAAATACTGTTTAATGGGCATTAAAAAGCCCAAGAAAATGAAACTTTGTGCTAAGAGTTAATTTTGTATTGTATAGTTACTGTGGAGATACGTCTGCAACATTTTAGACTAGTAAACAGGATGTTTACACAAGAGTGGAAATACAAAATGTGTTCCTTAGAAATCTGTTTTTAAATCAAATCTTTGGTGTCTATGAGAGCATACAGTAGGGGAGCGGTGGTGTAGAGGTTATGGTGCCTGCCACTCATCCTGGAGTTTGTCCTCATGACACCAGCACTGGTTTTTCCAGTAAGCGGACTCGAAAGTGACTCGTTAAGCTACATGCTTTCTTCACAATTGAGCTAAAATAAATATACAACTGCTTCTTTTGCCTGGACTACTTTCAGAACTCCTAGAAGTAGTCATCGCGTAGTTAATATAAATTGCGATATACGGTATGTAAATGAATTCAAAGTAAGAATGTGTAACAGTTACATTTAAGACTGATAATTGTAACTTATTTTACAGAAGTCGTAGACGAAGTCGATCTCGGCGCAGGTCACGATCCAAGAAAAAGTCTCGCTCTCGTTCTGATTCCCCACCTCGCCTGAAGCGAGAAGGATCGTACAGGGGATCAAGCAGGTATAATGTTGTGGTTACAATAGTGCTGTATTTGATGTCATGCTGTTACATTTGACGCAAAGTTCTTCAGCTTTTTAACCAGCCGGTTAAACATTTCATTACAGTCCTTTTGATTGGCAGAAATATTGAAGAAAACGTGCAGATAAAATCAAAATGTGAAAGGAATTGAAAAATAATGAAGTTGATACAAAGACAAGGATAATAATGTAAAAGCCGAAAATAGAAAATTACCATCAGAAATATTCTTATTAAGTCACTTGTCCCAGAGTTTCTCTGACATTACAGTTTTCAAAGGTATTCAGCTGGTGACAGAGTTTTGAAGAAAGTTGCGTATATGAAACTCTTAATGTGTGATTACTGTTAATACTTTATGACAGAAGGATGAAATAGGATGTTGATTTGATACACAGAACTGTTTCTAATGGGGATTGGCATACTTTGATGCAAGCTTACTACTAACATATCTGTACGAGTTTCCCGTAGACAGTTGCTTTCAGAAATTAAGTTATTCCTTCCTCAGTGTTTGTAAGATTAACAATTTATGAGAACTAAGTACCAACAAAGTTTTGTATGTAAAGGATGCCTGGGGCCCTGTGCAAGAAAATAACTGACATTGAAATTTTAACCAATTTTGAGACTTGCTTTGATTCAGTTGTTAGTAAGAATAAGGTAAAACCTTTAATTGCCAGTTTTCGAAAAAAATCATTTTTCCAAACTTTTAAGCAAAAAAATACACTGTTACTTTATGCAAGTTGAGCCCAGTTTTGTGAGCTTTAAGTGTATATCTTTTTGAAAGTTTAAACACGGCTCTGTATGTCATTGATGTTTCATACATTCCGTAAATACCATCGTATAACTCTTACGAAATAGCTGCGAGCGGCAATTCTGTAGTTAATATGTTTTCAAGTTAAATGCAACAGCATTTTATGTTCTGTTTTATCTTTTAATTTCCATGCTCAGATTTTCTGATATATAATCAAATGTTAAGATTCAAGGCCAATTAATAACGTCCCTTTGCTTGAATGTATAGATGCTGCCTGTACAATATTTATTTAAAGTCATAATGGAAATTCTAATATTTTAAGTTTACAAATTTTTATAGATTTTGTGATTTTCCTTAGGACCAATTCTTAGTCCCAGTCATAACTAATGACAAATATTTGTGACCACTTTTCCGCTCCTGCACAGACTATGAACTACAAACACCCTTCAACCACTATTTGATATGAATGTTGTGTAATGTAAAATTCACTATTTCTTTTGTAACATTTTCGTTTTTTTTTTAACAGAAATCCATGGATTTTGTCCAATAAAAATGGTCTTTACTAACAACAAGTTAATCTAGATGAAGCAGTTTGGTTCAAAGGGAGCACCTACCATCTGATAACTGTCTTAAGTTAATTTAAACTGAAAACTTCCAATACTTTAAGATCCAGCAATTTTGAATTTTAATGTTTCTACAAATTTATGCAAATGCTTCTTAGGTATGATTATATACTAAATAAAACGTTGACCACAACACCTGTGGTTTTCAATCTTTATCTAATTAAATAATCCTGCGAATATCTGCCAGCTTATTTTCATCTACTGATGCACAAAAGCTATCAAGTCTTGCATTTATGAAGACATTAGATAGATACTTCTGTTACGCAAATTTCAAAATGATTGAGTGGTAAAAATTTCATATAGAGGAGACTTTTAAAAGTGGGTTCCCTACGAAAGAGCACTAAGGCAATATCTTATGTTAATCTATAGAGGTTTAAACGATAAGTTAAAAGTTATCGGCCATATGATTAAGCAGATTTGTACCACTCAATCATTTTGAAATTCATTTAATGGGAGTATCTTCTTCATGTCTTAATAAATGCTAGACTTGATAGCTTTCATGTACTGATAGCTAAAATTAAGCTGGCAGATACTGGAAGGGGTGGTTATTAAGTAAAGAAGGAAAAGCACAGGTGTTGTGTTAGAGGTTTTGTAAAGTATATTACGTGCCAAGGTTTAATTGTGGAACCTTCTCTCTTGGTCAAAAGCCTGGAACAATATCTAGCTGGTAAAGGCTTTTTAGCCCCTCTCTCTTGTGGAAATTATCACTCTTCAGTCTAATTGGTTATAAGTCTGGTTGTGTAAGATACTGGTTAGTTATGAAGAGGCTAGTATCCATTACGAAATCACCATTACAAAACACCAGCAAATGCCCATTATTCAGTTAACACGCATACATATGTGTGATATTATTTTTGGTTATAAACTTCTGATGTATATTTTCTATATATGCATGTACATAATGTTACTTTCTAAGGTGTACAATGTTTTCACAGCATTGCTACATAAGTGTGTATACAAGAAGTACTAATGCAGGTTTGTTTTGTCTATTTAGTGTTGGCAAACCTGATAACAGTTCAAATCGTAACAGGTAAACTATAAATTCACAGTACACATTGGTTGTATTATATATGCCAAGCTAGCTTGACTTGATGGAATTGTTTAAGCTTGCCCTACCAAGTGTCAAACAGTAGTATCAAACAGTAGTATCAAACAAGAATATTTGTAGGCCTGAACCACAACACAAATGGGGGGTGTATGTCTAAACATGACTTAAGTCTGCTTGTCCCTTATGCAGCTAAGTCCATTATACAAATTTTGGTAGCCTTTTTAGTTGCTTTCATCAATTGAGATGTTTTTGTCAATAAAGGGTCAGGTGCTACAACAATCACTGAGTTTGTTCGCAAGCACCCTCTTTTGTACTTACAAAATTACAAAGTTGTTTGGAAATTTTGTATGTTCAAAACTGATGTTTGCACCTATTTATTGATGCATATAAAAGTCCAAGTCAATGAAATCTTCCTTTCTGCAGTCCAAAGGCAGCACTTGCTATTGTTACAAGTGGGGGAAAACGGCATTAGATAGCCAAACATTAGCTTTTCATATAGCAAATGAGGCCGTTTTCATATTACTTTGTTAGGTCGGGAAAAGTATTATTGAGTTGATAATGGAAGTGATTTATTTAAAACGGTTTAGTTTAGTTATGTGTACTTAATTATGTCTTCCTCAGGGGTACATACTATTTTACCCCTCGCTGTCTGTCAAAAGCCCCTGTTGGATTTTCATCAAACTTACAGGGAAGCATTGGTATGAAGTCTAGTTTTGTATATTACAATTTGTGGGCCTGAAAATCTTTTCCGCTCCCCATCACCCAAAATCTCTTGTTGGATTTCCATGATACTTTTAGGGACACAGTATGAAGTCTAGTTGTGCATATTACAATTTGGGGTCATGTAGTTAAAGGTCAAGGTCACAGGTGCCTGAAAGTTATAATGCTTGTCTGCTATTCATCCCTGAAACCTCCTGTTGGATTTTCATCAGAATTTTCAGAGAAGCAAGGTCACAGGGGCCTGAAAGTTGAAAATCTTTTTCTTCTAAAACCCTTGTTGATTTTTGTCAAACTTGATTTGAAGGAGTAGTAGGAATACATTGTATGTTGATTTAGGGTCATATGTTAAAAGGTCATGGTCAATGGGGCCTGAAGGCTGAAAGTTGTGTCCACTATTTAGGTATGAGACGCCTAAATACATTTCCATAGACTTACATTATAAGGGTTTCTTCCGGTGCGACTACCCAAAATCTCACCGACTGCTGAAATGAACTTTATTTTGTAGAATCATCCTAGTCCCACATAAAAATAACAAAATTTATACATGTGATCCAATACTTTATGCCAGTAATTTGGAGCTCAATGACACCACCCCCAATTTTGTGGCAGTTTTAGTGGTCACCGACCAAATATGTCAGTATTTTCAAGTACCAAATATTTTGATTATAATTTATGTCCAGATTTTTCTCTTCATATTTCATTTGTGATCTATCATGCAGCGATTATTTCAAACTAATTTTTCTTGTATGCATCCACTTAGTTTCAGCCAATCAGCAATCAAACACATAGTGTAGGTCCGCATGTTCCCTAGACAAAATAACCTGCTTCCGCTTTTCACCGATTTAGGGGTCTCATACCTAAAGACTGAAACGATTGCTTTTGTACGCACTTAGAACTCTTTCAAATACTAAAATAATAATTGCTGAACCAAAGTATAGCTTTGATTAAATCTGCATATCATCACGATGCAGAATATACCTCCATATTGATGACCAGGTCGAGACGATTTCGTGTGCTGCTGCTGAGCTTTACAATAATTTGTCAAATTGCTTCAATATCAGTTGTCATATCTGTAGTCTTTTCTTTTCAGAGTCGAAAATGTGAGTGGACAGGGAGCAGAGTGTCTATTAAAAATATATGTGTTTATTTGGTTGATACATCATATACTCTTCTTGCAATGGCATGTTATGTTACCCCACCCCTTCCAAAAAAATGAAATTTTGAAGAAATTTTGCCTTATTTATCACAAAATAGTGTTCTAAAAAGCAGGATAGTATCAAAATTTACATCAAAACGTACAATAGAGTTAAAGTTGTACATACGCACACCGTACAAACACGATTGTTCAGTAAAAAACCCAAATTAAACATCTAGATGGACGTTCAGGGTGCCCAAAATTAAGAGTAATCTGCGTAGTATTTGAATTTCTAACACATGTACCATGAATTGTAAAGAACCGAATGCTTCTTAAGTGCCACTTTTTCATTAAAATATGAATTGTCACGGCTATGCATGGAATTTCAATTGAAATAGACGATAACTGACGCGATGCATCCCTCTGAAGCCAAAAAAACGTATTTTTGTATACCATTTTAGAGTAATATTCGTATTTCTGAGACCGAAATTGCAAATGCGACAAGAAATGATGCATATTTAAAAAAAATCGTATTTAATGTAATGAAAAACAACAAATTAGCTGCAAAAACTGAGCAGATTTTCTCAAAAATTGGGTTTTAAGGCATTTTTGTAATTAAAGGGAGGTAATTCAAAATCTATATTGCCCTTCCCTATGCGTTCGGGACATTTTGTCGCATTTTGTGATAAGAATTACGTCGATTTTTGTGAAATTACAATGCTAGCACTGTTTTCACGCAATTTCATGGCGACTAGATCTATATAACACATTTTAATTACAACAGTATACTTGTTTGATATGTTTTCAGCTCTAGAATCATAAGGTGACGAAAATCATTTACTAGAACACTAGCCATTTAGGTGATATTTACCCGTCTAGTGATTTTGAGATTCAGTTAGAGGTCTAAAAAACACAATTTCATCAATAAAATCACAGTACGTACTAAAATCCGAGCATAAACAGCTCGGGAATATACTTTGTAAATTATCATTTGTGAATTATATACCACATTTCACACTTCTATTGACAACATGTTATCTGCCCTTGCACATTTCTTTTCAGCATTTTCTCCACTGCTGGTCCCGTATGTTGAAACTTTGTAACCATACCTGCATTCTAGACAAAAAAATCTTCTAGTAATAAATTCAGATTTGCGCTAACATCTCTACACTCCGTATTTATGTGTGCACAACAAAATCATACAGTTATAATCCCCTAAATCTGACTGAGGGGTACATTTTGAACCTTTATTTCATAAAAAAATATCAGAAAAGCTGTTTGTTTCCTTCAAGACCTCCATTCAATGTATCTGTTACCAAATTAGCTATTTTGAATACAAAACAATGTCTAAAATGAACTCGGGGACACACAGAAACATCGTTCTCTGTGCTATATTTAGGTATGAGACGCCTAAATACATTTCCATAGACTTACATTATAAGGGTTTCTTCCAGGTGCGACTACCCAAAATCTCACCGACTGCTGAAATGAACTTTATTTTGTAGAATCATCCTAGTCCCACATAAAAATAACAAAATTTATACATGTGATCCAATACTTTATGCCAGTAATTTGGAGCTCAATGACACCACCCCCAATTTTGTGGCAGTTTTAGTGGTCACCGACCAAATATGTCAGTATTTTCAAATACCAAATATTTTGATTATAATTTATATCCAGATTTTTCTCTTCATATTTCATTTGTGATCTATCATGCAGCGATTATTTCAAACTAATTTTTCTTGTATGCATCCACTTAGTTTCAGCCAATCAGCAATCAAACACATAGTGTAGGTCCGCATGTTCCCTAGACAAAATAACCTGCTTCCGCTTTTCACCGATTTAGGGGTCTCATACCTAAATTTATCTCCAAAACCCTAATTTGGATTTTCATCAGACTTTTAGGGAAGAAACTTTATGAAGTCTGGTCAGTTGTGGTCATTGGAAGACCCCTATTGATTTTTGGGTAAGAGGTCAATTTCAGAATTACCTTTGATAAAAAAAAGTTTCCTATTAGCACCTGCACAGTAGGATTATTGGTGACTTATGAATGACCCTTATTATGCGTGAAGTTAGTCAGTGGTCAAGGTCACATTGGGAGGGAGTCTGACATGAGGGAGATATGTTTTTCCCCAAAAAGGATTTTATTTTTTATATAAATACACCATTATTAACATACTTTGCAAGATCAATTGTATGTAAAATCGTCACTATCTTTGTATACATGATTAGAACGATTATTTGTTTAAGAAGTCTAAAACAAAATTATTGACCTCTGTTTTACTTTTACCTGCTTTATGATATGTTTTTAAATACATGAGAGATTGATGTTGGTTGTCACAGCTAAAACGTTATGTATTGCTTCTTTAAAGCTGTCACAGTTCAAATACTTTTTTGTCAGTTTTCATGGATGTCACTGCACAGCAGAGTTAGACATAAGTCATGCCTTGAAAACATTTACTGTCATTGCATTTGCAGAGAAACTACTAAAAAGTTCAGTTTTTCATAGGTTTTCTGCATTGTCAGATGTTTTTGCTCCTTACATTTTTATGGGTTACTTGACTGGCAAAGTTTTGTTCCCAGCTTCAGTTGAAAAACATGAAAGTGTTACATACAATTTCATTGGTCAGCAGTCAGCTTTGACACCATTTGAATATACTTATTGTGGTTTAAGTTCTGTTAGAAACAAGAGAACAGTCTTAATGATGATGCTGCATGCTTTAACATGTGTACTTAAGCTCTAACTGATTTTATGAATGGGATTGCAAGCTGTACTGTTTTGTTATTGATAGAGGTCCTTCTTGTCACTAGCTAAAACTAACAGTGTAGATCATGATCATACTGTAAAGATAGTGATAACCTGACTGATCATGTTCTACGCTGGTTGATATATTTGCTTAAAGAGATAAAGAGTGGAAAGACTTTCTGCAGGCATTCATAATCTTGCTGCCATGTTCAAATTAATCCCCTGATTATGTAACCCAATTTATTATACATGTATTGTTTTCAATCTTAACAGTACCATTAATTTCTCATGCCCACTGAAATTTATTGACTGAATAGCAAACTGAACGGTGCAAATTGTAATTAGACTGCAGGCTGATCATGATCTACACTGGCACTATGACAGAACCATTTGAGGACAGCAGGATAAAGGTTAAACCAACACAGAATGCAGATTGTATATTAATTTGTGAAGATAGATATGTGTCAAATAATGAATAATCATGTTTAAACTCGTAGTAATCCAATTTTCATTATTTTCTTACCATAGTTCACCTGTGTCGAAAAGCAAGACTTCAGATAGAAAGAGGTAAAACTGGAACTCATTAAGTCAGCTGTAAACATGATTTTAGATGTACTTGTATTTATACTTAAATAGAAACTATCATATGTCCCCTTTTACTGAACAAACATCTTAAATTTGCTACCACTGACAAGAAAAGGCTTGGAAGGGATGAGAATACAGAGAGATATGATGTTAAGATATATATAGGGATATGATGTTAAGATATAGAGGGATATGATGATAAGGTATAGAGGGATATGATGTTAAGATACACAGAGGGATATGATGTTAAGATTTGGAGGGATATGATGTTAAGATATACAGAGGGATATGATGTTAAGATATAGAGGGATATGATGTTAAGATATATAGAGTGATATGATGTTAAGATATATAGAGGGATATGATGTCAAGATCTACAGAGGGATATGATGTTAAGATATACAGAGGGATATGATGATAAGATATAGAGGGATATGATGTTAAGATATATAGAGGGATATGATGTTAAGATCTACAGAGGGATATGATGTTAAGATCTACAGCTCGGCTAATGTTTAAAGAACTCATACAACTACAAGAATGATGCACAGTAAATGCTTTGAAAATGTGTAATAAATTAGTTTTATTAGGTTGCTTCTTGGAGTGATAGATATAAATCAAAATATACCTCAAGGATAGTTGAAAAGAGTTTTAGGGATTTTCTCTGTCGAATGGGAATAAAACTAAATTGTTTTACCCCTCTGTATGGCTGTCTATTTTACCTTGACCTTTTTTCATATTTAAAACGTCTTTTTTGATTCTAATCAATCTCACAATGAAGTGTAGTTATGCATATTACAATTTCGGGTCTATAGTCAAAGGCTAAGGTCCCTGCTACTTATAAGTAGAAAAACAGTTTTCCAATTAGTAGAGTTGGGAATTAGGTATTGTCATGAAACTTGGTATATAGATAGCTTATATGGAATTTTTTTTGAAATACCATTTGCGGGGCAGTGTTTTTTTGGGGGGCCGAAATTCTGCCCCATTCCCCTCCAAATATAATATACATTTTTCCCCATTTTTGACAAAAAATTCCCCTCAAAATGTTGAAAAAATCTTTGATTTATTTAATCAAGAGTTGGCCAAACTTGTTATAAAAACATAAGTTTTCATAAATTACAGCTTCAGAATAATTTCTTGCAACTATTTGACACCTTAAATGAGAAATAGTCAGCCGAAAATCGGCGATTTTTCGTTTGTCACCTATTTTCGCGACCCCGATTTTTGTTATTTTTTCAACAAAAACAGTGTTCCAAAGATGAAAAAAGATACTAATACAATGTTTTCAATTCAAAATAGAAGTAATACTTAATATTCACGTGTGTTTTAACACCAATGCTGCTAAGTTATGTTCCTGACACCAGTATTTTTATCTCTTTATATTTCGTAAAAAAAAATGTCATTTACATACTTGATAAGTTTTGGGTTCTTTATGGAATATTACAAATTTTTAAACAGTATATTTTATACATAAATTTTCTGAAAAATTCGCTTTTTTGGCTGGCAATCTCAAATGAAGTAAAAATTCCCCTCCTGATGGGCCCCGCCACCTTTCCCCTCAGACTGAAAAAAAACACTGGCGGGTTTAAATGAATGGTATATGTATATAGTTTGCTTGCCTGAAAAACTGTTGTTTGCACACTAGAAAATGGCTGGAAGGGTGGCATATTAAAATTGCAGCGTCCATCTGTACCTGCGTGCGTCCGCCCTTACATTTTCCATGTCCGGGCTGTAACTTTGCCATGCATCGAAGGATTTAAAAAAAACTTGGCACAAGCATTCAGCACATCAAGACGAGGTGTTGCATGCAAGACCCATGTCTATACCTCAAAGGTCGAAGTAATAGAATCCTGTATATATGCACACAATTGTGTCTGGACTGTAACTTTGTCATGTATGGATTGATTTTAAAATAACTTAGCACATCAAGACAATATGCCTTGTGCAAGACCCAGGTTTCTACCTCAAAGGTCAAGGTCACACTTAGTGTTTATAGGTAGTGAAATCCTGTATAATATACATACATTCGTGTCTGGAGTTGAACTTTGTCATTTATTTGAAGGATTTTAAAATAACTTAGCACAAATGTTCGACCCATATCCCTATCTCAAAGGTCAAGGTCATACTAAGAGTTTGAATGTTATAGAATCCTGAATATATGCACACATTCGTCCAGACTGTAACTTTTCAATTATCAATTGATTTGAAAAATTATAACTTTGCACAGATGTTCAGCACATCAAGTTGTGTCACATGCAAGACCTATGTCCCTACCTAAAAGTTCTAGGTCACACTTATAGTTTAAAGGTAATGGAATACTGTATGAATGGTTACTCTGTCATGCATGGAAGGATTTTAAAATTACATGGCACAGTTGTTGAGCACATGGAGAGGACACAGGCTGTAAGACACCTTTTGGGGGGTATTCATCACTTATGAGGGACAGCTCTTGTTCCTTATAAGATAAAAAAAAATTCACGCAGGTTATATGTTGAAACCTAGTTTTGTGACATTGCAGCATTTTTTGTTGCTATATTTTCAAAAGTATTTTTTTATAAGCTTTTATTTGACAGTATGATTAAATTTTCATAGGGATGTCCTCTGAAATTTACTGACTGAAAAGTGAGTGGCCCATATCTGATTATAATCAGACTGCATATCCATTTACAGACAGCAGGATAACACTTTAGGCAATGTAGAATGCTGATATTGATTGGTGAAGATAGATGGTGGCAAAATTAATAATGAATAATAATCCTGTATAAACTGATATAATCCAGTTTCCATTATTTTCTTATCTTAGTTCGCCTGTGTCGAAAAGCAAGACTTCAGATAGAAAGAGGTAACACTGGAACTCATTTAGTCAGCTGAAAACATGAATTGATATGTGCACTGAAAAAAAATCTAATAAAATTAATTGCCTGCTAGGCTTCATCTTACAGTTGGGAAGGAAAGGGATGAAAATGCAAATGTATATGTGAGAATTGATATGATTATTCATACATGACTCGGCTATTACAGCTAATATCTCATGATTCATGTTTCTTTTAGACTGCTTTTAAGTAATTGAAATGTCATTCATATTAAATATCAGTAGATGAAAAAAAAGCTCTTTTTAGTACCAGATCGAATTTGGGCTTAAGATGAGTATTGTGTTCAGATAATTATTCTATAACCTTTGATCTGTTGCGAATCATAAAACAGAAATATCGATATTTATTTGATATTCAGGGAAGGAATTTTGATGCAGTGAACAGTGGCACATATGAAAAAATGTTTACAGCATGAAAAAAAGCTATGCATGGTTTACAAAACTTATCAAAACATTGTATGTATTGTTGAGTGATAAAATTTATGGAATGTGTAATTACGGATATGGGTCAAAATTGGAATTTTAAGATGCCATAGTTTAAGACAATTTATTAACTAAGAATCTAGTTTGGCAGACTCATAATGATTAAGTTGTTTTAGGAATACATTTGTATTTTATGATTATTTCTAATAGAATGAGAAACACTGAACAGTGTTTCCAGTTGAAAAAGCTAGCGTGTTTGATTGCAGCCAACCAGAAACCACTGCTTAGTGTTTTCCCTGCAGTTTATCTGTTTTTTTATTTGTGCCATATTCTGCAGAGTTGTGAACAAAAAATTGTAACAGAAAATTTATTCATAATCAAAATTTTAATTTTTGAACAACAGTCACTGTTTAGGTCTGTAACAGATTTTGCAACCAAGGGATGTTCCCAAATTTGAATGTATTGGTCTGGTATAATGAATCCGTTTTAATAGATCTTGTTTGATTAAAAAAAATTCAGCATACTAATTATGCTCACAGACTTTTAAATTTCTGTTGTAGATCATCCAGTAGAGCTAGGTCACCAGCGAAGAAAAGTCGCAGAACCAGAAGTAGAAGCAGGGGGTATGTATTACATGTAAATTTCATTATACCCCCAAAACGAAGTTTAGGGGGGTATATAGGAGTCACCCAGTGGTCGGTTGGTTGGTTGGGTGGACGGGCTGGCAGTCCATTTCATTTTCCTTGTACGGAGCATAACTTGAAAACTGCTTGTTGGAACTCAATACAACTTCATACAATGGTCTATCACAATAAGAGGAAGTGCAGTGCACAAGAACCATAACTCTATCTTGAGTAATTACAGAGTTATTGCCCTTTGCTACTTTTCCTTGTCTGGAGCAGTTGGAAGTCAATATAACTTCATACAATGGTCCAGCACAATGAGAAGAAGTGCAGTGTACAAGAAATACTCAATCTTGACAAATTACAGAGTTATTGCCAAGAACAATATCTCTATTTTAGTTTTTTTGCAAGGTATTCTGTTACTACAAACTTCCTCAGTTTATAAAGCAGTCTTTCAGGGGTGTTTATCTCATTTAGTGATAGGTATAGTTTCTGATAGGATTGTTGTTAATATATTGTTGTCAGTAGCAACTGACATGTAGTCTTTTGTTTTTAACAGCAGCATGAAACTTTCTGAATGAACTACATTCAACTACTTTTATTCAGATGCATTGACTGTATGTTGAAGTTACTGATCTTAGGCTTTGAAATTGTGTTGAAACAACAGTATTTAGTCAATCCACTGCAAAATGTCAGTATTCTATTTCATTTGCCAGTATTTTGCTTTTTGTTTTTTAGAAGAAAAAGTACAAAGAACCGTCATCGTAGTAGAAGTACATCACGTAGACGAAGGTCACGGTCACGCAGGAAGTCGAGGTCTCGGAGTGGATCCAGACACAGGTTTTGCTTCTTTCTTAGATTTAATGATTAAGTTTGCAAATCAGTTTGGCACTGATTTAGGATTAAATGGTACTGATTTGGTATTAAATGGTACTGATTTGAGGTAAAAGGCAGGCACTGATTTGGGATTAAATGGTACTGATTTGGGATTAAATGGCACTGATTTGGGATTAAAGGTACTGGTTTGGGATTAAATGGTACTGATTTGGGATTAAATGGCACTGATTTAGGATTAAAGGTACTGGTTCCATATTTCAATTTTGGGAGTCAAGGTATCGTTTTGTCATCTAGTTTTAGACAAAGAGTCATTAAACAAAAAAAAACATTTAGAATTTTCTTATTTCAGATCATGAAACAAAGTTGGAAATTAAAGAACTTGAACAGGAACACTCGTCACAAATAAAATTATAAGCTAAGTAATTTTGTGTATGTGTATTTTTCAGGTCAAGGAAAGACAAAAAGAAAGATAAGGACAGGGACAGAGACAGAGACCGCAGTAGGGAGAGAGAAAAGAAAAAGAAACATAAAGAGAAGGAAAGAGACAGGGATGAGAAGAAAGAAAATAAAGTTAAAAGAGATTACGATGAAGAAGAGAAGATTCTGTACGAGGAGGTCGAGAAAGCCCAAGATAATCGTAAAAGTAGTAGTGAGGAAGATGATGACGATGATGATGATGATAAAAGCAGAGGGAGTAGTCCGGAACCTATACCGACCCGCATAACGACTAATGTTGTTGATACTGACTTACAACAGGTTGATATGGACATGAGCGATTAAATGTTTAAAATTGCAGAACAGTCTATTTTCTGTTGTTTTGCTGATATTCATTCGCTAAGGGACACAATGTTTCATATTGTGGCTGCTTGTTCAAAGATTGTAAAAGCTTAATTTTTTCCAAAGCAAATGTGTCCATGTGAAAGATGCGAAAGATGCGAAAGCTGTATAACAAATCTTAAACAAATTTGTTTCAGTAATTTTAAGCTACTGGGTCTGATATAAATCTCTTTACAGCTGCAAATGGCAGAAGTCAGTCTAAAAATCAATTGTTGTGTATTAAGAAATGGCTTGATGATTTTGTTGCTTATATTGTAATGACAAAGTAATTCTTTTGTTCTATTACTGTAGAAGATGATCAAGCATATGATTGACCTAATAAAATTCAAAGTCATGCTCGCTTTATTTGATATGCTGAAATTTACTGGTAGATTTACAGGGGAAATTAGTTCTGCCCACTCTAGTGGAAAAAGGTTGCTAGTCTAATTCTCTGATGATATGATAAGTGGATAACCCCTGTGATTAATATGGCAGAAACTGATATATCAACAATTATTACAGTTGGAATAGTCAAATCCTTGTGAACTGCAGAAAAAGTACAGAAAAACGAATCCTCTATGAGAAAAGGTAGCAAACAAGGCACAAACTACAGCGCCAATATATGATTAAATGGCAACTCTTTTTGCCAAGTGCAACAACTTTAGGGTTACAAACATTGAACCCACCACCATGTACAGATCAAGTGCATAATACTGTAATGTTTTATCCGAGGCTATTGCCTTGGGATAGTCGGTGAACATTAACATTGGTTACTTTTTGGTAAAATTTTAAACTGAGTTGAAGCCTGCTAACCTTCCTTTCGATTCATTTTTAGCTCAATTATTTGAAGTTTGTGGAAAACATTGTAATGTCATCAGCATCTGGTATCTATTAAAAATTTGCATAATACCCAATATCTCGCATTGTGGCAAACTTAAACACTTTTAGTATCTTCCCCATGGGAAAAACCCTATAACTCTGGATCCATGTTTCATATACAATTTTTTTTTCTTCATCTTGTTTAATGATTTTGCATAGTACAGACTGAAAATTGACCCTACAAAATGGACATTGAAATACATAAGGTGCTTTGAAAACATTTTAGAAATGAGTTAACCAAGTTATTTCTCTTTATGGATTAACTTATTTCTTAGTCCTCTATAGCTCGGTGGTAAGTGCACTTGACGCAAGAGCGGAAGATTATGGGTTTGAACTCTGCGGGAAGCTGGACTCTCCTTTTCATTTCATCTCTCACTGGTCATTTCTCATCTTTTGGCAAAAACTGCCTTTACAAATTTCAAAGTTTCTCCATTTACAAAGTATGAAAGTAGAACGCTGGTAAACGGAAATTCTAAGGGCATAAACTGGCGTGTTTAGAGGATACAGTGACAGGGGTAGCAAAGTAGTAGCCCAGTTATTCTGGTAAATTGTGAAAGAGTACCATAGTGTATCTTGGGGAAATCAGCCGCATGCCAATAAGTGCACGAATTGAATCAAGTGAGTAGTGTTACAGAGACAGTGAGTACAAAGGGAAAAATGAGAAAGTAATAATTGAAATGTAAGTGAACAAGAGGACCGAGATGGCCCTATATCGCTCACCTTGGTACAAGTCCGCTTGCCTGGTGGAAGATCACTAGATAATGTTATATACCAAATAGGTTTTCCTATACAAGTGACCCCCCCACCAGGGGCATAATTTGAACAAACTTTAGAGGTCTACTACTAAATGCCATATGCCAAATATCTAAGCTCTAGGCCTAATGGTTTCAGAGAAGAGGATTTTTAAAGTTGTTCCTATATAAGCCTATGTAAAACTAAATGACCCCCCATGCGGGGTCAATATTAATCTGGGGGTCATAATTTGAACAATCTTGGTAGAGGTCCACTAGCCAATGCTACATGCCAAATATCTAAGCTCTAGGCGACAAGTTTCAGAGAAGAAGATATTTAAAGTTTTTCCTATATAAGCCTTTGCAAAACTAAGTGACCACCCACGCGCAGGGTCATTTTTGACCTGGGGGTAATAATTTGAACAATCTTGGTAGAGGTTCATTAGATAATGCTACATGCCAAATATCTAAGCTCTAGGCATTGTGGTTTCAGAGAAGAAGATTTTTAAAGTTTTTCCTATTAATTGCCATAGCAACCAGAGTTCTGC
The DNA here is from genome assembly GCA_022818135.1 of Saxidomus purpurata. Taxonomy (NCBI): domain Eukaryota; kingdom Metazoa; phylum Mollusca; class Bivalvia; order Venerida; family Veneridae; genus Saxidomus; species Saxidomus purpurata. The sequence continues at coordinate 32,645,328 of JAFMSR010000005.1, read as the reverse complement.
ATGGAATGGAATTCTTTGAACAATTTTAGTAAAGCTTCATGCAAGGAACATTCCTGCATAGTTTTATCAATATTGGCCTAGCGGTTTTAGAGGAGATGTCATTTGAATCAAAATGTTGGCGGACAACGTACGATGGACAATCATCAATTAGATAAAAAGCAGTTGAAAAGAAGACTACATGCAAACAGATAGCCAATGACTAGAGTGGGCGGAGGTTCCAGAGAAGGGAAGTGAGAGGACGGAGATAGATGAGGCAGACCAAAAAACATTTCTTCAATGGAAAAAACACTGGAAAGGGTTGAATTTCAAGTTTTAGGTAGTTAAAAAAGTTTTTTTTTAAAGATTTTCTCTATTCAATGGGAAGAAAACTTGCGCAGGTTTTGGTTACAACTTTTGCAATGTTAATTTTTATTGCATGTGAATCGCCGGATTTATATAATCTTTTTCTCGAAATTGTGATGTTCACTTTGAACAGTAATATCCCTTGAAGACTGCTATGTTTATCAACTTGTAACCAACTGTAGATAAAATAGAGAAACAAAAGTGAATTTGTAAAGTTTTATTGCTAAGGCGACATGGTAAAAACTGGATGTAGTAATAATACATAAAAAATTCAATGCATGGTTTTACTCTAACAAAAAATAAAAAAATTTAAGTTTTTCTAAAAAAATTTTTTTTCATTTATACGAAAATGAGCTGTAGAAAGTGGATTTCCTTTGTAACAACAAAAAATTTGAAATTTAAACTATTTCAAGAACAAAAAATTTCAATCTCAACTCAATACATTGTCATTACAATTATATCTCATGGCATCCTGCATAAGTAACACCCAATAATAACCTATAATCTATAATCTAGACTGAGACAGTTGTACGGCTAAGTACCCTTGTGTGTGATGTTCAATAGATTCAGTTTTACCTCTTTATCTAACAAAGCACTTTCACACGCTTCTCATGAAAAAAGGACAAATATGGTCATTCAGTCCAATCATGATCTGCACTCTACAATGTTCAATATATATTTACTTATCGCCTCTTTGATAAAGTTACTGACAACTCCATTTTTGAAATTTAGCAGGTTAAGTTTTCCAAAGCAGAGGTGTGTACAGTGAGTAAAACATTAACAAGAGATCTTATAGTTTTGAAACTTGGACTGTAAATGCCAATATACATGTAGCTCAAATAAAACTACTGCTTAAAAATACACTTTTACAGTATTGTGTATAAGATGAAATGTACATTTGTTAGGAAAAAGTCTTAACAAATATATGAATATACATTGTATTAAGTCATGTTGCAATAGAAAACTAAAACCATAATCGATGAAAATGTAAAATTCACATCTGGCAAAATGCATAATCCAAAATATTTTTATTTATTTATACACCAGTGAGTTGTAGAAAATGGATTTCCTTTGTATCAACATAGTTTAGACTAAAAAAACACGGAAGAAGATGTAAAAATTTCAAGTACACTAAATATTGCGGTTAACAGAATTGTAAGGGTCATAGCACAGAGACAATTGTTAGACAAAGAGGCAAATTTGCTTCAATTGCCACCAACAACTGGCTTAGCATTTTGTTTGGCTTAATTCCCAGCATATACTGATGAATACTGGTAAGAGAAAGGTAGGTGCCAGATTTTATCTATGAATTCCTAAGTCAGATGTGGGTAGGAAAAGCACATTAAATTTCTGCAGCAATATAGGAAACAAACTGGCAACATTTAAAGACCTGAAAGGTCAAAGGGCACAACAATAGGTAATTGCTTGGATTCATTGGAGCAGACCCTTTAAATCAGTACTGTATCTTGTGTAAGTCAATCATTGCTAAATGCTACATACAGGTATTTCTAATGAAATAATACATGCACAAAAACATTATATAAATTGTATATTTAACAAATGTATACAAAATAGTATTAATATAGTCATTTATATGGGGAAAAAATCACTTTAAATACATGATGCAAGAAACTTTTAATATCTACCAGTAAATATGAATCTGAGTGTTGCGTCACTAGAAATACACAATGTACTAAAAGCTGTTATTGCCTTTTATCAAATGCACTCAAATGTGTTCTGAATTATCCTTCCTTAACTGGTCTTTTCACTATGCTTACACACGGACTACAAACATCAGGACACAACAATAACTTGAGCATGAAATGCCAGAAAATACCTTGATGTATGAAACACTTGACTAGCACTATCATATGCCATTAAACCAGCCTTTTCAGGAGAAACTGTAGAATAGTAAAAAATACTGTAAAGTTGCATAATACAAGAAATAAATGAATGGAGCTCATTACACAAAATCAGTCACTTAAAATAGTGTGTAACTGAAAAGATGTCATCTTTATAAAATCACTTGCTCTAGTGAATATAATAGTACAACAAACAGTTAAACTACTTTCTTTAAGAAATCATTAAGTACTGTACCTTAAAGTGCTAAAAAATAACCATGTATTACATGGAATGATAAATGTGCTTCACATGGCAAAATTATTAGAAATAACTGAATGCTATTAATTGACAATGAGGCATGATCATACAATAGCAATGAGCTAGATGTACAGCTATGACTTGATGCACTAGATAAATATAAGAAATCAAATCTCTTCCAAGAAAAGACAGAATAATGCTGCATTACACTAAGCATACTGAACCACACCAAATCTGCATATTTCAATAAAACCTATTAGTTAAGTATAAAATGCATATACAAAAAGTCCTGATACAAGGGTCAATGTCAGAATAATTTTGAACACAAATTCTGTTCAACACATGAGGCACAAATAGAGGGTTGACCACAAAATGCTTGTACGTCCTAATGCATTTCATACAAGTAACTGCAATTGTGCAGTCAACCCTCAAAATACATATTATCCAATGATATTATAGAGGCTATATATGTTTATAATGTTACAAAAATGATCGATGTATATACCACTTTTATCATCTTTATGCTAACATTTCTTTTGGCTGCTTGCAGTCAACCCTCATAATACGTATCATCCAACGATATAATGTGAATAATGTTACAAAAGTTCTCAATGTATATACCACTTTTATCATCTTGATGCCAACATTTCTTTTGAGCCGCCACTTCTGGCAATAATTTTACTTGAGATACATTGAGCATTCTTTTAGTCATTAAATATTTGTAATGATGTACTTTACAGGGTGTTTACTAGGTATCACGAAGTAATTTGAATATTTACTCCTTTATAACTGGATAACACTTTCTCATAACTGCTTCTTTAAATGAATAAGTTATATTGCTAAAAACAACAAGAGCTATCAATAAGACGGCATGCTCGACTATTCTGAGTGCTTGCCAGTAAAATAAAACGTTTGTCAGTAAGAAGTAAAACAAATGTTGCTGACTCGGTAAACATAAACTAAATAACTGTTATCATCAAAACACAGTTATCTATGATAACTTAATTGTTTCATACCTCTGCACACTATGGCTTAGTTTTAAATAATCCAAATAGGTGGTTACTGAAGTAAGTGCATGATAGTACCTTGCATGCAAAACTTTAACCAAACTTTTTCAGTTCAACATGGACCATAACTTGTAATAAATTCAGTCAAAATATATCTTGCCTGATTGTTGATATCCATAAATACTATAGGGACATTTTAAATCAATCCCTTGAGTCGTTATATGCATGATAGTACCTTGAATGTAAAACTTTAACCAAAGCTGCACACAGATATTGTTGCCAACTTGAAAGTGACTGACTGTAATAGCCCCCCTTATTCTTTACATGGTCAAGCTTAAAATGGATTTCTGAATGTACAGATATCAAATCAAATCATATATATTCTTCTGTTACAAGATTAAGCCAAGAGTCCTGCAACACTCACCTCAGTTTAAGAAAATACCACATACCCTATATCAAGATTGATTTGGCCTTTTTTGGACAAGGATAATTAATTTTGTTACCATGACAACCAAAGTTCTGCAGCGAATAGAAAATTTAGATCAGTTTAAATGGAAGACCTTCTAACAAATATCCATGCAGTTTCATATTCTTCTGTCTAGTGGTTTCAGAGAAGATATTGTTGGAAAAAAATGGTGAACAAATGATCAACAAACACAAGACAGTGAATGGTCTCAATAGCCTGAAGCAAATATGCTCAGGTGAGCTAAAAATATTAAAAATATCTAATATCTAATTAATGTATAGCAATGGCACTTGTATATCACAATAGTAGCTCTCTTAACATACGTATACATGTACACAGTCTTTAATTACACAAAGCATAAAGCCTATATCTCACAACTAACACTCTCAGCATAGATATACATGTATACAGTCTAAATTACTCATCAAAAAGCCTATAACAGAAAGAAATCAACCTTACATTGGAAGAACAAACTGCCAATAATATCAACACACTTTTTTATAGACTTCCCAGTTCATACATACACTCGCCTTTCACAACTTTTTCAAGCAACTTAGCACGAGTTTAAGTTTGGTTTAGGCAACTAAGCATGAGTTTAAGCTTAGTTTAGACTTTTAGGGCCATCTTACAGGATGTTCTATTCACCTTATATGAAAATGCCCATTTGAGGAGGAAATATAATATTTCAAAACAACATTAATTTGGATTTTGTATTCTGATAAGAAAATCTTTTCAGTAGCATTTTGAAAAAAACTGAAGTAACGAGAATTATGATGCAAAAAAAGTGCTACTCAAGTTTAATACTCTGGTGAACGGTCTGCATGAAATTATCAGAAAGACATCTTTTTAAAAATCTTCCGCCCCTTTTTCTGACCACTAAGTGAATGATATATAATGACTGGTACATTGTATTACTTTCAATGTATCATTTTTCAAACATATTTTGTTTGTTTATAGTTCCGGCCGACTATAGCATTTCTCCTAAGTGAACCTACCAAAACTCTGTAAAAGCACAGGTTGAAAAGACACCGTGTTGAATGCCACCATGATTGTGTCAGCAGGTCTTCATTGGTGTTACTGACAATTTCTCAGCTAGATCAGACTGAAACAAAGCAAAAAAATTATATTATATAGCTCTTTGTCTATGTTTTAGTAATGATGTTATTTTGGTACAGTCGACTCTCGTTATCTCGATTTTTTTTGGACCAAAGAAAATAAGTCGAGATAACGAAAAATCAAGATAACCGAAGTTGGATAAAATATGCTCGATAAGGGATGGGAGGGGTGTAAGGAAGATTATTGTTGATAGAAAGACGTTTGCTTCTTTCTACCATCTTATGATCTGTGTAATACACAGGTTGTGAAATGAAACTAGCTCGTAGGTTTAAATCAGCTAAATGTTCAATTCATCTGATTCATGTTGCCTTGCACCCCGGTGCCGAAAGATTGGATTCCCCCCGGGTCCTTCTCCAAAACTCTCAGTGTTTGCCGATCCAGATATCCTCCCGGGTTAGTTACCGGGTCCTTCTCTGGATTGCTCAACTGGCGCTCGGACAAGTTCATGACTTCCGCCCTCCGACATGACTCTTCCGTTTTTTTTTTCAATATCGAGATGTTATCTGTCTAATGTGTACATTTTGAAGACACGATTTATAATAGACAGAATCTTCATTTCTTGCTGTTTATAAATGCAAATAAATTTTCTCAGTTTTGACACAATTCATTACAATTTACCCATTCTGCATATTACACAGCTTACGTCTCAAACAAACAATTAATTAATTTTGGGTCGTTAACCGAATCACTGAGTGAATAGCCGCGCGTGGTGTTTTTCGCACCTCTGACAGCAGACGACAACTGAGCAAATACAATCGCATGCAGCTTTTCGCACCTTGTTTGGTAGGTGATAAATGTCAAATCGAGATATCGGATGTCAAAATAGAGAGTAGGGGATCAAAAATTTAGTCGAGATAACAAATAAATCGAGATAAACAAATCGAGATATCCGTAGTTGATTTATATAGAACAAGAAGGGAAAAAATCGGGACCGAGAAAATCCAGTCGAGATATCGAAAAATCAAGATAATCGAAGTCGAGATAACGGATGTGGACTGTATCTAATACACCATTATATTTTCAACAATTAAAGCAACTGATTCAGGAAACTTTAACTGTAAATTTTGCTGTTCTGTTTAAATACCAAATTTTTCAACGGAAGATCCCTTTTCTGACTCAAATTATTGTTAATTTTCGTAGAGATCTAAGAGATACTCATGCTGTAGAATAGAACGAAACCAAACCTGATATATTACTTTCTATTTGTGTTAAAATCAGTGGAAAAAAGTGTGCATACCCCGTACTGTATTTGGTTAGGATGATATGGAATTCCACCTCTGGTATCACACATGGCCATATGCTGTCTCTCAGGATCTCCTGCCACCAGCACCTCTTCCTCATGCTCCATCTACACAACAGATAAGTTTATTTATTTTTGTATAGTTTTGTAACCTGATAGAACTAAGAAAATGTAGGTAGCTCTTAAATTTGTTGTGTCACAGAAACAGTAAGAACTTGTACGGAAAACGTTTAGTTAAAAGGTAAGCTGCATTGTGAATTAAAGCATTTAACAAAGGCTAAAAGAGATAAACCAAAATGCTGACAATGAATTAAACGAAACATAATAATAAAGTGAAATTATTAATTTTGGAATACACATAATTATAGAACACATGTTTTGTAATGTTCTACAATTTTTTTTCACTTTCGCATAAATAAATGATGCTTATTCAAAAGTGTTTAACATGCATTATCACATTGCTTCAATGCATGGTAATTTAATTTGTTTTGATGATGAAAAGTTGAGCTAAAAATATGTGTGTTTTGGTCCTTCTGCCTGACTTAATATTTTACTGCCAACCTTAAATTTTCCTATCAAACCCAATTTTCAAGTGTTTTCAAAGCAAAAAATACAAAATATTTTGTTTTAAAACTTCCAACCTACCGACCCTAATTTTTACTTTATTTTTTTATATTTTTCCTAGCTTTTTACATTATAGTCATTGTTGATTGTTGCAAAGCAGTGCAAGAAAACAAAATGGCAACAAAACGTCTTTATCTTTCAGTCAGTGTGCGACAAGACGAGACTGCAAAATATCCAAAAGAACCTATAAATCTCTTCATTTTGATACGACTCTGATTCATATAAAGAGAATCAAACTCATGAATATAACTTACAGGTTCTAGTTGTCTACATATGTTCATTAAATCATCTAGTCTGTCTGAAAATCCAGGTGCAAACACTTCAGGATTAATTGCTATAAAACACTGACCCTGAAATAGAAACAAAACTGCATGTTCATAACAGAAGCATGTCATGAAAAACCAACCCTTTAATTTTTAAAAGTACACATTGCCCTAGGTATCCATGTGGGTGCGTGGACATATCCACACAATTAAATGTGATTTTATTGGTTTCTTTAGTTCTGAGGTCAAATGTATTTGATTACTTGTGTAATGAAAATGACTTCAAAACTATAAACGCCCTTTCCAAAATGATTTGCTTACATTTGGAAAACATTCAAGATTATTTAATTTTCACATAAAGTATCAATGATTAATTCAAGGAAATCTGGATGTCTTGTAAACTTATGTACTGTACTTGTACCATGTTATTTAACTGACATCTTGTATGTGGGAGGCATGACAAACAACTTCTTTAATTAAATTGTCTAAGAGAACTGTCATGGTTGTGTAGGTAAAATGGTAATACATTTTTTGTATAATAAAAAGTGTTACAAAAATTGATTAAATATCAGGTGTGTTAGACACTTATGTGTTTGAAATATCTCTTTACACATTTTGATTCACTAGTATGACACAAAGACCTTTATTATTATGAATTTCTCACACATGCTACTCTATACAGTCCTTACTACAATGGTGCAGAATCTGGAACATGTTCATTCAGTTTAGTGGTGTACACCTGCTTAGCAAACCAAGTAAAATATGTATCTAATTTTCACAATAACCCTAAAATCATGAAAATATTCTGCATACCAAATTTGCAACAGAATCTGTGTTTTTCCATTTTCGAACATGAGGTCCATATGTCGCATCTGCTAGAATACCACAGAATATTTCTACCATCATAGCCAGACCGTACCCCTTGTATCCACCAGTTACTTCAGAACCGCCTAAGGGCATCAGACCACCGCCATTCAACACTGGTTTGGGCTCATTTGACATCTATAAGAGAGTGTATTACATGTTGTTTTTTAATCTTTCAGTCACATGAACTTGTTTGATCAAGCGATGAAAACACTCGACTTTGACAGAGGGACACTGAAGTGAACATGCGTGTCTCATATGACCACTGTAGTCTTAAAGCTATTCTCTACATATTGAGAAAATCAAACATTACGTTCAACAAACTTCTGTAAGATAGAACACTAACAAATGACACAGGCATTCTGACAAAAACACTGACTTGAAGCTTTTAGCAGATCAATAGACAGAAAATGGGATCTAAAACTGATTCATAAATGGAATTGTACCAAAAGCTAACATACTAAACTGAAACTAATAATAGATTTTGAATGACAAAATAGTTACTCACTTTACCATGTTGATCTACACCCCATCCATCAGGAATTCTAATATTCTTTCTGTCATGGAGTTCTATCTGAAAAAAGGATTCCTGAATCCATGAAACCACACAATCCGCTTGGAGTTATCTTGGTGCAGTGGTAGCGCGTTCGTCTCAGGGTTACAGGGCTTCGGTTCGATCCCCACCAGTGCCCAAGTAGACTAGTGGTAGTGTCCTTAGGCAAGACACTGATAATTCCACATTACCCCTCTCTCTGTCTTTGAGGTTGATTCCATCTGGAGTGAGTCTCGAGAGAATCTAATATAAGTTGTAAGAACTCGTTTTGCAATGGAGATCAAATAAATTATCCTAAATCTGCTTTCAATCATCAAAATATCAAAGCACTGAGAGTACTCAGTCTGGTATCTTGAAATTCTTTTTTTGCCTGTTAATAAATTTGAAATAAGAGTACACTGATTGATCTCAAGTGTCTAGAAACAATGAAGTATATTTTCAAGGCAGTGGTAAGTATTTGAATCTGTTTACCATAGGGCAGCATAGCCTGTCAAAGGGCTGTAAGAATGCCTTAGACCAATCTGCCACCACAACAAAGCTAGGGCATGTAACTGATTTCTGTGAGAATTCTAAAGACACTGTTATTTATAACTATTATCATAATGATCTTGACAAACAACATCTATCTTTAGCACAGTCACTAATGTAGGCTCTTTTATCAATGATTTTGTGTTTAACTGAAACTGGAAATACATGTACTACACTTTAAGCAGATAGAAGAGAAAGAAAATTTACTAACCTTTCCTAAGGCACATGTTGACGTGGCCATGTCTAGTACAAAACTGTCACCATTTTTACCAGGAGCTGCTAGACTCAGAGGATTTGTACCTAAAACTGCCTACACAAAAAAAGGAAATCAATTAAGTTTAACCACATATCTACAGGTAATGGATACAAATATGTCAGCCCCTGTGGCAGCAGTTAGTGGATTGTAAGAAGCAATGATACCTATCCAGTCCACATTGATGGTAAATCTATATTTGGCTTAAAAGCTTCTGTAACAGACATAAGTAAAGGTCTACTAAAGCAGGCTTCTTGTAAATCACTTAACTTCCTAATCATTGCTCTACCAGACCTACTTTTCATTATGTCAAAATCAATTTTGAATTCTAATTTAATTAATACATACTATGTATTAGTCTTTATCATGTTTATGCTGTACGCAGTTAGGTACTTACCTTTTTTGACCGCGTAGGTACTTGTAAAGGTGATGTATTTGTAAATGACATTCCCTAAAATATAACCATGCATGCAGTTAGGTTGTTACCTTTGTTGACCTTGTAGGTATTTGTATAGGCGATGTATTTGTAAATGACATGCCCTAAAATTACTGTACATACATTTTCTAAACTTGAAGACCCTACCTACAGTTTGATTTGAAAAAGGCATTTACATAATTATGACCTTTCATAATTACAAAATATAAAATACATGTATTATTCAAATAATTTGCTGAGGATAATAAAACAAGAGTTGTCAGTAGGACAGCGTGCTCGACTTTTTAGTGCTTGCCTATAAAACAAAACTTTGCCAGTTAAGGGCACACAAGACTTTAACTAGGAATTTCTAAGTACAAATCAAGAAACATTTTCACAGAGTTATCTTCTGTTGCTTACAGATAGGTCTCATGATGGTACATAAGTACTCCAACTTTCAAAGTAATATCTCAAATGGTTAAGTCAACAAGTGGACAAGAATGAAAATTTTAACTGAGTTTCTAAGTCAAAAAGGGCCGTAATTCAAAAAAAATCATTGACAGAATTACATTCTCCTGCCCATGTTTTAGGATCATGATGGCTTACAAGTATACCAACTTTCAAATTAATATCTCGAACAGTTAAGTCAAAAAGTGGACTGGTACGAAAAAATTAACCAAGATTCTAAGTCAATAAAGGGTCTTAATTTTTAAAACAAATCCCTGACAGAGTAACCTTCTCTTGCCTACAGATGGGGGTAATGATGTTAACAAGCATTCAAAGTTTCAAAGCAATATCTCAAAGGGTTAAGGCAATAAGTAGATTTTACCCATATTCAATGTATTTTCTAAGTCAAAAAGGGGCATAATTCTGTCAAAAACCTTAACAGAGTTATGTACTCTTGTCTGTTGATGTAGGTCATGGTGGTAAACAAGTATGGTCAGTTTCAAATCAGTATCTCCAATGGTTTTGAAATAAAGTGAGGTGGTACGAAAAACTTAACCAAGCTCAATTCACATTCTCAGTCAAAAATGGGCCATAATTCTGTCAAAAACCTTGACAGAGTTATGTACTCTTGTCTGTAGATTGGGGTTATGATGGTAAACAAGTATGGTAAGTTTCAAAGCCATACCTCTAATACTTTTGAAATAAAGTGGGGTGGTACGAAAAACTTAACCAAGGTGTGACACCAACGCGGGGGCGAGTAGGATAGCTCCCCTTTTCTTCGAAAAGTCGAGCTAAAAATAACTAAGCTTCACATAGCATTTAATCTTAAAACTTAAATTGATAAAACAAAGAATTAAATATGAAAGGGACACACTGTAGATAAACTTGTCTCCTCATTGAAATAATCATGCTGTTAACTAAATGCATACATATTCCTAGCTGCTTGCTTGAAATATTATAAATCTCAACAGTGAAGCTTTTTTTGAAAAATGTAGTAGTTGCGTACAAGAAATAAACAATTTCTTTACCATAAGTCCCTCTTTGACAGCCATCATTGCATACCAGCCTGCTATACCATAATGATTGGAAGCTGTAAATGCAAGTATTTCTATTTTTCAGTTATATTCATAACTTTAAGCTATTTACTTTTTATACACCCTTCATGACAGGCCTTATTTTAGGATCACATGTGGCAGGCAGCAGGCGGGCATCCAGAAAGATGTCTGCTGTCTGACTTCAACAACTCTCATCAAAACTTGCTGTTAATGCTTATAGGCATAATATCTAGGCCTAGTTTTATGATCAGCCAAATTGCTCTTGTAACTTCAGAGTTATTGTCACTGTCACTTTGTAGTTATGTTATTGTCTTTTAAATGCAAAAATCTGACAAATTAACAGTTGTCTTGTCTCCAACTTTAACAGTTCCTAACCAAACTTGCTTTGAATGCTTTTTGGTCTAATATCTAGGACATGTTAGATAACAATCCAAATTGCCCCTTCACTCCAAGAGTTATTGCCATTTAATTGTTAAAATTGAAACAATTTAAAGTTGTCCGCTGATGGGCAAATTTAGTGACAGCTGGGCACTCTTGTTTAGTTTTATTAAATGTGTAAGAACAAAATCATCAAACTTGTAATACATTATATTTTTCTGTTTCAGTATTTGGGTCATTCTCTCTAGAAGTTTTCATGTATTATACTGAGATATTTTTTATATAAAAATGTGAATAAAAGGACTAAAGTTTGCTCTTGAAAATAATATTTCATAGCTCAATAGTAAACAACAGTGTGGACAGTAGACATAAAGATGAGAGAAGCAGAGAGAACAGGGGGGAGAAAAGTGAAATCATGGAGCCTAAACGTTGGATATATCAGAGAAGAATCTTTTCTATATCAACAAAAATTACTGTTATATCTCAAAGAGAATAACTTTAACATCTAAATTACTCGATCTGGTATTCATTAGGTTCCATTACCATTTGCAACAACCCATCCGACTCCTGCTTCATGAGCTTTCTGAATTGCCAAGTTCATAGCTAATGTACCAACAACAGGACCCAGGAGATTCTTTCCATCTACATAAGCTGTTGCAGCAGTCTCTTTCACTATCACTGGCTCTGAATCACTTACTGTGATTCCTGATTCTATGTCATGTACATACATGTCTGAAATCAAATTTTAAGAGTGAAAAAATAATCACAATGAGTCAATGGTGTGAAAGGGCCAGTGCATCTTACAGTATAAAATACAATTCTGTTTCAATCTGTCTCAGCCCAACCTCACAGATCTCTAAGATACAGGTAAGAAACATCATAATTATCAGGTGAAACTTTTTACCTAACAAACTCTTACTAGCACACTGTCAGTGTGCAACCATTATGTGTTCCATCCAATGCCAACTGCCATACATTATCTTCTCATATTCATTTTATTTAAAGTCCCAGGATCTCTTTGAATTTACAGATATAGAAAAATTAATTTACCAATAGAATAATGATAGAACCATATTTTTGGTACAAATAAATGTCATTTCTGCCGGTAAGACATCTTTTTTGGTAAAGTAAGAGCTACTTGTAATTGTGCTCCTGGGACCTTAAAACTGCTTTACTGCAGATATTTGTGATTTAAACATACACCATCTTCTGTCCAAAACATTCTTCAATATCATTGGTCAAATTTAGCAACCATGAAGTTAATCAGCATCCTTTCCATGTTTCTGTCAATTTCAGGATATTAAATCAAACATCAACTGTTGTGAGGGATGGTAGTGATTTCCTCAAGCTCCAGTTTCATCAGTAAGGATTTTGTGTTCAAAAGAGCTTGTGGTTTTGTCAATGTCATTTGATTGTAAATTTATTTGTTAGTTTGTCATAAATGGGATCAAACAAACCAATTAACTTTGTTGTTACGCGTATCTTTACGACAAATTCAAAATATTATTCAAATATTTGTAAATGCACAAAACAATTAGATAATATACAGTACAAACATACAATAAAATACAAACCTAGGAAAGACGGACATGCACACATTAAACAAATCTATCAAAATTTATTCTTTCAAATTATTTAGTCAAATCAAGAAACTTATATGTTGTTTCCAATCATAACACTTGTATCAATATGAATTCAATTCTTTATTTTAAGGTCCATTACTACATCAAATCAAATTTTCTTTAAATCTGGACTTGTAACGGGCGTTTTCCTAGAAGGAAAAATATGACATACTGCATCCAATGTGACCATATTGTGTTGAAAATTTGAGATTTATAACAAAAGAATTGATAAATGATATTTTGCCTAGGTTGTACATGGTTAAATCAAATCTTAAATCAATAAATCAAATACACATTTTTTATTTATTGATAAATCAATGACTTTTTTAAATAAAATTTTGTGCATTAATTGTAAATGAAATTCTTATTTAACTACATGAACTTTGATTTATTATTTGAGTAATTACCTTTAAGTAGATGTAAAATCCTATTGTTATCCAATACATTACCTTCTTGACTAACTGGCAATATAAATCCTTATCGACGAAACAGGACCTTGACGAAACCACTCTAAAACGTTGTGAGTACATTGAACAATAGTGTACACTAATTGGCTATTTCCTATGGATTGAATTTGATAGAAAACAATCAAACCATCCATGAATAAAATATATATATTTTATTAAACAGAAGTCTACTGTTAAAAGGGTATTTACCAAGTCTATTGAGGCCATGGCTGTAGTGGCCCCTGTAATCAGCTGTGACTAAATTCCCAGCAAGGCTCCCAGCATGTGCCTCTTTTGTTCCAACTTTTGTCATGCAATCAATAATAAATCGTTTGACTTCTTCCTTGCGAACGGCTTCCCATTTCTTTTTGGGTACAAAATCAGAGCAACTTCGACATGACAACGTGTATAACGGCCGAAATTTTGTAAAACATATCCGTACATTTTGACAGGCCATTGTTGACTTCCAGTGAGCTTTCTGTACCTTTTTGAGTGAAGAGTATTTGTATCATTTGAAAACTTCGGACTTTTAGGTCATTGTGAATGATACCGAGGATGCCCGATTTGTAAAAAATCGACTTTTCACCTCAAATTCAGCAAACTTACAGCTGACTTACACAGTTACAGATTTTGGTGACTCAAGTAAGAATTCAGAATTGTACTTTCTGACCAGAATGATTAACTCTTAGTATAATTCCATTTCACAAACCACCGTTTTCACGGAACGGTATAAAACGCACATAGAAATAGATGGACTGCAGACAACATAGGTAAAAAAGGATTTTCTCTTATGCAGATAATATAGACAAAAAAGGGTGTTGAAAAACGCAGACAATATAGATTGTGTATGAAACCTTTCTATATGCATTTGAACAGAATATTATCTCATCATGCAAACTATCACAGGTGGTAAATTAAATAATTTGTACCTGTTATAATTGTGAGGTTTTAAAAATAATGATATTGATAATTAAAATATGCTAATAAGAGAACTTTTTGACTTGTGTAAATTTGCAGGCAATTATTGTTTGATCTCTTAAAGGCATACTTAATTAAAATAAGGTGAAAAGGGTTACATGAGAGAAGTTTTGAATGATTCCAGTTTCAGACTACTTGCAATTAAAGCTGATAACTCTTAAAATGTGTGTATTGCAGTTAGTATTGTACAACATCATTCTAACAAGCAGCAAACAAAATTTCATTATATAAAGACTATCAGTAAAACTGACAACAAGAAAATCCTTATTCATCGTCACAATATGAAATGACTTGATAATAACTTACTCAGTGAGCACAGTTCCTAAGTATTGTGAAATGATAACTACAGTGATTGCAGATAAAATTGGAAATTGCGGCACAGAACAGATAATAGACAGACACTCATTACAAGCGTAGGAAAAGGAATTTACATTTTAGAGAATAAAAGCTCTCATAGATTTAATTAATTTATTATTCCAAAACTGTTCAGTGTAAAATTATGTTGGAAACTGGTCCTGTACCTCAAGTTATTAACATTAATTAGGCTGTCCTTTCGGACCTCATTTTACTAATAAAATATGCATGCACAAAAGACACTGGTCTTGTTTAAATCATTGAAAAGAGGATAAACTGAAGTTAGTAAATGTGTAGATGACTTTTTTTGGTTTTACAAAACACATATTGTTAAGAAAAAATATACAGAATAACTTCAATTTTTTGTCGGAAACTGGTCTCATACCAGTAAATGAAGTTTTTTATGATTGTTCAGATATGCAATTAAAGTGATAATTAAAATGTCTGTCTTGCAGTTAGTATTGTACAACATGTTTTTCTTTTCACATGTTAATTTCATTAAGAAAAGACTATCATTAAAACTGACAACAAGAAAAATCCTTATTTTTAGTTAAATCTATGTCACAAAGTACCACTGTGATAGTGTTTCACACCTTCACACAATCTATATTGTCTGCGTTTTTCAACACCCTTCTTTGTCTATATTATCTGCATAAGAGAAAATCCTTCTTTACCTATGTTGTCTGCAGTCCTTCTATTTCTACGTCATCTGCATTTTATACCGTTCCCGTTTTCACTTTTTGCAGACACATTTGTGTTGCCTGTTGGACGTCCTTTTTTCTACAGACTCAGTAGACTTACCAACGAAATTGATTTTGCCATTTAAATGTATCAATTTTAAATAAGCACTGACCTTTCAACTGAAATACTAAGTATGAGTTAGTATAGATTTGCAAATTTCAATGGTCAAAACCCTTGCTCCTAGGTTAGCTGGAACCTCTTGTTAATGCTTTGTTTTTAAAGTTTAGCTTAACTAAGAATAATACTGACTTATAACACAGGAACATATGATCCCAAAAATTGCTCTCTTGATATGTATGTTATTTTTATTATAGGACACAATTCATACAGTGATTTAGTAATGGCAGAAGGACCATCTGCTGTACAGATCTCTACGATTCCAGAGGATGGTTCAAACAGGTGAGTGTCTTTCAGTGATAGCCTTAAACAGATAAAGGTAGTTTGTTAATCAAACAATAACTTAAATTAGTGTATTTAAAATGTTGTAGCCTGCTAACATACATACATGTAGATTTCTAATCTTGAGATTTTTAGAGAAGTATAAAGGTAAAACAAAAATAATCAAATATGAAATTAATTTTGTTTCGGAGGGGATGCATTGATCAATGTTTTCATAATTGTATGTTGAATAACCTGTTAAATCATGTTTTGATTTGATATTCTTAGAGGACTGTTGAAATAAAGGAATGTTGCCTCTCAAAATATGATCATATTGCTGCAGAGTTGAAGGTATCCTGGTGCTGCAGTGGGACTCACGTGGGTGATATAGGGCCATTTGACTGCCTTTGCTTTTTGTTTATTGTTAATTTAGTTTATACTAATTTATTTTAGCTTGATTGTGAAGAAAGCATGTAGCTTATTGAGTCACTCTCAAGTCCTCTTCCTGGAAAAACCAGAACTGTTGTCATATGAGGAGCAATCTGATTAAAGTCATCTCCTCAAAAACCCTACGCTATTTCAGAAGATTGTGATCTTAAGTCAGATTGTATGAGGAGGTACAGTTATGACTCCAGTGGGGCTCGAACCCGTAACCTCCCAGATGAGAGACAGACACCTCTACATCACCACTCCCTTGTTTATTGTTGAATGTCAGTTTCAGGTACACAGCATATTAACCTTTCTGTTTAATGTTTCTAGGTATTATTCAGAGGAATATTGCAAGTCATTCTTTAAGGTTATTAAACAGCTCAGACAAGATCAAGCATTCTGTGATGTCAGTCTACAGGTGGAGAAAAACACATTCTCTTGTCATAAGGTATTTTTTATACATGTTTGTCATGATCTTCGTGGCTGCTTTAAAACTTCATGTTGATCAACAAACTGGATGATAAACAAGTTCATTTTAGAAATTAAGCTGAGTCAGGGTTAACTATCAAGTACACCATGTAGATATCTGTCACAGAGTGACAGTTAGAGGAGTAACAAACACCACTTGGACTTGGTCCTTTTCATCAACTTTTAATCATGAATTTTTGAGTGATTGTTTTGACATTCAGCATTGGAAAAGTAAAATTTGGCTTCAAATGTAAACAGTTCTCTTCGTTAAACAATACAGGTAGTTCATATGGTCACTGTCTATTTTTTGTAACTCCTCTTATCTAAATATGTCTGTGTTACACATGTACTGTTTCAGGTAATTTTGATGGCAGGAAGCCCATATTTTTATGCTATGTTCATCAACAACATGGCAGAACATGACAAGCAAGATGTTGTTATAGGTGGAGTGTCAACGGCTACATTTTCAACTATACTGGAGTTCTTGTATTCAGGTAGGTAGAGTGTCTTAAGATACTGCAATGAGCAGTCACAAAATGTTTACGTGTCCTCTAGCATAGTCTCTGTTGAATATAAAACAGAAGTAATAAATGTACCAATATGTTCTGGATACCCAACATCTTTATGTATTTTTTTCCATGAAAATTGTTAGTGTACCTGTAAAAATATTAATGATAAACAGTGCATATGCAACTCACATTCTTTTCTTACCGTCAAAAGGCAGAACTGTGTTAACAAATAATGTTAAGATGAAATTTCTGATATCTTTACACATCCTTGAAGTGTTACGTACGACAACTTATATTACATGTATTTGCTGCTAGATATTAACTGGCACTAGTTCTATCCAAATTATGTCATATAGCACGCAAGAGCTCTGAAACTACCATTCTTCATAGAGACATCACAACTAACGTAACTTATAACCTTCTGCTGTAGGAGAAATAGAAGTGACTGAGGAGAATTGTGAAGATTTATTGATAGCAGCTGACATGTTCTCAGTGTCTGAGATAGTCAACATTTGCTGTGCATTTCTACGAGATAAACTACAACCTGAAAACTGCATAGGTAATTGTTAAGCTGTTCAGGCAAACAGCTGACATTTTCTGTTTTTAATTCACTCCAATAATTACATCTAGAAAGTATTTGAAAGGAGTTTTCTGGGTCTGTTGACAGAAAAGTTCATTGATTGATATTCCTTTTAACTACACTCTTTAAACAAAACAGTTCTGGAAACTTATATTATAGTACTGTTATAAAGCAAGAAATAAATAATGACAGTATCTAGAATAGTTTTAACTATGAAAAAAAACAACATGTTCGTGGATGTACAAACAAACATTTGAGATCATTGCCTGTATGTGTTGCAAAGGTTAACCTTAACCTGCAAAATTTCTAAAATGGAAATGTTCATCTTTAGATTTGGGCAGTACCATTACATGGTCAAAGGAATGCACTGAATTTTAACTGATTGAAAAGCAAGCAGTGCACATCATGATCAGACTGCATGTACATGGATGTGCAGGCTGATCATGATCTGCACTGTTTGCAATGGCAAACTTCTTTGCAGCTATGTGGGCAAGTATTGAATCTGTTACTTTAATCATTCTCTTTCCATAATTTTTTCAGGCATCTACTTGTTTGCGGAAACAGTGTCATGCGACATTTTAAGGAAAGATGCTGAGAAATACATTCACAAGCATTTCGTAAAGGTTTCAAAAGAGGAAGAATTTCTGAATCTTCAGAAAAATTCTCTCATCTATTTCTTAACAAGCGAATGTCTACATGTTGAGAATGAGTACCAAGTATTTAAAGGTAGGGTGATTTCTTTGTCCTTGTATTTTGTTCTTGTATCATATTTGATTAAATGCTTCACTGTGTCAGTATAATGTATGTTATTGTTAAGGGTTGGGGTAGGGTTATGAAGAGGCATTATAAAGTAGATTTAGTGGCATGAACATTAGATTTTCGAAACCCAGTGGAAGCCCTACAGTGCACACCAAATCCATAACTCAAAAGTTAAGGCACATTTAGTGGTTTATGGAGTTCTTATGAAATAATTTGACAAAAATGATATGCATGACTATGGATTTTAAAATAATGCCACACAAATGTTTTCACATGACCAGAGGGATCTTTATGTGTCAAATTCAACAGCCAATTCCTGTTTGTAACATTTAAAACATACTTAATGTTTTATCTATTTGAACCCTTGTAGTTATTTGTCTTGTTTCATCTTTAAATATTTGAATGTCTGCGATTTAAGACTTTCTGTTTCAGCTGCAATGGATTGGATACTGCAAAATCCATTGGAAAGGAAAAAGCAGATTTTTGACATTATGGCACCCATAAGATTTCCTATAATATCAGAGGCACAAATGGACAAATATCTTTCATCTATGTGTGAAGCAGATTTGAGTATTAAAGTGGCATTGCAAAAAATTCTTAGTGATTTTAAATCGGAACGAAAAACTTTTGGTTTGCTTGACAGTAAGTTAAAATGTGTAAAACACCACCTCATGGTGCCAAGAAAGTGTTCTAGAAAAAATATATATCTATGTGGGGGATTTACTCGTCAGAAAGGAGAAAGATGGAGCGATGCAAAGACTCTGAATACAGTAGAAAGATTTGACACATTTTATAAAACGTGGCATGAATGTCCCAGTTTTCAGTTTAACCGAAGTGCGCTAGGTGCTGGTGTAGTGGATGGACAAGTTTGTGTTGTAGGTGGTGAGAATGATATGCTGATTCTGGATTCCGTAGAAACATATGACCCTGTCACTTATGAGTGGAAGAGCCTGCCAGGGATGACTTCACCAAGGTTTGTTTTTTCTTGTGCTCGAAATTTGACTTAAATGACATTGAACTGGTTAATTTAATTTTATTCTTTAACTGACCATCAATTTACAAAGGATAGGAATTCCCTCTTTTTGAACGACAGAAAACTACTGTCCATTTGTGCATGAGAAAAATATTGTATTTATATTTACCTGGGAATCATAGCATTGCTGGTTTGGATTTATGAAATTTGAATGTTGATGTATATTACTGACAGTACATAATTTGAAACTTTAAAGTTAAAAGTAGATCTTTATATTTGAGGCCATCCTTAAAAAATTGTTTGTTTGCCCTAACGCGACCCAGAATTTTTCAGGGTAGGTAAGGAGGTCTTTTTTTTTTTTGAATTTTTTTTTGATTTTCAGATGTTTTATAGATGTTGTATTAACTCGGTATTAACTCGATACATGACATGTAGTTGCATCTTAGATTAATAGCTGACATATGTACACTTAAATTGCACCTTTCTTGTCTTAATATTTCTCTATTTCTTCTGTTGTATGTACCTTTGGCTTAGCACCCCACTGTGGAAGCTATTAACCTGCTTTGTAACATATCTGCATGGGTGGTGGTTTGCACATTATCATTTTAGCCAAAGCCAGGCTCCCAAAGTGCTAACAAGGCTCATTCCAAAAGTGCTTTAATAGTGTTGTAAAATCATTCAAACCGTAAATTTGAAGAAGTTATTAAGCTATAGAATGTCAAACAACTCAGTGTCCGGTGAGCCTTGTATTTGGACCTGTGGCCAGGTTAGGAAACAGGTTCACATAAAAAACTATAAAATTTGAACTTCAACATAGGAAAATTAATTTGTACCACTGAAAAATTAATTTAATTATGGAGAACATACAAAAGTTCAGATAATATCAAATTGAGGGAATTTTTAGTTCTGGCTTCTAAAACTCTAAATGCCGCTATTTTGATATTTGTTTTCGTCAGGTGCAGCTTTAGAGTTTTGGATCAGCACTACTACAAATCCTTACCAGAATAACAGAGCAGCAAATTTTCATCTAATGTACGTTGAGTAGGAAATATGGTCATGTTTAAGTCATATATTTATTAATTCATATTTTCAAACCAATTACGATGTTCTACAACCAAGTTGACTACAAAAACATCGATTTTTCAAACATGAATCATTTTGCTTACATTTACAACGGACTTTCGTATGACGCAATCGCACTTATTTTTCATGTAGTTCAGAATGCTTGATATTTCCTTTTGATTAGTGTTTAGATGATATAAAAGGACGGAGTGTAAATATAAAATAGTATTTACCACTATGTTTTTTAATTTGAAAACAAAATTACTTTATTTTCGACGCGGTACATAACCTGAAAGTGTTCGCGCCAAAACGCACGTGGTCATGTAAATAAATAAACTTTCCCTGATCGTGACCGCAATCGGAATCTTCGGCGATTTCCCGCAGATATCCTTTTCCAAAGGTCGTGGGAATGGCCACGTGATAATTGTCAAATCGTCAAGATGGCTACCAATATGTGAAAATTCTGACCTGCTCGAAACTTTCGTTTTGCTTTACGCTAAATAGATACAATTTGATGTTCAAATTTGGCAAATTAAAAAGATTATAGTCTTATTAATAAAAATTATTTATTCTTTTCTTTGAAATACTGAAATGCGAGGTGTCAGATTTCTGACACGATTATTGGTACGATTTCCCTGCGGAGTGAGCTTCAGCGTACACGTCAGGGGTGCGGATTCCTAGTCCGACACGGGTTTCTGCCCAACTTGTCCGCGGACAAGTCAAAATTCGAGAAAAATGAAATGAATAATGTAAGACAGTCCCAAGTAATCCAGCCAGGAACCGCCCGATTTGTTTGCAGTTTTATGAAAACCAACATTAATACACCTGTAAAGGCGACCTGTTGAATCAAAATCCATTGAATTACAAAGTTCGAATCAGACGTATTTTCGTAGAGAATCGCCGCTACTGTATACTATCACGGCGTTATGTTTTTTTGTTTCAAAAAGAATTGAGTTAATTCTTATCAGAATCTAAACTATTTATCACCTTTATTTGACTTACAATATATATTTTCCATTTAAAAGAAGCTGTCATTGGTCCCTTAGCATTTATCACCAGCGGTGGTGTGGAAAATGTGGCCTGTCGTAAAGGGTGACGCAAAACGTTTGCAAATCCAAGCTATGTGACACCACTGACTGAGAAGTTTGTCAATTTGTGAATGTAAACAAATATTTATCAATTAACAATGTTCTTCAACTGTTCTTTATAAAGCAAAACGCGGCGTTCCAGGTGTTCGTGTTTTTGTCATTTATTGTTTCAGCAACTGTCAAAGTCAAAGTTTTTTCCAGTAATATTTATTTTAATGAATAACATTTGCCGAATAAATTATTTTAACTGCAACCTCCTCCATCATAAAAGATAAAGCTGCAGGTGTCACGAGATCAAAAAACAACGCCGACGCTATATTGTACATGTGAGTTTTCTTGATCTTCGAGAAGCACGTGGCATCAAAAAGACCGAGATATTTGACAGTTCGAGACATGGAAAAGTAGCTCTAGACAATAGTCTGATAATTTTGGATTTAAAAATAATAGTTGGAATAAAAAGTTATGAGTAAGTTTTATTTTTGGTGATAAAATATATTGAACACGCTTTACAAAATGTATGTCGGTCGCCAAATCTTTTGAATTAATATGCATACAACAGTGTGGACACATTTCTACTGAATATAATAAATCTGATTTTATTTCCCGTAAACCCGTTAATTTACTGTAAAACCACTCTGAGTGTCGCAAAACACCCCGCGAAGGCCGAATATTTCTCCGTACTCCAAGTCACTTCAGGCACTCCCAAGCTCACTCGGAAGTCCGAGCTTTGCAGAATCCTGTAGACATGTACTGATCATCCTCGGTAACCCAGGCTATTCATTACCAATTGAATATGACGGAGAGAAGCGGCAGGAATTAGCCGTGGGTTCCGACGATGGTACTGATTAGCATATAAAATAAAAATCTTAACCTGGTCCTTGTTTGTTTCACATAATTTGGTTTTAATGTTGAAATCTGGACAGGTGAATTTTGACCTCGGACAAGGAATTTTCATCCACTCGTCCGCGGAAAAGTGAAAAATAAAGGATTTCCACACCCCTGCACGTTGTGTCAAGCATAGTCGAGGATAACTGATTGGTATTCTTACAAAAGAACTACAGAAAAGAAATACCGGAAAGATGGAAAATGACAAAAAACGGAACGGTTTTTCTCGACGGCAGAAAAATTTTTTGGCTTTCGATCCAAAAAAAGTCAGTCGGGAGGATTTTCATCAGTCGGTCGCGTTAGGGCAAACAAACAATTTTTTAAGGATGGCCTGAGATTGAAGCTTCAGTGTATTTTGCTTACAGAATATAGATTATGTAGAAACTTAAACACATTACCATTTGAACTGAATAAAACTTTTGTATTTTTGTGTTTTGTTTCAGTGAATATATTAAAGATGACAATACTATAATTGTTAATAATGTATGTGTAATTTGATGTGTTTTGTAGATGTGGTCTTGGTGTGTGTAGTATAGACAACTGTTTGTACGCTGTGGGAGGTTGGGTTGGGTCTGAGATAGGAGGTACTGTGGAGAAGTATGATCCAAAAGAAGAGAAATGGTCAGTTATATCTCACTGCAGATCTCTCAAGTGCTGGGTGGGAATTACGGCAGATAAAGGTATCAAGTTTAAAGTTTTAGTTATTAGCATTGAAAGTGGATAATTTAAGGTCTGTGATATTTTTCTATTACGGTGTACATGTAAATGTGAATGAGAATTATTAAAACATGATACATAATTATGCTGTCAGCTTATTATTTGTCGCTTTCAGGACTGTAAAAATTTGTATCAGGCCACAGATATGTGGATGTGAGCCTAAATATCACCAAAGCAGTATGCACAGATTTTTTCACATTGACAACCCAACAATATATAAGATAAGTCTGAAAATGTAGTGTTTTGCACAGTGAGGTTTAAAGTTACAATTTTGCTGCTGCAACAGGTATGGATTTTACAGATTTATTTGTATACTAATATACACTAGGACTCATGTACCTTGTTGGAGGATGCAATGACCTTGGTGATGAGTTGACAAGTGTGGAAACCTTCAATCCTGTAACTAAAGAGTGGACAACTCTTCCAGATTTAAACACAAAACGTTCTTATACTGGAGTTACAGTTCTTGATGATTGCTTGTATGCAGTAGGTGGTTGGAATGAACCAGACGGGGCTCTGAAGTCTGTAGAAAAACTGGACTTAGAAAAGGTTAGTGTACATAAAAAAATTAAAGAGTTTGGAAATTTCAAAGAGTAAGAGTGAAATAAATTTTAAGATTTGTAGATTACTTAGCAATAAAGGTTACAGAATGAAGAATTGCTTTAAATTTTAAATGGATCCTAGAGAAGGATGTCTTCCAAACAGACAATAAATCTGAAATTAGGGAAATATTTCCTAGATTGCTAACTGTTTACGCGGACTAAAGTGCTTCAATCTAGATGGTAAAGTTTAGTTTATGCTTTTGTCACAGCAAAATGTCAAGACCCCGGAATTAGCACAACAGTTCTCATATTAAACTTTCTCAGGGATGGACAGATATTACATATTAATTGCAAAACAATGTAAAAGGAATCATTACAGTGATATTTTAACATTTGTAATAGTGGAAATAAATTGTTTCAGTAAGTTAAATGTAATGCAATGAAAATGTTTGATGGTTAATATGTCATATACTGTTGCAGGGCTACTGGGTTGAAGTTGCCCCATTATCAAAAGCAAGAGCAGCTTCATGTGTTGTTGTTGTTAACAATATGCTGTATGTGATGGGTGGTCGTAATTCAACACAAGAGTTCACTGCGCCATCCACTTTAGACAGTGTGGAGGGCTATGACCCTGGTACCGACACTTGGGTTGATTTAGGAACTATGATATCTGGTCGCTGTGAAGGAGCAGCTGTCATTATTTGAAAGTTGATGTGTAATGTCTCTATATCATGAAACGATCACATTCATCTTTTTGCATGATTGCTGAGTCATAATTTGTTACGATAAAGACCCAGATAGTGGTGATTCATAGTGGTAGTGTTTTCAAATCATTCAATTACAAGGTGTCACAAATTAGGCTGACTGCCTAGACCAAGTTGTTTGAAACATTAATTGAAAAATTAGTGAAGGTGTGAATCATTATTCTTGCATGGGAATCACTAAGGACAACTACATCATCTTCATCGCTATCGTCCTTTTCACCAAGTTGTTTATCACTGGGAGTATTTTCATAGTACTGGAATGGTATGCTATTGTTAGTGGTATGCTATTGTCAGTACTCTATAACTAGTCATTATGGCCCTTGTATGGCTCATCAATTCCATGATTTGACAAAATAGTGCCCTGTGATAGGGTGTACGACTCAGTTTCAGAAATCACAATATTTCACTGAGTTTCATCCTTAGGCTGTGAAACAACCTTCTGTTCACTATATTGATAATCCAACTGAGAACCAGCTCCCATTGGAGCAAACAACTATTTTTGTGTTATCCAGATAGCTAGAAAAAAAATAAACTGGAGCGATGTCCATGTGTTGCAGAGGTGAACTTTATACATATATCCGATAATTGCAATTTGAGAGCTAAATTATATTGTATTTTAGAGTTTATTGTTGGTACTGGATAATTCATATGACCAATACCCCCTAGAGGAGATTAGTTATTTATTTTAGGTTTCGGGAATGGTGCAAAACAAGTGTATCACTTTTCTATATAGAGAATTAGGAATTATTGTTTTCTCAGCACCACTAATGCTGATTTTATTTAAGTTACAACTGTTGTTAAGTTCTTTATGACTGTTGATCCCCTCAGAGACGAGAACCCAATAGGGTTACAAGTTATAGTCCTGTGAAGTTTTTTTATATATTCTATATGGGAATTCAAAAACCAATTTTCTATTAAACCAGTTTTCAGAATTTAATTTTATGGGTACAAATAATCATCTCTTGGATGTTTCTTGAGCTTCACTAAATTGGTACATCCATTTAAAAACAAAACATCTAGTGGAGTGGTGCTGCTTTCCCTGTATAACCTATACAAACTTCAAAAAAAAGTCTTTGAAATCAGTAGTTAGGACTTTGTAGGATTTGGTTACATTAATTATCTTATGGTCCATAACCAAAACTTCTTAGAAAATGTCATTGCTAAAGAAAATTAGATCCCAGTGGACCTCACTATAGATCCATTATTATCACAGTTCTTGTATATCATTCCTTGTGCGTGAACTGTCGTAATATAATTTTCAAACATTTCAAAACTGCCTGTTTTCACTGTATGTCCTCTTACGAGCATTTTTGAAATGTGTTCGTTGAGTGACCTAACCTGTTCAGTGTGTATACGGGGTTCTCATTGTATGTGAATATGCAAAAAAAATTAATAAGTACAAGATACACTTTTGGTCCTCTGGAAATATGAGTATTTGCTGTCAGATCGTGAAATTTTCGGACCGCAAAACGTCTGCATTAAGTTAGAATTTTATTTAAAAGTTCAAAGTCAGAAATATTTTTATAACACAAAGTGCTCAAATTTGAGATTCATTGAAAATTTTGCAGCTTTTGGATGTAACACAAAACTTAGCACAAGAAGCAATTGTTTTACTCTGACTGAAGTACTGAATGATTTTTAGATATTAAGTACCTTCTCTTGATGTATAGGTTCTTGATCTTCTTATAAAAATATTTTAAAAGACACATGCATACTAGAAATGCGTCCTTTTAACAGCAGAACTAAGTCTTCTGTACAAAAACATCGAAAAGGTGCACAGTTAAGGACAGACCTCTGTGCAACAAAGTAACATAAACATCTTTCTCTTTTTTTAGAGAATGTTTCATGGGTTTATAATAAAATTTTATTTGATTTTTTATTATTTAAATTTGACACATAAAAACGCAAAGCACTGACAAGAAAATGTTATAAAACTGTTGTGCAAAAAGTTTGCCATCAAATTGACTTGCAGGACATTATGAGCCGACATTTATTTTCTGTCATTTCATTTGCTGTGATATTATGCTACATTTGTGATAGACTTGATGTTAAATATCACTGATTAATGTTAATTTTAAACTAATAAAAATGTATAGTAAATGCTTATAAAATTGCACTCATGATTCTTTTATCATCCATAACATTTAAGTTTTTGAGAAGAGAATAATTGTAAAATTATGTTAAAATTGACATTTCGAAATATGGGACATTTTAGTTCATCTAAGATGTGGAGATTTTAAGCAGAAGTCTTCCAACTAAAATTTGTTAGATTGGCTGGTAAACGCAAGACGTTACCAATAAAACCATTTGTCCAGTTCCACAGATTGTTTCAAAAAAGTTAATTGATTTCAAATTAATGAAAGAACTCTTTCTTCTATTGCCCGTAGGAATAATTTTACGATAATTTCACGGCAGTGGCTAGTGAACTGGAATCGGTATCTAGACTAGTATATTAGTGAACTGGATTTTTTGTAATTTACTAATTATTGCCGATATGTAGAAACCACTGGTGTAAAATGTGTTTCTTAATATTTCTTTACTCATTTAAAAGTAAAACATTGGTCTACATGCTTATTTACGTGTGGTTATTTACATACTTGTGGTTATTTACCTGTGGTTATGGCGTTTTGTAGTCCCGTCATATTTCTGACAGGGAGGGGATGACGGTGCTACAAGATCGACACGTCGTAATGTTAACCAACATTTGCCTTTCGGAGTAAAGAATCTTTACAACATTGGCATCTATATATCGACATTTTAAACTATGTAGAGGACACAGCTTTCGGTTCACGAATATCGGTGTTTAGAGAACCGATTCCGGTTCGCTTGCCACTGCCTTTACAAACATTTCTTAGATGACCCCCTATCAAGATTGTTCACACAATCAGCTTGGTTTGTCAAGGATATTGTCGCCAGAGGTTGGAGGTCTTTTACCCTTCCCAGCTATTACAACAACTTTGAACATCTACTCAGAAACGACTTGTCTGTAACGACTGAAAATTATTTTCACAGAAGAAGACAAAACCATGACAGACGTATCTCATTTCTCTGCATGTCAAAACAGTAAGCTTTAAAAATTTCTCTTCAGAAACCATTGGTGATATTTTTAAATGATTTCAGTGTTAATATATTTTTGGTTTTATATACGCATGATAATGTTATGATGAAAGTCTGTGTTTGTACAAATTACTTTACGGATATATACATAGTAAGCGTCTAGATCGACTTCAGGTAAAGTTTCCAAAGATTACGTTTCACTAATTATTGCTACCGATTCCAGGAAGAATCAAGAACCGATGTTTAGATATGATATTTAAAATTTGTATTATCAAACATTTAATATAGTCTTAAGTTTGTCTATTACGTACATTGTATTCAAAAGTTTGAGAATTCGTTGAGAGAATAACATTTACTAATGCAATTGTATTTTGTCCACACGATTAAAATTAATGCCGCTAATTTACATACACATACATGTATGCCGTAAATTAATTCAGCTGAATGAGTTAATGAAGACTTTGACCTTCTTACTCCCCAAAATTAGGAACATTCCCAAAACGTTTTCATGAATTCTCGTTATTTATAAACAAAAAGGAAACACTCCTAATGCCAAGCTTTGAAAACTTTAAATGTGTTTTTATAGCATCGCGGAATTTAGAAAAAGGGAAGCGGATAGAATCTTTGACGTTAGATGCAGTTTGAAACAAGAGCTGTCCCTCACAAGTGACGAATGCCCCCGAAAGAGGTGCCTCACAGTCTGTGTCCTCTCCATGTGCTCAATAAATGTGCTATGTAATTTTAAAATCCTTCCATGCATGACAGAGTAACCACGCATACAGTTTTCCATTACTTTAAACACTAAGTGTGACCTTGACCTTTGAGGTAGGGACTTGGGTCTTGCACGCGACACATCCGCTTGATGTGCTAGACATTTGTGCCAAGTTGTTTTAAAATCCTTCAAAGCATGATAAAGTTATAGTCCGGACACAAATGTATGCATATATACACTCCATTACCTATAAACTCTAAGTGTGACCTTGACCTTTGTGGTAGGGATGTGGGTCTTGCACGCGACACGTCATCTTGATGTGCTAGACATTTGTGCCAAATTATTTTAAAATCCTTCAATGCATGACAAAGTTACAGTCCGGACACGAATGTGTGCATATATGCATATATAGAGGAATCCATTACCTTCAAACTCTAAGTGTGACCTTGACCTTTCAGCTAGGGACGTAGGTCTTGTACGCGACACGTCGTCTTGATGTGCTAGACATTTGTGCCAAGTTATTTTAAAATCCTTCAATGCATGACAAAGTTACAGTCCGGACACGAATGTGTGCATATATGCATATATAGAGGAATCCATTAGCTTCAAACTCTAAGTGTGACCTTGACCTTTCAGCTAGGGACGTAGGTCTTGTACGCGACACGTCGTCTTGATGTGCTAGACATTTGTGCCAAGTTATTTTAAAATCCTTCAATGCATGACAAAGTTACAGTCCGGACACGAATGTGTGCATATATGCATATATAGAGGAATCCATTACCTTCAAACTCTAAGTGTGACCTTGACCTTTCAGCTAGGGACGTGGGTCTTGTACGCGACACGTCGTCTTGATGTGCTAGACATGTGTGCCAAGTTATTTTAAAATCCTTCAAGGCATGACAGAGTTACAGTCCGGACACGAATTGTAAGTGGGGACGCACAGACGGACGGACGGACGGTGCGATTTTAATATGCCGCCCTTCGGGGGCATAAAATACATATTGTCTCTTTTTATTACTTTCTTCTGATTTCTTTTCTCTATTTAATTTACTGTTTTGATACTGTTTGATATTGCGGATATACATTTTTGTGCCTTACCTACTGTAAGTAATAAAAAATGGATTTGACGCCAAAAAATTCAATTCTATACATGTTGATATATCAATATTGTTTGAAGCTCGTTTTGGTTTTTAAAAACCTTCCTGTCCTTGCCAAGCGATTCAGGTCAGTAAGTCGGTCGTTTTCGTTGGCCGTCTGTTCGTTCGTCTGGTATCATAACTAAGCAACCAATGGATAGAACTTTTCAACACTTAAATCAAGTACACCTATAGAACTCTATCGACATTTTACCGTCACGGTTGACTGAGCAAGACAATCGGTACGATTTGCGAATTGTGGCACGAGGATCACGTATATTGTGAATTTAGCGCTAAATGTTATTTAAATACAATACACGTGAAACGATCAACTTGATAAAACAACAACAAAAAGATGGCGAGGAGGACCACTGAAGAACGGCCCAGAGCCGTCGGTATGATTGGTGCTGGTCCCCAATTCGGCAGGTAGGACTGCTTTTTGTAAATTAATTAATAAATTTTGACAGAATGTGAGAAATGATATTAAATATAATATTTGTTCTTACCTTTGACGTCTAGTTACCATTAGTTCATGTTGCGCGGCTGTTCAAAACAGTCGCCACCAAGAAAGGTATATGGTTCTATCACATCTACTCCGGTCTACTACGGCTACGTCAAGCAGGCAATTAGCGCGCCGACTGTTCGCAACAAGCTCCGTGTCGTCGGTATTCGAGCCCGTATCAACGGAAGGTTCCTACCCTTTCCGCAAGACACAAAACAGCTCGTTAAGCATGTGCGAGACGGAACCTAATATTTATTAAAGCTGACTGGGCTAATGTTTTTTTGTGTGGATGAAACCAGAATGAAACTTCGTGGGACCGATGGTAAATGCTGATCAGTTCGGCAGTGGTTCCATGATGGTCTGGGAAGGAGTTTCAATGCAAACCATTATTCCAGTTGTCCCTATCCATTGCAATTTAAACGCAGTGAGATATCAGATCGGCATCATGCAACCTGTATTGATAACACGGGTACATGGTGTTGTTGCAAGAAATTGCACCCTGTCATGCTGCAAGGTACACCCAGAATATGCTAGCAGATTTTAACAAAATTTATGTTCTTGATTTACTTGCAAAAAGCCCGGATCTAAATCTAATAGAAAATGCGTGGGACTTGCTAAAGAGGAAGTTTAGGGCGTCGTCCCAACAACGTAATACCGATGAACCCCGGCGTGGTATTTGTCAGATGTGGGACAATATCCAACGCAATTACATGCACATACATGTTGTTTCAATGAGGTCGAGGTGCCGCAAATGGTTGACATACAGAATACTAAATTTAAAACTTTCTTCTTGACAACATTTTGAGTTTTAAAATTCAGGGTAACAAATTTAACATTCTTATTCTACATAAATTAATCGTTTTAATGAAATGAAATATTCTAAGAATGTTTGCAATAAAATGTATAAAACGTGTTTATGAAACAAGTTTATTTAATATTTGTTTTATTCTCATATTCAAATAAAAAACCAAGTGGACGTTTAAAAATTGTGTTCAGTGAATGGACCAGCATAATGTCGTGATGCAGGCGTACTCTAGAATTACTGCCCTTTAATTGTTTTTCCTTACATATTTAATAATAAAAACGTTAAAATTCTATTACTCTGAAACCGGTTGTCAAAATTTAATTGTTATTTGCTCAAATAATCTAATTACCACTCCTAATATCCACCTCTACACACCCTGTTCCCACACCCTCGGCCGGTAAGATTTTCAGAATACTTCTTTTTCTGAAAACGTCGTTGGCGTGGGCGTTGGCCTCTTTCAAGTTTTATGGCAAGCTTCGTTTTCTTGTTATATTTTTGCAACTTCAGCCCCAATCTTAATTATTGACATACGGACAGTACAACATACATGTAAATCATATAAGTATAGGCCCGGATGGTACCCATGACCTCTAAGGTTTTTAGGGCCCTATACGGGTAACCCAATTGAACGTTGTTAGGACAGTTCACCAAACAGGGCGTCCATGGCCAAACAGGGAGTCACTGTATGCCGGGTTTCGGGCCTACAACCTTCAAGGTCAAGGTCACGATGACTGATATACTTACGATATTATAAGGTTACAGTTTTACAACAAGCTTTGTTTTCTTGTTCTATCTTTCAACTACAGATTCAATATTAATGAGTTCACCACACAGAGAGTCAAGGTATGGGTTTGGTGCCCACTAACTCCAGGGACTGATATGCTTGGTGTATTGTAAAGTTTATGTTTTACTGCAAGCTTGTAAACAGTTATTTCTGTATCACTACATATCCAATGTTTGGCACAGGTCTTCGGGGTCAATAAAATAGATCTTATCATCACAAGTCTAGTAACCCTTGCTTAACTTTTGAAAAAAAAAATCCCTTTTTTGTACTTAATTTCTAGTTAAAGTCTTGTGTACAAAGCACGGCCATGTACATATCTCAGTATTCTTTTATCGTATTGATTTGAAACTTTGCTGTGGTGTTCAGGGCATCAAAAATACACAGCATTTTGTTTTGCCTTTTACTGATTAAAGTTTTGTTTTATTGGCAAGCACTGAGTTTAGTCGAGCACACTGTCATTCAGATAGCTCTGGTTTCTGAAAACACTCCTCAGAATCTGATTATGTTTTGGACAAGTAATTAACTTTTTAGTCTAAAACAGAAGAACATTTAGAGTTTTGACTGTCTGTCCGTGCGGAGTTGTTGCGTGGAAATTCATGAAATGTGATATGAATATTATCAGCAGTGTCTTTATCTATGACTGGCTTCATACTTCAACAGAGTTTTAAGTACCACATACCAGTTAACCAAGACACTTTACAGTTAGTATTTTTCAGTGATTTGCCTTATTTTGCGCGGATATAAATTCACTGAATTTGCTTGTAAAATATCTATAGAAAGGACGTAAATATTTTATGGCGCTGGTCGTCCGTCCGTTCGATAGCAATTTCTGTCCGGGGCCATATCTAACACATTGTTAATGCACTTTCAAGCATTCAATACGTAAATAGTTAACTCTGTTCAAAATTGCGAGAAATAGTTGGGATAGTTAAAAAATATGACCACCATGGTCTGAGGCAAGTTGAGCTGAATGTCAACAGTTGGATAGAAAATTCGTATCACATGCAGAACTATTCAACCTTCATGAGAGACGGAGATCAGACCATTTGTTGCAGGAATTCGCTGTTAATCCATGTTAGCGTACACGCACATGATGACCCTATTGTTAGGTATTTGTCGGAAAAGGAAGCACATTAAAACACGCAAAAACCACAAAAATGAACAAAACAAGTTTGAGAATAAGAAAAACAAAGAAGGAATTGTCACACATAATGAGGGTCATGCAGTATCTTGTAAAAAAAGGGGATATTTGTTCAAGAATTTAACAAAATAAAATAATTTTTGTGTTTTGATCCATTCATAAATGTTACGTATATACCCTTGTTATTTCCTCAAAGGAAAACACATGGCACTGACTGATGCTTTTTGTCTTGTTAAATTAGTATAAATGTCAGTTGAAGGCTCGAAAAACATATTGACCTTCATGTTTTATTTCTTAGAGACGTAGGTTTGGCATGTGCGTTTGACTTAAAACATTATTTTATATCAACTGTCTAAATTCATATTTTAAAATGATCACCTAACATGTGATCGGTTTCAAAATTTAAACGAAGCGTACGACAACTATTTTGGTGTTAAAATCTAAAATCAGAAATATTGCAATTAAATTGACTGAAGCGTTTCTATGAATGTTTCGTTTTATAATGTTTAAAAAGGGCGTACAGTGTATTGTGATGTGTCGTTAGTGTAGATTATTCCCTCGGTAAGCATAGTCTCCTGGCCCCTTCAAGGGTTAAGTCCGTACGAAAGACCAAAGGTATGGTAAGTGTGGCTCGAGCCTTAGCCCTAGATAAAATAGAAGTTTTTTTGTTAAACTTTTGGTTTAAGTACATGGGCATGTCTTAGTTTCCGCTGAAGAGTGATTTGAAACTTTACCGAAGTGATCACGGGTATCAGACAATCAAGTAAGATAAACAAGTTGTTGGACTTCCGATAAAGTTTACATGCAAGTTGATGTCACGGATATTGATTACTTTTAAACCTCACATTATAGTGTCTGTTCAACAAGCAGGATCATAATTGTCTATTCATGGTAAAATTGTATCGACTTGAAAAACGATCTAGCCGAAAAAAAGGTGACGAAAAGCGAGTTTTTGCTATATTTTACCCCTGTATCTTCATCTTTGTAGTAAATAAGTGGAAAATATGTACTTGTTTTCATAGAATTATATGTGCATTACGTGGAAAAAGTGAAAAATGGTTACATTGGATGTGTCTGAATGTGTAACTGTGACGGGTATCATCTTGGAGTTTGACATCTTGTTCCTGAACTACAAACAATGTAGATTGAATACTTATGGAAATTGTTCCCTTGCTCAAAGTGTAAATAGATCGACCTTGGCTCTGGGCCTTACATATCTATCTTCTTAATCTCCAAGAGAATCAAACGATTAGGTAACCCTTGACTGAATTTATTGCAAATTATGGCCCTTTTGGAAAGACATTTTGGTTAAAGCTTTTCATGCAAAAATAATTTGGTTAAAGTTAACGTGTAAGATGTTATCATGGAAATATCTCAACATATAATGAAGGGATGGATATTGTTCAGGAAGTAAGCTAACTCCTGACAGAATTTTATTCATTAATTGGTGGACTTGAAAAGTTGGCTAAAGTTTAAGCGTACAAGCTCCTATCATGTCGATAGCACAGTAGTTACTTATGAGATATTTATTTAAATTGTTGGGCTTACACATTTTGGTTAAATTTTTTCCACGCAATTAACCACCGTGCACATATTTCATTTAGCACTAATGGGGTGGATTAAAAACTTCAGCAAACTCTTCAGCGGCATTACACATCGAAGTTAGTAACTTCCGACTGAATTTAATTAAAATTATGGCCTATATTTTACTAACAGATTTTCATAATGGACACATTCTTTTTATGCCCCCACAAAGTGGGGTGCATATAGCGTTGCACTTGTCCGTCCGTCCGTCCGTCCGTCCGTCCGTCAGTCCGTCAGTCCGTCCGTACGTCCCGAAATCTTGTGAACGCAACTCCTCTTAAACCGGATGGCAGATTTTGCTTAAACTTCCAGGGATGAACAACCTTAATGTGTAGATGGTAGTAAAGGAAGGAATTTTCGCGGCGACCAAATTTAACAGAATTATGGCCCTTTGTTGATTTTTTCACTATATACCATATAGAAATTTTGTGAAAGCAACTCCTCTTAAACCGGATGGCAGATTTTGCTTAAACTTCCAGGGATGAACAACCTTAATGTGTAGATGGAAGTAAAGGAAGGAATTTTTGCGGCGACCAAATTTAACAGAATTATGGCCCTTTGTTGATTTTTTCACTATATACCATATAGAAATCTTGTGAACGCAACTCCTCTTAAACCGGATGGCAGATTTTGCTTAAACTTCCAGGGATGAACAACCTTAATGTGTAGATGGTAGTAAAGAAAGGAATTTTTGCTGCGACCAAATTTAACAGAATTATGGCCCTTTGTTGATTTTTTCACTATATACTATGTAGAAATTTTGTGAACGCAACTCCTCTTAAACCGGATGGCAGATTTTGCTTAAACTTCCAGGGATGAACAACCTTAATGTGTAGATGGCAGTAAAGGAAGGAATTTTTGCTGCGGCCAAATTTAACAGAATTATGGCCCTTTGTTGATTTTTTCACTATATACCATATAGAAATTTTGTGAACGCAACTCCTCTTAAACTGGTTGGCAGATTTTGCTTAAACTTCCAGGGATGAACAACCTTAATGTGTAGATGGTAGTAAAGGAAGGAATTTTTGTTGCGACCAAATTTAACAGAATTATGGCCCTTTGTTAAGTTTTTCACTATATACCATATAGAAATATTGTGAACGCAACTCCTCTTAAACCGGATGGCAGATTTTGCTTAAACTTCCAGGGATGAACAGCTTTAATGTGTAGATGGTAGTAAAGGAAGAAATTTTTGTTGCGACCAAATTTAACAGAATTATGGCCCTTTGTTGATTTTTTCACTATATACCATATAAATTTGTTGCGACCAAATTTAACAGAATTATGGCCCTTTGTTGATTTTTTCACTATATACCATATAAATAATTGAACATATAAATTTTACATTTGTAATTTAATTTAACATGTACATAAGGTTACCTGTAGATCATTTTAGGTATATGTACAGAAATGAAACAGTGGAATGAAAAAGTTCCACATAAAAATCTTACATACAGATATGCTTGCTCTTGTTTATGAGCACATCTGCACAGTGGGGGCATCCGTGTCCTTTGGACACAATTCTAGTTTTCTTCTTTCTTTTTCAACATCAAGTCCTTTTAATAAAGTTGCCTATGTTTTACTAATTAATTAGCGTGCTGTCATTAGACAGCTATTGTTTGTATTTTTCATATATCTGTGACAATGGATTAGCATGAACTCCACGTGAAGATAAGCATAAGTCTTAACCATAAATTTCCGGAGATCAAATACGCCAACCTATATGTATATTTACTTTTCAAAGAGTAATTCATCACTCGGAATAGTTTATAGATACAGGACCTGAGTACGGTTAAATAAAGCAGCGCAGTTCTTAAAATTGTCGGAATTTATTGTATTTCAACACTTTAAACATAGACGTATATATTACCTGTAAATATTATTGGTGATACTTGTATTGACTTAACTGCAAGAAGAATTTTGTGATGCGTCATAAATTATGGGGTAGCCGTGATCTGTAAACGAATAGTCTGTCAGTAAATTTACGATGTGTTGTCCGCATTGTTGTATGCATGGCATGCCAAGCGTTGCTAAAGTTGCATGTTTCTTATTGTGATTCAATGTTTTTTGCCCCTTGAATGGAGAAGCATACACTATCCGCTTTGTTCGTCCGTCCGTCTGGATTTTTGGGTGTAGGAATAGGCATAAAACTGCTACTATATCTTCATTATGAATATGTACCTAGCAAATATGAGTATTTTAATGGGTAGGTTTAGTGATTAGGGATAGTTCCTATTGGGGTGTATATTAGTTGTTATTTACCCATCTAATAGCCATATGTGTGGGTATTCCGTGACACGTTCGTCTGGAGCATTTATAATTAGGTAATTTAGAGAAAGCACAATGATCAAGAATCATAACTCTACACTGGTTTATTTTTTAAGATTATCTCCCTTTATGTCCGGAACATACCTCGAATTCTGCGTAAGTGACTGTTGTGATAAATTACAGTGACAGAGCCATTGAGAGAAAGTGCAGTGTCCACCTTTGCCAAATGTATTAGTTATCTCCCTTTATGTTTGTCCGCAATGTAACTGACAGTAAAAATAAAAGGAGGAGTTATATCTAAGCCCCATAACTAAGACTCCATAACTCTACCGAGCTCAATTTGTGAAACACTTCTCTTTAGAACATGAAATTATGCTTGTGGGAAACATGATTAAAACTAATTATGGGACTGAGCCCCTAGTTTATACAGTGATAGCTGCCATTTTAAAATGCAGTGTGTACCAGTAGCTCCCTTGCTTGGCGCTCAGCATTAAAACGGAAACTCATTCA
The DNA here is from genome assembly GCA_022818135.1 of Saxidomus purpurata. Taxonomy (NCBI): domain Eukaryota; kingdom Metazoa; phylum Mollusca; class Bivalvia; order Venerida; family Veneridae; genus Saxidomus; species Saxidomus purpurata. The sequence continues at coordinate 32,607,883 of JAFMSR010000005.1, read as the reverse complement.
ATCGTTTATTGTATAAATGTTACTTCTTTTCAGAAGGCCATATTGTAAATAAGTCAAATGTTTTATTTTATTATTATTATTATTATTATTGTTATTTAACAATCGACCTAAAATAAATTAAGAACCATTAGAACGTTGGCCCATTTATGAATGATCTCACTTTATCATGTGAAGTTATGCCTGCCCGAAACATAGCTCGAAAACCTTAAAACGGATTTATTTTATATGTCACATGAAGGACATTGAATTAAGAATAATAACTTTATCTGGGCCTATGATTTTTCAAATTCGTACCACCCCACTTTTTTTCAAAACCTTTACAGATATTGCTTTGAAACTTACAATACTTATTAACGACCACTACCTCCATCAACAGACAATAGTACATAACTCTATGAAGGTTTTTGCAAGAATTATGGCCCTTTTTCGTCTTAAATCTGGGTAAAATCCACTTAGACTATACTAATTAATTTTAGCTCGATTGTGAAGAAAGTTTGTAGTTTATCGAGTCACTCTGGAGTCCGCTTCTTGGAAACACTAGTACTGATGTCAAATGAGGAAATACGGTCGTGACCCCAGTGGGGCTCGAACCCACAACCTACTGGATGAGCAGCCGACACCTTAACCTCTACATCACCGCTTCCCTTCTGTGTTAGCCGCTTGTCCGCCCGTCCGTCTTGATGTTTGGGTGTAGGAATAGGCATAAAACCGCTACTATATCTTCATTCTGAATATGTACCCGGAGCAAATATGAGGATTTTAATGGGTAGGTTTAGTGAGTAGGGATAGTTCCTATTGGGTATTTGTGGGTGTAATGGTACAGTACCAAAATAATATCCATATGTGTGGGTATTTCGTGACACGTTTGTGTTAAAATCCACTTATTGACTTAACCTTTTGAGATATTGCTGTGAAACTTGGTATACTTGTTTGCACCATGAACCCTATCTGTAGGCAAAAGAAGGTAACTCTGTCAAAGATTATATGTTTTAATTAAGGAACTTTATATCGACTTAGAATCTCTGTTAAGTTTTTCGTACCAGTCCACTTTTTCACTTAACCCTTTGACCTATTACATTGAAAGTTTGAATACTTGTTTACCATTATGATCCCCACATGTTGGCGTGAGTAGATAACTATATGTCAAGGATTTCTTTTGAATTGTGGTTCTTTTCGACTTAAAATCTCAGTTAAGTTGTTCGTACTTATCACTCTATTGCCTTAACCATTTGAGGTATAGCTTTGACAATTTGAATACTTAATGTACTGTAAGTAAGAGTAGATAACTCGATAAAAATATTTTATTGTATATAGTTCCTAGTTAAAGTCTTGTGTGCAAACTTTGCTGTAGTGTTCAGGGATATCAAACAGTTAAGTAAGATAACATTTGACTTACTATTTTGCTATTTACAGCCCTTGTTTACACATCGAAAATACACAGATTCTCGTTTTGCCTTTTATTGCCAAAGGTTGTGTTGTGTTACATGGCACTGAGAAAAGTCGAGCGCGCTGTCCTACTGACAGCTTTTGTTAGCTACCTGAGCACAACGTGCTAAAAGGTGAGCTGTTGTGTATCGCCTGTTGTCCGTCGTCCGACGTTTGTCTGTCTCTGTCTGCCTTGTTAACACTCTAGAGGTCTTATTCGTGAAAATTAGCAAAAACGTTTATCTCAATGATTTCTAGGTGAAATCCGAATCTAGGTCACCTGAATTTAAAAATTAGGTAAAACGGTCAAATAAAAGACCTTATTAATACTATGGAGGCCTCATTTATGAGCAAATCTTTATGAAAATTGCCAGAAAAATTAAGGTCTATTCCGAATCTCGGTCACCTAAGATGAAAAACTAGGTCACGCAGTCAATTTAAAGAAAAACATTGTTAATATTCTTGATGCCACACTTATTAACCAATCGTCATGAAAATGGGTCAAAATGTTTGTCTTGGTGATTTCTTGGTCAAGTTAGAATCTGGGTCACCTGGATAAAAAACTTGGCCACACTATCAAATCAAAGAAAAACACTCTAGAAGCCATATTCATTAATCGATCTTGGTTACTGAGGTCCAAAACTAGATCACACGATCAAATCAAAGAAAACCATTGTTAACACTCCAGAGGCTTCATCTATTAACCACATTTATGTGCGTTGCAGTTGGCCTGAATGTTCATGTACATGCACGAGCCTTTAAATGTCCGTATACATGCACGAGTCTTTAAATGTCCGTATACATGCACGATTCTTTAAATGTCCGTATACACATGCACGATTCTTTAAATGTCCGTTTACATGCACGAGTCTTTAAATGTCCGTATAGATGCACGAGTTTGCAATTAAACATTGTTTGTCGCAGCTTATCACCATACATTGTGAAACAAAAAAAGTTTGATTAAGACTTTGTCAGGCCTGTGTACAAGCCAAGTGTAGCAGGTATGCTTGGCCGTATTTCAATAATATTGAAATTGACATTGTAGGAATAGGAATTACGTCATTTATTTTACTTTCTTAATCTTAAATGCACATCCCAAACCATAAAATACGACTGTCGCATTAAAGCCCGTTTGTGCTACACAGACTTAGGTAATCACTCTTATTTAGGAAGTCATAAATACAAGCGAACGTGAATCCAAGTACATGTATTAAACTGGTGTTAAATTTGTTCAGTTTCTGTAAGTACCCCAACACAGCAAATATCTACATCATGTCTGAGTACTATCATGATGAATCCACGTCTATGAGATATGCATACTTGAAGATGAGACACAAATTTTATTTCTTAATGTTTTAAACATGTTCCAAAAAACAACGAAAAAGCCCGATTTTGGCATCTATGTCACACTTAAAATCTGTAACTGCAAGAGATATGTATATATATTATACAAATGTATTAACAACTATTCAAATACAGTTTTTTCGTTTTCTTTGATTTTAACTTCCTTTCGTCAAAACAACACTTTTCATATTTGATATCGTAAAAGCAAAGAAAGAAGCTCAGAAGTAAACGAAGCTTAATTTAATGGATTTACAGTTGATGGATCGTTTTCGGTCACTACAACGGGTGGGGGTATAGGGATATCTGGTACAGTTCAGATGCCAAGTGGTTGACATCAATAATTTAAAAATGCCCTACATCTAAATTACTTTATAACACTTCATTAAGAATTACAACTCATTGACTATACACGGATATCTAATTGATTTATTAAAATTTCGGTTATCGTCCTTATGTAGAGCGGTACGTCAGCAGCGCACTAATATACCTTACAGTACATGACCAAAATGTTGTTTCGTCTTATGCACTCTATGAGCTTTATAGCTTACATAAAATGGACATAACTGAATAATGTACATTTCACAATTAATATACGAAATGGAAATAAGTTAAAAATGATATCTTATACACACTGTTCAATTAATATTCTAATTAAAAAAAATACAATGAATAATTGGTGATACAACCGTCACTGTCCAGTAATGCCAGCAGTCAGTACCCTTAATTAATACCTTAAAGAGTACAGAGAAACTATTACAGTGTGCAACTTCCGCAAGTCCTACTTTGAACTTGTTAAAGTCGGTTGACCAGTGATCCCTGAGTCATTTGAATTTTCCCGATCTTTCAGAAACGTGGATAGAACAATGAACATACTGAAATTGTGTGTAGAACTGTGTGCAGAAACTTTTGAATGGCCCTGTACGGAACCATGTCCCATTAATATTATACCGGACAGCTGATCTGCGTCATAGAAACAGAGACCACAGCCTGCTCCCGACACGATCTGCTTTGAAAACGGTACGTACTAGTATACGAAAGAACAAGTAGATAATAATGTTGATCGACTGTTTGGTAGTTTATAAACAGTAAGTTTTATTGATTTGCTTTCTGTTTATTATTTGTTTACATCATTTGCTGGCTTTTTTTCCAGTTTACTTTTGATCAAAGTTAGATCTTTCAAGTTGTTATTTACTTTTGATCAAAGTTAGACCTTTGAAGTTGTAATAGAGGATGTGCATGATTTTGAATAAAAAGTGAGCATAAAGAGTTAATAAGTTTAAAAGCACGTTTATGACTACAGTATACGGTATGTCCCCTGTTTTTTCTTTTAATCTTACTAAAAATGCATCGGAAGCCGTCGTCTTGGGCTGGTTTTAAATTGTATTCGGGTGTCTCTTTGAATGCATGTATATTAATGGAAAGGATAGTTATTTCCTATGTTTAGTGAATTATAGTATATTCTTGCTTCAGACTGTACCTATTACTTCAATGGTGAGTTTGTCGTGTTCCTGCGTTCCCATTATTGTGTGTATATTGTATTTTACTTTTGCAGTTGCCTTTATAGAGTTAATATTTAAGGCTTTTCATAGTTTAAGGACTCAGTGCTCTGTGTGTAAGACCGTCTTCACGGTGGAGAACAATTACGGACCTTATTAGTGCCGTGCCGTAAAGACCTTATTAAGCACAACTTTTAGTGCGGAAACGGACAAAGTTAGTGCGCAGCGCCAAAAAAGGAAGATAATAAAACATTTAAACCGTAAGTTTCCATTACTTATCTACACAATCCAACAATTCTCTCGACGTTATGGGGATGAGTAGATTATTTGTTTAAATCATCTGGCAACTTACATGGATTTTTCAAGAAAATTGTACAACAATGTGAAGATGGCAAATCTGATCACAGTGAAAGTATCATCAATCGAAGTCGTGAGAGGTTTGAGCAAAAATAGTTGTAAAATGAATTTCTTTAGACAGACAGTTTTTATAACCGAACACATGTTTAAAATGCCAGTATCGTTGAGCTTTAGTGTAGGTCTTTGCCTGAAATCTTTTATTGTTTGTGCTTCAAGTTTCAAAATAGGGGATAAAGGTGCAATGTTTCTCTATATATCATTTCGTTATATATGCAACAATATTGCACTCATGCATATTTCGTTTGTGGTCGTTAATCTTCGGATAAAAATATAACAAGCAAGTGATATAAAATATCAATTTCGTTCCGTTCCAAATATCGCATTCCGCAATGGTTAGTGGATCAGGCATTCGACTATCAATTCAGCGAATGCAGGTTCGAGTCATGCTTTTTTATTTATATTCTTAATCGTTGCATTAAATGCATTCAATATTGTCTTTGTTCAGCACGGGTATTCAAGATTTTTTAATGACTATTTAATTTGAGCATTCTTTCTCCTTTGTCCTGCATACATTTGCATACAGAACTGATTATGTCGACCAGCAAATCACCAAAACAGCTTCGCTCTAAAAATACGATTGTCTCGACTAATATATCGACGGATTTCAAAGATAACCCAGGAACAGACGGAAAATAATTCATTCAACGGACGATGTAATTTTATTTGAAATGCCATGAATATCAATAATGAGTATTAGTACATAAAAAAGAAAAGACAGAAAAAAGCAAAATTAACCAGCAGTAAAAAATAAAACAAACAGAAATCATAGAATATATAAAAGCGAAAACGGTTTTTAAGACAGTGTCACAAATTAAATAAAAATTGCCATGCACTTAAAAAAATTAGAATTATCTGTGCAGGATTCGTACCCATGGAAACTTGCATACAAGATAGACATCTTACCACTACACAGTGTCTCTGCGGTGTGAACTTCAGTCGGTGAAATGTATTTGTTCGATATGATAATCAACTGAAACAACGAAAACACACCGAGCGTACCCGAAGATATTGGCGAAGATTAATGAGTGCCAGGTAAATATTGTCGCACAATACACTTGATCACCCGTCCCTGGTCGCTAAATATTATTACCCGCTCTTCTTACAACGCATTAATGATTTCTTCACCCGCTGGTTTCCCGAATCGTTATCGATCTAATATTGATTTTTCATCTGATCAAACGTTGTCTAAGGGAGACAACCCGGTCAGGCATGGGGTGATTGATAATCACGGTACATTCAAGGAAGGTAATCTTATCAGATGTTTTGATATTTCTGATACAGATTCAGCCAATTAAGTGCACCAACTTATATCTTTCGATTTTTTAAGTTACCTTTGCATTTGGTTGCTTTTGCTGTTTGCGTGCACCCCTTCCGTCATAAATCACTAATAAGGTCCGTTCCCGACACGAATATATAAGGCTAGGCAACGTATGTTTGCGCTGAATAGGTCCTATACGGCAGTTCTCCGCCGTACTTTTGCAGAGTGATGTCTGATGATGCGACGGGACTACTTACTGCCTACTTTAGTTTTGCCATTCGTTGTGCTCTACACATTTCAAATTAAGGATTAATGTCAGTCAAACACGATGCAGTCCAAAGAGATACTTTTGCAGAAATGTTGCCAGCAGAAACTATGTTACATAAACAACAAGAATTTAATTGGTTCAGTGATAAAGAATCCATCAAATGGTTAAACGAAAGACGTTCGCTGGTACACGAATATTTATGACGTATCTGTCATGCGCAATATTTCGCATGCTGTCGCCCGGGGCACTGCTGTCTTGTCGTAGATAAATCACTTAAATGACAGCCAGTGAACGCAAGAAATCGCCGTTAACTGAGTTTTTCATTACAGAGTGTGTTGAATTGTTTCTATTTTTAATTAGTATCATGTATTTCGTATCAAAAATGTGTAATTAAGGTTCTGTGGAAAAAATCTTTCCGTGCACTGTGTTGAGAACAAATTTTGGATATTTTTCGTTCAGAAGTTTGAGGGATTTGTTTTGGAAGAGGAAATTCTACAACGGTAATCTATTTTCTATATACCATATGTCAATCGGCTGCGAGCCCTACTGAATCTTCATTAGCATTCCCTGTGACATTTTTGTATTCATAGCCTGTTTGCCATTATATATTTTAACTATAGCCTTGAAAAATCTTACTACATGATATAAAACTGTCCATTAAAGTGGGCTTAATTTAATGTGAACATTTCTTGCGAAAGCTTTCATTTTCAAGAAAACCGTTGATTAGTTAAAAATCTTTACTCGGTAGCTTAAGCAGCTGAATCATTTAAGCACGGAGGGCTTAAGCACACCGATTTAAAGTGTTAGCTTACCGATTTCAATGGCTTAAGAACACCATTTCATTGCGAAAGGGCTTTAGCATACCGATTTTCAAGCACGCATTTGGCTTAAGCACAATGATTTCAAGCAGCTTAATGTTTAGCTACCATTTAAGCTGCATAGGGCTTTAGTAGTTTAAGCAGCTGCATTTGGCTTAAGCACACCGATTTCAAGCAGCTGCATAGGGCTTTAGCATACCGATTTCAAGCAGCTGCATTTGGCTTAAGCACAATGATTTCAAGCAGCGGTAAGGTTATTATAGATGCGAACTATTTTTAAAAAAGAAAAACTGTAAGGATCTGTCAAGTGAAAGTGTCTTCTAGTTTCCTAACTAATCCGACTTTCGTATGGTGCAGTGTATGTTCTGTATACTATTTGATTTGAAAAATGCTCTCAAACGAAAAATACGACATGCGGTCTTTTTATAATAAGTTTATAATTTGTTTTTGAATAAATAACTCCCCTTTTAGACATGCTGGTTAGGATGTCATCACTTCCTCAAATTATAAACTTTCATCCGTTTAAAGTGCAAGCTGCTATCAGATGTGGTCAGACCCGGACCTCCCATTTCATATATCATCTTGCTTTTTTTGCTACGAATTGTAAATCAGACGTTTTACTTCTTGTCTGCATTCAAACATAGTAAGAATTGGGAAAAAGTAAGTTTTTGTTGCGGAGTGCAGACATTGTTTATCATGGGACTAAGTGGGTTTCGGTTTCGTAACAAAGTGTGATTAGGTACATTCAGCAAGTTCTAGTGATAGATGCGCGGGTTGTCTAAACCTAGGTACATTCAGCAAGTTCTAGTGATAGATGCGCGGGTTGTCTAAACCTAGGTACATTCAGCAAGTTCTAGTGATAGATGCGCGGGTTGTCTAAACCTTGATATTGATCGAAACCCAACAACATCGTTACTAAAATCTCATACTGCCGTCGAAGTGACCAATGTAGATCATGATCACTGTGACATTTAAAAGAATTTTAATCAACTTTCATCAGTGTGTAGAGAACATCTATCACAAAAAAGTGTATAGATTACCAACATTGTGGAAGCTGTATCTGCACTTTTAGCCTACTTTGGTCACTGCGGAGCACGTGTAAGTCACGCCTCCCTTGATGTTGTTGAACTATATCGTACGCGACCCCTAGATTATCATATGAAGCGTAATTATAAACTGCAGTGCATCTTTCGATAAATAAGCACCCCTTTTGAACAATGAATGGTTCTGCCCAAATTGAAATATGGGCATGTCCATTTTAGAAATTAAGCGGGTTAAGGATTAAACTTTACTCACAATCGACCTGTATATAGTAACTGAATTACTTCTGATTATTGCTGGTATTAAATCATACTTTGCCCAAGCACAAGTTCATATCTTTGATTGAACATATTAACAATTTGAAGTGCTTAGTGTATTTACAAGTTTGACGATCATATTTTGACGGAAAGTAGCGTCTTGACTGGTTACTTGCTTAATAAGAAATCACAGCTCCGCTACGAAAAAGTGACAGACTTATGTAAATAAATTTTTCAAAAAGTGACGGCGGAAATAATGTAATGTCCATCGCTAGACATCATTTGTAAGGTCTTTATGTATCAGGCAATTGTAGTAAATAAAGTAAGAAAAACAATGCATGTTGAAATACACTAAAGGCCCAAACAAAACAAAGGTCACGTGCTTGCTTCCCATGTATATAGTGACATCAACTTCTGTATTTAGAAATAAATACGGTACTAAAAAAGCCAATCTCTATGTATAATTAGCTTTCAACATCTATTGTAACTTGTTAAAACGAACAATACAAAGCATTCTTTCCCTTTCATTTTGTTCTTTTGAGAGTCATGGGTTCGAGCCCTGCTGCCGACCATGCGAGAAAATTGGCAGTTTCTTACAGAAGACATGAGTCTAGTACGGGTTCTCCCAAGGAATGATGGTAAGGTAAACCGCCTGTTGAATGACCAAACTACCGTTGAAACGGGCGTTACACTCGTACAACAACATTTAGTCTTTTCACATTTGGTCGTGACACTAAATATAAAATTACGTCGCTCTGGTCTAATATTAACGATGGAGGACAATAATTGTGTCACGGTTCATATCAAAATCTTATTTTTTGCTTTTTGCGGCAAAGCTATATGCAAATATTGAACTGGGAAGAAAATGTTTGTGGGTATATATATATATATTAGTTAATGGTGTTTATTGTCGTCAGAGAATGAATGCTTGACAAATGTCCTTTTGTTTTGTTCCTTCCTGTCCATAACAACAGTATTTCAATTGTTTAAAATCGGGCAGTTCCGTTGGAAGAACCAGTACTAGACTCTCATACTCCGTAAGAAAGTACCAAATTTCTCACATAAAGAGGTAGGTCAGTAGTGGGTTTCAATCCATAACCCACGATCAGTGATAAATTTAGTGAATTCAAGTGATCGATCTTCATGTAAACTAAATTTATTATATAAATACATTTGCAAGAACATATTATATAATTAAGCACAAGGATCGAGTAAGGAGCTCAATGCTTATTTAGAAACTCTTACCATCTGTAAGCATGCATCTCGACCACGAATGTGTTACTATATGGCATCGATAGTGGAAATAGATTCTGAAAAATACAGTAAAAGTAACACCTACCTTTTTACTATTCGTTTAAATATTAAGAAGAATTCACAGTTGTATGTACAGGATGTTTTTCACAATTTTGTGTACATAATGTTATATTTAGTAGTTTTCACTATTGGGTGTACAGAGCGTTGTATTAAGTAACCCTCGCTATTGGGTTTACAGAATGCTGCATTAAGTTACTGGGTGAACAGGATGTTGAATCAAGTAGCACTCGTTATTGGGTGTACAGCGTGTTGTATTAACTCGCTATTGGGTGAACAGAGTGTTGTATTAAGTAACCCTCATTAGCTGGTGTACATTGTTGTATTAAGTAGCCCTCATTAGCTGGTGTACATTGTTGTATTAAGTAGCCCTCATTAGCTGGTGTACATTGTTGTATTAAGTAGCCCTCATTAGCTAGTGTGCATTGTTGTAGTAAATTGTTTTAGGTAATCATCATAATTTGCCTTTTTAGGGTGTAATTGTATTAGAGTTGCAATCACAATTGGCTGTACAGTATGTTGTTTTAAGTAGTCATCGCACTTGTGGTGTAGTATATTTCAGGTTTTAGGTAGTCATGATATTGCCTATAGGTTGGTGAACAGATGTTGCATTTACAATCGGATGTATGGTATGTTGATTTAAGGTAGCTACACTTGAATATTACAGAATGTTGGATTAAGGTAGCCATCGCGATTGGGTGTACAGAATGTTGCATTTAAAATATTCATCTCGATAAGGTAGCTATTGAATGTACAGAATGTTGCATAAAGTTGCCATAGGATTGGGTGTACAGAATGTTGCATAAAGTAGTCATCTCAATTGAATGTACAGAATGTTCATATAAAGTAGCTATCGCATTGGGTGTACAGATTGTAGCATGAAGTAGCTATCGCAATTGGGTGTACAGAATGTTGCATAAAGTAGCCATAGCAAATAAATTTACAATTAAGGTGTTGCATAAAGTAGCCCTCGCTATTATGTGTGCATGAAGTTGTTATTATGTGTGCATGAAGTTGTGTTAAATAGCCTTGGCTTTTGGATGTATATGATGTTGTTTTAAGTAGGTAACCATCGCTTTTGGGCGTACAGAATACTATATTAAGCTGCTGTCCCTGAAAAGGGCGTGTACAAAGTTTTTCGTAATTAGGTGCATAGGAGCTAGTTATCGCAGTTGGATGGACATGATGCTATATTATGTAGCCCTTCCTCACAATCGGGTATAAGGATGTTGTATTAAGTAGCCATCGCAATTGGGTATACATGTATGGGTTTTTTGGTAACGGTTGTCGTTGCATGTACATGGTGTTGTATTAACTGACCGTCACTATTTGATCTACAGCAGGTTGTATTGAATAACCCTGCTTTTTTGATGTATGGGATGTTGTTTAGGGTAACCATCGCCATTGTGTGTACATAATGTTGTATAAAGTAGCCTTCATTCCTGTGTGTATTGAATACTGTGTTTTAGTATCCCTCGCCATAACACGTATGTAGGATGTTTCGCAATATGATGTTTATGATCTTGGTTTAGGAATCCTTAAATATTACTGACAATAGTACTCCTGCACTTATCTACGCCTGACAAGAATGCATCTGCACCAATGAACACGTGACAGTCGTACTTTAGACCTGCAATAGACTTATTGTGATAAGAGCTGACACGAAAACCCTTATACTTCCTAATTTTACTGACAGACTGTCTATATTAAGCACGACGCTCTTTTTTATGTGAGTTTTGTCTCTTGACACAACCGGTGGTCACTAACAAAAATAAAACACAGTGTAATAGTAAACAACTTTTTATAAGTGCACCATTTACTTCTCTTATACCTAAACTTGATATAATTAAAAGAACATGGCATGGAAAATTTATTATACTTTTATATTTAATGTGATGAATACAAAGTTTAAATTACTTTTTATATCATTTTTATCCTTCAAAATTTTTCTTTTTAGGGGGAGGCGTCCAAGTCGCCAAACTGTTTAGTCTGTTATGTTTGTATGTTAAAATATTTTGAAAGTGACGTTTATTCATTTAGCGCCCGGCGGAGCATTACGTAATTAATTAGACACATTGTCGGTTTTTCTATCATCACTGATATGTAGATACATACATCAATGAAAAGATGTTAAAAGGTGTAAGGAAAAGGGCGTACGTTTTCTTACATGCGTTCAGAAGGTCATAGCAAAAATTTCTATGAAATAATTTGTTGAAACATGTATATCTGTGTGTTGTAATCCGTATTTAAATATGTATGAAGGGCAGTAAGTAGACCATATAGCGTGATTATTTTGAATGCATTAATGTAGGGAAGCAATCTGTCATCCGCGCACTGTAAAATCATGTATACATTTAGCTAGTATATATTAGCAGTATGAGACAGCGAGTACACTGTTATGTTAATTCAAGAACCGTTCAGAAACTTCGACTAAATGTGCCATGTTCGAACCATTGACCTACAGGTAGCCGTATAGGTTGTTTACTCTTGACAACTTTTTAAGCAGTGTAATTGTAACCAGGTCTTGTATATAGGTGATAGCCGTCGGCTGCATATCAATTCAAACGTCCTCAATTAACCATTTAATTCGGAAATTATGACTTGTTTGTTTGTGACGTCCTTTGTGGTATTCTTTTCTTGCAATCTGTTACTTCGACGGTTGTGTAGCCATTATCAGGGGTATGACGGTTGTGTATCCATTATCAGGTGTATTTGAGGGTCGTTCAATAATCACTAACTGTTAGAATGAAATTTCTCTCATAGCCGTTTCCTACTTATCTGAGTGCCCTATGCCATATAGTTGCAGCTTCCAACGACTGCCCTTAGTTTCCCTCTGTAGTCATCCATCCATCCATCCATCCATCCATCCCCAAACAAAATAAAGATAAACTTACAGTTTAGTGATGTAATATATCTATGTGTACTCAAACATTTACAACCATTGCAATTAGAATTGGACTATTCTACTGCATAACTGTTCAATTATTCTGAATGAACAGTAACAATAACACAAACGTTAGAAGAAAATCAGAAAGTAATAATTTCATATTGTAACTGATCCCTCTTAAGGAGAAAAAGGTTTCCCCTTCATGACATACTGTAAATATTACTGAAATCACTGATTTCTATTTGCAAGATTACATTTACAGGACATGTATTTTTCTATGTTTGAGACCAGTCAGGGAATTTTTGAGTTTTAAAATTCATGAAAAAATTAGTGGTTTGTTTTCCTTATGTTTTAAAATTCATCGCTACATACATAAACACGTGAAACGTGCCTAGAGGGTTATAGGTGTATGAAAAATAGGTACTCCTATTTCCTCGTAAAGTCACCTCGCTTCCGCATATATCATTGCATACTTGACACGATGTCGCGGCTATCATTTATCCTCAACGTATATCGAACGAACTTCTTTTTGCCTGTACGTGTTGTGTTCTTTCGACTCAACGAATCTACCATTTCCGGTAAAGTCATCACGTTTCAACATTTTCTGTTCCTGACCAATTTTTTTAAAAAATTCACTTTCATTGCTGCCAGAATTGATCAAGCTCTGTTTGAAGTTTTGATGAAATATATTGTCATCAACTCGCTATTTACGCTAATACACCTGGTGTTTATAGGCCTATTCTATTGATCTAAACTGACATGCCTAACACTATGAGTGATACCTGATTGAGACTGTAATTTCATGAATTGGATTCATCATGATCGAACAGGTGCACTACTAACAAATACACATGTATCGCCGAGGCCCAAATTGTGCAATTAAATTTCAAATAATTTTCGACGTCATCAGGCTGCTTAGGGTAATTGTAGGTTTGTTTACTCACGTTTGAAAGACTTGCATGTTGACCAGATGTTCAATTTCAGTAACTTAACTTTTTGTTATAATTTCAAAGCCACAATGATACGCAAGAATCACTCGGTTGAAAAGGCCGGAATTCCTGTGGCGAAAAAGCACCATGCGTTACTAGAACGATATGGTAGGAAGAGCAGTTATTTTTACGAGATAGACGAGTAAAAACTGGCAAATACAACCAAATGCTGAGATACATTTTGTCATTTTATCTGTGTACTTTATTGTTCTCGTAAAAACATACTGATACGCGTTCCGAGGCTGATGTAAATTTATTTGCTGCCTTTTCTAAATTAACGCCAAAAAGGTGTGAAATTTATGGAATATCATTGAAACTTATAAACTGAAAATATCCCATATAAAATTGTAATAGAACGCCTGCACACGTGTTTCATTTCTTTATTCTTCTAATCTAGTCATTTAAATTAATTGCCCACAATCAACACTATTCATTATTTGAAGTACTTAACAGAGGGTGGTGTGACAATTATGGTATTTTTGAAACCCTTTCCGCGTCTATCTGCCATGCAACTGACGACCACGACTTCATGTAATGCTTTTTTTTTACATTATGCAAATGCTTCGGTAAAGTACGAACAAACATCACAACCAGTTCCACGAACCTTTTCCATACATTCAATTAATTCTGATAAAAACTCGACTGGGCGATGAGGGAGCTTTGGATATTAACCCATAGCCCACATAGAAAGTGACCCCTGCTACCAGATCCCCGCCCCTCTGGCCTGCATGATTTTGTCACCGGAGTACATCTAGGACCATATGTAGCAATTGTGCAAACATGTTGCAAGAATTCAAAAGAAAGTTTCGGTTATTATAGCCTTATAATATGCATGTACGAGATACAAATGATGGCCATGTGGAAATCACATACATTTGGCATATCAACTCGTATTTTACCCGTTGTGCATCAATAACACATGTCACCGACGTCTATCGACGCATATATTCTTTTCCAAAATGATATGCATGACACAACAAGAATTTCGCAGATGCTCAGATAAGAACCATACATGTTGTACGATTGCTGTATGACTGGAAACAAAATAAGGCAGGTCAGTGAGGTGGGGACCTGGTCACTTTCCATGCTCCAAGTGTCTGTGCGCAAGCAATGATTACTACTATATGATTCGCTGGTATCAACTATTGAACTGACTGTATTCAAAACATCTGTGATGTCATCGAAGATATTGACATTATTTATTCTAATGATGTACAAATGTACATGAAACACTAGATGTTTAGCTTATACTAATTTATTTGAGCTCGATTGTGAAGAAAGCTTGAGGCTTATCGAGTCACTCTAGAGTCCGCTTCCTGGAAAAACCAGTACTGGTGTCATGTGAGGAATAAACAGTGTATGTTTACCGCAGCTCTTGATAGAGTCGGCCTTACAGTTTTTTTTGTTGGTTAGGTCACTTACGTAAATGTTCCATTAAACTACAATAATACCGCCTCTCTAGACGGTTCATCATAAAATATGTACTGAATTTTAATTCCTCTATATACTACATAATTTAGAATTCATATTTCTCAGTATATAAATTTGAGAATTACATAAGCTTGAGCGCTTGTGAGGTTTTCTGGACCCGCTTATTTCAGTGAGAAATGTCTATGTTGAGAATAGTTTTCAATGCTACCCTTACCCACATCCTGTACAAGTGAATTAATGGCAATGTTTTATGCTGCAGGTACATACAAGCGTGTTAACAGCATACCAAATTTGTCAGTATTATATACACTAAAAATGTGGGAATAATATGCTTTGCACAGGCTTAATATTTCACAACCGAAGGCATAAATTCACAGTTTAAGTAAAGGACATGGAAAAGGGAGATGGGGGGAGAGGAGGGACATACATCTTAGGTTAACACCCGACATGTGATTCAAAATTCAAAATGACGTTATCTTGGACAGGTCTTTTCATTAAATGCGCACAAAGATAATCAAACAACAATAGGACATTGTCATTGTTATTTGATTATTTTTCAAACACTACATTAAAATCTCAAGCGGTAGTAAAACTTGAAAAACAAGGCAACACTTTCAGATTACCTTAGTGTAATGAGGCATTGGTAACGATGCAGCCATTCGTCTGTCGCAAACATGACTTCTGATAGGATGTATCATTCCGGGTCGACACAATATATGCTACATATACGTTCAGTATCGGTAGAGAAATCGGTTACAGTCCAATATGGCGAAATGTGAAAATGGTCACAAATGTTGAATACTTTATGTAAAAACCTTTGACAAATGTAAAACCTTAACCCTAACTCAAATGTGAAATCATGTTTCTCCATATATATGTAAAAAAAATTCGACAAATGTGAAAAGAATTGTAAAGCTTTTTATTGGATAAAAAAATCATATTTGTGACAACTCCTTAGCACCTTTCTTTCAGTTAGACCAGTGGTCGGAACCCTTTAAAACAGCCATTTAGAGTGTTGCAAGAACCTGTTGGGTTTAATATGATATTTTTCTCTTTTTTTTGCTGACGGTGAACGTAATTTCATGTTCCGTAATGCAAGTTGGTTTTTGCAACATCGGCAAAAACGTGCACTTGAAATCCTTGAGCGTCATGTCTCCTGCTGTAATTAATCACCTATATTATCTCTCTTATTAGTTGGATAAATCATATACAAAGGATATATGTAGTCATCTTGACAAATCTTTTAAATGGATGATATACGCTTGCATTTTGTAATAAAAACGTGGATTTCTTGCGTTTTGCCCACCATATGACAGTATGCTTTTGAGCTTCCGCTGGGCGCCGCCATTATTGAGCTTTGCCTGAGACACTGTAGCATGCCAGTATGGCAGGGGACCAGACTAGGTTAGGACGGTTCATTCGTATTCATAAAGAAATCATGTTTATAAAGAGTATTATGAACTGAAACTTAATACTAACCTCACTGTACGTGCACAAATGTCTTGACACTTACTGTTCGTTTGTGACAATACGATGACAGTGGTATAACAGATACATGTGTACGTAAACGTTTGCTTATATTGTACAAAAAGGTAGATCACGTGGGTAAGAAGATATTTAATCTGTGTATTATCCAGTGAAATTACATAATAATGAGATACATGTGTACGTAAACGTTTGCTTATATTGTACAAAAAGGTAGATCACGTGGGTAAGAAGATATTTAATCTGTGTATTATCCAGTGAAATTACATAATAATGATTGACTCTTCCGCTGTGTCACTGGCATATTATCCAAAATGAACGATGGGGAGCGCATGGTGTAGAGGTTAAGGTGTCTACCACTCATCTCGGAGGTTGCGGGTTCGAAGCTCACTGGGGTCACGACCGTACCTCCTCATATGACACCAGTACTTGTTTTTCGAGGAAGCGGACTCGGGAGTTACTCGATAAGCATCAATCTTTCTTCACAATAGAGCTAAAATTAGTGTAAACTAAATGGACTGTATCATCGTAAACTATTGCACAAAATAGTTCAACGACATGGTTAAAGAAATAGCGCGGCCAACATTTGAAGAATAGTTTTGAGAGAAAAATTGTACTGTATTTCAGCATTTATAGATACCTCCAATTGAATACTGAGATTAAAGAGGCCCCGCCAGAGATCTACATGTTGACAGACATCAATTAGATAAAATTAAGAAATCTCTTTAACACTATATCAGTCTAGTCAATTGCTAATGACAGGGAGTAATTTTATATAACATAATTTTATTAATCATCATACATATTTGCTTAAGATAACGTGTTTATGCATAATGAATGAGCCAAGAAAATTAATCAGTTATTCACTACAAAGATATGTTGGGACCTTCAAATAGACAACCCCTTTACCAGTTAAAATTACAAGTACCTCTTCTTTAGCATAAATAAATGAAGCATGAAATATACTTCAGATTGATGTTTACCTAACGTGTATAAAGTTATTACATACGGACACAACTATAGGACTGCATTGTGCTTTCTATTTCTATATACACGTAGAACAGTTCCGCAGGCAACCCTCGGAATGTAGAACTTGTTGTTGTCGCGGTTGTATTTGGCAAGGTGTGTAAATAGGATAATGTAGCAAGTAGTTTAAAGACGATCGCTACAGTTTAATTCTTGCCTATATATGACATATCTTAATAATTTGATGTTGTTTAATTAAATGTCACAAACAATTAGATTCTACTTTTAAATAAAAAAACATGCAAAAGGATTATTTTGAGCAATAATATCACTTTAACATTTTTAAACATATAACTATAGCAAAAAAATCAGTATATCAAGAAAACTTATTACCTCCCTTTAAAAGCACCCAAAACGTCAGTGTTTAGCAAAGGTGGACTTTTAAACTGTATTAAATACTTTCAGAAGGATACTTTTTTGTTACATATTACTTGTAAGTGTTTCACTTTACACAATTTGTCCAGTTAAAGTTTCATTTAGCTATCTGTATTACGTCAGTGGCAGTAAACACATGGCCTCCCCTCGAACACCACCCTCCCACCCGAGACAACAGCTCATTTTTCTCAATAAAAAAGGCTGGTTACCTATCATTTTTAAATAAGTTCTCAATAAAGTGATGTTTGAACAATTCTACTGCAAAAAATCAAGAAATTCTCAATGCTTGAACATTAAAAAAAACTTTGAAAAAGGACTACAAATTTTACATATTTTTTTACAGAAACTAGTTTCTCTTTATGGGTTTTTTCAGTTTGAATACATTTTGAAATCTCAATTCATGTAGTTTCATAAAATAGGATCAATTGCTTAACATTTTAAATAAAAATCAATGGTGAGTTGCCAAATTTAGAGAATTATTATTGATAAACATGAGATAGGGGTCATTTTCACTGCTTTCGGGGGTATACTACAAAAAGTGTCCATTACTTCTAAATAAGGCTGGTGACCTACCTTTTTTATTTTATATTCTGACTAAGCAGGTATTACCCTAACAACAAACGAAATTTCATAAAATTCTCATTGCTTGAAAAAAATGATGAAACTGTAGCGATCGTCTTTAATTATACCTTTCTGTCTCACAATTTCACACTGTTCCGAAGATGTTTTGTACTTTTCAGTAGCATTTGTTTCTAATATTTTAAATGGAAAAAGAAAATCAACGCAATCGCAATTTACCCATTTATCAACACGTCTTCTTCTGAATGTTATTTGTCAAAACAAATGTGGAATTTCATAATTAGCAGTTGTGTTAACAGGTTGACAGATGTGTCACCTTTTGGGCACTCATAACCTTACGACGGCATGATAAATGTACTTGATAGAGGTCACAAGACGTCCCAAACTTCGGACTTTCAGTGTTATTTAACGAGTGACTAATTAAGCTATTTTGTAAATTACTAAAGTCTTGTATATTGCTGGTGCATGTGTACTAAAGATGGGAAATTTTTCTGTATTATACGAATAGCATCCACAGCTAATTAGCGTACATCTTACAAAAATCAATTATAGTTCGTGTCAGTGTTGCATGACTTTGACCGTGGATCCTCATCACCCCGCTCATCATTGATCGGCAGTGACTTGGTCCCAACTGCCCCACACATCACAGACTCGGAAATTGTCCGACTTTATTAGCCCGGCTCAAGAACTCATTCAATAGAGGCCCAGCCCCAAATGCCCTGTTCACTACAAATTATATTTAGTTGTCCATTTTGTGACGACGAAAAAGGTCCAAACTACTTGAAATTATTTCAGATCGCCGACAGAAATTATAACTGTATCAGCCCGAATTAAACACAAATTTATTTAAAGCGATTGTTTTGACTAAATTGTTGATGTAGTGTAGGTGTACGGCATGGCGCATTGAGTTACGCCCCGAAAGCTCTGAATATCTCAAACAATCTAAAAAATGCAAACGTGTTTTTTTTTCGGTCTATATGTACATGACCATTGATGGCAAATGCAACATGTCGCATCTTGACGAACCGAATTGCACTGAATTCCTAATTGGTGTACGGACAGGTTTATGTGTGCCAAATCATAACTACCTGACGTTTTACTTTCTCATCAATGCAGACGACCCATTAAAGAATCTTATTTTGAAGTATCCAAGACATTTTTCTGCTGAGTCATTCAAGCTTAAATATGGAACTCAGAGCGGTTTAAATTTTACGATTTTTACGATGGAACGGTATGTTAATATTTATATGGCAGTCGTAAGCAACTTTGAAATGTTCAAGGTCTCCTCTGTGCAATATACGACCTTCTTTTAAAGCAAAATCTACCTTTACCTCATATAGCGTGACGCGTTTTAACGCACAGTCACCACCCCTTTCTGGGCCTTTCATAGAAGCCTTCTAACGGTTGTGAGGATTGAAATTTTGGATTTTGCATTTTGGATAGCGTACCTAAAAACTGAGTAATTTTTTGGTGCCGTTTGCCTGCTGAAACGTGTGACAGGGGATGAGGGGCGGGGCGGGGGGGTCCGAGAGGGAGGGAACCGCCCCTTTGCTTGTGAGAAAATTTGGGGTAAAAAAGCTCGGGAAATGACTCAAAACGAAGTTAAAAACCCATACTTTCATGAAATGCAAAGTTTTTAACGAGCGCATTTCATCCAAAAAAATTAAGTCAATTTTTATGTAGTAAATCACTAAAAATTGCCCCTTTTCCCCAGTTTGAGGCGTATTTACAATTTTTCGTCCGCCAAATAAAAAAAACGAAACGAATCTCTGAATTAATACTGTCTGGATTATCATTCTGTTAAGTCATCACTGAAAAAGATTTCGAGTAAGAAAATTAGTAAATAAACGGTCGGCCAAGACGTCTTTCAAGCGCTCAAAATCGCAATAAAAGAACATACGGAATATATCAATTAAAAGTAATTTAGGAAATCAAGGCTAAATTAAACTGTATTGTTGTAAGAATAATAGAACAGCGTTACCTTAATTAGACCGTTGACCTATCTTGGATTACTATTCAAGGCTTAGAAAGACGGGTTTATGTAAAACATGCCGCCAAAGTTGTGAACATTGATAATTAAACACTTCTACATGAATAATTACCAGAATAACTCGGAACCCTTTAGTTTATCGATTTGTTGGATTTCTATTTATAGAAAAATCTTATTGCAGATAAGGAAAGTAGACAAAGTAAGGCAGCAACGGCGTTCCGCGTTACGAGATAAGAATTTACACTTTGCTATTGTCTTGTATACAAAACTAACCCCAATAGCTTGCCGAAGTAAATAATCTAATATGGCATCTTTATAAAAATCATTAAAATGAAAACTTCATATCGATTAGTATAGATCATGATATGACTACATGAATTTTTATGCTGATCATGATCTACACTGGTTGCAAAGGCTTGAGCACTTGACACCAGCAGAGGAAGGGTTATTAAATGTTTTGGTACATGTATATCGTTATAAATGGTAATCGTTGTATATCAGGGGAATAAATGGTTATCGTTGTATATCAGTGAAATAAATGGTTATCGTTGTATATTAGTGAAATAAATGGAAATCGTTGTACATCAATGAAATAAATGCCTATCGTTGTATATCAGTGAAATAAATGGTTATCGTTGTATAATTATTACTGAAATAAATGTATATCGTTGTATATCAGTGAAAGTAATGGCCATCGTTGTATATCAGTGAAATTAATGGTTATCGTTGTATATCAGTGAAATTAATGGTTATCGTTGTATATCAGTGAAATTAATGGTGTATGTGTTTGAGACTGATCATGATGACGAATGACATGTCTTGAATCCTGTAAACTATTTATCACAAAAATACCTTCTTGGTGGTAAAAGGTCAACTAATTTTAGGAAAATATGGTTTGTTATGATAAAGAATGTGTATGTACTTGAATAGCAAGTACTTCTCATTTTCAAAAGCTACATTAAACTTAATTAAAGGTCAAAGTTACACCTTATACCGCCTACGAACAATTTGGAATTCATTTTTGTACCTCTCAACTGGGTTATGTTTGTTAAAAATGAAAATGATAATTATTTTTCTTACACGGAATATATAGTGTGTTTCTGTAATTTTGAATTCTGTGCAATTTATATCAGGTTCGTTCCTTTTAGTGAGCAACGCGTATCAAATTAACATTCATTTTTAAGTTATTGATTGTGAGAGTCAATATGCAGATTTTAAAATGTTAATTCGCATTCTCTTGTTTAAGTGTACCATCTATCTCTTTTCCTTTTGCAAATCCTTTGCAAAATAATTGATTACCTATTTAACTTGCAGTGCCGACCTTGCCTGCTATACCTTTTCTGTCTGTCGCTGTATGTTAGTTTGTTTGATGGCGGGTGCTATAAGTTTGTTGAAGTTGAGACAGTTGTATTTCTATAAATTTTCCACTGAAGTCTGCCAAAAGCCACGTGGCTGTTATATAGATATGAGATATATTTACCTCTAAAAGACACCTTTTCATAACACTACATTTACACAGAAATCGGGTATGCTCCCGAATTTCAATATCTACATATCTAAATATATTCTCAATGGTTTGACCAATGGATGGTCAGAAAGAAATGGCTTATAATATCTCTCCACATTAACGAGGCGTTGACACGAAAGATGGACATCGTGTCGTGATATAGATCTTGTTAACCTTTTATGCTTCCTTCCAACAGTCAGTATTAGAAAATTGGTTTTATTTTTGTGTAGTCGTGACATAAACATGTTTCAGATTTTTTTTGCTAAATTTACCTCTTGTCATAACATCTTTAGTGCTGTTTCTGTTTTCGTGGTTGATTTCACTTCATGTGGACGAAATCATGACTCAGATCTTGTCGGTCCATGCCATGGAATGTACCATATCGTTATAATTTTATTTGAGTGTTTACCTAGTTTGAAGTTATGACCGAGTTCTTGTTTATTTGTTTTTATTGCAATGTACAATTGTTACACTGCAGACTTGCAATGCTATGGTTTGATTGTGTTAAAGCATTACTTCATTTATTTCACATTTTACATTAAATACAGTCATACTGTTCTTATTTTTTGTATACTTGTACATTTTCATATTCAACCTATCATTTTATTATATATTTCTTAGCCCTGAGTGTTTTTGCTTTTTTGTTTATCCTCTGCTAAGTGTTTGTGATGTTCCGTATTTCTCGAATATTTCCTGTGATATTCTCTGTTCGCAGCATTTGTGCCTGTGATATTCTCTGTTCGCGGCATTTGTGCCTGTGATGTTCTCTGTTCGCGGCATTTGTGCCTGTGATATTCTCTGTTCGCGGCATTTGTGCCTGTGATATTCTCTGTTCGCGGCATTTGTGCCTGTGATGTTCTCTGTTCGCGGCATTTGTGCCTGTGATGTTCCGCGGCTGTTTGTTGCATATGTGCCCATGATATTCTGTATTTGCTGCATTTATGCTTGCAATATAAGATGTATTTGTTGTATTTGTGCTTGCTATGTTTTCTATTTGTTGCATGTTTGCTTGCAATGTTCTCTATTTGTTGCATTTTTGCTTGCAATATTCTCTGTTTGTTGCATTTGTGCTTGCAATGTTCTCTGTTTATTGCATTTTTGCCTGTAGTATTCTGCGGCTGTTTGTGCATTTTTGCATGTGTTCCGTGGCTGTATGTTACGGAATTCCGTTAGGGCCATCTGCATATTCGCCTTTGAATAAAATAATCTGAAACGCGAAAACACGAAAACGCGAAAGTACGATGACGAAAACGCGAAGCTACGATGACGAAATTGCGAAAGTACGATGACGAAAACGCGAAAACACGATGATTGAAAATGCGATACAATTTCGCGTTTTCATCATCGTACCTTCGCGGTTTCGTGTTTTCGTCATCGTACTATCGCGTTTTCGCGTTTTCGTCATCGTGTTTTCGCGTTTTTCGTCATCGTACTTTCGCGTTTTTCGTCATCGTACTTTCAAGTTTTCGTCATCGTACTTTCGCGTTTTCTTCATCGTACTTTCGCCTTCCGGTATGCATGCGCAAAACAATATTAACAAAACAAAACAAGTGAATCCTTGCAGTAGTCTTAAAGATATGACTTGAACATATTTTTATAATATAAACTAAGGGGGATAATACAAGAGTTATATGAGCTGGAGTTATGGTTTATAAACACTGCGCTAATGTACACCTAATAATATATCCATGCTCCATGTTTGGGTTAATCTGTGCAATAGTGCTTAAGTTATGCTGCAAGCATTTATTTTACAAATTCAATTAAGTGATATCATTTAAGAACTATACAAGCTATAGTTATTGTTCCTGTGCACTGCTTTATACACTTCATAAAGTATACATGGTCCAAATTTGGAGTGAACCCCTGCCAAAGTGTTGAAGTTGTCCTTTTATCACAAACAAGTGACATGGGGAGATAATTTAAAAACCTGGCAAGAGTTATGGTTCTTATTTATGTACTTCCTCTCCCTCATCACCCTCTACCTATACATTATATACTTCAAGTTTCAAAGCAATCCTTTTGAATTTTTGTAGTTATAGTAAGTTATATGAAATGTGAAAAAACAAGTCACAAGGGGAGATAACTTAAAAATCTGGCAAGAAAGGGTTATGGTTCTTAGTTAATGCATTTCCTGTCATCACCCCCTACCTATATTTCAAAAAAGTTTCAAAGCAATCCCTCGAAACCTTTTGAAGTTATAGTATGAACATGGAGCATGGATATATTATTAGGTGTACATTAGCGCAGTGTTTATAAACCATAACTCCAGCTCATATAACTCTTGTATTATCCCCCTTAGTTTATATTATAAAAATATGTTCAAGTCATATCTTTAAGACTACTGCAAGGATTCACTTGTTTTGTTTTGTTAATATTGTTTTGCGCATGCGTACCGGAAGGCGAAAGTACGATGACGAAAACGCGAAACTACGATGACGAAAACTTGAAAGTACGATGACGAAAACGCGAAAACACGATGACGAAAACGCGAAAGTACGATGACGAAAACACGAAACCGCGAAAGTACGATGACGAAAACGCGAAGGTACGATGATGAAAACGCGAAATTGTATCGCATTTTCATCATCGTGTTTTCGCGTTTTCGTCATCGTATTTTCGCGTTGTCATCATCGTAGTTTCGCGTTTTCGTCATCGTACTTTCGAGATTTCGTGTTTTCGCGTTTTCGTCATCGTACTTTCGAGTTTTCGTCATCGTGTTTTCGCGTTTTCGTCATCGTACTTTCGTGATTTCGTGTTTTCGCGTTTCAGATTATTTCATTCATAGGCGATGGCCCTAACGGAATTCCGTAGTACGTTTGTTGCATGTGTGCCTATAATGTTCTCTATTTGTTGCATTTGTGTCTGTTGTGTTATATGCTGCATTTGTGCCTATAATGTTCTCTTTTTGTTGCATTTGTGTCTGTTGTATTATATGTTGCATTTGGGCCTATAATGTTCTCTATTTGTTGCATTCATGTCTGTATTTGTGTCTGTAATGTTATCTGTTGTATTTGTGTCTGTAATGCCATCTGTTGCATTCGTGTCTTTAATGTTATCTGTTGCATTCGTGTCTGTAATGTTACCTGTTGCATTCGTGTCTGTAATGTCACCTGTTGCATTCGTGTCTGTAATGTCACCTGTTGCATTCGTGTCTGTAATGTTATCTGTTGTATTTGTGTCTGTAATGTTATTTGCTGCATTCGTGTCTGTAATGTTATATGTTGTATTTGTGTCTGTAATGTTATCTGTTGTATTTGTGTCTATAATGTCATCTGTTGCATTCGTGTCTGTAATGTTATTTGTTATATTTGTGTCTGTTATGTTATCTGTTTTATTCGTGTCTGTAATGCTATCTGTTGCATTCGTGTCTGTAATGTTATCTGTTTTATTTGTGGTTTTGTTGAATCTGACACAATTTTAACTTTACTAGATTAAATTCAATGTTTAAACCTGTACTGTGTACTTTGTCCGCTTTTTGTATTAAATCTTCCCAGTCTAGCTTTTATTTACGTCTGGTTGCTGACGGGTGGCGTGCCTACTTTCGCTATTTTATCTTGAAAATGTCTGTTTTTTGCCCATTTAGTCCATGATTTATCGCCGTTTTATTGTAGGAATGGTATAGCTATGAATTCATTTTCATATAAATGCGAAACATACCTTGTAAAATTTTGTTTATATTTTAGTCATGTTTTTATTATTATTATTTTTAGAAGTATTGTCACAACTTGTCTTGTAGAAGTCGTGGCATACATAGGTCTTTGCTGCGTCATTTTTTAATTGACGAGGACAGGTCCTGGGTTATTTTCTTAGATTTATGAACGCAAAAATGTCCTTTATTTTTTTGGTAGATATATGTATCACTTTGCATATTGTTATTACCCACTTGCAAAGCTACAAATGCATGGAAATAAAATTTGTTGAAATGACGGCAGATGTGACACATTTGTGCGGTTTAAGTTAAACATCAACTTTGAGGCTTGACAGCTTTCTGTGTTGAATTTAAACATCAAATTTTATCCTTGACAAGATTTTGACTTCACGCGATGCCACCGAGTTCCCAAACAAATTTTCTTTTAAGACTGAATTCTGAGTGATAAATCTGAAGCCCAATGGACACTGTTAATTAATGAATCAACTTTTAGCAGACTCCTAGAAAAGTTTTTTTAGCAGTACCTGACAGGCAAACACAAAACTTTGCCTAACAAATGAATATTATGCCTGACCGAACAATAGAAACTGTTGTTCTGTTTTTTTTCCACAACAATAGTGTTTTCAGAGAGCATTTATTACTTTTTGCAACATCATTGAAAACTATTTCGCTATATTGATAACATAAACTAAATATAAAGCAACGTTAGGAATGTTGTCTTGATAAAAAAAGGCATCAGTCTTGGTAACGCAAATGCTTCGAGGAAATGTAAAACCCAAAATGATCACTGGCCTTTAATGAAATTAATACCACTTTTAAGTAATTTGAACGTGTGTCCGACTGGTTAATGTGTTAAATTTATAATCATATTATGCTTTTACTGAATAGTTTCTGAGAGTTAAAATTGTGATAAGGCAAGGTTGCGACTTTTTACCTGTCTTGTCCATCTATTTTATTTTCTGTTTTATAGAATACTTGATATATATAAGCAAAGTTGGTACGCAAAGGTTAACAATTCGAGTAGACTGTCATCTTATGCAATTTATAAACATACTTTTGAGATGGAAAAATACCTTAAACATGTAAACACTAATAAGTACAAAATATCGCTCACAAAATTTAGGCTATCGTCACATAACTTAGAAATAGAAACAGGGAGACATAATAACATACCGAGGGAAAATAGAACTTGTCGACAGTGTAGCATGAATGTCTTAGAAAACGAATTCCATCTATTGTTAGTTTGTCCAAAATATTACAACTTACGTAGGAAATTTCTAAAATCGTATTATTGCCGTTGGCCAACGATACAGAAGTTTGAAAATGTAATGTCTTCTACAAATAAGCACATA
The DNA here is from genome assembly GCA_022818135.1 of Saxidomus purpurata. NCBI lineage: Eukaryota > Metazoa > Mollusca > Bivalvia > Venerida > Veneridae > Saxidomus > Saxidomus purpurata. The sequence goes on along the minus strand of JAFMSR010000005.1, from coordinate 32,580,978 downwards.
CTTAATAATTTAGCTAAATTTATATACTTTGCTTTTAAAGAAAGAAACGACATGTAAAGTTGTTTTTTTCAAGGTGTCTTTAACAGTTCGTATATATATTTTATACTTTAACAGGATACGAATTGCTTCACATTTTTACAAGAATATACTTTGCCCTTGCAACAGAAACAGTTATAATTTGTTGAAAATAGACAAAATGACTAAAAAAAATGCAACAGAAATAGGAATAGTTTTTAGTGGTAACAATAGACATAATTATTAATGCAGTAAAACTTTCTCTGAAAAGATTGTGTATTTCATTGTCATGTTATTTGCCAAATATTTCGTAATTCCACGTTAAATGTGTCACGACTGCTAAGTGATTGGTTCATTTATGTGTTTTGTATATTTGTACACTTATATGGATGCTTAAGTTATGCAATTTTGGAGAAAAAATATCTTTGAAAATAGTCCGTTTCATTTATCTTATTTATCAGAAAATAACAGTGTTAGTTCGGCCATTGAACTAATTTCATTTTCCGCCCTCATTGTTGTATTATATCGTCTTCGTTCACTGCACATTGCTAAAAAGCACCACTAGGTTCTCTATACAGAAATTAAAAGAAATAGCTTCCATAGACAGTAAACCATGTGAAAAAGTATTATTTCGCCCTTATTTTACGCCTATGTTGTGTTCTTCCGCCTTTACTTGAAAGTACCACTCTAGCTTCCTGATGACAAAATGAAAAAAGACAGTAACTCATGTCGACTTAAAATGTATAAATGGAGCTAATCTTCTGTGCACTTTCAATTGATTGTCATGAAAGGTCAATAGCTTGATGCTGCAGTACAGGAAGCAGACATAAATCCGTTTGTTTTGTCATTTTTTACGAGTGAATATTTTTTACCGACGATTATTTTAAATACAAGGTAGTAAGTAAAGCTGTAAAATGCCAAAATCATTATCATTTACATGATGTAGGATTCTTCCTTCTACAAACAAGAGCGTCATGATGGCCCTATACCACTCACCTCAGAACCAGTTCACTTACTAGTACCTAAGGAAGCCACTTAATGCTAAAGGGAGTCAATCGTTGCTAAGGAAAAAACTGGTTGCTAGGGAAGTTAGTTGTTGCAAAGCTAAGGAAGTCACTTGTTCTAAGGGATAGTCAATAGTACTAAGTCACTAGCTTGGTTAGCTAGTGGTCGCTATAGGAACTGATTGGAAGCTAGGTTTCTCCTATAACTCTATAGAAAGACAAGGGAACCCGCCCCCCCCCCCCAGTAGGCATGACTTTAACAAACTTGGTAAAGGACCTCTAGACAATGTAAAACATATCTAAGCTTTAGGCCTTGTGGTTTTGGAGAAGTTTTTCCTGTACAAAGTGACCCCGGGCAGTGTCAATTTTGACCTCGGGGCATGATTTGAACAAACTTTCAAGCGGTCAACTAGACACTGTTACACAATAAATATCTAATGTCTTGACCATGTGGTTTCCGAGAAGTAGATTTGTAAAGGTTTTTCTATACATGTCTATTTAAAACAAGTGACCCCCTTGACGGGGCCAATATTGATCCCAGGTTCATAATTTGAACAAACTTGGTAGAGATCCACTAGACAATGCTGCATACTTAATATCTTAGCTTTAGGCCTTGGGATTTTGAAGTAGAAGATTTTGATAAAAGGTTTTCCTATAGAAACCTATGTAAAATCAAGTGGCTCCCGGGCTGGGTCAAATTTGACCCGGGGGTCATGATTTGAATATATTTGGTAGAGGTCCACTAGGCAATGCTACATGCCAAATATCTAAGCTCTATGCCTTGTGGCTTAAGAGGAAAATATTTTTTAAGTGTTTCCTATTTGTTGCCATAGAAACCAAAGTTCTGCATGGAAGGGAATTCTTTGAATAGTTTTGGAAGCTTCGTACGAGGAGCATCCCTATCAAGTTTCATCAACATCGGCCCAGTGGTTTCAGAGGAGATGTTGTTCCAAGCAAACTGTTGACGGACGACGAACAATCATCCATCCTAAAAGCTCACCCCGGCACAAAGTGCCAGGTGAGCTAAAATAAAGTCTTATATAATAGATGTTTAAATGCTGTAAATTGCCGGCTGTTCCTTTGCTGTCCACAGAAAAGTAGTCCTTATTAATATATAGTGCATTTCTTGGCATTATCTTGTTAGACTGGAGAACGGCAAATCGTGATAAGAAATACATTATAATAGGATTACGGTTAAACAGAAAACCTAGTACGGTATAACCTAACGCTAAAGACACAGATCTTGGTTCGGTCGTCGGCTGTAACATGGTCATTAAAAATGTACTTGATAACCTATTTGTTTGAATGATTGATTTTGGTGTATTACGGCAAGGCGCACATGAAACGTTACGATTAAAACAATATGCAAAGTCATAATCAAATCATATGGAGGCTGGAGCCACCATTCAAATAATATAAATACAGTTCACTAAGATGAAATTATAATCATGACTAATAACTACGGACCTATATATGCACATGTGTAATAATTTGAAGACGAGTCAATCCATTAAAAAAACCTTTAGGTTGCACAGAATAATGATGTTCTACACGTTTGCTAATTGGTTACCAATTAAGAGTCTTGAAGTAATTGATATGAAGAGAAAGGGGACTCGTGTGGCTTGAAAATCAACGTAATTTCTTGAGAGGTATTCTAGCTAATTGGAACTGTAGAAGCCACTGGCTCTAGATATACACGGCAGTTGTGTCTCTAACGAATTATTTGCACGTCAGCCGTGTAAATATGCTCATCGTTGGAAACAATTCTTGTACAAAAAATTATATTACAGTCACCAAGTTAGTCAGTAAGCAACTAGAGACTCTGAAGAAACCTATGGCATGGTGGTATAGACTAGGACAATCAAATTTCATTGATAATCGGACATATATTTCTTGTACATCCTTACTGAGTAAAAGTGCTATCAGCGATCCAGAATTTCAGCGACGGTTAATTGTTATAATTTTTATTCCCACGCATAAATCGCCAACGTCGTTAAGAATGACATGATGCCTGTGCAAAAAATCAGCCTGATTTACACATATGCACCTCATATTATGTCATAAATATGTCGAACCTGTGTATTGTTAATGAATATTGATTATGCCACAAATGGGCGTTAGTTATTATTCATTAACAAGTGCATAAGTATATTTTGTACTAATGACCTCGTTAGCTGTCTCGTAAAACAAATTATCGCATGGGAATTCCCAAATTTTTGTAGATTTAACAAGTTTTACCAAGCAGGGGAACGTACGCCTATAACGTTTATTAGCAGCGGCCCGCTATATTTAATACGTGGTTGGAAAATGTATCATGTAGGTGAAGTAGTGTATAGTTCTTTGAACAAAATGTTATGAAAATCGCCTAGGAAGGTACGATAAAGAATGGGTTAAACCAATGTTCATTGTGTAGCTTTAAAATTGTCAAAAAGTTGATATTTCTTTGTTTTATCCATGTAAACGTCAAATTATTTTATATACTTATGTAACGTGTAATTAGTAGTGAAAAGTTTTTATTCTTCGGCTTGTATAAAAACCGATATCGGTCAAACATGCCGGTATTTTCCGGTATTTGGTAAAGTGGGTCCATTACATTACTATGACTGGATTTTTATTATTAAAAATTTACATCACACTTCAGTTTGTTTTTGAATGAAAGTATCACTGTGCAGTCACTGACAGTCTGAAATCTGAAATGGCATGTTAGAGCAATAAAGTGACAGGTAGCCAAAGTTTACTAATTGGCCGGTATGCACTGACTTTTCAGTAATCTTGAAAATGTGCGTTGTTTTGTTTACAAACATTTTGACTGCAAACGATTTTGTGAGGATAGAGGCAGGAATAGTATTGTACATTCTGAAAATCACCTAAATGGAACATCGCGTAGAACATATTATAATATTGCTGCGTTAACTTTGTTTTAATTAATGCTGAATGAAAATAGGGATCTTATATACAATCTAATAAATCCTGATGAAGAAAAAAAACGGAAAGCGCGTAAAGATTATTTAAAGCTTTTTCATGAATATTTTTTGGTTTCTTTTTAAGTCAGAAATGATACACTGAAAATGAGTAACAGTTACTAAATTGTAACTACACAAACAAGATAGTCAAGTGTTTGATTTACATGAACCTAGAATATAAATTTATTCCGTCTATGTTATAAAGTCTATAAAGTTTATTTGCATCTCCCATTTCAAAATATTAACATGAAAGCTTTGTTTTTAGGCCCGCTGTGATACGTAGTATCACAGTTTTTCTTGTATATATATATGGTTAGGTTACAATTTCCCTTGGTACTTAAAAGGCCCGTGGTCACCATGGATGCTTCAATGTAATCCAAAGTAATTACATTGTCTGTTACCAAGAAAAATGTCTTAACGGCAATTTTGACCATGTCTATACAAAAATCAAAGCGCTGTGAGCGCTGAAGGCCTGGGGGTTATAGGTTAACTCCCCGAAAGACAACTTTGACCTACGTGTTTTGCGCTGAACCTTACCTAAAGCGCGGGTCGAAATGTACAGAGGACGAAATTCAATATATGACACAGAATAAATGATTCACAAATATATGGGTGGCAGGGAAGTTTGTTTTATTATAAAACGTACGTTAAATGAAAAATAATCACATAGTCAACATTATAAATTGTTTAAGCCAATAAAAATAATTCTATCAGCGCTTTGTACAACTTCAAGCGATATGATCTGATGATGGGGGCCGAAAATTATTGTGTACCAATGACAAGACCTTGAAACAGAAATAAACAAAGCAATACCAGCAATGAAATATAAATACAGTACTGCACAACGTGTATAACAGAGAAAACCAAAAATGATTCTGAGTTACCTTGTAGTTGTAATCGGTGAAACCGTTCACTGGGCCTCGACATGCAGCGTCCTCGATAAATGGCGGGTGATTTTGATCACGTTAGTTCCTTCTCGGGAATGTACGTAAATTATATCTTTTTTTAGAGACATTTATTTTTAGGTAAATATATATGTTATCGTTCGTAAATAACAAAGTTGTCAATGAAATAACATCGGAAATTTGAAAATCAAACTACAAACTCTTATATCGAGCTTCGTACGTTTTCGTAAATTTCCGTAAATATCCGTACTTTTCCGTGATATGCATATGATTATCTTCCGTAATCAGCTAACAGCGCATTAATTTCTAAAACAGAAAAAAATGTGTAATGCAGCCCGTAAGCTATATACCTTCCTGCAGTCGTTTGAAGTTTTATGTACTATTTTTATTTGTAACATGTTCTTATCATATGCGGCATTCAAACAGAAGATTGATCTGGTCTGTCTTGCACTACTTTCGCATAGCGCATGTTTACAGTTGTTATTCGCACATAGCACGGCTAAAATTCTTGCAGGGTTTGAAATGTGGTATACTAACTTAGGCCTTGGGGACTTTCAGTCCCCAGGCCAAAATTCATACTGATTCTCTTTTTAGTTGAATATGCATGGTATACATTGTTGATTCAAGTGTATTATAGCACAGGTTTTTCTTCTCAACATATTTGACATTGCAAAAGAACGGAAACTCTTTCAGGCAAAACCTTTTCTTGAAGAAGCAACATTAAAACAATCAACATAGTATTCGAATAAATAGTACACGTTCCTATCATTTTCTATCATTCTATCGGAGCAAATTCAAAGCTACCACGGATGCTTTAAATAAATATGTGTCTTCTATTTTGGTTTAGAGCAACAAATGTCCTCCCATTCCATAAAAGCAAAAAGTCCATCACTCAAATTCACACATATACCCACAGTTATATCCTCTTCATATACATGTGACCTGCTGTCCCCCGTAAACCTGATGTGAATTAATAAGCATGAATTTGAGTCAAGGTGCTGTCTGATGTAGGAACACAACGTCCAAATGATATGCATGATATGCAAAAAATGATGAAAATATTCAAGAGCTATGCACTTTTTTCTTTTATCACCTGAACAAAAACATTTAGGTTTACGGCTGTTGACATAATTTTGTTACGTTGACAACTGTAATGGACAGGTTAAGAGTAACGCGTCGACTTTTAAACTGGGGCCAAATATTTTCAAATCACTTTCAGGCTTCAATTGCACTTCCCATCATGCAACGATACTACAGTTTCAGAGGAAAAGGGTTTAGGGTTGTTCAATAAAATTAACACACCATCCACAAACACTTCCAGTCTGATTAAAGTCATCCCCTAAACGCTATATCAGGAAGACTGTAGTCAGATTGCATGTCAGCTTCCATGCGTCAGACTCAAAACCTTCACGCAGCAATGGCTGCATCAACAATAGCGCATACGCAACAAAATGAACTTGCATTTATAGAATTTATCAACTTTGTATTTCAGACTGAAGTATGTCTATATTTCTTCCGTTATGTTTGGTTACACTAACGGCCCTGCAGTCGGCTGAAGGCTACAGTTCAGGGGCTCCACAAAACTTATGTGGGGCGAGTGGCAGCATGCAGCCCGGACACGGAATGGCCTCACAACCGTCAAACTCCTTACAATACACACTAACAACAACCTCTGGGGAGACGACCTATAGTACTGGCGAAACAATTACACGTAAGTAACAGCTCTTTGTATGTCCGTCAGTCTGTCTGCCATTCTACCGGTCTGTCTTAAAGTTGCACCAATCGCAACTGACAGAGAAAGAACCCTGATTTCTGATGCACGAGGGCGGTAATGATGTAAATCACGGAAAACGCATTATTATAAAGTTTTGACATTTGGTAAGCTATCCTAGAGAAACTATTAAAAACGCCATTTTCTTAATTTTGAGAAAAGGATACAGTCTTCATAGCATGCTTTGACTGATTACATGTTGCGTTTGTAAAATAATTATCGTACGCGAGATATGATGTGCATCACACACATACGTTGCATCCAGTCGAAGAGTAAAATGACGGAGTGCAGTGATTTTTAAGAGAGGAAAGTTTCAGTTGGTCTTGTCCGGCGTATGCTTAAATGGTTATATTTCTCAATTAAGTTGCTATTCAATCATGATTAGGTATGACAATAACCCACCGTCTACTCCTCTCCAAAATGCCAGTCTTAGATTGCCCAGTGTCTGTTCTCTTATCATTCACCATTTTCCTCAGACGGAGGTACAAAAATATCGATATGTCAAACATGTTTAAACAGTATTTGGACACTTTTCATAGTTATCTTTTTGTATTGTAAAACTTCTAAAAATCTGTTTCTACCATTTTACTTTATCGGATGGTATCCTTGAAACTGATTGTCTACGGTAAATCCTAAGCACCGTCAAACACAGCATCCGCGAGAAACCGGATCTGGCTACATATAGATTGCAATAGGACAATAGGAGAACAAATAAACATTCAGTTTTGCCCGTTTTTGTCGAGCCCGCTGGCGATGGTCCGACATAGTTGTCAGATTGGCGGTCGATGTATGGGCGTTGTGCGTCTGGATAAGTTTGTTCAGGTTGTAACTTCTTCTGCATTGAAGGATTTTCAGTGGACTTGACACAATTGCTTATTACAATGGGACTGCGTGTTGCGCGCAAGACCCAGGTATGTTTATGTCGGTAGGCTCGACACGTCCGTGTGTATCTAGTTTGTATATCCTGTTACACAATCGCAACTGAAATTTTGCATTTGAATGTAAATCACCTGTTAAAGTTGAGCATAGTATAAGCGATAATGGCGAAGTCACGATAGCAATAGGCGATGTCACGATGGCAATAGACGATGTTTTTTCCATCGTAACCTCGCGTATGACGGTCGAAACTTCGCACATCGTTATTGTTACATCACGTCATCGCTCACTGAATTATTAGCAAGACGGCAATGGCCCTAACGGAACCCGTACTGTAGTGCTTGGACGACAAATTGTTTCTTCTACGACCCTCCCCCATTAGATCCTTGCCTTTTCAATATAATTTTTATAATATCAGATTTTAATGCATTTTTCTAACATTTCTGTGATAATATTTCCCCTTTTAAGTCATGTCATCTGGTAGAAAGCACACGTGTCCCATGGAACAGCTTTGTATTTTTATAATCTTGAATATTCTTACAGTTTCTCTTGATGGTGGAGGAGTAGGGTTTACGGGCTTCCTCATACAGCCTTTGTCCTCGGCTGGTACCATTGTTGGCACGCTGGTTGCCCCTGATGCTGGAAGCAGAGTCTTGCCGTGTGGAGGTGGTGTAAGTAAACTAAATTATGGTACTCGTCGAAAAAAAGGATGATGACAATGATGTTGATGATGATGACGTTAATAATGATGATGATGTCGATTATAGTGAAAAAACGAATGCATTCTGTCAAAGTTCGCCCTCTAGAGGGATTTAAACATTCAAAGGGGGCACGTGATGGTAAAGCATTCCGGTTGTCTGATAGCAAACGTGCCTTGTTACTCTGTCTACTCGTAACATGTTTCAGAAGTGAAGCTACATATATAAGCAATAACCTTTCAGTGCATTTACATTGACCTCGATTATTCACCGACAAATATGCAGTTATTACAACAGAATAAATTAAACTATCAATTAGAAAATGTTTTGTTTTCGGTCTCAAAATGACAGTTAAATGCGCAATAAATCAATTAATGTGATTGACAGTTACTGAAAGTGAATGAATGGAGGACGGTACGACTGCATTAAAGTTCTGTATTTGTTTTGTTGATCTAAATTTTAATTAATTTTCAAACTAGTGTTGAAAGGCACATGATCGCTTTAGATGTTACAATTTACTCGTTGCACTTATTTTACCAAGAAATGTGTATCCACGACGACATTGACTGTCATTTGTATATGCTGTAAATACATTACATACAGACCATTTAAAAAAACAAACTCTTTCTTACAATATTATTCTGTGAAAATAAATTCCATAAGTATAAGAGAAGGCAATTCGTCAATAGTGCTTTAGAGTCAATTAAACAGTGTTCTATCATTATTCTGTCAGTAAATTCACTTATCTATTCATTCCAAATATTCAAAGTGATCACGGGGTTTTAAACCATGTTTACGTCCAGTTTTATAGAATGCTAACATATTTTGTTATAATCGTTCTTTACGTTCTTTAACGATTAAGTAATGTTACACTACTTTGGCATATCTTGGTGTTAGTTGGTTCACATGATACTTTACTTGCATACCTGTTGCATTTCTAGGGTTCCAACGGAATCACTCACACAAATAAAATCTCCAAGACAAGTTTCGAGTTCCAGTGGATTGCGGGAGATACCACAACAAGTGGGGCCGTGACATTTCTGTAAGATTCCTTTAATTAATAACATTTATGATTCTTACGTTTTTGCCAAGATTTGTAACTACATGCACTGTAGTAAAAGCTTATGTAAAAAAAAATAACATATATACATTTACATGTAATGAATATACCTGCTATATATACTATTTAGTATGAAACATACTGCGAAATATAAGATGAAAGTACATGCTTGCTGAATAAAATACAGTGTCAAAGACTTTTTGAAATTTATAAATCTTTGAAATATGGAATAGATATGCATAATTTTTTTGAAAATATTAAGACAATGTAAAGTACTATATTAAATAAAATAAATGTCAATTTTTAGTGTAACGGTCGTGCAAGATTTCTCTACCTACTGGGTGAGAGAGTCCATGTTAATATTGTCTCCAGACCCAGCTGGTACAACAGCACAACCCGGAAGTGGAGAAACTACGGGTACACCGGTCACACCACTCCCACAGACAACAGTAGTAAGCACTTCCGCCGGTACCATACTAACAACAAAACCTTCTTCTCAGGTAACTTCTAACAACCAGTTTGTTTTTGCTAATACCGATTTAACCAAGGCTGATACACACATACCAGTAACCCCTGCACATATAAGTGAAGACATCTCACCAATTACTGATTTGAATGTATCTAAACACGATGTAAATGTAAGCGAATATACTCCAGACACCGCATATACTAATATAAACACGGCTTTATTAAATTCTTCTGCTGATTCAAATGTCAGTGACTACTATTTTAATACGACATACGTCAATGAAAATAGAAACTCATTTCACAACGCCAGTGGTTTCAATGAAAGTGAAGATCAACAAAGTACTAGCTCTGCAGCCATGGAAACCAGTAAATATCCAGTCACAGAAACAAATAAATATCCAACAGTTACTAGTACATATCAGACAACTTATACCGTTGACTTTACTAGAAACCAGAATCCATCATTTCATACTAATCAAGTGGATTATCACAAAGTTACGTATTCAACCGGAAGATATGAAACTCTGAGTCACAGAACAAAAGATGTTAATCGTGATATTTTACCAGCAACAGGTGACCAAATGAATGTTGACAATACGTCAAGAAATCTGTTCGATGTGCCTGCGAACGAAATGCCTTTTAGTAAATACTGGAATAGCCAATATTTGCAAACAAATTTGAATATTCGTGAAAAGATGACGAGGAACGTATCAATTGATATTACGAAATCCCCAAAAGATGCAAGTATCGATTCATTAACAGTTACTGAGTTGCCTTTATCTGACCCCGACTTAATATTCAATGCTGTTAAGCGAATTCTTTCAAAAGACAATACTAATCCTACTGAAATAGCAAAAGGAGAACATGATTTTATTAATATTGTTGTAAATGAGACCACTCAAAGTACATTAGAAAATGTAACAGAAAACCTTAAAGCAGATATAACAAGTGATTATCTATACAGAGCTTTCTTGGAAAATAATAACACGGACAATTCAAATAGAACTTTCGAGAGAAACATTACTTTATTAGACATGACCACTGATATATCCGATGACAATGTCACTGCTGGAGTAACTGGCAGTAGTGATGAAGTGATACGGTCTTCAAAGAAACCCAAAACTTCGGACCTACAGCGGGATTTTACAACCACTCATCCAACGATTACCATTCAAAGTTCAGTGTCTACTTTGAAGGAAATAGCCAGTGAATGGACTAGGGAGCATGTTCATGATATCCCAGGTCAGGTTTTGTCAACTACTGAAAAAGAACGAAACGTCAAGAAAGTGAAATCTGAATTGCCAAATCCGGAAGTAAACAGTACGAACCTTACTAATCTGTTGGACTCAGATTTTCCAAATACTGAGGTAACAAATGTAGACTTGGAGGAGGGACGTCGTAATGCATGAACTTCTAGAGGAAAGTGCGTGAAAGTAGAGCTTAGACAGCCATGCAAACATGTTCGCAAGCGAATGCATTTTTCAGTCGCAAAGCGTGTAAATGTCTCTTATACACCCTCTCATTTTCTCAATCTTCGCGTTTTCAGCGGTCAACCAATATAGACTCTTATATCTGGTATATATATCTGAAATATTCTGTCAAAACATTGATCTACAAGTTAGTCAGTCAAAGGGGATGCAGAAGGTGGGAACTGTTTTAGTTCAGTGATAGTGTGGAAGCTGAGCGCAATCTAAGCATTCAGTTTAACCTTTGTACATAATAATATAATGAATGAAGTTATGTAATTATGTATTTAGTACTATTAACATATACCTCAGATTTGTAACATCATTTGTTGCATTTGCTAGCTAAGTCTTATATAGCTTCTCTTTAATAGTGACAGCAAATTTGTCATAAACGAGTTAAAGTTTCGATCTACAAGCAAACCAGTTTTAGCTTGATTATTTGTGCTCATAAATTGTATATGGCTCACCGTTTCAACAAGGGTTACAAAAAATCTAGGTCTTCTGAGTACTTGTATAAACGTTGGAATTAGAAATTGGCTATCCATCTGGATAGGAAAATAATGTAGCAATGTGAAAAGACATTTGAAGAAATTCTAGTTTTTATTTTGATTTTAAAAGATAATGCTTATATGCTTGCGATGCTTATGAATTAACCTTTAACAACGCGGGCAGCGAGTGATTTTGCCTATGTGACCAGTGCAGAGCTAGATCAGTCTGTACGTTCCTGCAATCTGGTCAGAATTTGTACAGATCTCTCATCTGTCACAAACAACTTGAGTAACATAATAACATTTGTAGTAATAGTTGAAAACTAAATAATAACACCTCTTTCTGCTCTGCTTACAATGACTATAAAATCCGCGCTGGTTTTCGCGCAAATGTAGCTGTGCGATTAATTAGAAAGACACCAGATTGATGCTGCCAGACTCTAATGAAGTACTAACACTGTTTGTTTTTCTGTACAAAAGTAAATAAAGTGACATAAAACAAATGCATTTTATCTACGAGAGAAAACTTAACATCAAGATGTTAACCAAAACGCATGCAATAAATTGGACATAAGTTTTTGCAGTTGAAAGGTGCATGTCAAAACTTGAAGTTTTAAAATGAAAATTATTACTTTAATACTTAAATATATGGTTCATGTTTTGACTGTATAGTATTATTTTTTACAACAGGCATTAATTTTTAATAACGAAATAAATCATTTCAAATAAATTAATTCTTCGCTTTTTTAAGATTTATGTTCAAGGCTGCATGGTAATTTCTACTGTTACCTTTATATTTGTAAATGATAGAATTTAGGATAAGAGTTCTTCCTTATGTCATACATTTGTCTAGGATTGATTACAGGGCTAGGATCATGTATCATTGCTTTCCACAAGCTTATGGCGTCTTTTTTGGTTCTACTTTATCTTATGAGATCATTACAGTGATAAATTGGCGTTTGTTGTGCGGCCCTATTAGTTAGCTGAAAGTGCATTTGGGTGAGGCGTGTCTTGATGAGGAAATTTTCCCGTTGAGCACTCTGTAATGATTATTTTGCCAGTCAGGCATGTGCTCTGTTACGGTATTAATCAGAAGATCAGATCAGGAATGAAACACACTCTTTTCGACCTAAATATTTATTTCTACTGATTTCGTTCAAACTTGGCACAAATATCACAGTTATTATGTCCCTTACCATATTGCATGCACCCATTTACACATTTTGCAAAATAGTGTGTCTACTTTCCGTGTACTTGGTTTGAGATATAACATATCCTGTTCAGTTTTCTCTCAAATTCCTTGTCAGTTTTCCAAGCCGATTGTCTGACATGTCCCTATATTTAATATTGTTTTCCTGCTCATGTTTCTGTCTAATTCTTCACCACTTTCCCATATCCTTAGTCTGCCATAATCCTATGATTAAGTTTTACTTCCTGCTCGTATTTCTGTCGAATTCCTCACTAGTTTTCCATGCCCTTAGTCTGCTATATCCCTACGATTAAATTTTACTTTCTGTTCGCATTTCTGTCTAATTCCTCACCAACTTTCCATGCCTAAGGTCTGCCATATCGCTGTAGGTTTAACTTCCTGCTCGTCTTTCTGTCTTATTCCTCATTAATTTTCCCTGCCCTTTGGGGCCATTTCCCTACGATTAAATTTAACTTCATGCTCGTGTTTCTGTCTAATTCCTCACAAACGTTCAAAGCTCAATGTTTGTCATATCCGTTTAAGTTTTTATTCCTGCTCGTGTTTCTGTCTAATTCCTCACCAACGTCCCAAACCCAAGATCTGCCTTTTCCATATTAGTTTTACTTCCTGCTCGTGTTTTGTCTAATTCCTCGCCAACGATCCAAACCAAAGGTCTGCCATGTCCGTATAAGTTTTACTTCCTGCTCGTGTTTCTGTCTAATTCCTCAGCAGTTTTTCATGCCCTTGGTGTGAATTGATATTTCTTTATCACCATCAATGCCCAATGTCTGTCATAATAGTATCCCATACGTTAAAGCTTACTTCCTGCTAAAGTTTTAGTCACTTTCTCTACTAACTTTCCGTACCCTTGGTCTGCTATATCCCTACATTTAAAATGTTACAATCTGCTCGTTTTTTTTCCATTCCCTTGGTCTGCCATATCCGTACAATTAAGTCAAGGCATTTTCAGGATTTAGTCTTTATTCCTTACTGATTCTGCATCATCCTTCAGATCATTACAGTTACAATAATATTGTTTGTTCTGCACTCAATTGTTGTTAGCTGATAGTGCAGTTGTGTGAACTGTCTCGTGGTATAAGAATTTTCTGTGTTTGCATGATTCCCGTAGACCACTTTGTTGTTATTGACTTGCAAGTCCGTCCTGTGCTCGAAACTTTCCCTAGTAAATATGTTGTTTTGTCATCTGATTTAACTTGACAAGATATATTTCAAATATGTGCAACTTGCCGCTCATATTTTCTGCTGGTGAGTTACGAAAGGACTCTTCAAATCATGAAAGCACAAGTTACAATCTTATTCGAGCTAAATATTTTATCAAATTTATTTGACATGTTCTTATAATTAAATGACACATCCTGTTTAGTTTTGTCACACATTCTTCACCAATTTCCATATCCTTGATCTTTCATATCCTTTTAACTAAATTTCACTTCCTGCTCAGTTTTTTCTGTCCTATTTCTTTTTCGTTTTCCGTGTCATGGGTCGGATATTACACTCTCAGTTTAGTTTTCTGTCTAATTTCGTACCAATTTTCCATGTCCAAGGTGTGCCATTTTCTTATGATTATACTTTACTCCTTGCTCAATAATTCTGTCACATTTCTCAGTTAGTTCTTAGTTCAGTGCTTTCTTACACGTTTGTAATTACCTCAGTAACCTTAACTAAGTGTTAAATGACTATGTCATACTGCGTATGCTTCCCGCTTTGTACTAAGCGTAGCTAAGACTAAGATATAGATATTAAACAATTGTTTTTTAATTTGCTTTTCGGGTGTTCATGTCAGTGGTGTTTCTTGAACATTGGTATGAAACTGTCCATCACTTTGTATTGTACATATATGTCTTTACTGAAAAGCTGAAGTTAGCAATGCTTTAACAACCTTTATAATACTCATGGTGATGGTATCGGCATCAAGCTGCTGTTGAGTGTCCAGTTTAACTTTAACAGTTTTGCATCAGTTCTCAAGGATTTCAAATTTTCTAAGAATAGTTTGATAGTGTAATGCAGCATGATAATTATAGTGTTGGGGATTTCACATCTAACAGTTTATTGAATTGTCTAATAGTTTTATTGTCTACTTTCGTACCTAATCACTTTCGTGTCTAATCACTTTACCAGTGTAATACGTGGGTGGCTGTATAGGTGTTTTTCACCAGGGTTCCAAGCAAAATTGTCAGTCCTTTTCCACATAATGTACCTGCCTCACTTTAATGATAAAATTTTGTTAAAAACTGTTTACTTTATAAAGACATAATGATTCTTCGACTACGGATACAATAATCACAATTTCTACATGCACGTATATGTTACTACTGATATACAAGTATACATGGAAGTATTTCCAATCAGTAGAAATATAAAATCATATGGTATTTGCTTTGGTTTTAACTTTTTTATTACTACAAAAGCAGAATTTGATCTACGAAATATGTGCATATATAAAAATTAATCAGAATGATATTATCTACAACATCTGGGCATATTAGAACATTAATCGGAATGTTTGCTCTACAAAATTTGTGCGTAAATGAAAAAATTACGGAGTCTGCAGTCTAGTGGGACAAACTATATGTCTAGTTTAAATGGCTGGATGAAATCCTGGGAGGTCTTAAACACCAATACGACTGCCAGTCAGCACTACGTTTTTCTCACTTTTTCCTCTTGCGCAGTTTGCTGTGAAATGAGACACGAATTGAGTCCATGACATTTAATTTCGCAAACATTGTAGTTATAGCAAAATTATATTTACACATTATTATAATTAATTTTTAGTTTCTCGTGATTTTCCTTTGCTCATTGTTTCGGGTTATAAAATAACACTTATATTTGTCCAGCAACTATTTACGTCATACTTTTTGAAAATTAATTTTGTATAATGACATGTTAATAACGATTAGGAATCGTCACAATTCAGTATATTTGAAAATAAAATCTCCACTGTTATAATGAAATGTCGCAATTTCTTTCAGCAAAAGAAGTTTCAAACATATGTTGAAACGACTTTCACATATTTGTAAAATACAGAAGGTTAATTCATTAAGACACATTAGTGTGCCGTTACAAATTAATCATGTTCGTTTCTTAAACAGGGAGGCAGAATTGAGTACGATGCCCAGTGTGGCGTGGTAAAGGGTTGTTTCGTGGACTGTAGTGGCAACGACTGCAAGTTTCAGGTGACATGGAGGGACTTAGGTACGGCCGTGCAGTTTGAAATGTATGGTAAGCCAGATCGCTCCTTTACCGACGCTTGGGTAGCTGTCGGCTTCTCATCAGACACATACATGGTAAGTTTATACTTGACCGGTAGGTCTGGTTATAGCAGAAGTATCTGTAGTAAATCCTTGTTCATTAGAAAAATAAAATACTAGTTTATACCAAGGAAAAGCGATTCATCAGTGGTAAAGATACATTACAAAGATATATAAAGATACTACAACAACAAAAATTTCAATTTTGTTTAGTGTAATGTTTTGACAAAACTACTGCAGTGTTAAACGCTTTAGTGTTTCCTGTGGGTGTTCAGCCGAAATACGCGTGCCAATCAACAACTTTTCTTCTAAAACTGGAGACGTAGAAATTTCAAAGCGATCTGAGGTTATGGGTGGCCCTTTTCATTTTACATTTTAGAACAACAGTCAAATATGTTGAAAACAAAATCAAAATGTAATTATTTGAGGGATCGTAGCGCTGGGTTGTGACATGTATTTAGTTTGTTTGATATTTTCTCATTTAAAGAGGTAATTAACAACACGTACAATAGCTCTTCAATCTCAACATAAAACTACACTTTAAGATCTTTCATTCAACAAAAAAATGAAGAGGGCCATTTCTATCTATTGCCTTAATTTGTTGACGACCAAATTGCTTCGAAAGTTACGACCAATGAAATGTTCGTCTCCTTTTTCGAGGAAAAGAGGTTGATCAGTAAGCTTAAAATTGTAATATATATCATGACATACTTAGAATGGCTTTAAGGTGAATCTACATAAGAACAAACTAATCTGTTTATGATACTTTGCTTTGTGCAAGGGGGCGGAGCTTAAAACTGTACACTATCTGAAATAGATCATAGTTTCAATAAAGAACTATAGAGAAATAGCCATGATACAAATCAGATAGTGAACAGTTTGCTCGAACATTTATGTTATTACTCGGAGGTGTATAACATGACACACAATGTCGATGTATGAATCTTTTCTTATGTAGAGAAAATTCAAAAACAAATAAATACAAATCAGATTGATTGAAACCTTCAACTAGAGAGCATTAAAATTAACATTTCTACTAGATTAACTTGACATAGGTCATGCATTAAGAATTCATCGGATCGTATGCTCATCAACAAATTTAAAATCTCCGTTAAATGTTTACGGCTATATTCTACAACTTAAAAATGTATACTAAATTTGGCTTAAACAAGTTAAAAGATGAAGCGTGTCATGTAAAATGTTCCGGAAGTATATAACAAAGTTAACATCAAAGAAAAAAGGGCAGAATGAGACGAAATTATTTACTCATTTGTGGCATGTTATACAACTGTTTTACATTTACTGAATAACCTTTACGCTTTTAGCTGGCTGATCTTGCATACCACTGAAATAGAACTGTTATCACCGAAGTAGAAACATACTCGTGAAGTTAAGGGTGGGAAGGGTGTAGCATTGCATAAACCAGCGCCCAAGTTACGCAACACGGGCGTGAAATATATGGAAGGCTTTTAAGTCCCAAGATCTGTTTGAATTTTCTGATATAGTCACATAAATTTATTGATAGTATAATGATGGAACCATGTTCTTTTCACTTTAAAACAATGTTGACACACACCTTTCTTTCGTATTCAAGTTGTTTCTTCAAGAAAAAGAGTTGCAAAACGCCTTTCTTATTTTTTTTGCAATATCATTGAAAAAATACTATGTTTCTAATATGTACTAATCGGTTTTAAAAACAGAGTTAGTGTTTTGGTACAAATATTGGTCAATTCTGTCAGTAAGACATCTTTCTTGATAAAATGAGAGCTACTTGTAAATGTGATCCTGGGACCTAAACGTTAGATGTAAAAATGAACATTCTGACATACAAGCAAAACGAAAATGAGGGTTCATGACTTTTGGTTTACACAGTATTTATTTAAGATTTGTCATAACGTAAAAATAGTCGATTGTGAAATAAATAAACAGGATTGAGTTTCATTGTAATCTCTCTCCTGGAAAATAGGTAAACTATAGTTACGTAAACGACAACACTGTACAGAATTATATTCGAAACAGTCAAATGAAAACAAAGAAAACTGGTGATTTTAGAAATGTTAAGACAAACATGAGGTATTAATAAATATACAATGCCTTCCTTTGACCGAAATAAAGGCTAGTCGCATCATGAGTAAGTCTTAAAACAAAAGAAAAAGGCAACAATAACACAAGCATTTTTTTTATATTTTGTTATATCTAAATATACTCTTGACAAGACACAAGACTATGCAAGTGTACTTAAAACAAGAGAAACGTGATGACCTGCAGCTACTGGACTTGGCTTGGCTGTCTTTAGCGAATTTCAGTTTAAAGAAAGATACAGTCTTCGCGAAAATCAAGCAATATGTGTTTTAATTTTGTCACCATGTACTCATAATAGAAATGACACTACCTTAATTGGCTAACTTTTTACGAAATAAATCCGTTTTAAAATCTTTATAGAAAGTCACACACACATTAACTCAGTTAATTTGTGATAGTTTAAAGCCATCATAGGGGGAGAATGTTCTATTTTGCAATGTATAATATCAATTTGTTGAGGATATAGTGGTCATGCTTTGAGAAAGTAATGTGTCTCGAAAGACTTTGGTAGACCCTTGCCAAATAATAACTAATAAAGAAGAGGTTTTTTTTTTTAATTTAGCCCACTCGTTTTGGACACAACTATAAATGAGTTTTCTTTCTGACTGCATCGTAACCAGATTCTTGCACATAATTAAAAGTTGAACAACTGTAAAAGATACCATCAAAACACAATGTTGTTCACGGAGAAATGTTGTAGATGTTGTTAGAAGTCAATATTGACGACTGACAGAGGGCTATCTCAATAGTTTACATTCAGAACATGAATAAGGAATAACTTGACTGCAGATAATAGAAATCAGATAGTAACGGATAGTTATGGAAGTCTACGTAATTGAATTGTAAAATAAACAAATAAGCGCTTGCAGTTTTAGAATCAGTTTTATTTTGTTAATGAAGTAATTTTTCATGTAAACCAATGGATATGTGAATTTACCTTAAATCTTTTTAGGGAGATGACAGCGTTGTAGAATGTGTCTACAGTAATGGGATGTTACAAGCTTTCAGTTCCTACACAACTGGTTACTCCAATCCAAGGCGACTTATTCCAGTAAGAACTTTTTTATGACTTTGAAACTAAATCGAATATGGTTGCTTTAAAGTACTTTGAACTATATGTATATGCCACATAAATTTATTTTGTGTATAAGATGATATATGTAATGAGAAAATGGCAGTCACAAAATGCAAGTTATTTTCTCTTAAATTTTTTATCTTTTATTGATTTTATTAAAACGGCACTTTGTCAAATGAACTAGCTTTTTTTTCGGAAAATCAAATCTTGTCCTCCTTAAATCTAATATATTTTGACGGATAATAAAAACAAAACAACTGCATGTCATTAAAGTTAAAAGGAATATTTCATTCAAATGCTAATGCATATTCGTTCATATTTTTCCATTTGTAAATTACAACTATTTAAGTAATTTGTCATTGTGACAAGGTACGCCTTAAACTATGTATTTTTACTTCAGCTTTAAGTGTTTTTTACAAGCGTATTCATGTGTCATTTTATAAACTTGCTTTACATCGAAACATTTGTTACCTTTCGAATTAAATTCGACAATAACTGAGATATTCTACCAACATGGTATTATTCAACAACTTTCTAAACAGTAACTTTTCGTTCTGAGCAAAGTTGTCTTTCTCTGTGCAGCTCGAATTTCAGACCAATTGATACCGTATGCCTTTAAATCATTCGAATAAAAATTTACTTGGCAATTCTCAACTTTTGTTTTCATTTTCCAAAGTTTGAAGTTTTTAATTACTTGCCCTCTTTTATGGGACAAAAAAGGTGTAATTCATTCATCACTGGAAACGTCATTTAGATGTTCCTTAACATTTGCACCATATTGTGTTCAGCTCTTGTTTAATGTACAGTAGTACTTTTGTTTATAAAGAAGTTTTGAATGTTGAAATGATAATGTTACGGATATATGTTTCAGCCGAAGATCGGCCTTAGTAATGTTGCTGGTTATTACCTCGATGGAGTGCTGTATTGTTCATTTGTGCGTCAGAAAAGCATCTCCCAAGCAATGGGGTTCTTTGACCTCGAACAAGATTGGCACATTATGTTTGCACACGGCAAGGTTTTACAAGTACCCGGTAAGTACAGGTCACAGGACTTGATATCGCTTTGGAAAATTGTGTCAGAATGATACGTGTGTGCATTGATCATGCATAATTTCTAGTATACGTTGGTACGTGGTACAGTTCAAAATCATACTGAACGTCACCTTATCAGTAAGTACACAAAGCACGTAAAACTGATATCAACACAATTTAACGCAGCCTATATTATGATACGCTAGTACAAAGTTGTTTTCATATTGAGATATTGCGACTTTCAAATCTACTTGTGGAACACATCGCATGCGACAACTTCCGTCTACTTGATGCAACACAGTATAATGGTTTTCAACTTAAACAAATAGCTGGTGTGTTAGATGTATACAGAAAAGACATGTATAGCCTTGTTTACCCTATACTAAAGCAGAAAGCTGATAAGAAGCAACCCTTGGACAGAAGTGGAAGAGGCAGCAAATACTAGCTTGACTTTTGACAGACAACTTAGTCGAAGTTGTTACAGTGAAGGCCCTAGAAAAATTAGCAGTCCCGTATGCCAGGCCATATCTCGAGTATAGCTTAAGAACGTGTACGTTTGCCGCCGAAATATACAAGCAAAAGCTAGACAAGATACAATTTTAAAGTAGCGCCATACTTGTCAAGATGAGGGATACAAGGAACCATAATTCAAATAATAAAGCTGTAAATGCTGAATCATGAAAATAATGGGCAAAAATAAAGACAAGTATTGGATTGAAGTTAATTGTACACATATGGAGTTTCTGTGTGTTATCTGTCACAAATTAATTTTACCGTCGGTATGGAAACGCTGAAGATCAATTCATTATGGACAAAAAAGGCCAGAAATAAATTTTTGGATCCTTCCAGTTGCAAATGTATATTGCAACTTTAATACAATTTACCTTATTTCTTTCTACTTGCAATGTAGGTTGTAACTTTAACTACACAAAAACAAGACTGCAAAAAAGTCCTACAATTATTTCGCATCAATCAAATAAACATGATATTTGTAAAATCTTAAATGTCAGGTATAGTCAGATTTTACTTCTGTTTCAAAATTTATGTTTTGCTTAATGGTTTATATCAAAATACCTGTGTATTGAATGTTTAAAGGAAGTTTGGGAAACAACTTCAGTACAAATTCTGCTTTATATATTGATGAATGCATGTTGAGCTGGCAAAACTGAACATGTGCGTGTTGAAATAAATACTTAGATAAAATGCTGATACATATTTTCTTTTTTGGGTGATGTGTTAAAACGAAATGTAGCAATAGTAACTGTATGGGATCCAGGCTTCAAAGGCAAGCCCCCATGGTCTTTTGATTAAGGTTTATACTTGAAATCAATTAACATTTCACTGATTGCGGTTCGCAGGTCAAGCCCCGCTACAGACCTGGCTCTTATATATGAGAAAATTGACAGTTTCATACGGAGGATTGAAGTCTATCACTGTTCCTCAAAGCTTTAATGGCTGTATTATGCAAAAACATCGACTACTGATAATAATTTTATCACTGCTAATTCTCTTCAGCGTGGGAGTTATATATGCACTCGACATCAGAACTGCCGCCGGCATCAGCAGCAAGAGTTGATTATCAATCGGTGGTTGTTATAGGAAGTGCAGCACAATTTCAACTCGTCAAAGCACATGGTAAGGTCTAATTTAAACAAGTTTTAAAGCATACGCTACGGTCAAATTTTTATACGTCAAAGTATATGGTAAGGTCACACTTTAGTTCGTGAAAGTACAGTATAAGTATCAGGTTCTTTCAAATTTCTAATAGTCAAAGAATTACATGGTAAGGTCAAACTTCAGTTCGTGAAAGTATATGGTAAGGTTAAATTTATATTAGTCAACGCACTCGGTAAAGTCGAACTTGATTCATCAAAGTACACGGCAAGGTCAAATCAAAATTCGTCGAAGCAGGTCCAACAACTGCTGTTTCAGTTTACACCATTTAAATGAGAGTAAGTTTTAGTAATGGTACTTTGTTTTCAATATATGGAGTATGTCCAATTTTTATCAATTATTTATCATTGTTCATTTATTCTATTTTAACCACCGACATTGTATTTGATGTCTTTTCACAGGTTGCTTAATGATATTTGCTTGGGTGTTATTTACTGGTATCGGACTGGTTGTGGCTCGGTATTACAAAAGTGTGTGGGGAGACAAAACGTTCATGAAACTCAAAATCTGGTTCCAGGTAAGAATTGCACTTCGTAGCACTAAACAATAAATTAACACGCAGAAAAATCTTACGAAAACATAAATTTAATTTAGTTTTTTATTCTGTTGAAGTTAGAGTCATACATTTCTAAAAACACATTTTTTTTCTTTCGTACAAAACCTTAATTATGTTGGCTAATCAAGATGGTGACGCAATTTACTTATCGTCTACTGAAAAATATCGTTTACAGTCCTGCACAGGTGTGTGCAAATGCATCATTACTTTTTATTAAAGATTTATGAAGTGTGCTATTTCTAGCGGATTGTTTTCATTGCCTATGTGCAGTACGCCTGTCAGAGCAGTTGATATATCTAACGTACAATGTAGTTCAAAGTTGTCCTTTAATATTTGTGATGCGGAGCCATGAGCCGAGTTTTGAAATGCTAGCATACTGATGTTTAATAATATGTGCTGCATATATGTTCTTTCATACATAATTATTGTTTTGTAAAACTTATTTTGCATGTTTTGCATCTTTTTATTAATATTCAGAAATGTCTTAAACTTTTACAAAAGTGTAATGGTTGATGATATTTAAGCAAACTCTGAAAAAAGTCAGATGTTTTGTCTGCGTGTGTGTTCATCAAACTACAGTCATGTTTCCTGTGTCTAAATTACATTTATGAGAATGTGCACAGACAATCAAAACTTGTCAAAATCATTGACGTTAATTTTCTAATTGCTCTGCAGAAGATAAATCACTTGCAACCTATGCCAGTTTCTGCTATTACTGTCAAGTCGGAATTATTTTTTTTTCTATTTATGTCCAACTTGGCATAGATATAATGTAAACGGTAAATGCATCAACGTTAACACAAACGATTAAAAATGATTTAATGAGATATGTGTGCACACGACAAACTTAAATTAAAATATTGAAGCAGTAACATATCAAAGGGTTGGTCAATTGATTGAAAGCAATTACTGTTTAAGAACAGCTGCAGGAAACAATTATTTCTTATCACGGGTAGATATTTGATATACGCTATATCTACATAGTTTTGTACCTCTTTATTGTCAACAAATCATTTATAAATTGTTGCCATGTAAAACAGGATTGCATAATTATAATTTGTAACCTGTCTCTGCCATTTATTTCATAAATGTTCCCACTCTTTTAATAAAAGAGCAACTAAAAATTAGTTTTTAAAAAGCAATATACATTGTTTACATTTCTAAAGCTAACTTCAAGTGTCATTTTAATTGTTTGCTCAAATTTACATATACAATATGTAGTCTGGTTTTATGTGAATGAAATTCATGGCCACTTGCAGTGCTAAACTTATTTCAAATATCGTTTACTTGATTTTCTTTGGCATTTTCTTGTTTAAACGATATTTTACATGTGATTTCTTGTTTAATTTAATGATGTAAATATCAGGTTTATAAAGAAGTGATTTTAATAACAGTTATTGCAAGTAGACGAATTTACCCTTAAAGTAAATTAAGATCCCCATGCCATTTTTATCTAGCATGAAGTTTTAACGATTCAAATAATGCTGCAGATTCCAGGGATATGGATGGCTTCAGAGTTGAGTTATAGACAAGAGACAAGACAACTCTTTATTAGTACAATCAGGTTACACACATGAACATTTTCAATTAATGCATGGGTAACAACATGATCAAAGTTTTATCAATAGCACAAAGCGTGGTGGACAAAAAATAATTATTTTGATGGTATTAGCCAATGTTATGACAATCTGACATTAATTCCTTCTTGTGTTTACTTGCTGAATTTTGTTTTGCTTCTATATTACAGATACACAGAGCATGTATGGTCACAGCACTGGTTTTAAACACTATCGCATTTATTCTTATATTTGTAGAAGTAAAAGGATATAGCAATGTGAGTATTACCTTCTGTTCTGTTCAATATTCTTAAACGATCTAAACATTTTTAAAAGATTTGTCAATAAATATTGTAAATATTGAGCTATTCATTATATATAATTACTATTTGGTGTAATTTTTTCAACTTTATGTTATTGTAGATTCCAGATATTCCGGGAAAAGGATACCTTCGCTCACATCCTGTACTCGGAATAATTGTTACAGTTTTATGTGTCGCAAATGTAAGTAAAGAGTTCAATGTTAAAATGTATGATAAATTCTTTCAATATTCCTTAGGGAATAATAATTATAACTGTTTTTTTCTATTTAAAACAACTGCCTTTGTGCTGAATAACAGGATCTTGTGCTGACATCTTCTTAATTTGAATTAAAGAGTTGTTTTAAATAGAAAAAACAGTTATAATTATTATTCCCTGAGGAATATTGAAAGAATTTATTGTGGAAATAAAACTCCTTGAAGAAGATGTCTGCACACGATCCTGTTATTCAGCTAAAAAGGCAAATGTTCATTGATTCCTGAAGTCTTTTTAAAAAAAGTCAGTTTAGTTTGTTACATTAGGTACCCAATGTTAGATAATAGCCGATGCTTTCATACGCCAGTACAAAAATGAAATAACGCAAACAATCATTCATTTAATATTTACTGTGAGAATGATTATTTGTTTTACATAATTTAATCTTTATTCACTTTCCAGAAACCGTTTTTAAAGTTGACATAAAACATAAAACAAATATGTCTTTCATTAATAACGTAAAGATAAATAAAGTGTGTATTATTCCTGTTTTGCTTCAATTAACATAACAACGTCTCATATATCGCTGACACACTGGTGAAATATGTAAATTACAGACATAACAAGTACCTTATTTCTCATCAAAATTGTAAACATTGAAATGCATTTTTCTTTTGTAGCCTGTGATGGCATTATTCAGGCCTGGGCCTGATCATAAGATGAGGCCGGTTTTTAACTGGGCCCACTGGGGGGCTGGTATGTCAGCATATATTTTATCCGGTAAGTAATGTAGCAGTTTTTTATTTAGAGAAGAACCGACAAGTATACTTGTAAATATTTTTGAAGAATTTATTTCTTTTAGCAACAAAATGCAATCATGCTGAAAATAAATGCTACTCCTTTTGCCACAACACAAGCACAAAACACAATAAATATACTAGTAGTTCCTTTGAGGGTTTTTCTCGGTAAGAAATCATGTTGTTTCCACTCAGTACTTTGAATGATCCATTGATTGCTCGAACCTTTCGCCCACCATATAGATTAAGAATGTGTTCATGATCTACTAGACTTTCAATAATTACATCTTCTAATAACACTACGTGTTTTTCAGCAATATGCATCTGTTTCGGGTTCCAGTTAGGGAAGTCGTCCACTCCAGACTATGCTATCTACATTATGATTGTATATGTGATATATATCATCATCTTTGATGTTGTCTTTGAAGTTATGGAGTGTATCGGCAATAAGGAAAAGAAAGGTAAAAACAAACTAGTTTCTACAGAGGGTTTGGATTATTGACAATGTAAGGGGAAGTAACCGCCGTAACAGGGAGTTTAAACACGTGTAACATAATGACTGTTCTGTGTTTGTCCTTATATATACATACTGACTGTTTTCAAAACTGTTGTACTGGGCATGATAGTTTAAGCTTTGAAAAGTAGTGCTCACAAATTCATCCGCGTGCATCAGCACGCCTTATTGATATTTTTTTTAAATGAAATTTAATCTTTGACGTCATATCAACAATAATGTCCGTTATTTTTTTTTACACATGTTGTATTCTTATAAGAATGAACAGAGTTTAAACTGAGAGATTATTTAAAACAATTATGTTAAAATTCGGATTTTTATATTAAATAAAGACCTCTGAAATCGCCGCTTAAATTCTGAGGTCATGCCCTCAAAACTAAAAATGGCGTTGTTCATTCAATACTTCAATCACAGTAGGAACTTAACTGTTGAGTTTCCAACACCTTTGTGTTTTCCATTGTTTAATATTTGGTTTGGAAACAGGTAAAAGAGGAAACATAGTAATTGAAATCAGGCTTGTATAAGTGAAATAAAGCTTCCTCGGTTGTTCATTGCAATTACAGTTTAAGTTAATTAAACAACATGTTAACAGAAATGAAATAAAAATATGTACATTTACCAAGTGTTGTGGCTTCAGTTATACCAGAGACAAATTAGCAAAAACAACATAACTGTCAGATGATACAACCACCATTAACTGATTATCCGCTGTCGAGGTGAAGTCAATCAAGTAATGCATTTGACATTTTCAGAAATATTGTAAAGAAACCAGTTTTTCTGGACAAACCTGTGTAAAAGTCAATCATATTAACTTTTAGAAGTTCCAATCTTAATTGTAATCAGCACGTTTCTCTACGACAAAGAGTCAGGGTTTTCTTAGTACCTTGTTTCTATTTGTGACATTTTTTCGAACTTGATCTCTGCCGACAAAGATGCCAATTTTGAAGAAAGAAATTAAAGGGTGTGATTTGAGTTATAGAAGGAGCGTTATTATCCGGGCGTCTGTTGGTCTCGGAAATACTAATCCGTTTTAATTATTTACCGTACAACATTTTTTTTGATTTGATGAAATGTATGTGAAGTAATATAGTCAGCAAACTTTTCAGGAAAATTGAAGTCGGTAACTAAATTCCTACATAAGTCATCTACAAATAAATACCGAATCTCTAAGGCTGATGGTAAATTATATGTTAGAGTGGTAGCGCTTTTGTAGCCGTTTGCTTTTGTAGCCTCCTCCTTGTCAGTCAGAACCTTTTTAACTTAGATTTGAAAGCTGTTGAAAAAAGTGGAAAATCTGGTTTTATTTACTGATAAAAAAATATAAAAGATTAAGATTTGCTGAAAAAGTCCTTTTTTTGAACGATTTTGATGTGTACATAACTGATAATGGTATTTTAGGTAAACGTTTTTCAAAAATGAAGCTATGCTTTTACAACGTAGTTTGTTCTTCGCGTTGTTATCCTAAAAGATTTTGCATGCTCTCTTTAAGACACTTTTCATCGATAGTGTTGTTATAAACAGATAATGTGTATATTTTCTACCTGTGAACACATTTATTTGGAGTTTTTAAACATAACTAGTCTATTTCTTTTAATAAATACCTCAAATTAGTTTGTGTGTGTGTGTGTGAACATAAATTTTCACATGACAAAGCAAGCTCTACGGATTCTAAATAAAACAATAATTGACACGAAATAACTTTTACCAAGTAAAACCTTTATTGAAATGCTCCTGACATTGATTTTTTCAAACATGTCCTAAAAAGGTATATTAGATTATGTTCTGTCTACATCCCTAAAATTCCAGATTTTAGTTTTTCGCATTTCTATTTGGGAAATACAAACAAGAACATGTGTACCCACTTATCAAATACAAAATACAAAGAATAAAATGTAAGTTATTCAATATATAGAATGAAAGTAGATGGTACAAATCGAACATAACTACGTGTTTTATTTTGTTTATAGTAAAAGTAGATGGCATGGAAATGAGCACCAGAAATGGAACAGATAACGGAAACATTCCAAATGGAAACCACGTGACAAAAGATAAAATTAAAAAGGTATGAATCGTTTTATTGAAAGCAGGTTATACATATGTGAAAATACACATGTGTAGTTAATTTAAAAATCTGATATGGTTTGTACAGGATTATCATGCTTTGTTGTGCACTTTCTGTTGAGGTGAAGGGAAATGTACGGGCATTGACTTTGCTTTTAACTAATGTTAAGAATACACGTAATGTAAAAATGTAAAATAAACCACAACTTAAATAAGTTGTATGTATACATTTATTTATTTTCGTTATTGCCTAATTTAAATGTGTATATTGTTATTTCTGTAAGACGAAGTCAGTTTGCAAAATAATGATTGTTATTTTTCTGTTAACAGAATTCACATTCAGAAAGGAGATAACTCATCTTTTTCCTTTTCTCTTTTTTTCAGAATGACAAAATAAAGACAATGCTTTTAGCAATTCACATAGCATTCACCGGAGCATTTGCACTCGTACTGGTGCTTGTGGTAGCCTTGAATTAAGACAGAAATTGTAACATAACATAAGAAGAAGTGTCTAGCAGAAGCACCTTTGCGGAGTACAGAGAACACCTACTGTCTGTACGAATGATTATCTTACGGGTCTTTGTGATCGGACTGGTTTCACCTGGAGAGATGTCATTGGCTATGGTGTGTTGTGTGAAAAAAAAACTATGCATAAACTATAACATAGTATAATGAACGGATATCTCGTGCTCGTTGTGAATGCCGAGAACACAGTGCCGAGGGGAGTTCATTTGTAGTAAATCAACGTAAATTCCATCATCTGCTTTCATGAAAGTAATATTTACTATTTTGCAATAAACTTGTAGATCACACTTGTCATGTCCCTCTTACGATGGTAACATGACCCTGTTGCCATGGTTTCAATTTGGTTAAAGTTTTTGTATGCTTTGATCTTTTTTATAATCAAATAACAGAATAGAAGCATAACAAAATCATCAGACACTATATGCACTCTGTGCCATTTTAATTTGTTCTGACCTTTAAGTATGGAAATAGATTCGACTGGAAATTAAATACTCCTCGATGATGAACTAAAACATTACTCGACTCAAATAGGAAGACTACTTTTGGCTCCTATAAAAGTGTCTACGTGTGTAAATGTATTCCGAGAACACTATGTCTAAGCTTCATTTAAGGCTACATTACCCTTCAAAATGACCACAGTACATAACGGTCATGTCTGATGGCTGATACATTACCCTTCAAAATGACCACAGTACATAATGGTCATGTCTGATGCCTGAAACACAAATAACGATTTGTAAACAAAGCAAAGAAGTAATCTACCCTGATGTATTTCTTATATTTGCAGATCAAATATATTAAAAATAAATATTGCAGCATAGAAGGATTTCCAATTTTACTAGGTTGGTCAAAGGGGAGTTTCAAGAAATTCTAAAGAAATAGAACATTTATACAATTTCATGCATCTAGTATATCACTTTGACAATTTTTTTTCTAACCTAACAGTACAAATCAATGTTAATTGCCTTTCTTAAAACCAGGCTGGTCATTCTGAAGGTCAATGTTACTTTAAACTAATAGTGAGATTTACTTTGAGTCCGGATTGTTGATAATTAAAGTGCTATATGTTATTAGATTATAGATGTACTAGTATCTAGGAACAAAGTTGTTGTTTCTATGTGTTTTATTTATAAAAATATTGTTAAAAGCACCTTCTTTTAACATATTATCAGTGTTACGTGTATTCTTCTCCGTTGATGATTCTCTGAAGAGACAAAATTGTCTTTATCTAATTAATTTTAAGGATAAAGGAGGGACGCTTAATGCCATCGTCTTTTGACAACCCTTCGTGAGGCACTTTAATGACTTCTTCAGCATTTTTTCTAATGTACTTAAATGAAAAAATTACATTGGCTTGTACAGCATCATCGGATCCCAATGCTGTTAATTGTGTTATGCGCTGTACAGCACTCGTCAGGCTCAAATCGTTAATGGGTAATATCAGCGTATACAGCTGAACAACCGTTAGGTCCGGCGATACCGTACAACAGCTGTATTGCTTTGGTTCACCTTGCCTGTTGTAGAGTTTTTCAATTTCATTTTTGAAGTCCCAAAACGGTTTGAACGGAGTGGACTAACGGTTAACCCTCCGTTAGTCTGTATGTCTGTCTGAGTTTATTCGCTATCTTTGCTGTTTGTTCGTTCTTATTTAGGTTGGAAAAAGCGGGGATGTTTTGGCACAGAAAAATATTATATGTCAACCTGTATGAGAGAATGTCAAAGCACGGATAAAGAAATTTGTACATAGGCATGTGTAACTAAATGCACGACTTGAAAGTTAAATTGGTTACTTCGGAAAAGTTCATGATAATGCTATGATGTGACATGAACTGATTGGTTTGGAGTACTTGATTATATTGATTGTCATAAAAGTGATAATAGTAAATAAACAGTTCCTTCAATTTGTTCATCTTAACGTGGCCATGGAATTTATTCCATCGAATTTCAGATATCTGGTTCGACTAAAACCGTAAAGGAAACGAATTTTATTACATCTTTGGCTGTAACTTAAGAATTAAAACAGACAGCTTCAAAAAAAGTTATAATTTTTACCTTCATACACCTTTAAAATGTGTATGACTTTGATATGATAATGAAACGTAAACACTCCCAGGCAAGGTGAACCTACAGACATATGTTTATAGTCAATTATATTGCAATATACATAGTATCAAGAAATTTGTCATAATGTTTTACATTTTTAGAATTTGTCTCGTTATTGTTAAGTTTTAGTACGATATGTTGTGAGTATTTTTCAAATGTTTTCATTCATCGTTTATGCACTTCTTTCTTTTATATTTCTTTCACATAATTGTCATGGACATTACCTGCAAACTCATTCAATCATTTAACTTCCATGTAAATATTATCAGGATTTTGCAAAATATTTCAAGCCATCTTTACATTTGTATTTTCTAACCCTTTTGTTCATGATGATTTCCATGCACTATTTAAAATTATTTTGGCTTTTTTCACGGTTTCTGTTCATTGATTTAGTAGATCTAGTACTTGAAGCTATGTGCACAGCTTGCTTGTAAATGAAAGCTCATTATAAACTGATCTTACAAAAGTCTTTTGGTACTATATAAGATAAAATATTTGTTAAGCTTAGTAATATCTTATTTCGTATGGAACAAAATCAGTCCTTTACACATAAATGTGACAAACTTTACAGTAGTAACGTTTACAAAATAAATAAGAAAAAAGAGATCTACCTTTACATGTATTCTTAGATACGCACGCTATGATGCATACAAATGGCTGTAATGACAAGACATTGCTAAGGATTTTGCAACTCATTGTGGTGTACCAGATACAAGATTTCATTGTACATATATTCTTAAATATGTACATACTATACATGTATACGAATATCCATTATGACATAATACTTTTTACAACTTTCTGTGACAACAGAAGATACTCATATATTACAAAATATGTACGTCAATATTTGATATCAATGCAATGGTACAGAGTTCTGTTAGAGTCACTGTTGTTCATGCGTTCCAAGTCGCAACAATGCGATTATTTGTCAACTATCATCGCCTGAATGTCTAACAATGTGACAGAAACATGCTTAAAAATTAGGGATTTTTTAAACATTTATTCAGCCTTTTAAAGGGGCACACTCTACACCTAGCATATTATGTCAACATGTTTAAAATTGGGTAAATGTACTTAAACTTATAAATAGATGCATATTTATAGATACATAATGCAAAAATAACACATTAATGAGTCAGGAAGCATCTTTTTTTTCAAAAATGGCATAGAAAATTCCACTGTAAAATGAAGGTTTAACGGCACTACAACATCTCTTAATTTTTCTAATTTTACTGGTTTTTACTTGGGGGGAGGGGGCGGAGGCGGAGAGGGGCAGGGATGAATTTATTGTTTGGGGAGTATTATATCCATTGACGTATTACTTCTATAGTTTTATGTTATTTCGAAATGCTGCCAGTTTTAGGGTGTGCCTCTTTGATGTCGTTAAAAACAACACTTCATAACAGACTAAATACAGATTAACTACCAAACACAAATTGTGACAGAATTATGATAGACTAGAAAAATCGTAGCCTGGCCAACATTACTTTCTGGTTACACTTTTTACTATATCTATTGGTGCCCATGTCGCAGAAATCATTTTCAAAACAACAAAACTCCAATAACAGCATAGCATTGCTTTTGATAACATTTTACTCAAGAACAGTATTTGTGGATTTAAGAATTTTATTATGAGCCCGTATAAATTGCATGTGGATTCAATTTAAAACAAACCTGTTTAATAAGTAAGCCATATTATGTATGACGGATGCAAATTTATAACGACTGTTACAACTACTTTAATCCTTCAAAGTACAAGTTTTATTTCTCGCAACAAAAGATATTTACTCCAAATTGAACTTTCGTTTATTTTCTTGGTCACTTTCTTGTTTTAAACACAGCCTCTCGAAGAGCATCAAACATATGTTCACTAAAAAGAATGAAGTAAATATTGAATTATGAGTACATGCATTTTTAAAGTTGGGGGAAAAATCTCGTATTCGGTAAATATTTTGTTATGAGAAACTATTTTTGTGACTGTGATTGAGGTAGATTACATAAATGTACACAAATCGTACATTTATAGAATCATACGAGCAAGTCATTAATTATTATGAACAGATTGTTCGTTTATATCCGATATCAGCTTGTAAATTTATTTATGTGTTAATACGGTTTTTAAAGTATATTGTATATAGCATGTACAAAAATAAAAATCTAATTTAAAGCAACTTATGTTTCTTTCTTTAACCCCTAAACTGTCCCCTCAAGTTACACACGAGCACTTGTGAAAAGTTCTCTACTGCCGATCATATCACTTTCTGGAAATGATAAAGAAAATTGTCTACAATTGTTCTAAGTATTAGATGAAACGCAGTTAAGAGCTTGACCAGAACGATGGGGACATTTGTGGGCTTTAAGTATCATTCGGAAAGGATCGAATATTTGTTTTAATCGTTTTCCTCGTTTTCGAAGTAATTCTCCATCTGCATGTATGTACTTTTCTTATCCCTTTTGTATTCCTTAGATAACTATGAGACAGACCTATGTTAAACATACCGACATTAGCTGAAATTAAATCGGACATTGACTAGTATTTTGTTCAAGCAAGCATTGTTTCAATTCTGGAAATAACTAAAAGTCACAGGGGCAAGGTCATGGCTGTAGGGAGGGTGAGGTATCAATTGCCATTTAGAATAATTGAGACCTTCAACTGTAGACGAAGATGTGTTGGTCGGGTATGTTATCATTAAGGACACATTTCTATGATTGCCTCTGACATTAAAGATTTCATGAATTACTTCAGAAAAGTATCTGGCGGTAACAGTTCTAACTTTTGGCATGAATGATTAAGTGTTATTCCATGTGCATTCCAGAACGTAATTTTACCAGCAGAAGGACATATAAGGGGAGCGGTGGTGTAGAGGTTAAAGTGTCTGCCGCTCATCCCGGAGGTTGCGGGTTCGAGCCCCACCAAGGTCACGACCGTACCTCCTCATACGACACCAGTACTGGTGTTTCCAGGAAGCGGACTCGAGAGTGACTCGATAAGCTACAAGCTTTCTTCACAATCGAGCTAAAATAAATTAGTATAAACCAAATTAAACTTTTTAGGAAATTAGCTCCATGTCATTGTCTTGACTTAGCTTTTGTCTCTGGTTTCACGCTTCATTACAATAATTATAAAACCCATTCCCCTCCTGATTAAAATTACTAAATGAATTTTGGACCCTATTATCCTTTTTGCCGTCTGTCAACTGTCTTGGTCCCCATCTCGCACTGACCTTGCTCATACTATGTTTTTAATGTAAAATGTATTCTGGCACCTCTCATGTAGATATCTATTAATAAATATGAGTAGCATAATTATATAAAATGTCAACACAAACTTTTCATTGAAAAACATCCAACGTGAATTGTTCGTGTATATATAGAGTTGCTATATATGTAATACAGGAGGAAAAAGAGGATCGCGAAAAGTCCACATATTTTCCGACGGCCCCTTATATAGGCCCCTTTCAAGTATATTGTTTCTAAACAGGGCAGCTGCATATCGTTTGTCACAAAGTTGTGGATAACACCAGAAATATGTGACATATTTACCTAGATAAATATATACTATTTTATTTATTCAGGTCGAACGTATACATGTATGTATGCAACAGCAGACCATTTTCCACAACATTGTGGATCAAAATACCAGTCGCCCTAATGTAAGCCACGTTGTTGAAATCAGTCTGTTTGCATGAAACTTCTTTAGAAGCAAGCATGACTCTGATAATGTCATCCGTTACGTAGCTACAGGTTTTGTTACCTACCCAGGATAATGTGGTTGTCGTTACCTGTAACTTAATCCCAAAATGTGAACTTTCACCGAAAACATTATTCTGTGTGTGCGTTCCATATTGTACCCGGCCATCTCGGACGATATCCGTTGAATACCGTAGAGGTTATCTGGTTTGCGCGTTCCGTAATAAAGTGTAGTACTGTTTGACCACCTGTTTCACCACTTGCATAACAATGTTAAGGGTAATTTGAATGAAACCTTCAAGCGAGTTCCCCTGTATATGTGCCGCACATCGACGAGACACGGTCTGTATCATGTCCCCTTGACATTTTTGGGGCGATGGTCATACGTGCAACCGGTACCAGTCCAGATTTGACATTGACTTAAATAAGTTGATGAATGTAATGTACCATTTCCCAAGGGGGGAAATGCACGCGCCTAAATAATAGATATATATCCTATTTTCAAAATAACGGAAGACGCGTTTCCACGTTATATCTTGCACGACGTACCTGTAGCATTGCATTTGTTTTAATTTCACATCAGAAGTTGTTTTCTGTAGATTATTCAACAAACATAAATCTACACCACTGTGGTTTAATATCATGAACAAATTTATATACAATGTACCTACATTATGTGTTCATGCATTTTTATACAAATGTAACTAAAAAAATTAGTAAATGTATTTTACAAGGTTGTATCTAAATCGGGACTCCGTGAAGTATAATTTTTGAGACGTTATCTAATTAAACATTTTAATTTTTGCATCTATATTATATGGCTGTTCCAGATGTTGATATTTATTCAAGATGTCAGGAATATGCAACAAAACTACAATTAGCATTAGGGGTCATATATTCACAATGCCAAACTTTAAACTTATCTAAAACATTAAATGAACAAAATGTTCGATTTTATATCATATGATGAGTGGAATATCATGGCATCTTCTTTATGAATCACGGATTGTTTAGCCAGCAAGAACTCTGAACCTGAAAATAAAATAAATGCGAAATTACGTTTTAATATGCAAATGTATAATTACATCATTTCTATGTCCTTAGATCATTAAGGCTAAGGCCTAAACCTAATCTGAAAACGTTACAAATGATTGCATCTGAGACTTCAATCTCGAAGACAGAGACGCAAAGTGGAAATATCTCTGTCTTGTATAAGGACACAACCGCCGTGGAACTTGTGGGGATCTAGCCCGGAATCCTCCGATCCTGAGGCGACCGCCCTACCACTGCAATGACGCATCATTGCGCCTGCCTGCAAAAGAAGTTTTGTACGCATATATTTTAGTTCAGTAACGAAGAATGCTCTAAGCTTATTAAATTCTTCCCGAACGCTTATTTCAGATGTTATCATACTCGCAAGAGAGACACCTATTCTGAGGCATGTTTGGCATTGCTGACTTTGCTCATGGATATACTAAATATGCTTCAACTGGGATTCGAACCCAGGACCCACCAGACCGTACGTAAACGCATTAAGCTATCGATACCATGCAGACGTAAGCAGATTTGAAATACGTACATGCCGACAATAAACAGGACACCTACCACGCAATATATCTCACTGATACAAAGTATCGGCAAGATTTAAAAAAAGGTAGGCGGGGGGGGGGGGGGAGGGTCATGATCATAATCGTTCCTCTACCTTGATGGAACTTTTTCGTGACTACAATCACCACCAAAAGTGTTTCAAAAGTTATCAAACTCGAAGAACAACGTAACTCAGCATGTATGTTATTGTAATAAAACTAAAACAGAAGAAAGTACCGGGAAGTATGGGTGCCTTCGAGTTCGGGCCATCGTGTAACCTTACATACTGGTAGCTGTCATTGCAGTTTAGCTCCCACTTTAAGACCATTTCGTTTAAATACAGAAGAGCAGATAAAATGCGGCCGTACTAAGCAAGACCTTCTCCTACATGTATATACAGGGAATTTGTGTCATTAAAACAATTGGTCAAATTTCTAAAAATCTTCTAGCAAAATTGTTCAGGTGCCACAGAAAAAGAAGTTCCGACAGATCTATATCATCACACTAACGGACAGAATATGAAAATATTTCACTGACATAATAAGTGGTAGTTCTGTATTGTTGTATGGGTGCCCTTTCTGTGTCCTTGTTTCGCCATTTCAGTGTCGTGTTGTCGTTGTTTCGAGATGTCGTATCGTGTTGGTGGGATCGCCGTGCACGAAAAACACGACAATATTGTTTTCGCGACCCTTCAGACTTACGACAACACGACATGGCACCATAACGAACACATCTATGATCAACCAATAGAACTGTTCAAATTCAGAAAGTTGGAAGTCTTCTTTAGGAAATAGGGGATTGTTTTCTGTTCTATAGTCTGCGTTTTTGTAAGAAGTATGGGGGATACCTTAAAAATAACTATCCCTTTTCTTTGAAAAAAAGTACTAACATCATACCTGCAACCAGCCAAGAACATACCTGTAACATAAATTATCACCAAGGATAACCCTACTGACTGTTGTGAACGCAGTGCCACTGCGCTACGACGCCATGCGACATTGTATTGAGATTCTTTTGAGAAGGACGTTCAAACTTTGAATCGTTGATGGTAAACATGTACTTACATTTCGTGTTATTATTGGAAACTCGTTATTAAAAATATGTTGACCGTAGGTAATATTTGGGGATAGACAAAGATAGGAGCAACATGCCAGATTCAGATCAGTCTGTGTGCTTATAAACATTTTTCATGTTTAGCTGGCTAGAGATATGACTATTAATACTCGCGTTGTACATCGATACGCCAAAATTAAAATAATATAAATACTTATTTAGTTTATACTAATTTATGTCAGCTCGATTGTGAAGAAAGCTTGTAGCTTATCGAGTCACTCTCGAGTCCGCTTCCTGGAAAAACCAGTACTGGTGTCATATGAGGAAGTACGGTCGTGACCCCAGAAACCTCTACACCTACGCCCCCGCCCCTAATATTTATTTGTATATGTTACATGTCAATACCGTGGTGTAATGATGATGTTTCCATCGGATGGATATCCCCTGGCGAACGAATGTGCAAGCTGATCGTATTCAACACTGGTTTTGAAGGCACATATTAAGTTTCCGCTGGTGAGTTAGTTTGACAACGATTGTGTATGTTGCTGGTCACAAAGACAGGATCGCTAGCAGGGTTATCCGTGGTGATAATTGGTGTTACAGGTATGTTCTTGGCAGGTTGCAGGTTTGATTTTAGTTTATCATTTCAAAGAAAAAGGAGCTATCCAACATTGCACCTTGGTTAGGTTTTCTGTACTTTTTTTCAAAACCATAACAGATATTGCTTTGAAACTTACAATAATTATTAACCATCATTATCTTCATCAACATACAAGAGTACTTAACTCTGTCATTTTTTTGGTCAGAACTATCTCACTTTTTAGCTCACCTGGCACAAAGTGCCAGAGTAAGGTATTATGATCTGTATTATGGTAAGAGTAAGGTATTATGATCTGTATTATGGTAAGAGTAAGGTATTACGATCTGTATTATGGTAAGAGTAGGTATTACGATCTGTATTATGGTAAGAGTAAGGTATTATGATCTGTATTATGGTAAGAGTAAGGTATTATGATCTGTATTATGGTAAGAGTAAGGTATTATGATCTGTATTATGGTAAGAGTAAGGTATTATGATCTGTATTATGGTAAGAGTAAGGTATTATGATCTGTATTATGGTAAGAGTACGTAAGGTGTTATGATCTGTATTATGGTAAGAGTAAGGTATTATGACCTTCAAATGACATCTCTGAAACCACTAGAATAATTTTGATGAAACTTGTCATGGATGTTCTTCGCATGAAGCCCTACCATAGTTGATCAAATAATTCAATTTCATGCAGAACTCTGGTTGCCATGGCAACGGAAATGGAAAAAATCTTCTCAAGAACTGGAAGGCGCAGAGCTTAGATATTTGGAATGTGGCGTTGCCTAGTTGACCTCTGCCAAGATTTTTCAAATCATGACCTCCAGGTCAACATTGACTATGTCCGGATGTCAGTTGCATATGTCTGTCAATATTTTGTTTCAAAGACTTATCTTCCTAAACCACGACGCCAATTCTGATCAAACCTCAACCTAAAAACTTTTGAAGCGGACTATTTCTCAGAGAGTAGTAGGTTCATTTTAAGTATAGTTTTGGCCAATAATTTTTGACAAAAACTTCTCATAAGTTATCATTTTGATATTAAAGGCAAATATTCTTTTACAAAACATCATGCATACAGGAGTTATTTCATGTTAAAGACTGTATAGGTCAATTGTTTATAATGAAAACATACTACGTAACCAGTAATGGCTTTTGTTTACATGATAGTTTAGGCCAATCTTTTTTGACAAAAATCCTCATGAGGCCGTAGGATCACGTAGAGGCCTATTTTGGCCAATCCTATTTTTACAAAAAAAATCTGTTTCTGTCAAGACAAAACCTTCTGTGAAGACAAATGATCTTGAAAGACTCTTTTGCAATTTATTTTTTATCAACTTTCTGTTCAGTTGTGAGTTGTTTCAGTTTGTTTAAGGACTGGCCTAAAAACTGTTCAGGCTTACCATTTTTTGACTCTGGCCTATGATTTTTGACAAAATCTTCTCGTACTTAAAGTTATAATGTTGATATAAAGGGAAAATGATTTTGATGAGGCATCTTATATGCAAGAAAGTTCATGTTAAGGACTGTTTAGGCCAAAAGTTTGTAACAAAAACATACTGACTTTTGTGTACATGAGCCATAAGAGGCATTTGGTTACTTATCATTTACAAGCATTCATTTTCATCTTTGATTAGCAACACATTTTGAATAGTTAAAAAAACTGCATAAAGGAGTTGCTTCCCTTCCACTGCCGAAATCTCTACCAACAACAACACAAGGGAGATCACTGCGAAGAAAGTTACTATTATTTCATTAGTCCTTTTTTTCTAAAGCACCAACTTCAAATACTAATGCGGCATTATCATAAGTTTAACAAATTTAAATGCACAGCAACCGAAAATTGCTTTTATAAAACTGTCACCAAAAATACACCATGTGCAGTAATATGCGCATAATGTCACTTTAAAGTGGAATTATGCGCATTTTTTCCTAGTAAAATCCAGCCGCGCATAATGTCACTTTAAACATCGCAGAGAGATAGGCATCATTTTACCGACATAGCTGAAGTCTACAAATATCTACAGTAGTTTAACGAAAAAACAATTTGGTGTACGAAATTAGATTTTTTTGGTAAAATTATGTGTTGAGTGGGTTAAAACAGGTCCCATATATATATAATATACGAACCCGCATCTCATAAACAATTGAATGTGTACAATACTGGCCAAAACCAGGGTCCGTATATTACGTTATATAGGCCTACGAACCCTACAAAAACTGACCGGATTTAAAAAACCGGTCTTATATTACGCCTGACAATATGATTCCGCTGTACAAAGTTTTTAGCCCAGGTATTTCGACTGCACACACGGCGCCTTTTAGTACTTTGATTTAACTATATCATGTATTCCGTAATTCCGTGTACAAAAATGTTGATAATACCCAACAACAAAAATAATCGAAATGATGCTGTATTCGTAGCCTCAATATTTCGACTGCAAGACCGACCGATTTTACAAACTGATGTTACATAGATGTCTGTCTTTACGAAGGGCGGCCGTCGTAAACATCAAAAAGCCCTGGCGCACAATTTGTTGGGCTAGGCCACACAAGTGTCCTACTGAACACCCATCTTGTCCTATGTAAACCTTCGTAAAATAAAATGACCCCCCCCAGGCTAGGGTTGTCTTAAGGACCTCTACTAAAATTGTTCAAATCATGACCACTTTGAGTATAAAGTCTTGGCCTGGTTTGCTTATCAGGCAAATCTATCCAAGTACTTTAGGGTTATGACCCTTGAATTTTGCAGATTTTTGCTCTGTAAGTCAGTTTTCATCCAATCTTCACCAAACTTGGTGAAAATATTTGTGGGCATAATATCTAGGCCAAGTTTGATAACCAAAGGCAATTTTGTATCATGACCCTTGAATTATGCAAAATTGGCCAAATAAGCCTTGTCTGCTGTCAAAGACAAGCAGTTCTCATCTGATTTGCATTTATTAATAGCTGACACATTCCCTAATCCATGTGCATATTTTTGCTGGAAATAAAACCATTAAAGAGCTGAAGTGGTCTTACTATTCAATCTTACACTGTAGTTGAAAAAGCATAGAAGTCCTGACTATAAACAGTTAAACCCTGGGTTGTGTACTATTAATAGTCCTTAAAAGGGTGTATGCATGCACAAGTATGGTTCTTTCTTATGTATTGGTGGGTACTGCAAACACAATAGCCAGTCACTATGAACACTTGTCAATCAAACAATTTTATTGTAATCTCTGAATGCGTGGTCAAGTGTGAAATGACAGGGATTAATTCTTTAGGAGGGCAAAATAGCAGTGTTGGAAAATGTACATGGAGTATAGATGTGTAGAGGTAAAAAGTAACATTTATAAAATAATATCTTTACTGTCTTTTTACATTAACTTTAAGAAAAATCTGAGGTTAGATGTCTGGTATTCCTTGACAATAATTTATTTCTTTGAAGAACAAATTATGATCTTTGTTTGTAGTAAATTGCAGATATTTGAAAATTTGTTTCTTGTGAGATCTTTTTCTTAGTTTTGCTTACAGACATTAATACTTTTAGAAGTTTGTTTTATTGGAGTATGAAGCTTTAGTAAATTGGTGACACTATTTTATAGAAAAGTCTGGTTTTCATTCCTTGTTTATTATGCTGTGTGGTCTCTAAAATTACTGATCATGCAAATAAATTGCTACTTGTTACTGTCTAACAGCAAGAACAGATATGCGTGCTGTCATGCTTTAGACAATAATCTGACTTTTCTTTACTATATTCTTTATAGAAACTTTAAAGTGTGTTTTATCTGGAATGCTCCATTGACTTTTGTGAGAGACAAAAGTAACAGGCTAGTTTGACTAAAACATTGAGTTCTCTGAACTAATGCTTCTATTATTTCTATTTTCAGGTGAAATGAAAGAGAGGTATCCAGTTACTGCTTACTACTTTTGTGGAGGCAGAGTACAGGGTGATCTGTGACATTTACCTGCCAGTGAATTAGGCTCTTTCCATTTAACAGGGGCTTGCACACCATATATTATGTTGCAGGTAATATGTATTTCTAGTTAAATTGGAAAAAACCAGATTGAATAACAACGTTATTTGTATGTATGTATTGAAGAGTTTTATCATTTGTTACAGATAGTCCATATGACAAACGCCATTATACGGATGACAAACGCCATTATACGGATGACAAACGCCATTATACAGAACTTTGCTATA
The DNA here is from genome assembly GCA_022818135.1 of Saxidomus purpurata. Lineage (NCBI taxonomy): Eukaryota > Metazoa > Mollusca > Bivalvia > Venerida > Veneridae > Saxidomus > Saxidomus purpurata. The sequence continues at coordinate 32,539,207 of JAFMSR010000005.1, read as the reverse complement.
TCCGGAGTTGTAATATATGGAGTTTACTACAGTCAAAAAATACAATGGCCTGACTAATACAATGGCCTAACTAATACAATGGCCTGACTAATACAATGGCCTGACTAATTGAAGCTCAATTTAGGAAATGATTTTCTCTTTCTGAAAAGTATTTGGACAAACCTACTATGATTAGAACTTGTTAAAGGAACAGACTGTATCAAAGCACGATGGTTCCTGTTTTCTTACCTTCAGGATATTTGGATACAGTGGTATAAGGAATGTTGTCCAAACTGATGATTCATTGTTTATGCTGATGTGCATTTATAGTCTGCTGATAACATAATCTCTGACTTAAATATACATGTACATTTGTTAAGTTTCACAGTGCTTGTCATCGATGTATTCTAACATGAAAGTATGATTATTAAAAGCACCTGTAATAGGTCATGTGTAAATAGTGTTAGTGCCCTACTCTTTAGTGTATATACTGTATGGGAGTTAAGCTTGCTCATACTTTAAGGTTGTTAGAAATTTCTCTGTTCAGTTTATGTAACATCTCATTTAATGATCTCTTTTAAGGATTTGCCAGAGAGTGGACAGTACATGAGCTACTTGTTAAGTGGTAGTGAAGCAGTATCACAGAAGTTCTATAGGAACTGACAATGGAGCTAGCAGAAAAGTATTGCATCACCATAACTACCAGAAAAATATCACTTGAACTAGCAGAGAAGTATCATAACTTTCTTGACTTTCTTAAAAGTTTGTTTGAAGATACAAGACCAGTACCAAGATGTTGCTCTCGATAGAAAAATGCCTCTATAAGATGGCTATTTCAAAGTAACAAAGCCATAACTCTACTATAAATAGGTTGATTGTGATGGCATTTGGTGTGCATCCTTCTCCTCAAATATATATTCTGCCAAGTTTCAATCAAATCTTACAAACCAGTTCCAAGATATGGCTTAGGAGTTATGACAGAAAAGTGTGACAAATGGAAGGACAACACCAAAACAATATCCCTCCTCCGCCTTTGGCATTGGATAATAAGAATAATTATAGTTGCTTGCTTAGTGGTTGATTTATAACGTTTAATGATGTGAAAATTATGTAGGTGTTTCAGTTAGCTACTCGTCAGCTTATTTTTGGCGAGATTTTAAATGTAACCATGCAAAGAAGCAACAGCATACAAAATCATTGGTTTGCACCCTTAAGTCATTCCTTTTGTTACTGCGGTGATGATACAGTACGAACATGAAATGGTATTTTTTTTCTAATATGTATTTGTGTATGATGTCTGACACTTCATTTTGACAAAATTTCAAGAAAATCAACATGAAACTGGATACGTTATGAAGTCCATTTCAAAACTTTTTGATACCCCCTTGTGTAGGTAAATTGTTTTGGATGTTTGCTAGATTCTAAGCTAGATATTACTAATGCTAATTGTAAGATTTTACTATGACAATATTGTGATGTTAGTTACTTATCAAAGGCTGAAAATCGAATAGGGGCCTAATTGTGAATAATGCGCAAGTTAATAGATATAGAGTGCTGTATCTGTTGGTGACATGGTATGTGGCAAGAAAACAAAAAAAAACAGGGAAACAAATCAAGGCAATTTGTTAAATTGTATACAAAGAGGACAACATGAAAAGAATTGATGCAAGGTATCAAAGCAAAATAAGTCATTTTCAGCTCACCTGGCACAAAGTGCCAGTGTGAGCTATTAGGATGGCTCACTGTCCGACATAGGTACTATGTCATCTGTTCACACTTTATTTCAAACAACATCTCTGATACCACTGTGCAAATGTTCAGGGATGTTCCTTGCATGAAGCCCTATTATAGTTGTTCGAATAATTCCATTCCATGTAGAACTCTGATTGCAATGGCAATCGTAGGGGAAAACTTTTCAATCTTCATCTCAAGAACAGGAAAGCCCCCAGCTTAGATATTTGGCATGTGGCATTGACATGTGGACCTCTACCAAGATTGTTCAAATTATGATGCCCTGGTTAATATTGACACTGCCCTTGTTTTTACATAGGCTTATATAGGAAAAACTAAAGATCTCTGAAACCACAAGGCCTAGAGCTTATTTTGCATAAGGTATTTCCTAGTGAACCTCTACCAAGATTGTTCAAATTATGACCCCTGGGTCAATATTAACATTGTCAGGGTTTGTCACTTGATTTTACATAGAATTGTATAGAAAAAAAAACTATTAAAACCTTCTGTGAAACCACAAGGCATAGAGCGTTGATATTTGGCATTGCCTAGTTGACCTCTACCAAAATTGTTCAAATCATTACCCCTGGGTCAAAATTGACCCTTCCTTACTTGATCTAATATAGGCTTATATAGTGAAAACCTGGAGCTTAGATGTTTGGAATATAGCTTTATATAGTGGACCTCTACGAAGATTGTTTAGGCATGAACCCCCAGGTCAACATTGACCCTTTCTGCTATTGATTACATTGTATTATTGCCCGTTGTAGCCAGGTGAGTGCTAAAAACCCATCTTAGCCCTCTCCTTTATTTGCTTTTTGGTATCAGGTAATGTATTGGAATAAGGCATTTAGATCACCCTTTATGTCTGTATACTTATATATAATATGCCCAATTGTGCTTTTTAACTCACCTGGCAAAAATTGCCAAGGTGAGCTATTAGGATCACTCAACTGTCCAGCGTATGTTGCCTGTCCACCATTTCCTTCAAACGACATCTCCCTTGAAACCACTGGGCCAATATTGCATGAAGCTCTATTAAAATTCAATTCCATGCAGAACTCTGCTTGCTATGCCAACAAATAGGAAAAACTTTAAAAATTTTCTTCTCAAAAAACCACAATGTGTACAGCTTAGATATTTGGAATTTAGCATTGTGGACCTCTACCAAGTTTGTTCAAATCATGACCTCTGAGTCAAAATTGACTCGATCCTGAGGTCATTTGATTTTACGTAGGCTTGTTTAGAGATAAACTCCAAAATTCTTCTTGTCTAGAACCACAAGTCCCAGAGCTTACATATTTTGATTGTAGCAGATAGTGGATCTCTGCAAAGATTGTATAAATCAGGCCCCCCAGGTAAAATTTACCCTATCTGTGATGTAATTTTTGACTTTGTATTATCGCCAATGGTAGCCAGGTGAATGATATAGAGCCATCTTGGCCTTCTTGTTTTATGAAAAGTACATGCTAGATGGAATGGTTAAAGTACTTGTCTATCGTAGATACCTTCCCTTGATGAAGATACATACATGTTCTCCAGTGCTTTGTAACATTGCAGACATATTTTTGGTAAAATATTTCTGATTTAAAGTCTAAATATTAAAACTGTACATTTATAACAATATTTTGGCGTTGTCAGGTGTCTTTTGGTAATCTATTGGTGTCTCTGATACATTTTGTAAATAGCTGGGCCAAGATTTTAGGATCGGCTTTAAGTCAGATAAGATTTATTTTTTTTAATTTAATTTTACACTTTTGAAAACAGGTCTTATAGTCGGTATAGGAATAGGTTTTTATTTCTTTGTAATACTTTTTTATTTAAATGCTTCAGCATTTATGACTGGTCCCTTCCATGGATTTGGGGCAAAGACAGTGCCAGTAAAGTTGTCGTCTTCTACCACATGCTATCTGCATTTTTCCTGTAGGAATATGGTTCATTGTGATCTCGTTCATCTGTTTAAATGATCAAACTATAATACTGTTTCTACTGGAAATTATTCCAGACAGTGCTGGAAATAGATCAGACGTAACTATTGAAAAAGAAATTCAACAGTTTCTAGGCTACTCCATCAAATATTTCAGGCCATGCTAAAATCTGTTGAAGAAATCATCATAAATTCAAGCCTTTGTTTGAAGATATTCTTGACTATGTTGGAATTTAGTACTCTGTGGTGTGGTCTTCAGTTCTGTACTTCTGTGTGAGGGTTTCTTGCTAGATATGATTACTGATTAATACTCATGTAGATGTTGCTGTGGAATTTCATAGATATTTTCATATTAACAATACCCTTGAAATTTAAAAATCAGGTATTGTAGTTGAACAATGAAGTTAGTCTTGTCCTATAACAGAATGTTCATACACATAGCACATAGTTACCGATAGCAGGTGTCAGCATTAGATGTTAAAATACATCTGTATATAAGATGATTGCATACCACCTAATATTTCATTAATGCATAATTATGGCGTTATGAAAGTGGTTCAATCAATGAGTCTGTCCTGCATGAGGCAATGAAATGTGCGGCATATCTCATGTTCCAGAAAGGACATGGGAGTATGATAGGTCCAGGAATGGCAAACAAAGATACCTTGTCACTGGACTTGTGTACAATCTGGGAGCAGATAGGACAACTTGTACTTGATATATTTTAATTATAGATAGGACTGGTTAGCTATATAATTATATATTCAAAATTAAAAAAAAAACAACAACACAAAAACATAGAAGGTATCAAATTCCAGCATAGCATTTTTTTGGTATACATCAAATTAAGGAACTATCTCAATGGCGTAAATTTCAGTTTGGCTACAAATATTTAAGTTGAAGCATTGGAACTTTGTTAGTATTTCTGGGCTAGGCAAGAACCTATTCCATCAGAAACATTTTCCATATTGCACAGAATATTTGCTAGGTCATATTAGAATTTGTGCAATGTGTAATAAAAAACAGACTAAAAATAACAATGATTACCATTAACAGGATCCTTTAAGGAAAGTTGAAGATGAAATTAGTAGAATGACACTTTCTCACTCTGTGCATAGTCAGTCTGGGACTCTGCGCTTAGAAAACTACTACAAATGGTAATAGATATATCTGCACTGTTCAGTGACTGTTGCTCATACACCTTTAAGCTCACTGAACTTGTGCAAATTTGAAACTGCATATAATGAGAATAAAAGCAATGATACTACATCAATTGTAAAGGAAATATTTTGAAAGAGACATCTATAGACTACCCAAAGACAACCCAAAACACCAAAATGTTGTTATATATGTACAGTTTTTCTAATACTAGATGTCAAATCAGAAATATTTTATTAAAAATATGTCTACAATGTTTGGAGAACACGTATGTATCTTTATCAAAAGAAGGTTATAATCTCCAGTGGATAAGTAATTTAACCATTGCATCCCTTTTCATAAAAAAACACAATTTGGCATAGGTATACGGACATTAAGGGTGATCTAAATGCCTTAATCCAATATATTATCTGATAGAAAACAACAACTAAAATGAATTCTTTGTGGTGCAGTTGATGCCTCACATTAATTCTTTTCTTGTTGTCCTCTTTGTGTACAGTCTAAGGAATCGATTTGATTTGTTTCCATGTGTTATCCTTTTTTTGTTGCTACATGCTATGTCACCAGCATGTACAGCTTATTCGACGTAGTCGTATACTTTTGATTTGAACTTCCGTTGGTATGGACGCGTTGCTAACCAACTTCGTTATAATGTGACCAATCAGAATCTGCAAATTATTGGCTAGCGTTTCGGTACCGGAATAAGCAGTGTACTGCCCGGGAGCCTTCTGAAACACAAAATGTGTATATTTTTTTATATTATAGTTATTTATAATAAATCATGTTGCAAAAAAAGAAAAAACAGAACACGTTATGTCAAGGTTTCTGGACAGTACGAAGATCAACTTTTGTATTCAACGAGGTGTTGTCCGGGGCCGGACATCTAGCGTCATTGATTATTGGCTAGCGTTTCGGTACCGGAATAAGCAGTGTACTGCCCGGGAGCCTTCTGAAACACAAAATGTGTTTATTACGTCACCTACGTCGACCATCTTTTTTTTTAAAGATATTACTTGTTTTTTTATCTATTAGCTGGTACATACAATGTATTTCACAATTATGCACCAATTGGATTTTCAGTATTTTGTAAGTAACTAACGTTGTAAGGTTGTGATAGTAAAACCTTATGATTAGCTTTCAAAAATACATGTATCTAGCTTTGAACATAACAAATGTTTAATAATTCAATAGGAAGGGGTTTCAAAAAGGTTACGATACAGACGTCATATCAATTTTAGTTTCAAGTTGTTTTTCTTGACTTTTTGTCAAAATGAAGGGTTAGATGTTTTACACAAATAGATTTTGGAAAGATTTAATTCCCATAGTATGTTTGTGCTTTATTAGCTCCATAGTAACAAAAGGAATGATTTGAAAGTGCAATCCAACGATTTTGTATATTGTTGCTTCTTTGTGTGGTTACATTCAAAAGAATCTTGCCCACTTACTAACTGCAGTTACTTTGATGACATAATTTATGACATCTTTAAACATTTACTTCACACAGTATACCAGTAACTATTATTCTTATTATCCCCTGCCAAGGACAGAGGAAGGTTGCCCACCCATTTGTCATACTTAGCCATCTGGAGCCATATCTTGGTACTGGGGGGTAAGATTTTTTTTTAACTTGGCAGAAATGTATATTTGAGAAGGGGAATGATGGTTTTAATACTTTAAAATAGACATTTTAAAGAGGCATTTTTAGCTTGACTTTTCGAAGAAAAGGGGAGCTTTCCTACCCGCCCCAGCGTCACACCTTGGTTAAGTTTTTCGTACCACCCCATTTTATTAGAGGTATGGCTTTGAAACTTACCATACTTGTTTATCATCATAACCTCCATCTACAGACAAGAGTACATAACTCTGTCAAGGTTTTTGACAGAATTATGGCCCTTTTTTGACTTAGAAAGTGTATTGAGCTTGGTTAAGTTTTTCGTACCACCTCACTTTATTTCAAAACCATTAGAGGTATTGCTTTGAAACTAAGCATACTTGTTTACCATCATGACCTACATCAACAGACAAGAGTACATAACTCTGTCAAAGTTTTTGACAGAATTATGCCCCTTTTTTACTTAGAAAATACATTGAATATGGGTAAAATCCACTTATTGCCTTAACCCTTTGAGATATTGCTTTGAAACTTTGAATGCTTGTTTACATCATTACCCCCATCTGTAGGCAAGAGAAGGTAACTCTGTCAGGGATTTTTTGTTTGAATTAAGGCCCTTTATCAACTTAGAATCTTGGTTAAGTTTTTCGTACCAGTCCACTTTTTGACTAAACTGTTTGAGAAATTAATTTGAAAGTTGGAATACTTGTAAACTATCACGATCCCAAAACATGGGCAGGAGAAGGTAATTCTGTCAAGGATTTTAATTGAATTATGGGCCTTTTTGACTTAGAAACTCAGTTAAAATTTTCATTCTTGTCCACTTGTTGACTTAACCATTTGAGATATTACTTTGAAAGTTGGAGTATTATGTACCATCATGAGACCTCTCTGTAAGCAAGGGAAGATAACTCTGGGAAAATTATTCTTGATTTGTACTTAGAAATTCCTAGTTAAAGTCTTGTGTGCCCTTAACTGTCAAAGTTTTGTTTTATTGGCAAGCACTAAAAAGTCGAGCGCGCTGTCCTACTGACAGCTCTTGTTCTATCTAGGACTTTATATTGGTGCTGGTTGGTCATATTTAATTGAAATTTGACAGGAATGTATAGTTAGGCAGACGAATCATGCTGTCACAATCCACAAGAAAATATAAAAAGAAAAAGAAAGACATGTTATATTTCTCAGAGTGTCTCAAATTCACTATCTTGCATAAAAAAGTAACACAAAATATGCCAAACAAAGTTCTGTAAATTTAAAGCAGTATATTGAAAATTATAACAGACAAGACAGAAACTGTGAATTTGAAACAGTTTCCAAAGTTTCCTTCATATTCAAAGGTCGATTACTATAATTAACTTTATTTTACAGGTGTATGTGCTCCCCAAGGAGAATAGGAAAGCATTAGTCAGGTTGATATGAGCACTGAAAACAAAGCAATCAGTTGTGCCAAGTAGAAACTGGGCAAGATGGGATATGTCTCGATGTACAAGGTTGTTAAGAAGGTCAGGATGGCTTCCCAGGACCAGGAAAAATCTATGACCTTAAAGGTAACAGCATTTCAAAGGGTTCAAAGCTGTTGGGTTTTACTATACAGTCAAACTTGTATTCAGAGACCGCTCAAGGGAAAGGCAAAAACTGGTCGCTTAATGAAATGGTCTCTTAATACAAAGCATCACCGGAGACGGTAGCCTCAATATTACGACTGCAAGACCGACCGATTTTACAAACTGATATTACATAGATGTCTGTCTTTACCATGGGCGGCCGTCGTAAATATCAAAAAGCCCTGGCGCACAATTTGTTGGGCTAGCTGTATTCGGAAAGTGAGCACGAACAATATTTTGTATACTTCCATATTTTGATTGTCAATACTTCAGCATTATTAGAGTTTTAATTTCTTTAATATACACAATTATAAGCAACTTTGATTTCAAGAAATATCCATACAGTATGGCTTTCCGATATGTTTGTAATCGTGCTTATTGGGTCCACCATCCTCTAAAGAGGCTATAATCGGTACGACCCGTGGCTTTCCGATACCGGATGATAGTGGCGTTCAGTATCGTTCCTTCGTACAGAGTTTATTCCCTTTAATATACTGCGCCATTTGCACAACCGTTTTTGGCAAAGAACGTTTAACAGCGTTTAAATTCCAGGTAAAGTTTTGTACTGTATTACTGGTACTTATGACAGAATGAATGAATGTATGGACGTTTTACTTCATCTATTTAATTAATGTATTTTCAACTGACACAATAACGTAGATAACAAGACCAATTTCAGTTATGGAAGACACAACTAAATTTCTGCCACAAGCGTGCATTTTTAAAAATTACTTGTATTTAGCATATAGATATTTGTGTCGTATCCTCAGGGTTCCCTCTGGGTCAATTTTAGTTTGCGCCAACAAATTCGCCAACAGAAAAAGTTTGCGCCAATGGCTCCAAAGTTGGAGCCACTAGCTTCAAAGGCTACAGAACACACTGGAGGAGAGAGGGTCATACCACTTGTAGTAAGATTGATTGCATGATAGCAAACACTGTATATAGATCTAAAGATGCGAAATTATTTCAAACATTTTGTAAATTTTCAAGGGTCAAAATTTCATTTTCTGGAGCAAGGATGAGGCTTCAATGGTTATGGCACAGATACTCTAGGATTGCATATCATAATTTTCTGTTCGTGTTTTGCAGCAACATGAACCCAAAAATGAAAGTAACAGTAGCATTCCTCGTTTGACACATATTTTGCGACCTCGCATGTCCGTGTACTTATTTTCGACATTAATGTTTCTTGATTTTAGCGATTTAAACAGTTTTAAATTAAACAAAAGTGTCCAAAAGTATGTTCAATGGTTTAAAATAAGTATTGATAAGTATTACGAATACTGAAGGTTTTGAAGGCGCGAATATTGCCAAAGATATATTCATGTAGAGAAAAATTTACGCAAGGACAATTGCACCTTGGATGCACCATGTAAGTCAATAGTTTAATTACCGACCCAAAAAAACAAGCGAAATTATAAGTCGTTATGACACGTGATTATCGGAATAACGGGTATACATGAATTGTGTTATGATGGGGCCCGGGCGCAATCTGTGAATTACAAAGTAACAATACACAGCGCGTGTCAACCAAGCAACGCTAATTAAACCGGTTACAAACAAGATTATAAATTAGCTGAGGTCGGGGTTATCATATTTCGTTTATGATTGTTAATCAATTAACACCTCTGATCACGACCGAGACGGCCACGTGCGCGTTTCAGATAGCGCTAATTAGCCCGCCTTCTTCCGTAAGCTGCCAACAGACGACGATCGATTTTTGATTGACACGTCAAATTGCCGAGATTATTTTGTTGGCGCCACTAAAATTCGCCAACTGAAAGAATTTAGCGCCAGAATTTATTTTTTGTCGCATTTGGCGCCATTGGCGACCGACAGCGGGAACCCTGTATCCTGTTAACAGCCGTAACATGTTAAACTGTATATGCTTTAGTTTTGACCTGTTTAATCAATATGTATCGTAGGGAACATGTTACTAAAACTTAGTTTCTGCTTTGATTTATGCTGACAGCACATGGATATACAGAAAACTCAGTTCTAAATCTGAGGCAGATCATCCGATGAAATCAGAAGTATCGTGACATCATGAACAGTTATTTTTTAATAATGGTTAACAGTTTTTTTACAAAAGCAACTGTGGACAAGATGCCTAGACTGTCCGTTTCTAAAAGTGTTCAGAGTTATGTAGAGCAATGTCGGGTATTATCAACCCTCTTCTATATTATCGACCCCCTCTCTTAATTGGTACTTAATCACATTAATTCCTAGACATTATGTGATCATGTCATTCACTATAACGTCACAAATTTTCTTCCTGGGCCATTTTGAATGCTTACATGAAGTGTGACTGCATGAGATAAATTTCAGTGCCCATCACTATATAGTCCGATAAGTAAGGTACATTTCTGTTAATCTTATTTAGCTTTTTTATGAATGCAATCAGTTTAATTTTGCATTTAATCCAACTATACACATAGTGAACCCGTTCCTGGTAGCAATTTTTAGCTCGACTTTTCGAAGAAAAGAGGAGCTATCCTACTTGCCCCGGCGTCGGCGTTGGTGTCACCACGGACCTATATACACATGGATTGGCAACTCTCATATCTTCTATACAAGTTCAACCTTTTTATCGCGTATGGCGAGATTTTATGCGAGATTTGGTTTGCCGAAATCGGAAACTCCCAGCGTCCACCTGTCCTCCATCTTGAAAAATAATCAAATTTAATCATGTCTTCTTCAGTATTTATGGCTCAATAGTTTTGTTTTTTTCTTCAAGTAACATCAGTCTCATTCCAACCTATATCTGTTTTTCGTAATGCGTACAGTAACTTTTATCGATTTTGTATGTTGAAAATTTTGTCAGCGTGATGTAGAATGAAGCTTCTCGCCGTCCTCCATCTTGGAACGTATCGGGGGAAAAACGTAAACAATAAATCGAATTGAATCGTGTCTACTTCAATATGTATGGCTCAATAGTTTGTATTTTTCTTTGTTTATGCAACTTTTGTCTTATTCCAAGCTAATCTTTTTTCGTAAGGCGTAACTGTTATCGATTTTGTTTGTTGAAAATTTTGTCAAGTCTGGCGGCACCTGCCGAGTATCACAAATCGGAAAATTTCCGAAAAACACCGAGCGCGCGCAAAGCATGATGGGTAACATTTACTACGATATCGCATTATCGATTTTCGGAAGTTGCCAATCCATGTGTATATAGGTCCGTGGTGTCACACCTTGGTTAAGTTTTTCGTACCACCCCACTTTATTTCAAAAGTATTAGAGGTATGGCTTTGAAACTTACCATACTTGTTTACCATCATAACCTCCATCTACAGACAAGAGTACATAACTCTGTCAAGGTTTTTGACAGAATTATGGCCCTTTTTTGACTTGGAAAGTGTATTGAGCTTGTTAAGTTTTTCGTACCACCTCACTTTATTTCAAAACCATTTGAGATATTGCTTTGAAACTAACCATACTTGTTAACCATCATGACCTACATCAACAGACAAGAGTACATAACTCTGTCAAGATTTTTGACAAAATTATGCCTCTTTTTACTTAGAAAATACATTGAAAATGGGTAAAATCCACTTATTGCCTTAACCCTTTGAGATATTGCTTTGAAACTTTGAATGCTTGTTAACATCATTACCCCCATCTGTTAGCAAGAGAAGGCAACTCTGTCAGGGATTTTTTATTTGAATTAAGGCCCTTTATCGACTTAGAATCTTGGTTAAGTTTTTCATACCAGTCCACTTTTTGACTAATCTGTTTGAGATATTCATTTGAAAGTTGGAATACTTGTTTACCATCATGATCCCCAAACATTGGCAGGAGAAGATAATTCTGTCAAGGATTTTATTTGAATTATGGCCCTTTTTGACTTAGAAACTCAGTTAAAATTTTCATTCTTGTCCACTTGTTGACTTAACCATTTGAGATATTACTTTGAAAGTTGGAGTACTTATGAACCATCATGAGACCTATCTGAAAGTGAAAGTAAAATATACATACAGCACAATATCATACTAAAGGGTCGTTAATACCCGACCTTGCTCTATATCTTCTTTTTTTCAAGATTTGTTCACCATTTTTGGATTATGAACTGTACATGTGGAATTGAAAATGCTCGTGTTGTTTTTGCCAAGAATGGGAGAAGTACCGAATCAGCTTTCAGAAACAGACCTGTTAAACCTCATATGAACATAATCAATGGTATTCTGTGTAAATAAACTTATAATCTAACTGAATTAAATCTGATTTTGTTTTTCCTTTAGGTAGCCATGTCTAACTTCAGCAGAGTGCCTGTGGTGGATGTACACAGTGATAATTTACGAGAGGTGTGGCCGTCAATGATTCTGGCTATGTCAAATGCAACATTTATAGGACTTGATACGGTAATAATTAATTTAATACAGTGAATTAAGACTAATTCTGTATTATTTTGCACTAAGCTTTACATTATCTTAATTATTAGACACTCAGATTCAAACAAGTCCTCAATCCTTTACTATTGAGAATGGTTATAACAGAAGCTTCTGTCGGCTTTAAAACAATTTTTAATTAACAGGAACAAGTTTTAAGTGTAATGGACTGTGAAATTGGCTCATTTAACCTCAAATTAACAGAAATTGCTGACTGTTGCAGTCAACTGGACAGCGAAAGTAGTGTGTTTTTTTCTCACCAGTCAGTAAAGTTGTCATTAGTTCAATTCTTGGCTCTAAAGCAGTTGAAAGAAGTCATTTTCCATGAGAGGCAGAAAAAATAAGTCTTAAGTAATTTCCCCTTTGTGAATTGTTCTGTTTGTTCCACTCTTGTGTCAAGCTTGGATGTGCATGAGGTTTATGGATTGATGTAAATTTGTTTACTTTATACATGGTAGCAATAACATCATCAAGTCTTTTATCTTTTGAAATGACTGTATTTTCAGGAGCTCAGTGGTTTAGGCCATAGAAAGAAACTTGGAGCAAAGTAAGATGTAAATTGAATATGTTACTGTATATCTCATACAAAATATAAAGCTTACTTATAATAGTATATAATAAACTCCTTTGGGACCATTTCAATTTTGTTCTTCCAGAGAATGTGTTCCTTGTAAATGGGATTTTGCTATGTCCGGAATGGTTTTATACTGAGTTTTATTAGTACTGTAAATGTGGACTAAGTGTAGTGATTGGTGAAAATCCTTTTATAAGGTCGTCCCTATCATACTCTTATTGAACATATTCAAAAATAGATAAGTACATTTGTATATCAGTGTGACAGTTTCTTTGCAACTTTCCATGCAATTTAGAAACGAAGTACTATTACATTTAGTCTAGTTAAACCCTCCATGTGGAATTCTGTTATCAAATATAAATCACTGATGGCAAACTATACCAGCCTCAAGTTTTACAGTTTCATGACATTTCTAGTTGTGCTAGTCTTACCCCTGTTTTCTTTGCAGAGTATGGGAAAACACCGGGAATGGGTGTTAAATGAGTATACACATATTAAACTTTATACATAAACATTTTTTAAGTCTGTTAAAGGTTTGAGTTGTATTTAGAACAGGCTTTGGAAAGATTAATGAAATACTGAAAAATATTGATTGTCTTCTCTATGGTGAAATGGTTAGTGCTGCTGATTTGAACTCAGTATAACCTCTTACTGATTGAGGGTCATTGATTTGAGCCTCACTACCGACAATGTAGCTTTTATATAAGGAAGTTGGCAATAGTAGTCTTGTAATGGTTTCTCCCAAGGAACAATGTTTAGGTATAACTTAATCCCTGTACATATTTGAAATATTGCTAGAACAGACATTAAACACAAAAAAAAAAATATCAGATGGTTTTTAGTTATTAGCCAAACCTGTAGTTTTAACTTACTGGATCACTATGGTGAATGCAAAAAGGAATATAAGCCATGGGTCATTTACCAAAATTCTAATACACTTTTATATAGGAGGTCTAATATGTACAGTATCATTACTCTGCTTGATTTTTAAAATGGATTTTTCCATCTAATTTGGACTGTTCCATTCATTGTTAAAAGGGGTATTTTAACTGTAAAATTTACTGATTGAGTAAAAAGTTGTGCAGATCATGATCAGATTGCATAGATAACTGCAGTATATATAACTCCTTGCATTAAATCTGACTAATTAAATTTCTAAAACAATAAAGAAAGATGATTAATTATTATCTATGTTTTAAATATGCCTTATGAATTCAAAAAAGATAGGTTTGTTTGTTCCAGAAATGTAGTATTCTTTTGATGGTTGGCAATAACGGCTATCATTCTAGAATTATTCAAAATAAAGAAGATTAATATGTTTTATTTTAGGTCTGTTGAAGATAGATACAAGAACATATGTGATACAGCTAAGTCCAGGTCCATTCTCTCCCTTGGTATATCTTGTTTCCAGCAGATGGCAGCACCATCACAAAACAGCCAACCGGATGGCAGCATTTTATGCAATAGCCAATCAGGCTCCAGCTACATAGTTCAAACATTCAACTTAATGTTGCTGTGTGAGGAGGAGTTTGTTGTAGAACCCCTGTCTTTGAGGTTTCTGGTGCAGCATGGGTTTGATTTCAACAAACAGTATGAGAAAGGAATGCCATACTATAGGGGAATAGATAAGGTACTGAATTTCATTACCAACTCTTTTAACGTTTAGTATTGGAAAACAGATATGTGTTTTTACAAGGAGGAAAAAGGACATTTTTAAATAAATCATCATAACTGTCTACTGTTTCACATACAAAATTTGTCATAATCACAAATGTTAATTGTGTTAGTGTCTGTGCTGTTTCATGAATGTTTGTTTTGTTACTGTAAAATGTTAAGAGGATGGTCCTTTTACGTTTAAAAGCTACATGTATCACACTGACAGTCCATTTTAAAAGGCTTTAAACTATATTGACAACACAAAACAGTGCCAGTTTAGGTGCAGAGATTGCATTTTAATTCAAATTTACACCTTTTGGCTAACACAACAACAAAAATGTCACTATTACACTGAATGATATTTGATTTTATTTTTAAGATATATAAAAATTATGTGTAATGGAAATCTTTGTAGTCCTTTTTAATTTAACTTTTACTCAACTAATCTGTTGACTTTAAAAAGAGTTTTATAAATGTATTTGAACTATCACATGAAAAAATATGCTGAGCAAATATTCACTCTACCAGCCTGTATATTTTTCAGAAAGAGGACAAATCTGTTCAGTCAGTAAGGCATCTGTTTGCAGAGCTTGTTTCCATGAAAAAACCCATTGTGCTTCATAATGGACTGGTTGACACAATGTTTATGTATGAGAATCTGTATACCAGTCTACCTTCATCATCATCCATGTTCCTGGCTGACCTGAATGACATGTTCCCTGCTGGAATCATTGATACAAAATATATCACAGACTTTGAACATCTGATGCAAGCTTCTTATCTGGAATACGTGTTTAGAAAATGGTAAAATAATGTTTTATCCTCATAAGCCTAAACTTATCACACCATCATCTAAATTTGTAATGGTATTACTCATGGTCGAGTGGTCAGAGTTGCTGACTTGAGATCACTGTAAACTGTCATAGATTGAGGGCGATGGGCTCAGGGTCCTGCTAGTGTGAAAGTTGCCAGTTTCTTACAAAGGATTTGAGTTTAGTACTGGTTCTACCAGGGAATGAATGATTGGTAAATCTGTCTTCCTGTTAAACTGACCACATTTTTTTTTTTACACAATTTCTATTAGCTACATGAAAAATAAGTCTGCACAACCCAGTCATTTTTAGCTTGACTATACGAAGAATAAGATGGCTTTTGCACTCGCCCCGGCATTGGTTAAAGTCTTTTATAAAGTCAAATATCTTAAATACTATCAAAGGTATTGACTTGAAACTCAAAGTATATGTTTACCATCAACATCTACATCTGACGAAACAATCCCCATAACTCTCTTTTGATATTTGATAGATTTATGCGTCTTTTTAACTTCGAAGTTTTGGTTAAAGAGTTTTATAAAGTCAAAATCTCAAATATCTTGATTACTATCAAACATATTGACCTGAAACTTAAAATATATTTTTACGATCATTATCTACACCTTAGGAAACAATCCTCATAACTCTGTTTTGATTTTTCACAGATTTATGCCCCTTTTCAACTTAGAATTTTAAAGATTTTTATGAAGTGATATAATGTCTTGAATACTATCAAACATATTGACTTGAAACTTAAAATGTATGTAGACTATCAACATCTTCACCACTGTTTTTGATTTTTAACAGATTTATGCCACTTTTTAACTTAGAATTTTGTCACAGTTTACCAGTATTATATGGAAAAGATACTCGAAATAGCTTATCTTTTTAAATGTCATAAAATAATTATGCAACATGCAGCAGTCATTCTTTTTAGTTCACCTGGCTTCGTCAGAGTGAGCTTTTCTGATGGATGATTGTCAGTCATCCGTCAACATTTTGATCCAAATGACATCTCCTCTGAAACCTTGAGGCCAATGTTGATGAACTATGCAGGGATGTTCCTTGCATGAAGCTCTACCAAAATTGTTCAAAGAACTCCATTCCATGCAGAACTCTAGGGAAAACTTTAAAAAATCTTCTTCTCTGAAACCACAAGGCTTAGAGCTTAGATATTTGGCATGTAGCATCAGGGATCACGCTAGCCCAGGCTCATAGGGAGAAGTGACTTCTCCCTCCAGGAGGCCTTTGGGAGAAGTTTTCAGAACAGGGAGAAGTTTGTACAACGCGTTGACAACATTAAATGTAAAATCAGTACATGTGATACCCTTGTCATACTAAAACAACTGCATCAAACAAACTTTTTTATTCATTAAAAATTCTTTCTCATTAAAAACATTCTTGAGTGATTTTATTATGTTCGTGGGTTCCTTGGAGCTTTTAACATTTTTACAGTGAAATGCGATGTGATTGCATAAAAAATTTTATTAAAACTCTTTTTCCTCTGATTTTAATGCGCCGATTAAAATTGATTACCGAGAAATAATGCAGCAGCAAGACGGTCAACAACTAAACAAGCAGTGTCCGATATTGTTTGCATAAATAAAGTGTGTCAATACGATCAAAGAACTAACTGGCCTTTACGGCCAGTTTAATTGTAAGCATGTTAATTGGTCCTTATTGTTACCAATCAATGCAATCCATTTAATAATCGATGTTTACTCAACTATTAAATGACAATAAACATTACACATGTCAAAACGCACATGTCAACCTTTACATCGCTATACTGTCCGCCTATTTTGATTGGCTTACCGTTTTTTATTGACCAATGAAAGCTGATGTAACAAACGGTAGCGAGTAGGCGGTGCAGTATCGAGATTGACACTCGAAAACATTGTCATTGTTTACGAAATATAGAGCGACTTTTATGCGATCACGGCGAAATGGCCGGGGATACGGCGACTATTTCGCCCATGTCGCCCTCAAAAGTGATCCCTGAGCATTGGTTAGTGGAACTCAGATTGTTCAAATTTTGACCCCCAGATCAAAATTGATGCTGCATGGGAGGTCACTTAGTTTTACATAGGCTAATATAGGAAAAACTTTAAAGATCTTCTTCTCTGAAACCACAAGGCTTAGATCTTAGATATGTGGCATGTAGCATTGGCTAGTGGACCCCTACCAAGATTATTCAAATTATGCCCCTGGGTTAAAAATTGACTTTGCCCGGGGGGTGACTTAGTTTTACATAGGCTTATATAGGAAAAACTTTAAAAATCTTCTCTGAAACCACAAGGCCTAGAGCTAAGATATTTGGCATGTAGCATTGCCTAGTAGACCTCTTCAAAGTTTGTACAAATTATGCCCCTGGGGTCAATATTGGCTTTTCACAGGGGTGGGGTGGAGGGGGAGGGGGGGGTCATTTGTTTTACAAAGATGTATATAGGAAAACCTATTTGGTATATAACATTGTCTAGTGATCCTACACTAGGCAAGTGGACTTGTATCAAGGTTAGTGATATAGGGCCATTTTGGCCCTTTTGTTTAATTTTATGCATATCAATTTTGAAACGTTACAAAGTTATTTATGATCAAAAAAACAAGGTCATGTATGTTTTTGAAATTACGCCCCCTCCTCCCCCAGTTGGCTTACAGAATCCAGGTTAAGGCTTTGAACGTAGCACATGTATACATTTACAAAGGTCTTTGAACAAGTTTCATATCTTTGACCTTAATTCTTATAGACAATTACACAATACACATGTTCTTAGACAAAAAAACAACATTTTACTGACAACCTTTTGAATAGTCGAGCAAGCTGTCATGAGACAGCTCTTGTTTTGAACCTCATTGACTTCAAATTATTCAGATTTGGCAAACTTGTTACAAATTCAGATATTCATAATTTACAATCCTATACTCTGTAATTTGTGTACAATTCAGTTAATTATATAAATAACCATGCAATTTTCAACTTATCTTTTAAATTTCTTCCAAAATTTTCATTTTAAATTATCTGTATTTTTCAGTCAAAAAGATAATGAGAGTAAATCAGGCAAATGTGTGGTACATTTCCCACACTACCCATCAAGCTATCAACATGTTACTTACAGAAATTGTAACATCAAACCACAGTATGTCATCAACGAAAATCCTGATGCATATAAAGATGCTCTCTGTGAAAAATATGCAGTAAGTATAATCTATAAATGAGCCTTCTTGTTACAAGAACAAGACCTGTGAAAAATGTTGGAGAGTTGATTATAAAATTTTCGTACCCATTTCTTTGTAAATGGAATTGCAGTCAACGTATGTTATGAAATGTGTTGGCTCTGATACTTTTTAGATCACCCTGGCACTTTATGCCAGTGTGAGCTGTTGTGATCAGTACTGATCACTCGCCATCCGTTGTTCATAGAGCATCTCCTCTGAAACCACTGGGCCAGTGTTGATAAAACATGGTTGGGATGTGTCTTGCATGAAGTTCTATCAAAGGTGTTCAAAGAATTCCAGTCCATGCAGAATTCTGGTTGCTATGGCAACAAATAGGAAAAACTTTTAAAATCTTCTCTTCAACCACAAGGCCTGGTTTGCTATCTACCAAGAATGTTCAAACCATGATTGATCCTGCATTAGGGTCATTGGCTTACATACAGAAAACTTAAAAAATCTTCTCTGAAACAACAAGGCCTAGAGCTGTAGATATGTAGCATTGTCTAGTAGACCTTAACAAGAGAGTTTAAATCATGACCCCTGGATCAAAATTGATCTTGCATAGGCTTATTTAGAGAAACTTTAAAGATCTTCTCTGAAACCAGAAAGCCTAGAGCTAAGATATTTGGCTTGAAGCATTGTGGACCTCTACCATGATTGTTCAAATCATGATCCCCAGGGTCAAAATTTACCCTGCCTTTAGGTCACTTGATTACACATAGGCTTATGTAGAGAAAACTTAAAAAATCTTCTTGTCTAAAACCACAAGACTGAAAGCTTAGATATTAGGAAAGTAGCATTGTATATTTGTCCTCTATAAAGATTGTAGATATTCAGATCAAAGTTGACCCTTTCTGGGATGTGATTGTTGACCTTGTATTATAAGCTAATGGTAGCAAGGTGAGAGATACAGGGCCATCTTTGCCCTCTTGTTACATTTTTTAAACTCTTAGTTTATATATATATTAAAAATACTATAAAAATTATATATATTAAAAATACTCATTTAGTTTTATGAACAAGCAGTGTACTGTACATTGGGTAATTTTTGTGTCAACATTAAGGGTGATGGGTTTGAGCCTAGCTACAGACTCTTGCTGATGTATGTGACAAAGTTTAGTCTCATAAGGATAAGGGACTTATACTGGTTAGTTATTCACCTGTACATAACTGAAATACTGTACAAATTAAGTGTAAATCCCAAGAAAAAAACATTGTCTCATTTTAAATGGGATGGTTTCAATTACATTTTTTAACAAGATGGTAACAGATGTTCAAGTATATATAGGCGCATGTAACGAAATTCCAGAATCCAGATGTTTCGTATGGTTATTTGTCATCCTATACATAACTGAAATTCAGCTGAATAAAGAGTCAATCAGGAAGCAAAATTTAGAAAATAGGCTTATTAAATATTTCAGATTTCACTTTGGATACTAGTTGAAGATAGATTTCAAAGGCCTGCAATTCATGATTGTAATTAGAGTCACTTACAACAGTAGTAGTTTCCCTTTGATTTGTTAAAACTGGAATTGATGACAGAAACTGATTCTGCCTTTGTGACACATACAATCTGGTTTTGATTTGCCCAGTCACAACCAGATTATGATTTGACAATTATTTACTCATTTCTTGCTCTCTGTTACTAGGGTCATGGATGGTGTCCTAAAGCGAGGTTCTGCACACTGTCACATGACATTGATCTGATCATTGATGTGGACAATTACTTGGAAGGAAGAAAAACTAGGAAACGTAAGCGCAGACGTCACAATAAAGAGGCTACAGAGGCTGTGGCAAATGGTGGATCTGAATCAAAGGGAAGTGACTCTGATCACTTAGAGGAAACTACCTATCAAGAACCTGTTGAAAATGGAGCAAAAAGTGATGTGAACAGCAAATTAAACTCTGAAGAAGTTTTGAAAAAGTTGAGAAGTCAGGTGACAGATGAAGAAACACATGCAAATGGTGGACATAGAGCAGGCTATGATGCTTTCATGACGGGTTTTATCTATGCTGTGTTTAGGACTGAAAGCTATTTATGGAAAGATAAAACTGAAGAATGGAAAAATAAGCTATACCTTGGGGGAAAGGACTATCCTCTCTCTGTCAGTAAAAGTAGTTTTAGTAAACATTCCAAACAACATCTGGAGAAAATTGACAAAATAAGGAACATGGTTGTGAAAAAATGAAAACAAAACGTTTCAATTTAGAATTGGTGTTTTAAATATAGGAAATTTCAGGCAGGTACATTTGTATGCCCCTGTGATCTGTTGAAAAATTCATAAAATGACAAACACCAATCAAAACATTCAATCGAAATGGTTTTATTAAAAGGGAATGTTGATGTGTTGTGTAATAAACAAAAAGGGTACATTTTAACCAGCATTTATTTACCGGTCACCTGTATATAGCATGATTTGCTCACACATTTGTTGGAATTACAAGACTTTATAACATTAATTTGACAGATTTTCCGACAAACATTGGCACCTTTGATCAGTTGGATCAGTTGTTTGACCGGCATTTTTAAACAGTGTTGTTTTTAACACCTTGGTAAATGAGCAATATACAATGCTGATAAGGATTAGTAAAAGATTGGCATAAATTGAATAGGTTTTGTTTGAAAATGGGTATTCAGAATATTTAATGACCAACAAATTTATTTGATGGGCAAGTTGTTGCTAAAACATTAAGAAAAAAATGTCTTTTTTTGTTGTAACCTAAATTGGAATTCGTGAATAGATTGTGTGTTTTATTTGCTTTTCAATGATGTAAAGTTTGTGAAATATGTTTCGTTTGAAGAAAGTTATGATCATTAGAAAAACACCACCAACATGGCAACATGGAATACCAAAGTCTGCCAACTTATCAGAAGAAAATACTGCGTAATACTGTGTTTTGACTTGAACCTGGCTTATGATTTGACATGAGTGTACATGCTCGATACCTTCATAAAACATGTTCTCTGTATGCGCACAAATTACAGAGACCCTGGCTAAAACCGCTTGGGTTGATTGTAAAGTATGGTAGGGAAAGACTTGGAGTGTACTATACACCGCTGTTAAATTTTCCTGTTGAGGAATTATGATTTTTATTGGCTCTGGTAGAGTTAATTTTTAAGGATACAGTAGGAGAAAGAATAAGAAATGTACAGCCATGTCACATGGTAAGGTGGGTTTAAGTCATCTCTGTTGATAGACTTGGGTTTGTTAGTTCTTGCAGCAAAAATTTTAATGACAATGAATTGTTAGAATTTTAAACATTAAATTGTGTAAACCAAGATGGAAGCTAGGAAATGGAAACAGTTGCAGTAAAATACGCAACACTATTTACATGTATATACAATGTACATTGTTTCATACAGGCAGGATCAAACTACGGGAATGAACAGCTGGGTATGAGGATCCTTCATTTTAAGCTCAGCTGAGCAAACAGAGCTCAAGGTGAGCTTTTAGGATTATTGAACGTCTGCTGATCATATTTTACTTTCAAATGATGTTAAGTCAAGTCAAAAGTTTATTAAATGTAGCAAAGGCCTCCGGCCCAAAATACACAACATATATTTATGATACATGTTATCAAATCAAATAGTTGTATTCCCACAAAAAATACACTTGGTCATACCCCTTGGCAAAATGGCATAACCCCTCAATGAATTTTACAAGTGGAAAAGCATATATGAATAAAAAAATACTGAATGTTAAATTTGTCTCTAGTTAAACTTATTATAGCGAATGATGAAAAATTAAAATTTGAAATAAAATGTAAAATCCATCAAGGGTTATGCTACTCAGCTGTTTTGGGGGGGGTGATGGGGGGGGGTTTTGGGGGTTTCCATTCCCACCAAATATCACTCACTAAGTTGCATACCCTATCTGAAAGCTTCTCCAGATACACAGCTGTTTTGTATAATAACTTTTCATTATCTGAACCATGTGTGTCATAAAAACTCTTTATACTACTGTCAGTTGTATACCAATTTAAGAGCTACTGATTCCGGATCTCACTGAATTACTCGTAATGAAAAAATATGTGATATTCATATTCAACAATATTAGTGTTACTGCTGTTAAAACAAAAATGACATATACGTTTTCAACAAATTAGAGCTGGAACAACAAAATTTTGACATTGCTCGCCTACATTTAAAAGGCAGATTTATTGTGAGGTAACTTTCAGTATTTAATAAAGCTTTAAAATATTTATAATGGTGACATCAGCCTGATTCATCGATAGCCTGTTTCCAGTTTTGTGTATGACAATCTACGAGTCTCTGAAGAAAAGTACGTATGAAAAAATCAATATCTCCAACGTCATGTGAAACCCATATGTAACCGAATCCATATAAAAATAACTGTTTTACCTGAGTAGCCCAGGTGCTTCTACCTACATTATCCAAGTTTTTTAACATGTAATAACATCGTTTAGGGTATCTTGAGTTTTCCATCTATAAGTTTACACCAGTATTTAACACAGTTTGAAAAGTATGTTATACACATTGGAAGTCGACTAAAATGACTCCATTTTAACTTTTTTGGCCAATATCAAATATACATCACCAGAATGTTCCTTTGGTGTTCTTCTACCCAAGTTTTTTCAATGAATTATATTCCATGCAGTCTAGTTACCATGACAAGCAGAAGTAAGATTCTAAAAAGATCTAGCCACAAACCACAAGACTCGAAGGGTAGATTTTTAGCACACCATAGCACAGTCTTTGTTGAACTGTTTGATTACCCTGTGTCTGTCCGTGTGCATCTATTGTCAATATTTTGCTTTAAACATCATTTCCTCCAAAACCACTCAATTATTTCCGTCAAACCTCACAGAAATGTTCCTTTGAAGGTTTTCTACCAAAACTTATTAAAAACATTATCCACGGCCAAAGGCAGAGGGATGTTGTTTTTGCATTGTCCGTCTGTCTGTCCATCCGCTCTCACAAATTGTTACTTATGTGGCTGAACTGTCCATAGCAAACAATACATAGCTGTAAATTCCTTTAATTATGTAGGATAATTGGCTGTTATGTGGCTTTAAAGTTATATTTCTCTGAAACAGGTTTTCAAAATTCAATTGTAATTAGCTTAAATAACATTGATCACTCTTTCCAATATCTACACCCTACACTAAAAATAATAGTAATGATTAACGGACAACAACTTAGTTCTGTATCACTGTAAGATGCAGAAAAAGAAATGCCACTCAGAGATGAGGCCCGAATGGGAAAATGCTGCTTTTTTCTGAAAAGGCTGGACAGAATTTGGTTTTGTTTGGCACAAATAGTCAACTTTGAGTTCTCTAACAACATGAAATTTAGAACCTGGATTTTTACAGAAATGAGGCCTTTAAGGGGATGTTGTGTTTTTCTTGCACAATTATTCTGTATAGAAACTTAAGAATTCTTTTCTGAAAGTAGTATTATTGATTTAATTAACTTACAACAATTAAGTCCTTTAAGACTACTTTGAAGGAAAAAAATTTCACCTTACAGACAGATGAGGCCTCAGTGGGGTGGTGAAGTTTTAAGAAATGCTCTTTTGGGGAAGGAGACAGACAAATACACTTTTCAATTGTAGTTTTTCAGCTATTTGCTTCTTTAGGACGAGGATATAAATTCACTGAATTTGCTTGTTTAATGCAGAATTCGGGTTGCCAAATTTTTGCTGTAAAGGTATTAAAATGTCTGTTCTGTTATATTGTCAGACGGTGTTTAGAAATCCATAGTAGGGTTTGAACCCATAACCTTCAGGTTGACAATAATGTTAACCTATAACAACCCTGCTATCTCTTGATAATTTTATTCCTGCAGTTAGAATTATGCTAGTAGAACATAATGACATATAAGTCCATCTAGTGCGTGCTTGGCTTATGAATTTTCATAAGAAATACCAAATCAAAACAATGACACATTGATGAAATTGTGGGTGCTCTCACATAATATAACCCTTGTCAGATAATATCAGCTAGCTAATGTCATTAAAAGACACAAAGCAATAAAAGTAACTGAGGTGGTGTGAAATAAATTTAATTAGAGCTTTTCACTGTGGCATTAAAATTGCTCCTACTTCTTTATTTTATGCCCATATTCTGTTTTGCAATGCAGTTCACTGAAATAAATATAGTTAAGAGAAGGTCAGAGTATTTAATTAAATAACAATTTATTCTTGTAACTTAATTAGTTTGACAAGATAATGAGCTTTCGTACACTTAAAACTACACTTCTGGATTAAGAACGGGTGTTGCCATGTCTAGATTTAGCTAGATGGCCTTTTATGTAATTTCAAAAGTGAATGCATTGTTTTGTAGTATTATCATACTAATTGTAAAGCGTCTGACATTTTGTCATTTTTAAATCCAGTTTCTAGGACAAAGCAGTTCAGTAAGGCTATAGGCCAAACTGGTGTTTTGATGATGGGTGGTCTTTATTCTTAGGTGTGTCTACTCAAGTACAGATTCCCCATTTCAAATTGGACACAGTGCACCTATAAAATTCTAAATATTTCGAAGCAGTGTCTGAAAATTTTCGTTATTCATTCATACAAATGTTTGACACTGACCTGAGTAAGTTTCAAAAATGAACTTTCCATCTACCAATTTACAGGACTAAAAGTATGAAGGGATGTTTAATACTGACTGAATTGGGAGCAGTGATTATTGTGATAATTGATGGATAATAATTAGCAATGGTCTTGAAAGTCGGCCCTGAAGGCAGAATCACTCACTTGCCCTTTTGCAGGATAAAAGTCCTAACTACAAATTAAAACATTGACATTATACTGTAAGAGGCATTAATTTTCATTGATTTTATGGATATTGCAAGGAAACTGAATTCTATTCAGAATCCACAATATTTGATACTAATGAATTCACATGCATGCTTGGTACATGTAGATGAACCTGCGTAAATGTTGAATTTGTTCATCTCATTTTAACAACCACCATCCATATCATTGTATGTAGAGCAGTCTTGGTGCAGTGGTATCATGTTTGCCTCAGGATCAGAGGGTCCTGGGTTCAATACCCACCAATGCCAAGTAGTGGTAGTGTCCTTGGTCAAGACACAGATAATTCCACATTGCCTCTCTCTCTCTTCGAGGTTGATTCCATCTTGAATGAGTCTCGAGAGTGATTAATATAAATTGTAAGAACTTGTTTCGCAGTTGAGAGAAATGAATTAGTATATATTTATATTTTTATCCCTAACATACTGGTTACGGTCTTAGTTTCTGACATTTTTAGCACATATTTTGCATTAACTCACAAACTAGTTACCAGATCTTTATGAAATTTCACCTGAACCAACTTCGGTTCCTCGCGCTACTAAAGAGATTTTTGGTTACTTCTAAAAAATACATTCAGCTCGCAAATGAGGCCAGACAGTAGGTCACCAAGGGAGGTAATTTTTACAATACAGAGTACCTTATTTCGGACAGAGTTATCTACTTGTCCGTTGTAATGTTTTTATTCTGAACTAAAAAGGTTAAACAGCAAGACTTAGTATTCTGTAATTTGCGGACTCAAAATAAATTTACATTCCGGGTTCAATTGCTTCTAAAAACCAATAATGTGATGTCAATGTTGATGAAAGAACGAAAAAGATGAAACATGCATGTTTTGGTGGACAGATAGTTCCTCACTTTTTCTAACGTAAATATTCACATTTTCGTTCAGCTGTTGCTGTTAGCTTGGTTGAAATCAAACATCTGAAAGATTGACAATCAACAATCCACAGCAATTACAAATTCAAGCGTTTTAAAACAGTGTCTGAAATTAAGGTACTCCGAACCAGTAGAGATGTCATGTGCTCTATGCATAAAACAGCAATTTTGGGGTCTGGGAGCGGAGGTCTGTCCATGCAACTGTCACACTCTTACTGTTATTAGCTGTATCATAGAAACTATTTAAGGGATTGACAGTAAATTTGGGACACAGATAGATAGCAAGAAGAAATGCACAACACAAAAACATAACTTTTACATTAGTAGTTTTACTTATTCCTCTTTTTAACTAGAATTTCAACAAACAGTGTAAAGTGATCACCCTTTGTACGTTGTCTGTTAACAGTTTGGCTCAAATGACAACACCCTTGAAACTGCTCAGTGCCTGACCAATCATTTTGAAACTTTATTGCAATCACCTTTACATTATCACCTGTGAAAGTCCTGAAAATGAAGGTGATACAACTGAACTCTTGTTGGCAATAACATCAAACAACAACAAAAATTACGATCACCTTATTTTGGTTTAAACAGTATTTATTCAATAAATGCACATACAATATTTCTGTTAAATAACAGCAAGGATCGAGTAGAAAGCTCTAAGCTTATTTAAGAACTCTCTCCTTGATCACCTTATTTTCAAATGATTTCACAGAAAGGATCATTCTACCCCCTCTGTGGTTGAGTTGGTTAGAGTCTCTGACTTGAAATCACTGTAACCTCTCATAGATTGAGGGTCATGGGTTCGAGCCCAGCTACTGGCCATGTCTCTATGTGAGAAAGTTGTCAGTTGTCAGTTGTCAGGATAAGGAGTCTAGTACTTGTTCTTTCCAGGAACGATTATTAGGTAAACTGTCCACTTATTAAAATGACCAAAAATATGGTTGGAATGGGTGTTAAACAACAAGCAAACAATCATTTGATCAAGGATCATTTGGTGACCCTCTACCGAATTCCTTCAACAATTATATCTTCACTTCATTATGTTTCTAGATTGTTTTGAATTTAGACATATCACTGACAATATATACTCAGATGAGCGATTAAGGGCCATCTTGGTCTTGTTTCTTGTAAGATATTTCTTTAATTTACACAAGATTTTTTAAATCTTTTTACTGACTTGTTACAATAAATATACACTAAGAAATGGACAATTAAACTGTGGCATGGATAACGATGCATCATTCTGTAATGGTCACATGGTATGTGTGTTTGTAGTAACAGTAAAAGTACCTGCTGTTTAGCGCATCTTAAAATAGGAACAATAAGACTAAGATAATATTTTATGAAAGAATGCCATGGGTACAAAAATGAAACAAAATGTCACTTTTTTCACAGTTCCTGATTAGTTGTAGCAAACCGTATCCTATATTTGGGATCTTTTTGTCGGAAAGGTTTCAAGTCAATTAGCAGTTCCATGCAGGAGGAACAGTTTTTCTGAAGTGGTAGACTGGTAAAGGTTATACAGTTTGTGTATTATACAATGATGTAGCAGAGTACTTTACTGGTTGGTAACATGGCATACAAAACATTTACAAATGAGATAAAGCCAGTAAAGTAGATTTAATATCTTTTAACTGATTTACCAGAGGACATTGAAAAAATATCTTTAAACTGCCTGAAGTGTTAGGGTGGTTATACTGGATTCAGCTTGTCTGTCTGTATGTCAGGCCAGCCGTCTGTAGAAGCAATCTTGTGGATGTTAAATCTCCAAAACCCCCAGTCAGAATTTAATGAAACTTCACAAAAGTGATAAGTACCATGTCTAGTTGTGCATGGTCCAATAATTTAAGCATCAAATGTTACAAAAATTGTATAAAATGTGTCAGTGTTGTGTTCGAGGGGTATTCATCACCTTCAATGATAGCTAGTTCAAGTTAAAAATGAATCGAAAAAATCTGTAAAGATTTCTGTTTACAAAAAAAATGTAAGCTTCTCCACTACGAAAGAATCAACCAATCAAAATAAGGCCACTTTGACTTATGTGATTAAGAGCAAAGAAATACACAGTGTTGCACTGAATTAAGAGACCCACACACCCTCCCTCAACTTCAAAGGAAATTTAGCCACGTAAGGTAATAAATTTTGAAGTCATGAATTCATTGTACATGTATTTTGAAAATCACTAAATTAATTTTTTTGAAAAGATAGCTTTGCTATAAAATGGATTGGTAATAGTGGCATTTTGCATCAAATGCCAATACAATCTGGAAGCACCAAATCCGAGTTTAATTAGCCATCGGGAGAAGTAATTATAGATTGTCTTGTCCTGTGGGAATCGTATAGTTTCAGCCAAAATGTCACAGATGAGATTTGGATAGAAAAACGTTTGTAATCAGAAATTGGCTGTATGCAGACAAAGAGTAGACAGTCTCATCTGTCAATATAACAAACTTGTAGAGTTTGGTTTGGTTTTTGGGTTTAATGGCCATTGTTTTAACAGTATTTCAGTCATTTGTAACTAGGTAGACAGTTTACCTATCCCAATCATCATTCCTGGGATGGGCCAGTACTAGATCCTATCCTATGTAAGAGACTCCCAATTAGTAGCATATAAAGTAATCAGTATTATGTGAGTTTAATCTTATTATACCCCCACAAAACGAAGTTTGGAGGGGGTATATAGGAGTGAGCTTGTCGGTTTGTTTGTTTGTCCGTTGGTCTGTTGGTTTTCATGGTTTCCGGATGATAACTCATGAACGACTTTACCTTTTTGAATAATTGTTGGTACACACTGCAATCAAATACACAAGTTTGGGGTCAGTAGGTCAAAGGTCAAGGTCACATGACTCGCACGTAAAATAGGGTTTCAGATGATAACTCATGAAAGGCTTGACCAATTTAAATAATTTTTGGTACACATGGCAACTTTATGAAAGACAGGTCAAGTTGACTTTGGGGTCAGTAGGTCAAAGGTCAAGGTCACAGTGACTCTGAACTGTAAAAGGGCGGGTTCCGGATGATAACTCATGACAGGCTTGACCGATTTAAATAATTTTACACATGTGAATGTGCAACTTTATGAAAGACAGGTCAAGTTTGACTTTGGGGTCAGTAGGTCAAAGGTCAAGGTCACAGTGACTCTGAACTGTAAAACAGTTTCCGGATGATAACTCATGAAAGGCGTGACCGATTTAAATAATTTTTGGTACACACGTGCAACTTTATGAAATACAGGTCAAGTTCGACTTTGGGGTCAGTAGGCAAAGGTCAAGGTCACAGGACTCTGAACTGAAAACAGTTTCCAGATGATAACGGGGGGGGGGGGGGGGGTCATGAAAGGCTTACGACTTAATAATTTTTGGTACACAGCTGTAACATCATCAAATACAGGTCAAGTTCGACTTTGGGGTCAGTAGGTCAAAGGTCAAGGTCACAGTGACTCTGAACTGTAATGTAAAACAGTTTCCGGATGATAACTCATGAAAGGCTTGACCGATTTAAATAAATTTCGGTACACAGCTGTAACATCATGAAATACAGGTCAAGTTCGACTTTAGGGTCAGTAGGTCAAAGGTCAAGGTCTCATTTACACAAGTTATTGTATAATAACTCAACTCTATGTCCTTGTGGCCATTCCTTTCTTATGGTTGCCATACTTCTGTGACAAAGCTGTATTGTGGGGGTATAATTCGTCACTCTTGTGACAGTTCTAGTTTTTTTCTGAATGATTCTGTGCGACCATGCAGATCATGATCAGCCTGCCCATTTGTTTGATACACAGTAAACTTTCAATCAGCACACCTTTAAACAAGTAATGGTTCTGTCCAGCGTGAAAGCCGCACAGTCCATTTTAGAAATTTTGTTGGTTTAGAGTCACTACAATATGCTATGTGATAGTATATATTTCCTTGAAGGAGAATTCTTCAAACTTAGTAAGTTGACCGTGAATCAAACCTGGAAAAGAAATATGAAATAAAAATCACAAGTCACCGGCCTTGATATTGAATTATCTGCCCTTGAAAATAACACTAAAATAGACATAGAACTGCAGTGTTCAGCATGTCAACTCATCATCATAATAAAAGATGATTCTTGTAGAACTTTGTAGGTTTCATTTCCTTATAGAAGGTAAGTAATGTAAGGTGGACTTTTGTTGTGATCCTGAAATTTGAGGGTTGGCTCATCCAGGATATCGGCAATAATTGGTGCCCAGTGAACATGAATAGTTTCGTCAGTATGTAGTGAGGTATGGTAATGGTCTCTGTCAGTCCATGTGTGCTTGCGTCTGTACCACATTCTTATCAAGGCTATATCTACAGTAACCACCGCTTTTACATGGCAGCTGGCAGTGGAGCACTTTTAAATGGCAGTGGAGCACTGTTAGTACTGCATGGGTACAAAAATGAAACAAAATGTCGCTTTTTTCACAGTTCCTGATTAGTTAGCAAACAGAAATTTTCACCGTATCCTATATTTCGGATCTTTTTGTCGGAAAGGTTTCAAACCAATTAGCACTTCCATGCAGGAGGAACAGTTTTTCTGAAGTGCTATACTGGTAAAGGTTATACAGTTTGTGTATTATACAATGATGTAGCAGAGTACTTTACAGGTTGGTAACAAAACATTAAGAATTGTGATAAAGCCAGTGAAGTCGATTTAATTATCTTTTAACTGATTTACCAGAGGACATTGAAAAAATATCTTTATACTGCCTGAAGTGTTAGGGTGGTTATACTGGATTCAGTTTGTCTGTCTGTCTGTAGGGCCGGCATCTGTAGAAGCAATCTTGTGGACGCTAAACATCCAAAAGCCCTAGTCAGAATTTAATGAAACTTCACAAAAGTGATAAGTACCATGACTAGTTGTGCATGGTCCAATAATTAAAGCATTTAATGTTACAAAAATTATATAAAGCATGTCAATGTGGTGTTTGAGGGGTATTCATCACCTTCAAAAATCTGTAAAGATTTTTGATTACAAAAAAAAATGTAAGCTTCTCCTCTATGAAAGAATCAACCAATCAAAATCAGGCCACTTTGACTTAGTGGTTAAGAGCAAAGAAATACACAGTGTTGCACTGAATTTAGAGACCCACACACCCTCCCTCAACTTCAAAGGAAATTTAGCCACAAAGTTATAAATTTTGAAGTCATGAATTCATTGTATTTTGAAAATCACTAAATTAACTTTTTTGAAAAGATAGCTTTGCTATAAAATGGATTGGTAATCTTCTGAATTCAACAGTGGCATTTTGCATCAAATGCCAACACAAGTCTGGAAGCACCAAATCCGAGTTTAATTAGCCACCAGGAGAAGTAATTATAGATTGTCTTGTCCTGTGGGAATCGTATAGTTTCAGCCAAAATGTCACAGATGAGATTTGGATAGAAAAACGTTTTTATCATTCACTGGAAATCAGAAATTGGCTGTATGCAGTCAAAGAGTAGACAGTGTCATCTGTCAATATAATAAACTTGTAGAGTTTGGTTTGGTTTTTGAGTTTAATGGCCATTGTTTTAACAGTATTTCAGTCATTTGTAACTAGGTAGACAGTTTACCTATCCCAATCGTCATTCCTGGGATGGGCCAGTACTAGATCCTATTCTATGTAAGAGACTCCCAATTAGTAGCATATAAAGTAATCAGTATTATGTGAGTTTAACCTTATTTTTTTCCGAATGATTCTGTGCATAATTCGTCACTCTTGTGACAGATCGTTTCAATGATTCTGTGCAGCCATGCAGATCATGATCAGCCTGCCCATCTGTTTGCTACACAGTAAACTTTCAATCAGCATCTCTTTAAACAAGTAATGGTTCTCTCCTGGTGATAGCCAGACAGTCCATTTTAGAAATTTTGTAGGTTTAGAGATAAAGGGATTCACAACCATTTGCTATGTGATAGTATATACAGAAAAAAATTTCCTAGAAGGAGAATTCTTCAAGTTGACCATATATCAAATCTAGAAAAGTCACGAAATATGAAATAAAAATCACAGGTAACCTGCCTTGATATTGAATTATCTGCCCTTGAAAATAACACTAAAATAGACATAGAACTGCAGTGTTCAGCATGTCAACTCATCATCATAATAAAAGATGATTCTTGTAGAACTTTGTAGCTTTCATTTCCTTATAGAAGTAAGTAATGTAAGGTGGACTTTTGTTGTGATCCTGAAATTTGAGGGTTGTCTCATCCAGGCGGCAATAATTGGTGCCCAGTGAACATGAATAGTTTCGTCAGTATGTAGTGAGGAGTCTTCATTTTCATGTGGGTGGGAGAGAGAGGGGGGATACAGTTTGATTATATCACCTTCATTTGGTATGGTAATGGTCTCTGTCAGTCCATGTGTGCTTTCATCTGTACCACATTCTTATCAAAGCTATATCTACGGTAACCACCGACTTCCGTGTCAGGAGCTGATTGTTTTTAGTTCAATGATATTTTTACATAGTTATTGTCTTTTGATTACCATTTAGTGTATGTTCATGTCAGTTGTATTTATCAGCAAGCACAGGCTGGAAATTAATCAATCTTTATAGGAAGCTTTCCTAACAAGAGGAGATTTGCAAACTAGTATTACCATTATGTTCCGGGTTAATTTTTCATTAGCTCACCTGACCTGGTCATGGTGAGTTTTTTGGATTGATGAATGTCTGACGTCCACCATTACCTTTAATGACTTCTTTTCATAGACTACTTTCTGGAGTTTCATATTCAAACTTGACTAGAATCATCCTGGCATTGAGTTCTCTTAAATGTATTCTAATGGTTCTGACTGACCTGCATGGCTACCAGAGCTAAAATAGAAAATATCTTTGAAAGTCTTCTCCAAGACAGAAAGGCCCAGCACTTAGATATTTGGCATATACATGTAAAGAATTGTCTAGTTGTCCTCTACCAAGATTCTTCAAATTATGAGCCCTGCTTCTTAATTGACCGCACCTTGCAGGTCACTTAATTTACAAAGGTTTCTATAGAAATCTTCCTCTCCAAAACCATAAGATCAACAAGTACATTTTATGGGCGCGAAGCATTGCCTAGTGGACCTCAACTAGGGATGTCATTGATTAAAATTTTTGTATCAATATATCAATTTAGAAATATCGACAATACAGCGATATATCGATACACAGGCGTAAAAAGTCACTTACTATATATTCTACCAAATCTCTGGACTATTTTGTACTAAACATATGGTTCTGGTCTATAATATATATCAACCCTTGCAGTGATGAAATTGTTTTGCCTATAAGACCACATTTCATTAAATTACCATTCATTAAAGAAACACGGAACTCTGGGTAGAGTGATTGTTCATATTCCGGTTCAGTTTTGATATAATTTTCGAACGTGAAACTGTAGACCATGGCACAGTCAAACATTATTCGATATATGATTTTTCAAAACGGCAATCGATATCGAATCGAAAGTGTTTGATCGTTGATATATCGATATCGTTTGAATCGATTACATCCCTAACCTCAACCAAGATTCTTAATATCATAACCCTAGGTCAAAACGGACTGCACCCTGGGATTACCAAATTGTACATAGAAAGTCTTAAAATTCTTTTTGTCTGAAACCACAAGGCCTAGAACCTGGATATTTGGCAGATAGTATTGGCTAATGGCCCTCTACCAAGATTATTTAAATCATGATTCCCCTGTCCAAAATGCCTGGGGTCACTTGATTTGACCTTGACCTCCGAGCTGCATTAATGAAATTTGAACCATGTTTACATTTTTGCATATAGATTTCAACTTCTACATTGGCTGACCTTGATAGCCCTTGATTTCTTAAATCTAAACCAAATTGGCTCTGTTTGCCACCAGTTGAACATGCTGTAACAAAGTAGCACTCTTGTTTTCAGAATTGCATGACTTTTTATTATTGTGTCACTTGATTTACACATTTTTATATAAGACACTTCCAGCTTATGTTTCCTTTTAAAGACTGCTTATGACGTCTCTGTCACGTAATTTTATGATTTGTGTTTTAATATAGACATTTCTGTTAGCAAAGAGATGAAAATACACTTTCGCCCAAGTGTTAACTGGGTGTCATTGTAAGAATCATTTTGTCTCATCCTGTCCCGCCCAAAGGTGTTTCTCTAACATGTATGGCCCAACTATGTGCTTGGCTTGTTATAGGACTTTGTGAAATGAAATATAATATTGAACTTGACCTGTATTTTATAAATATAATTATGTACATTCGTGGCAAATATGACTGAAATCCATCCAACCTTTCATGACATAATGACTGTAAACCACAAATTCACAGAAATTTAAGTGGAAAAGGGGCCAAAATTTGTGTAAAAAAATACTGGATTTAAATTGAACTTAACCTATGTTTTATGTTAAACCTACATTTAAAATCAGAATCAAATTCATGCAACCTTTCAATATATAGGTCACAATATAAATCACATTTAGTGATAGCTCTAGTTTGTGATGAGCTCTATCATAACCATTTTTTGCGATATCCCCGCTTCAAAATTTCATGAAAGATTCATTTTATATAAATTTAAGGTTTTGATGATTTTTACACAAATTTTGAAGTCTGTCTGCAGTCAAATAGTTTTCACCAGAAGAAAATTACTCAGTCTATAGTACTTATTTTTTATGATTTAAAGTGGTTTATCGAATTATAACGGTGGATTATATCCTGATAAACTCACTGCTCACTCAGTGAAATTATCAAAATCTTCTACCTGGTTTAACGTCAAAATATATACCGAGCGTAACGATCTCAGGAAACTATACGACGATGACGTCGTTAATATGACGTCATGTTTGTTATGCTTTCTGATGACTTTTCCCGCGGTTTTAGATATTTTATTGAAACAAACCCAACAAAAGTAGAGTTATAAACATAAAATAAACAGAAAAATTGTTGGTATCGATTTTATTTTGCTTAATATATAGAGGATAATTGTTGGTATCGCCACTGACCTATATACACATATATATGTGCATATAGGTCCATGGTATCGATGTAATATCACGATAATTTCACTCGTGAGCACCAAAAGTAGTTATTTTCGCTTATGGCAGAGCCTCGTTTTTGGACGTATCTCAACCCTCGGGTGGGATTTCCTTATCCACAACTCATGAACATGTTAGATTCACTTTATATTGCAGTGGAGAGGTGTTTTACATGAAAACGGAGAGTTTAATATCGCAGTGGAGATTTTATATCGCAATGGAGAGGAGTTTTACACAAAATTAGAGATTTTAATATCGCAGTGGAGAGGTGTTTTACATGAAAATGGAGAGTTTAATATCACAGTGGAGGGGTGTTTTACATAAAAAATGAGAGTTTTGTATGGTAGTGGAGAGTTTTATATTGCAGTGGAGAGGTGTTTTACATGATAAAATTTTTGCACTGTAGGGAAGGACTCTTTAAATGGAATAGCAATATTTGATGTTTCTGTTTCACTACATTCCTCACATGGAGAGTAAAGAAATGAACTTGTGGTATGTATGCAATGATTTGAAGGACTTACATGTACTTTTGTGTACAGTCACACATTTAATATGTTTCTGTAAGAGGGTTTTATGTCAGGCATCATGTAACGTCTATTATCACTGTTTGTCACAAATTGCCTCCTAGAGGAAAGAACAGGGTTATTTAACAGTTATTTAAAAGTGTGAATTGAGGAGGGTCAGTTTCACACCTAGGCTTTTCTGGTTACAGAGGATGATTTTGATTCTGTTTGCTTATCTAGATCTAAACAGAACGAGGTCACTTATTTAAACTTGTATAATCTTTGTATAGGCAAGATTTTAACAATCTTCTTCTAGAAAACCAGTGTCTAGAGCTTAGATATCTAGTGTGTAGCATTGTATAGTGGACCTCTACCAAATTTGTTCAAATCATGCCTCTGGGGTCAAACTTGGCCAGGCCCTTGAGGTTGCTTGTATGGATTAATATTGGGAAAAACTTTGAAATTTTAGTCTTCTTGTGTATTAACTGTTAAGGCTGGAGTTTAGTAATTTGGTATGGAGCATTTTCTAGTATTTCTCTACCAAGAAAATGACTTTACCTAGCAAAGAGAGACAGTGATATCCTTAGCAACCATAGACTTCCTCAAGCAAACAGTGACTAAAATAGCAACCACTTAGTTCCATGGCAACCAGTGACTTCCTAAGCAATAAGAAGTGACTTCCTTAGCAAACCCGAGTGACTTTCTGTAGCAAATGGTTACTTCCATAGTTACTATCGACTTTAACACTAGCAACCAGTGACTTTCTTAGAAACCACTTAATCCTTGAACATTCAATAAGTTCCTATAGCAAACAGTGACATTCTTAGAAATCACTGCTATTCTTAGCGAAAGGCACGGATACTCGTGTGAGAAACATAGATACATCATGGCCTTCTTGTTTAAGTTTTACGATATATTTCTATGTAAAGCAGAAGACCCATGGGATCGGGTCAATTTTGATCCTTGGGGCATTATTTGATCAAAACAAGGGGACCACCCCCAGGATTATTCCTGTGAAGTTTGGTTAAAATTTATCAAGCAGTTTAGGCGCCTATGTCGTCTGAAAAAGTTGTTGTCTGTGTGTCAACAACAGACATCAGGCAATGGCAATAGGTCATCTTGAGCACAAAGTACTCGGGAATGTTAAAAAATTATGGTAATGGCATTTATGAGCTCCACCAAATAAAAAATCACCATTGGGATCAGTTTGGGTCTGTATTTAGTCTGTCAAACCACATGAAGTGTATCCTCTGGTAGCCATGTTGTGCAACTGAGCAGAACGATTTGAGCAATGTTGGTAGAGGGTCACCTAGTGAATTATATCAAAATCAGGTCAGCTGTTTAGGAGATATTGTTTCGTTTTTGTATTTTCTACTTTTCCCCCTTGTGGTCATCTTGTACAATGGAGTTGAACTGTTTCAGCAATATTGGTAGAGAGTCACCTGAGGAACAGGAGTGAAATTATTTCAGAATTTGACCAGCCGGTTAGGATGTCTTTTTTTAAGATTTTTCTTATTTTAGCTGTAGTGGCATGTAGCAGAATAAAACCATTTGAGCAATTTTGGTAGAGGACCATCCAAGGAACAATCCTGTGAAGTTTGGTTCAAATTTCCCCATGGGTTCAAGAGAAGATGTCATTAAAAAGTTTTTCTATTTTTAGCAGTGGCAGCCATCATATGTATAAGGACCGGAACTATTTGTTAAAACAAAGAATAAAACAAATTTTTTTTTCTTAATTTATTTTTTTGTTTGGTATTTAAAACAATAAACATTCTTACTTCGAAGGAACACACAATTTTGCATAAATAAGTACTGACAAAAACATTAACATGGTATAAGAAATGTTCTATATTGATAAAAGAACATTTACTATTTCTACAAGTTTATCTCAGATAGCGATAAATAATTAGTTACTGACGACCATATACATGTACGTATATATTCATATATATATATCTATAGTATAGCTATTTATAGTTTACTATTTTATCTTTATTGCACTTTTGTCTTTAAACACATTAACACTGAAACAAAAAGTTCATACATTTAAGAAAGTTTTAAGTTTTGCTAAAAAATGTACCACAATAAAATGTTCTATAAATCCCAAAACTATTCCATGTACAAAGCAAAACAATAATTCTTAACAAAACATACTAAGTAACACAGCTCATGATATTTGAATATTTTGGATTATCTACCTGGCTGAAATATCTGACAGCTGACTGGGTAAAAAAAATTCTTACTTAAAATATGACCAATCAGAAGTGCTCTTAGTTAAAAAATGACCAATCAGAAGTGATCTTAGTTAGAATATGACCAATCAGAAGTCAAATAATTCAGACTGAGCTACCATGTTTGTATAAAACAATGTATTACAAAAGACAAACTTTGATCAGATTTATATCTTCTTGAATGCAGGGGGGTCAGAATTTTTGCCTCTGCAACAAGTGTGGACCCATGTGGTATAATAAGTGGATATACAGTTTCTATTTCATTAAAAAAAAATTCATTAAGCCTAACACCCTTCTATAGACAATCTTTGGTTCTGCATAAAGTGAAAAAATTACAATGCATTTACATGTAGATTATAGAAAAGTCTGATTAAACATTTACCAATGCCAAATATCTGCATACATGTAAATTATCATAAATTATAAATATACATTATCTATAACTAAATTTAAAAATACATATATATGGTTGCAAAGTTTGATATAACATTTAACCAAAGGCAAAAAATCTTTAAAATAAATAGTCAACTCAACAATGTGCACATGTATTCAAATATATGCACATGTAATAATGATGATACTTCAAACTCGACTTATTTTAAAAACTTAAGTCTACCATTACGGATGGTATTTCATGTACTGCAAGTTAAAACAGCAAAATCTTATATCTTGGCAGTCACCTGTTTTACTAAAAGGGCAATTCACTAATAGTTTCACT
This sequence comes from Saxidomus purpurata, assembly GCA_022818135.1. NCBI lineage: Eukaryota > Metazoa > Mollusca > Bivalvia > Venerida > Veneridae > Saxidomus > Saxidomus purpurata. The sequence goes on along the minus strand of JAFMSR010000005.1, from coordinate 32,500,450 downwards.
GTTGCATGGCAACCATCTTTCAAAAGTGGCCATATTTGGCAACTTGCCATGGCTGGCAGTCTCTGTTTAAGCTGCTTGTTCACAGTTTACAGTGAAAAAATTTAATTTCTCCAAAATGATATAATTAAACATAAAATGTAAAAGTAATGGCTAGAATAGACAATAACAGTGAAACTTTATGAAGCAATTTGAGAAAATCTGTTGAAAATTTTGGTGAGCTTAGTTTGACGGCACCGCTACACTGTACATTTATATTAGAATTTCAAAGGTGTTTGTAACGCTTTATAATTTGGTAGCATATAAAATTTGTGCTGGAACCTTTTACTACATGATTAATTTTGTTCTAAAATATGTTAATTTCGAACTGTTCGAAGAACTTTGTTTTTTCACCACAATCAGCGGGCAAGTAGCTTTAAAGACAAGTTTTAAAGTATACTTTGGGGTAAATCTGTAACACAGTCATTCAAACCCTGTCTACAGACACAGTCATTCAAACCCTGTCTACAGCTGAACTTTTGTAAGTATTCTATTGTACTAAGATTCAGTTAACTTAAAGCAGTCTCTAAGAGTACATGGAAAACCACCAGTTTTATGTCAATATATCTATCTACATCAGTAATAACAACTGAGTTTTTGCAAATTGCAGAATATTTGTTTTATTCACTTTAAATAGTATAGTGCAAAACAGTCTATATAGATCAAGTGCAAAACATCAATTACAAAACTAAATATATGCAAAAGCTAACATCTACACCAGTTCTATGATGTAAGAAATTCGGAAAATTAACTACGAAAATGCACAGGTAAAACACAATTAAAAATGGAAAATATCATCATCATCTTGTATCTACCATTTTAAACTTTCACACACAGAGAAAACATCTGCCTTGAAACATTACACATTTGCCCTTCTGCATCCAGCAACCGGCTGATTTGGGTATTAAACTTTATTTACATAATTAGTATTTTTTTGAAAAATTATTTCCCTGGAACTGTGAAAGAGCAAATGAAAACTTTTCAAGGCAGTTCTATACAAAAGGTATGAATTAAATATTGCCATTTTATACAATAAAGTTCAAAGCAAGCAAAATACTGGTAATAATTCAGGCAAAGGTACCTTTAACACAAGTTTGTTGAAAAAAAAGCAATGTTCGATTATAAATTAAACAAAGAAAAAATATGGTATCTGCAAATGTGTTTCTATCCTCTATATAGGTTAAGGGAACTAGAATCAAACATTTTTATATACACTAAGTAACAGCTTGAAATTATGATTGCCTCCCAGCAGATTTCTAACATCAGGAAAAAAATAAAATCAACTGGAGATTACATGCCAAATCCACAGTCTGATAGGATTTGAGTTTTACAACGTTGAATTTATATAATAGACTGGACAGTATCAGTCATTGTGCACAGGCATGCTCACTGAAAAGATATTGACTGCATAGTTAACAGTGCAGATCATGATCAGACTGCAATGATGGAGCAATTGATCATGATCAGTACTGTTCACAATGACAGAATGACTGGCTGCTAGCAGGGTCCTAGTAAAAATGATTGAAACTTTACTGACACGGCAAACCTATAACCAGTTTCAAATAACAAAATCAAATGCACGTTAAAAAGGACTCATTTTTAAACCACACGGGATCAATTAAACATCTAATTATAGATTGACAAGACTACCAACTACTGTATGTGTAAAAATGTTTGTGTATTTCCGGTACTTGCCACAGTCACGGTGATTGTCTGTGAATTCATTGTCTATTTTGTATCTCAACGGATTCAACATTGCACTAGTATATCTCTACAACTCCAAACATTGGACCTTTCCGCAAAAAAATGCCTAAAAAATCCATACACACACATACAGTATTTAACTTTCCTAAAAACACTCATAGTCCAGAGTCTGGCCTGTCTATAAACAAAGCTTTTCTTAGAGCTACAAATGCTAATTAAGCTGAAATATCATACATTGCTAGTCTATTTTTAGAAAAAGTAAGCTTCCGTGCAACTGTTATCAAAATTCACGCCTCATTTGAATAACTCTGATAAAACAATGCAATACTATAACTATTGTTATTATATTTGTATTTCACAAAAAGCTAAATCATGCAATACTGTAGTATCAAAATTCACACAATTTCAAAGTAGGGATGGTATTCTATCTTAAGATAAGGATTGTTAGTGTGGTAAAGGATTGGGCAAATATGATGGTGCCCATATTTGATTAAAAGCTGTTGTTTTAAAGGATCAATATGTGTGTCATCAACATTAAGAGGTGGGTAATCAAAGTGGTATGTGGAGAATGGGGTGGGGGTGCTTAGGTTTATTATAAATCCTAACATGTGGCTAATCCCATAGTTCTGGCTACGATTGTATGTTGTGCAACATATAAGCCAGATAACAATTACCTCTATCTAGATTTCCTATGAGAATTTCTATGCACGAGCCCCATGGAAACCCTTATTTAGAGACTCTGTGGGGAATTCTATCAACAATTCCAATGAGAACCTCTATCTTCTGTGACAATTTCTATCCAAATATCCCATGGGAACCCCTATTACAATCTTTGTGGAAATTTCTACCCGCAAACCCACAATATAAGTTTTAGGCAAACTTTCCCTTTTAACTTAACAGTTTACCAGAACAAAGTTTGTGTGTATGAACTTCTACACACCCAATAAAAGTTTAATTTTGTGTAAAAAATGTGACAAAAATGTGATCTGATGTAATTCTGTTCTTGATTATGAATAAACCAACAATGATACCCATCTAATGAGTCTAGTGTAAAACCATAATTTCACCAGTAAACAAGTTGAGCCTAACCCAATATGTACTTAATGACCCATTCAAAATGCATAAAAATCTTGTGTGTAGGCATTCTAGTGTAAACACAAACATACCTTTGTGACACATAAAACTGAATGTCAACACAGTAACTTAAAACAGACTGTTTTTGAGAAATAAGTAAGGATATAGATAAAGTAACTGTAGATTGGAAAATTTCTGCATTGCTTTTATTTCACAATTTTGTGACGTCAAAATGTTTTACGATTTAAAAATTTTGTGAGCAGAATCTTTTACACTGCATAGTAATACTATAAGTAAACTTGATAAAAAAAACTAGTATACATGTATTTGTAAATTGCAAATAATGAGAATCCACGAAAACAATGTAAAAATCCCCAAATCTACAGTTAGCTAATGAAAGACACTTAAAAAGAAAAATGCTCTGAAAACCTATCACATGCTATAATATAATATTATCTAGTAGTTCTAGTTACAATTTGTGTACATAATGTATGATAAATAAAGAAGGTGAAGATTGCCAACATGACATATAAAGCAGTAGAACAAAATGGCACTTTGGGCAGTTACAAACTTACACGTTTATTTCCCCTCGACATAAACAACATGAACAGTCAGGAATTTTACAAATTTTACAATTTATAAAATATACCTCCTCTTGGACAAACAGTTTACCCATAAAACATGAACATGCATGACCGGAAACATATTCTTATAACATGTGTACCATCGACTCAACGGTATAACCAGTTGTAGTTAACAATATAGTTGTGTATTATACAAATGGTATGACCCCTTATCAGAAAAATGGTACAACCCAATCAACTGCCCAGTAAAAATGTGCCGTCTGGTTAGACTGGTTTCAATTATGTTAAAACCAGTCAAAACCCCTCCAACACAGAACCCATCTAAACAAATATGGCTGCCACTGCAGACAAAATGGCCTCATGACAAAATGTGTCTAAGGAGTTAGACACTCCAAATGTGTAAACCAATTTTCAGCCAGGTCCAGCTTCAAACCAGTACACTTTCATGTTCCATAGCCGTTGCAGACGCAGTTGAGAATGTTGCATCAGATGCCGCATGGTTTTCCGTCTTGTTGGTAACATCTCGTTCCATGGCCAAGGGTGACTCAAATTTCACTTGAGTGTGCATTCGCTGCCGTGCAGAGGACACTCTATTTGTCCACTGATAAGGAGCTCTAAGTCCACGCTTTTCTTGGCGTCCCATCTTTCTTTCCTGCATCATTTTTTGCAAAGTTTGTACTTTTCCACGTAATGAGTCTTCACTTTTGTTATTTTCAGTCAGATTTACAGAATCACCTGAATAAGAAACAAACATTTTTCAGTATTGAAGAATTATTTTATCTTTACTACATATCAATGATATAGCTCAACTGCTATAAACTTTTACCCTCCTGTTTTCAAGTGTGTCTTTGAGACTAATGCAGATCATGATCAATCAGCCTGTACATTTGTGCCATCTGATCATGATCTACACTGCTTGCAAATGTATCCCCCTTTCAACAATTAAAGGTACTGCCCAAATTGGGAGACTGACTTAACTATTTTAGAAACTACGAACTCTAGAAAATAAACACCCATTTGTTTATCTTTTCTATATCTAAATGTACCTCAAGTATCAACTAAAACTATTTTAAAACATAAAAACACTTTAACATAAAATGTAAGGGCGTTTTAAAAGCTAACGACATTAAATTCATTTAATAAAAAATTAATTTTGGCTGGTATTCACTCGTAACATTAGGTTTAATTTAACTGCTACTAGGAAGTGAAACTGTTCTTATCTAAAAACACTCCTTCAAATGAAGTACACGTAATATTTACCTAAAACAGTTTTACTATTTTCTTGTAGATATTCGCTTTGTTCTGCCCGACTCTTGCACATATAACCAGAAGATTGGTGTAACTGAGGTGAAGCCCACCAAATAAAAAAGCACCTTTGGGATCAGTTTGGGTCTGTATTTAGTCTGTCAAACCACATGAAGTGTATCCTTTGGTAGCCATGTTGTGCAACTGAGCAGAACGATTTGAGCAATGTTGGTAGAGGGTCACCTAGTGAATTATATCAAAATCAGGTCAGCTGTTTAGGAGATATTGTTTCGTTTTTGTATTTTCTACTTTTCCCCCTTGTGGTCATCTTGTACAATGGAGTTGAACTGTTTCAGCAATATTGGTAGAGAGTCACCTGAGGAACATGAGTGAAATTATTTCAGAATTTGACCAGCCGGTTAGGATGTCGTTTTTAAGATTTTTCTTATTTTAGCTGTAGTGGCATGTAGCAGAATAAAACCATTTGAGCAATTTTGGTAGAGGACCATCCAAGGAACAATCCTGTGAAGTTTGGTTCAAATTTCCCCATGGGTTCAAGAGAAGATGTCATTAAAAAGTTTTTCTATTTTTAGCAGTGGCAGCCATCATATGTATAAGGACCGGAACTATTTGTTAAAACAAAGAATAAAACAATTTTTTTTTCTTAATTTATTTTTTTGTTTGGTATTTAAAACAATAAACATTCTTACTTCGAAGGAACACACAATTTTGCATAAATAAGTACTGACAAAAACATTAACATGGTATAAGAAATGTTCTATATTGATAAAAGAACATTTACTATTTCTACGAGTTTATCTCAGATAGCGATAAATAATTAGTTACTGACGACCATATACATGTACGTATATATTTATATATATATATATCTATAGTATAGCTATTTATAGTTTACTATTTTATCTTTATTGCACTTTTGTCTTTAAACACATTAACACTGAAACAAAAAGTTCATACATTTAAGAAAGTTTTAAGTTTTGCTAAAAAATGTACCACAATGAAAATGTTCTACAAATCCCAAAACTATTCCATGTACAAAGCAAAACAATAATTCTAAACAAAACATACTAAGTAACACAGCTCATGATATTTGAATATTTTGGATTATCTACCTGGCTGAAATATCTGACAGCTGACTGGGTAAAAAAAATTCTTACTTAAAATATGACCAATCAGAAGTGCTCTTAGTTAAAAAATGACCAATCAGAAGTGATCTTAGTTAGAATATGACCAATCAGAAGTCAAATAATTCAGACTGAGCTACCATGTTTGTATAAAACAATGTATTATAAAAGACGACACTAATTCAACGGGTGGTGGACCTAATAAGCACAATTACAAACAAACAAACTTTGATCAGATTTATTTCTTCTTGAATGCAGGGGGGTCAGAATTTTTGCCTCTGCAACAAGTGTGGACCCATGTGGTATAATAAGTGGATATACAGTTTCTATTTCATTAAAAAAAATTCATTAAGCCTAACACCCTTCTATAGACAATCTTTGGTTCTGCCTAAAGTGAAAAAATTACAATGCATTTACATGTAGATTATAGAAAAGTCTGATTAAACATTTACCAATGCCAAATATCTGCATACATGTAAATTATCATAAATTATAAATATACATTATCTATAACTAAATTTAAAAATACATGTATATGGTTGCAAAGTTTGATATAACATTTAACCAAAGGCAAAAAATCTTTAAAATAAATAGTCAACTCAACAATGTGCACATGTATTCAAATATATGCACATGTAATAATGATGATACTTCAAACTCGACTTATTTTAAAAACTTAAGTCTACCATTACGGATGGTATTTCATGTACTGCAAGTTAAAACAGCAAAATCTTATATCTTGGCAGTCACCTGTTTTACTAAAAGGGCAATTCACTAATAGTTTCACTGTTGCATGGCAACCATCTTTCAAAAGTGGCCATATTTGGCAACTTGCCATGGCTGGCAGTCATTGTTTACAGCTGCTTGTTCACAGTTTACAGTGAAAAAATTTTCTTCAAAATATTAAACATTGTAAAAGTAATGGCTAGAATAGACAATAACAGTGAAACTTTATGAAGCAATTTGAGAAAATCTGTTGAAAATTTTGGTGAGCTTAGTTTGACGGCACCGCTACACTGTACATTTATATTAGAATTTCAAAGGTGTTTGTAACGCTTTATAATTTGGTAGCATATAAAATTTGTGCTGGAACCTTTTACTACATGATTAATTTTGTTCTAAAATATGTTAATTTCGAACTGTTCGAAGAACTTTGTTTTTTCACCACAATCAGCGGGCAAGTAGCTTTAAAGACAAGTTTTAAAGTATACTTTGGGGTAAATCTGTAACACAGTCATTCAAGCCCTGTCTACAGACACAGTCATTCAAACCCTGTCTACAGCTGAACTTTTGTAAGTATTCTATTGTACTAAGATTCAGTTAACTTAAAGCAGTCTCTAAGAGTACATGGAAAACCACCAGTTTTATGTCAATATATCTATCTACATCAGTAATAACAACTGAGTTTTTGCAAATTGCAGAATATTTGTTTTATTCACTTTAAATAGTATAGTGCAAAACAGTCTATATAGATCAAGTGCAAAACATCAATTACAAAACTAAATATATGCAAAAGCTAACATCTACACCAGTTCTATGATGTAAGAAATTCGGAAAATTAACTACGAAAATGCACAGGTAAAACACAATTAAAAATGGAAAATATCATCATCATCTTGTATCTACCATTTTAAACTTTCACACACAGAGAAAACATCTGCCTTGAAACATTACACATTTGCCCTTCTGCATCCAGCAACCGGCTGATTTGGGTATTAAACTTTATTTACATAATTAGTATTTTTTTGAAAAATTATTTCCCTGGAACTGTGAAAGAGCAAATGAAAACTTTTCAAGGCAGTTCTATACAAAAGGTATGAATTAAATATTGCCATTTTATACAATAAAGTTCAAAGCAAGCAAAATACTGGTAATAATTCAGGCAAAGGTACCTTTAACACAAGTTTGTTGAAAAAAAAGCAATGTTCGATTATAAATTAAACAAAGAAAAAATATGGTACATGTACCTGCAAATGTGTTTCTATCCTCTATATAGGTTAAGGGAACTAGAATCAAACATTTTTATATACATTGTTTATATATCAAGTAACAGCTTGAAATTATGATTGCCTCCCAGCAGATTTCTAACATCAGGAAAAAAATAAAATCAACTGGAGATTACATGCCAAATCCACAGTCTGATAGGATTTGAGTTTTACAACGCTGAATTTATATAATAGACTGGACAGTATCAGTCATTGTGCACAGGCATGCTCACTGAAAAGATATTGACTGCATAGTTAACAGTGCAGATCATGATCAGACTGCAATGATGGAGCAATTGATCATGATCAGTACTGTTCACAATGACAGAATGACTGGCTGCTAGCAGGGTCCTAATAAAAATGATTGAAACTTTACTGACACGGCAAACCTATAACCAGTTTCAAATAACAAAATCAAATGCACGTTAAAAAGGACTCATTTTTAAACCACACGGGATCAATTAAACATCTAATTATAGATTGACAAGACTACCAACTACTGTATGTGTAAAAATGTTTGTGTATTTCCGATACTTGCCACAGTCACGGTGATTGTCTGTGAATTCATTGTCTATTTTGTATCTCAACGGATTCAACATTGCACTAGTATATCTCTACAACTCCAAACATTGGACCTTTCCATAAAAAAATGCCTAAAAAATCCATACACACACACAGTATTTAACTTTCCTAAAAACACTCATAGTCCAGAGTCTGGCCTGTCTATAAACAAAGCTTTTCTTAGAGCTACAAATGCTAATTAAGCTGAAATATCATACATTGCTAGTCTATTTTTAGAAAAAGTAAGCTTCCGTGCAACTGTTATCAAAATTCACGCCTCATTTGAATAACTCTGATAAAACAATGCAATACTATAACTATTGTTATTATATTTGTATTTCACAAAAAGCTAAATCATGCAATACTGTAGTATCAAAATTCACACAATTTCAAAGTAGGGATGGTATTCTATCTTAAGATAAGGATTGTTAGTGTGGTAAAGGATTGGGCAAATATGATGGTGCCCATATTTGATTAAAAGCTGTTGTTTTAAAGGATCAATATGTGTGTCATCAACATTAAGAGGTGGGTAATCAAAGTGGTATGTGGAGAATGGGGTGGGGGTGCTTAGGTTTATTATAAATCCTAACATGTGGCTAATCCCATAGTTCTGGCTACGATTGTATGTTGTGCAACATATAAGCCAGATAACAATTACCTCTATCTAGATTTCCTATGAGAATTTCTATGCACGAGCCCCATGGAAACCCTTATTTAGAGACTCTGTGGGGAATTCTATCAACAATTCCAATGAGAACCTCTATCTTCTGTGACAATTTCTATCCAAATATCCCATGGGAACCCCTATTACAATCTTTGTGGAAATTTCTACCCGCAAACCCACAATATAAGTTTTAGGCAAACTTTCCCTTTTAACTTAACAGTTTACCAGAACAAAGTTTGTGTGTATGAACTTCTACACACCCAATAAAACAGTTTAATTTTGTGTAAAAAATGTGACAAAAATGTGATCTGATGTAATTCTGTTCTTGATTATGAATAAACCAACAATGATACCATCTAATGAGTCTAGTGTAAAACCATAATTTCACCAGTAAACAAGTTGAGCCTAACCCAACATGTACTTAATGACCCATTCAAAATGCATAAAAATATTGTGTGTAGGCATTCTAGTGTAAACACAAACATACCTTTGTGACACATAAAACTGAATGTCAACACAGTAACTTAAATCAGACTGTTTTTGAGAAACAAGTACGGATATAGATAAATTAACTGTAGATTAGAAAATTTCTGCATTGCTTTTATTTCACAATTTTGCGACGTCAAAATGTTTTACGATTTAAAAATTTTGTGAGCAGAATCTTTTACACTGCATAGTAATACTATAAGTAAACTTGATAAAAAAAACTAGTATACATGTATTTGTAAATTGCAAATAATGAGAATCCACGAAAACAATGTAAAAATCCCCAAATCTACAGTTAGCTAATGAAAGACACTTAAAAAGAAAAATGCTCTGAAAACCTATCACATGCTATAATATAATATTATCTAGTAGCTCTAGTTACAATTTGTGTACATAATGTATGATAAATAAAGAAGGTGAAGATTGCCAACATGACATATAAAGCAGTAGAACAAAATGGCACTTTGGGCAGTTACAAACTTACACGTTTATTTCCCCTCGACATAAACAACATGAACAGTCAGGAATTTTACAAATTTTACAATTTATAAAATATACCTCCTCTTGGACAAACAGTTTACCCATAAAACATGAACATGCATGACCGGAAACATATTCTTATAACATGTGTACCATCGACTCAACGGTATAACCAGTTGTAGTTAACAATATAGTTGTGTATTATACAAATGGTATGACCCCTTATCAGAAAAATGGTACAACCCAATCAACTGCCCAGTAAAAATGTGCCGTCTGGTTAGACTGGTTTCAATTATGTTAAAACCAGTCAAAACCCCTCCAACACAGAACCCATCTAAACAAATATGGCTGCCACTGCAGACAAAATGGCCTCATGACAAAATGTGTCTAAGGAGTTAGACACTCCAAATGTGTAAACCAATTTTCAGCCAGGTCCAGCTTCAAACCAGTACACTTTCATGTTCCATAGCCGTTGCAGACGCAGTTGAGAATGTTGCATCAGACGCCGCATGGTTTTCCGTCTTGTTGGTAACATCTCGTTCCATGGCCAAGGGTGACTCAAATTTCACTTGAGTGTGCATTCGCTGCCGTGCAGAGGACACTCTATTTGTCCACTGATAAGGAGCTCTTAGTCCGCGCTTTTCTTGGCGTCCCATCTTTCTTTCCTGCATCATTTTTTGCAAAGTTTGTACTTTTCCACGTAATGAGTCTTCACTTTTGTTATTTTCAGTCAGATTTACAGAATCACCTGAATAAGAAACAAACATTTTTCAGTATTGAAGAATTATTTTATCTTACTACATATCAATGATATAGCTCAACTGCTATAAACTTTTACCCTCCTGTTTTCAAGTGTGTCTTTGAGACTAATGCAGATCATGATCAATCAGCCTGTACATTTGTGCCATCTGATCATGATCTACACTGCTTGCAAATGTATCCCCCTTTCAACAATTAAAGGTACTGCCCAAATTGGGAGACTGACTTAACTATTTTAGAAACTACGAACTCTAGAAAATAAACACCCATTTGTTTATCTTTTCTATATCTAAATGTACCTCAAGTATCAACTAAAACTATTTTAAAACATAAAAACACTTTAACATAAAATGTAAGGGCGTTTTAAAAGCTAACGACATTAAATTCATTTAATAAAAAATTAATTTTGGCTGGTATTCACTCGTAACATTAGGTTTAATTTAACTGCTACTAGGAAGTGAAACTGTTCTTATCTAAAAACACATACAACTTCAAATGAAGCACACGTAATATTTACCTAAAACAGTTTTACTATTTTCTTGTAGATATTCGCTTTGTTCTGCCCGACTCTTGCACATATATCCAGAAGATTGGTGTAACTGAGGTGAAGCCCACCAAATAAAAAAGCACCTTTGGGATCAGTTTGGGTCTGTATTTAGTCTGTCAAACCACATGAAGTGTATCCTTTGGTAGCCATGTTGTGCAACTGAGCAGAACGATTTGAGCAATGTTGGTAGAGGGTCACCTAGTGAATTATATCAAAATCAGGTCAGCTGTTTAGGAGATATTGTTTCGTTTTTGTATTTTCTACTTTTCCCCCTTGTGGTCATCTTGTACAATGGAGTTGAACTGTTTCAGCAATATTGGTAGAGAGTCACCTGAGGAACATGAGTGAAATTATTTCAGAATTTGACCAGCCGGTTAGGATGTCTTTTTTTAAGATTTTTCTTATTTTAGCTGTAGTGGCATGTAGCAGAATAAAACCATTTGAGCAATTTTGGTAGAGGACCATCCAAGGAACAATCCTGTGAAGTTTGGTTCAAATTTCCCCATGGGTTCAAGAGAAGATGTCATTAAAAAGTTTTTCTATTTTTAGCAGTGGCAGCCATCATATGTATAAGGACCGGAACTATTTGTTAAAACAAAGAATAAAACAATTTTTTTTTCTTAATTTATTTTTTTGTTTGGTATTTAAAACAATAAACATTCTTACTTCAAGGAACACACAATTTTGCATAAATAAGTACTGACAAAAACATTAACATGGTATAAGAAATGTTCTATATTGATAAAAGAACATTTACTATTTCTACGAGTTTATCTCAGATAGCGATAAATAATTAGTTACTGACGACCATATACATGTACGTATATATTTATATATATATATATCTATAGTATAGCTATTTATAGTTTACTATTTTATCTTTATTGCACTTTTGTCTTTAAACACATTAACACTGAAACAAAAAGTTCATACATTTAAGAAAGTTTTAAGTTTTGCTAAAAAATGTACCACAATGAAAATGTTCTACAAATCCCAAAACTATTCCATGTACAAAGCAAAACAATAATTCTAAACAAAACATACTAAGTAACACAGCTCATGATATTTGAATATTTTGGATTATCTACCTGGCTGAAATATCTGACAGCTGACTGGGTAAAAAAAATTCTTACTTAAAATATGACCAATCAGAAGTGCTCTTAGTTAAAAAATGACCAATCAGAAGTGATCTTAGTTAGAATATGACCAATCAGAAGTCAAATAATTCAGACTGAGCTACCATGTTTGTATAAAACAATGTATTATAAAAGACGTACCGACTATATCTCGAACGGGGTTGGTGGACCTAATAAGCACAATTACAAACAAACAAACTTTGATCAGATTTATTTCTTCTTGAATGCAGGGGGGTCAGAATTTTTGCCTCTGCAACAAGTGTGGACCCATGTGGTATAATAAGTGGATATACAGTTTCTATTTCATTAAAAAAAAATTCATTAAGCCTAACACCCTTCTATAGACAATCTTTGGTTCTGCCTAAAGTGAAAAAATTACAATGCATTTACATGTAGATTATAGAAAAGTCTGATTAAACATTTACCAATGCCAAATATCTGCATACATGTAAATTATCATAAATTATAAATATACATTATCTATAACTAAATTTAAAAATACATGTATATGGTTGCAAAGTTTGATATAACATTTAACCAAAGGCAAAAAATCTTTAAAATAAATAGTCAACTCAACAATGTGCACATGTATTCAAATATATGCACATGTAATAATGATGATACTTCAAACTCGACTTATTTTAAAAACTTAAGTCTACCATTACGGATGGTATTTCATGTACTGCAAGTTAAAACAGCAAAATCTTATATCTTGGCAGTCACCTGTTTTACTAAAAGGGCAATTCACTAATAGTTTCACTGTTGCATGGCAACCATCTTTCAAAAGTGGCCATATTTGGCAACTTGCCATGGCTGGCAGTCATTGTTACAGCTGCTTGTTCACAGTTTACAGTGAAAAAATTAAATTTCTCCAAGTAATGGCTAGAATAGACAATAACAGTGAAACTTTATGAAGCAATTTGAGAAAATCTGTTGAAAATTTTGGTGAGCTTAGTTTGACGGCACCGCTACACTGTACATTTATATTAGAATTTCAAAGGTGTTTGTAACGCTTTATAATTTGGTAGCATATAAAATTTGTGCTGGAACCTTTTACTACATGATTAATTTTGTTCTAAAATATGTTAATTTCGAACTGTTCGAAGAACTTTGTTTTTTCACCACAATTGGCGGGCAAGTAGCTTTAAAGACAAGTTTTAAAGTATACTTTGGGGTAAATCTGTAACACAGTCGTTCAAACCCTGTCTACAGACACAGTCATTCAAACCCTGTCTACAGCTGAACTTTTGTAAGTATTCTATTGTACTAAGATTCAGTTAACTTAAAGCAGTCTCTAAGAGTACATGGAAAACCACCAGTTTTATGTCAATATATCTGTCTACATCAGTAATAACAACTGAGTTTTTGCAAATTGTAGAATATTTGTTTTATTCACTTTAAATAGTATAGTGCAAAACAGTCTATATAGATCAAGTGCAAAACATCAATTACAAAACTAAATATATGCAAAAGCTAACATCTACACCAGTTCTATGATGTAAGAAATTCGGAAAATTAACTACGAAAATGCACAGGTAAAACACAATTAAAAATGGAAAATATCATCATCATCTTGTATCTACCATTTTAAACTTTCACACACAGAGAAAACATCTGCCTTGAAACATTACACATTTGCCCTTCTGCATCCAGCAACCGGCTGATTTGGGTATTAAACTTTATTTACATAATTAGTATTTTTTTGAAAAATTATTTCCCTGGAACTGTGAAAGAGCAAATGAAAACTTTTCAAGGCAGTTCTATACAAAAGGTATGAATTAAATATTGCCATTTTATACAATAAAGTTCAAAGCAAGCAAAATACTGGTAATAATTTAGGCAAAGGTACCTTTAACACAAGTTTGTTGAAAAAAAAGCAATGTTCGATTATAAATTAAACAAAGAAAAAATATGGTATCTGCAAATGTGTTTCTATCCTCTATATAGGTTAAGGGAACTAGAATCAAACATTTTTATATACACTAAGTAACAGCTTGAAATTATGATTGCCTCCCAGCAGATTTCTAACATCAGGAAAAAAATAAAATCAACTGGAGATTACATGCCAAATCCACAGTCTGATAGGATTTGAGTTTTACAACGCTGAATTTATATAATAGACTGGACAGTATCAGTCATTGTGCACAGGCATGCTCACTGAAAAGATATTGACTGCATAGTTAACAGTGCAGATCATGATCAGACTGCAATGATGGAGCAATTGATCATGATCAGTACTGGTCACAATGACAGAATGACTGGCTGCTAGCAGGGTCCTAATAAAAATGATTGAAACTTTACTGACACGGCAAACCTATAACCAGTTTCAAATAACAAAATCAAATGCACGTTAAAAAGGACTCATTTTTAAACCACACGGGATCAATTAAACATCTAATTATAGATTGACAAGACTACCAACTACTGTATGTGTAAAAATGTTTGTGTATTTCCGATACTTGCCACAGTCACGGTGATTGTCTGTGAATTCATTGTCTATTTTGTATCTCAACGGATTCAACATTGCACTAGTATATCTCTACAACTCCAAACATTGGACCTTTCCGCAAAAAAATGCCTAAAAAATCCATACACACACACAGTATTTAACTTTCCTAAAAACACTCATAGTCCAGAGTCTGGCCTGTCTATAAACAAAGCTTTTCTTAGAGCTACAAATGCTAATGAAGCTGCAATATCATACATTGCTAGTCTATTTTTAGAAAAAGTAAGCTTCCGTGCAACTGTTATCAAAATTCACGCCTCATTTGAATAACTCTGATAAAACAATGCAATACTATAACTATTGTTATTATATTTGTATTTCACAAAAAGCTAAATCATGCAATACTGTAGTATCAAAATTCACACAATTTCAAAGTAGGGATGGTATTCTATCTTAAGATAAGGATTGTTAGTGTGGTAAAGGATTGGGCAAATATGATGGTGCCCATATTTGATTAAAAGCTGTTGTTTTAAAGGATCAATATGTGTGACATCAACATTAAGAGGTGGGTAATCAAAGTGGTATGTGGAGAATGGGGTGGGGGTGCTTAGGTTTATTATAAATCCTAACATGTGGCTAATCCCATAGTTCTGGCTACGATTGTATGTCGTGCAACATATAAGCCAGATAACAATTACCTCTATCTAGATTTCCTATGAGAATTTCTATGCACGATCCCCATGGAAACCCTTATTTAGAGACTCTGTGGGGAATTCTATCAACAATTCCAATGAGATCCTCTATCTTCTGTGACAATTTCTATCCAAATATCCCATGGGAACCCCTATTACAATCTTTGTGAAAATTTCTACCCGCAAACCCACAATATAAGTTTTAGGCAAACTTTCCCTTTTAACTTAACAGTTTACCAGAACAAAGTTTGTGTGTATGAACTTCTACACACCCAATAAAAGTTTAATTTTGTGTAAAAAATGTGACAAAAATGTGATCTGATGTAATTCTGTTCTTGATTATGAATAAACCAACAATGATACCCATCTAATGAGTCTAGTGTAAAACCATAATTTCACCAGTAAACAAGTTGAGCCTAACCCAATATGTACTTAATGACCCATTCAAAATGCATAAAAATATTGTGTGTAGGCATTCTAGTGTAAACACAAACATACCTTTGTGACACATAAAACTGAATGTCAACACAGTAACTTAAAATAGACTGTTTTTGAGAAACAAGTACAGATACAGATAAATTAACTGTAGATTGGAAAATTTCTGCATTGCTTTTATTTCACAATTTTGTGACGTCAAAATGCTTTACAATTTAAAAATTTTGTGAGCAGAATCTTTTACACTGCATAGTAATACTATAAGTAAACTTGATAAAAAAAACTAGTATACATGTATTTGTAAATTGCAAATAATGAGAATCCACGAAAACAATGTAAAAATCCCCAAATCTACAGTTAGCTAATGAAAGACACTTAAAAAGAAAAATGCTCTGAAAACCTATCACATGCTATAATATAATATTATCTAGTAGTTCTAGTTACAATTTGTGTACATAATGTGTGATAAATAAAGAAGGTGAAGTTTGCCAACATGACATATAAAGCAGTAGAACAAAATGGCACTTTGGGCAGTTACAAACTTACACGTTTATTTCCCCTCGACATAAACAACATGAACAGTCAGGAATTTTACAAATTTTACAATTTATAAAATATACCTCCTCTTGGACAAACAGTTTACCCATAAAACATGAACATGCATGACCGGAAACATATTCTTATAACATGTGTACCATCGACTCAACGGTATAACCAGTTGTAGTTAACAATATAGTTGTGTATTATACAAATGGTATGACCCCTTATCAGAAAAATGGTACAACCCAATCAACTGCCCAATAAAAATGTGCCGTCTGGTTAGACTGGTTTCAATTATGTTAAAACCAGTCAAAACCCCTCCAACACAGAACCCATCTAAACAAATATGGCTGCCACTGCAGACAAAATGGCCTCATGACAAAATGTGTCTAAGGAGTTAGACACTCCAAATGTGTAAACCAATTTTCAGCCAGGGCCAGCTTCAAACCAGTACACTTTCATGTTCCATAGCCGTTGCAGACGCAGTTGAGAATGTTGCATCAGATGCCGCATGGTTTTCCGTCTTGTTGGTAACATCTCGTTCCATGGCCAAGGGTGACTCAAATTTCACTTGAGTGTGCATTCGCTGCCGTGCAGAGGACACTCTATTTGTCCACTGATAAGGAGCTCTAAGTCCACGCTTTTCTTGGCGTCTCATCTTTCTTTCCTGCATCATTTTTTGCAAAGTTTGTACTTTTCCACGTAATGAGTCCTCACTTTTGTTATTTTCAGTCAGATTTACAGAATCACCTGAATAAGAAACAAACATTTTTTAGTATTTAAGAATTATTTTATTTTACTACATATCAATGAAATAGCTCAACTGCCATAAACTTTTACCCTCCTGTTTTCATGTGTGTCTTTGAGACTAATGCAGATCATGATCAATCAGCCTGTACATTTGTGCCATCTGATCATGATCTACACTGCTTGCAAATGTATCCCCCTTTCAACAATTAAAGGTACTGCCCAAATTGGGAGACTGACTTAACTATTTTAGAAACTACGAACTCTAGAAAATAAACACCCATTTGTTTATCTTTTCTATATCTAAATGTACCTCAAGTATCAACTAAAACTATTTTAAAACATAACAACACTTAAACATAAAATGTAAGGGCGTTTTAAAAGCTAACGACATTAAATCCATTTAATAAAAAATTAATTTTGGCTGGTATTCACTCGTAACATTAGGTTTAATTTAACTGCTACTAGGAAGTGAAACTGTTCTTATCTAAAACTTCAAATGAAGTACACGTAATATTTACCTAAAACAGTTTTACTATTTTCTTGTAGATATTCGCTTTGTTCTGCCCGACTCTTGCACATATAACCAGAAGATTGGTGTAACTGAGGTGAAGCTAATAGGAGGTCATTCAAAATCTGGAGGATCGTGTTTACATCGCGTTTCGGTCGTCCTGTTGTATCCTGCATGGCTGGGTCTAATGTGCCTACAATTGTAAAATGTATTACTTTTAATTCTTTCTTTGAAACATTTGGTTCCCTTGTCAATTTTTGTACAGAAACTGCTTAATCAAAAGCTTGTCAGAGAGTGCCATTTAGTACATACATGTAATGTAAGCTCGTAATGTACAGTAAAACGATCATTTCAATGAATCAAAGTACAGAAAGGCGTGGAGATCAATGGACAAGGTTTTTGCTGATTATGTTTCATGCTGATTATAACCATTTCTAACAAAAGTAATAGACAGAAGAAATGCGGGATTAATTTGCTTAAAGTTATACATTATACATGATGTCTTTAATATGTTAAAACTGAACCTATTTAGATCTTTCCCTGCTTTTGGTGAGCAATTCTCCCACGGAGACCAGAGCAGATCATGATCATTCATGCAGTCTGATCATGATCTGCACTTTTCATTATTCAGTTGGGAAGTTTTTAGCAGGCACCCCTAGAACAATCAATGCTACAGTCAAAATTTAAAGGTGAGCAAGTCCATTTCATTAGCAGGCTCATACATAAATCTGAATGGGTTTAAAGCTATCGAAGTTCTTCTTACTTACCAGAAAAAGTCCCTGAATAGACCCCTTGACCTAGATGATTGACACTGTCTATCATGGCTCCTGGAGTTGTGCCAGGGACTGGGCTAACTGTCGCAGGATTGCATGCACATTTCGGCTTCTAAAACAAAAACAAAAAAAAACAAAAATGTATATTTTTATAGCATTATACACAATTTACTTGACAACTATAAAACTGATCAATAACTTTAAATTATCTCTTCAAAACTTTAAATCTGCAAAACTCTCTTGTTATACTTCCTTTCTCAGTGCAACTAGATATTGGAACTCTCGGTAGATTTCCAATGCTAAGCAAATGTTCCGGAAAGTTTTGTGGTAGTATTACTTGAATAAATGTTACAGCAGTTGCTGTGTACGAGAGGCAGGCATAATAATAACACTTGGAGTTAGATATCGAGTCATTTATTAAAAAAAACATTTGTATCTACCACAGCAGAATTGTTCTTCCCTAAAGCAACAAAACAAACAAAACATTTACCTCACATGGTGGTGCATTATTATGCATATTACTGCAATGTGTTGGGTTGCCACCATGCAACGTTCTACGCCGAGCACTGCATGAAGACGTTGATAACTGTAACTGAACAAACATCATATGCTCTCCCAGTTTCATTGCTAACAATAGAGGAGCTCGGCCTGTTAGAAAGTCATTCACCTGTAAAACAAAAACATTCTTTCAATTTTCTTCTATTTTAACTAATGTAACGTCAATTAGTTTTGTGAAGTTTTTCTTTTTGCCAGTGAAGCACTGCATGAATTAATCAAACAATGATAATATATAAAGTGATCTTTCGCGAATTAAAAATACTTGCAAATAAATAGAAAATTGGATAATTGTGCAATGAACAACTCGCAAAAATATAAAGACTTTTACAGTAACTCGCTCATAGTTATCAAATATTGACTGGAACATAAATTCTTATTTGATTTACATCATATATTAGAACTTATATTACAGTTATATAAATCTGAACTTATTCAACTATTACTGCATTTAAACAAAACAACAGTTACAATAACGTGATGAATGTCTTTATGTCAGTGGGGTTGTTACGAGGGAAACGCATCATGATGTCACGTGAGACGGTCAGCTGTGGTACATATATCATCACCCACTTAAACTGTTTTGCCAATTTATGACTATCTTACATTTCTGACTGTGTAGAAATCAATCTTTATCGGGAATATTCATAAGCAAATCGAGGAGCTTATACCCGTGGGCGTGGGATCACATAGCTCAATTACAATATTCCACAAGTAAGCAATGTTCAATAATGTGGTTTTGATTTGCCAATGTTAGGGAATTTGATAAAGTTTTCATAAGTTTGATCCTTTTTTTTAATCATACTGTATCTACCTGACCCTGTTGAACTTCTACATTGTACTTATGCTGTCTTCTAATTTGAATGGAATCATTTTTCTTCCCTAGGTGTACAGTTAAGATTTATAGACTACACAATAAACAGTGTAGACAATGATGAGACTGCATGAATTTACAATCTGATCATGATCTACACCAGTCAAACATACAAAAGATAGAATTACATAGATTTTAAGACTGTAAATGTTAGAAAGAAATACTGACCTGTGACTCAGAGAGATTTTCCAAGGCTTGCATTACTCTACAATTTGATCTTGTGTTCTGAAAACAGAAAGAAAAAAATAAATATATAATTTAAATTGCCTTGTTTATTCTAAGAGCATGCAGCTAATTTAACTATAAGACTGTTCATTTATAGGTCGAACTACAAGGTCATAGGTTAGACTTCTAGATATTAGGTCAGACTGGTCTGTCAAAGTGATAGACAGTCTGGCCATGGGTCAGACTGCTAGGTCATAGGTCAGACTGCTCAGTCATAGGATTGACTGCTAGGTCATAGGTCAGACTGCTCAGTCATAGGTCAGACTGCTAGGTCATAGGTCAGACTGCTCAGTCATAGGATAGACTGCTAGGTCATAGGTCAGACTGCTAGGTCATATGATACTAAGACTGCTAGGTCATAGGTCAGACTGCTCAGTCATAGGATAGACTGCTAGGTCATAGGTCAGACTGCTAGGTCATAGGTCAGGCTGCTCAGTCATAGGATAGACTGCTAGGTCATAGGTCAAAACACATACTGCTTAGTCATAGGATAGACTGCTAGGTCATAGGATAGACTGCTAGGTCATAGGTCAAAACACATACTGCTCAGTCATAGGTTAAACTGCATGCTGATTATATGAAAGGACTCATTGACAATGGAGAAATATAGGTTTAATTTGCAACACTTTCCAAATGAAAAGAAAAACTAATAATAACTTAATAGGTCCTTAGACAAATCTGTGAAACAATTAGTACAGGTGGATCGACCATAGATAAATGTGAATGAACTCTGGCATTTAGGTTTACCGACTTTCTTATATTCCAGGTGAATAGCAGTATGAAACAGATTAATTCCTCCACAATGACTCCTTGGTGAAGCACAAGTAAATGGAAGATGAAACAATGACTCCTTGGTGAAGCACAAGTAAATGGAAGATGAACGGAAAGGGAATATACACACCAACAAAATATTGAATATTTAAACAAGAAAATTCATCAAATTAGTATCTAATGCAAAATGACCCAAGTTCAACCTTTGAGCCTTTTGCATGAGAATATAAATAAAAAAGGAAGGATATTTGATTAATTACTTTTTCTAATCAATTAAGTTTTAAAATTTTTATTTCACTGATGACAATACGCCCACTTTTTCGCTTCTCAGCATTTATATAAAACCTTTCTATAATCTCATTTCAAGAAAGATGTTTTCTTTGTCGCTGAGTTCTTGGAAATATCATAATTTAAATAAATAATTAAATCAGTCTGAAAACTTAATACTTGTCTGATAACAAAGACATAAAGAGAATTATTAAAATAATTATATAAACAGCAATGAAATACCAGTTAAATGATTGAAAACTTGTAATTCAATAACAGACCACAGTCACTTCCTATTGAAATCGATTTTCAATTCCTCATTATCAACAAAATATGACATCATTTTTTCCTATCAATTATATTAATAGACCAAAACATTTTATCATAGCCTATACAAATATTGTCAAAATACTATTGTGAAATTCAATCCAATCCCAAACCGCTACTGAGTGTTTACTTTTCCTATTTTTCTCTCTTCAGTAAGTTGAGACAGATACTGGATACCTACAATCCCTGGTTACTTTGGTATTTTATTCTGTAGGATTTAAGACAGCACCAGCATAAATTATGTACGTCAAGTAAAGGTCAACCAGTAAAACTAAACAGATAAATGCTAGATGACAGTCGGTTTTTCAATCCTGAATCAATTTTTAAATTTGCAACTGTCATAAATTTTTATGAGATCACATCATTCTTAAGTTCACTTTTCTTCTAGGGGAAAACCCATGTACTGGTGCATTATGGGAAGGTGTCGTCTGCTTCAACTTGATCAACTTCTATTTATAGAATATGATATCTAACGTAACCTTGTAAAACTCACGCTAAGAGTTCAATTTTTGTCACATTCAGAATAAATAACAGGGTATAAAACCCAAAATAAACAAACACTTCAAAATTCTTATATTTATGATCTAAATAAATCTTAGAGAAGAATGTTAGTTGTTTCAGGGAGCAACAAGAAAGTATTCTATTTGTTTTCAAATATTAACATTTCAACATTTATATATCTTTCATGTATGATATGATTATTTAAGTTTTTTTTAATGTTTTGGATAAATAAATATTCTGCCCGAGTATCTTATCCAATCCGATACATAAGCTGTCAGAACTGCGAATACTGATATACATATTTCAGAATTAAATTTGTAACATTTTCAAACCAAGAATTCTAGTTTTAACTGTCTTCAGTTTATGTAATTTACTAAATATAATAATCCACAACAAATAATAATAAATAACAAATCATTACCAGTTTAGAATACACCATTATTCCAGTTCACCGTTATTTAATGTAATATCCAAATAATTTTTTTACTTCGAGTTGCTTGTATTATTCTCCGTTTTACGCTTTAACAATGGCAATGTCTTTTGCTAGTAAACAGCTTATAGTGTATGAAGTTCTCCCTCGTACTGTATTCATCAAGTTGCACTTACAGATCAATCAAACCAACGCCTACGCAGAAAAAGCAATATGGTGTAAAATAAATTACTTAACCGTTTTATCTCATTGACTTCCTGATGTATGTTTAACTTTGTATCATATTTAGCGAGAAGAATAAAGAATAGGTGATCATTATCTTCGAGTATCTTTAATATTCCACAACTGTTTCCAGGAGATAAATAAATTAATTTTTCTTCAAGTTACTACTTGTTAAACTTGTAGAAAATACAAATTAGGTTAGTCGATTCCACACCCACACAAGAAATTCCAATTTCTTAAAGAAATATCGTTGAAGGTCTCTCACCGCAACAGACAGAGTTATGATGCCGGCAATAAAGTGGTTTTCAGTTAATAATTACAGTTTAACATTCCATTTGCAAAAGGCTTTTTATTGTCTGTTCGTTCATGTATGAAATTCTCACCACCTGTCATTAAACCCATACTATCACGCTTTTGTGGTTTTTATTGTTAATATTCATCCTACCACTCAAAAATGACCTGTATATATTAATATGTACTTATAGTTTATACAACATATCCATATTTGGCAAAATCTACTTTCTTTTGCGAATTTCAATTTCTCATAAAGTCAAGGATAGTGACTTGTCAATTCAGACAATGAAGTTGGCTTGTGTGAATTCTTTTTATAGCAATATACTTAATCAAGAGTTCATTTTTAATTTCCGGAAAAACCCTGAGATTTGTTAATCTACTTTTTAATGCTGAAGAATTCTTAATTTTTAACCCTCTGCTAGCAAGCAAGTAGTTCTGAATTTGCAACCAGTGATCATGATCTACACTACCTGCTGTTCTGAGTCAGCAAATTTTCCGAGAGTGGACTTTTAAACTATTAATGATACTGTTGAAATTAAAAGACGGACAAACCATAAGAAATTTAAGTACCAAAGGGCAATAACTTCTGTAAAATGTATGCAGTTGTCGAGAAACTTGTCTCCGTGAATTACTTTTGTACAGAGAAATGTTGCATGTGTGTTAAGTTACACATCAGCTAAGTTTGAGGCTACGCATTTGGTCAAGGGTGGGATTTGGCTTCTCCGGCTGATGTGTTACCAATTTAGTGTTAAAGCTCAGCTTGTCTCTATATCACACTGGCTGGTTCAAAAACTTTTAACTTTTTTATATCAGCCAATCATATCACAGGTACAGTAGTAATTGGGTATCAAGCCTTATAGTTCTATACTCATTGGTGCAAACAAACTGATCTTATCATATGACCCATTGGTGTAAACAAACCAAGGAGAGCCAGTAAACTACAACTTCCTAATTTTTTTATTGTGGTATAATAAGGAAGTGTAAAACACTCCACATGTCCTGTTACAGTAATTGAGCAAGGTTTCTGACGTAAGCAAAAAAGCCACTAAGGACTGGGTCAATTTTAGGCTGCAAAAATGGATTAAATTCTACAGCTACTCTACTGTGGGAAGATACTTTCTTCTTAGTACCGGTTTATCGGGCCACCATGACTTTGCGAACTTTCTAAAATGGACTACTCCACCAATCACTTTGAACAATACCAATATCCACATGTTAAAAGGGATGCTCATTGAAAAGCTTTGATCATGATCTGCACTAGCTAGTTGATTGCAAAGACAAAATCACTTATAGCAAGTGGGAATAAGAGTCAAACAATTGACAAAGGTTTTGCATTTCAAAGGACTCTTGACATAGATTATTTTAATCCCACATACACATTTTGCCAAGCAGCCTGTGATGAATTCTTTTTCAATACTCTTCATCTAGACAGGCAGGCTCCCACGCCTACATTTTGATTTATTTGGCGCTTTATAGCATAATATATCCCCCACCATCTTCTTAGACTTGATTTATACTTTAAGAGAATTTGCAAAAGAATTTTATGTTAAAATCGCATATTTTACCTTACCGCATGAATGGTTACTGAAGTCAGTATTTAAAATAAACATTTAAATGCTGAGAACTTTACTGAGTATACATACAAAATAGTGCATGATATGATCAGACAGCATGGATGCGCAGGCTGATCATGATCTACACTGGACGCAAAGGCAGACTCACTTGCCATCAGCAATTTCACAGTAGTTCAATTTTGTACTTAAAAAAAAAAGGTGAAGGGAAACACAGGTACTTTTCTTTCACTCTGGTGAAACCAGTCCAACTTGTAAAAACTCTGTACCCAGTCCAATCTATCTCTCATCTATCTGTTAAACAAAGAGTCATTAACAACAAGACTGACACACTTTCCACATTGTCTTTCTTGTTTTGTCATTCCCATCAAAAGTTGGCTAAAGAACAATGTGGTTTCTATGTTTTCTATGTATGACTGAATATTTTATTGTTTTTTTTACAGTTTTCACTGACTTAACATTCCTTTATTTGTGAAGTTTATTATCCTAAGCATAATTTCTTCGACCTCTATTACTCATTAAGACAACTTTTGCAGATTAAGTTTTTTCCCCATAAATATTGAATTCTTTCAACTTTTTTTTCACAGAAAAACTTTTTTGCTGTATTTCACAAAGGTATGAAGTGTCACTTGTTTTACATGTAGTCAAAAAAAAAGTAAGGTGTCCAAAGTAAATTAGGGAAAGAAAGCAAGCTATAGGTAACAATTACAAACATGTGCCATACTGCTGGGAAACTTCCCTTTCGATAGAATTTATTGAAATTTTTGTGCTTAAAAAAACCCAAAATCTGAGATTGTTCCGAGATTGAAAAAAACTGAGATTGTTATAATGAGATCGAAAACAATTGAGATTGTTAAAATACTGAGATTGAAAACAAATGAGAATGTTATAAGTAATAAGATCTATTAAACAACTGAAATTGTTATAATGGGATTGAAAACAAGTGAGATTATTTTACTGAGATTGAAAACAACTGAGATTGTTTCACTTTGACTATAATAAGCAACTGAGATTACTTAACTTGCAGTATCAGAGAATTTAGATAAAATTTACATTTCATATTCAAGTAAAAAGTACATAGTTTTATATACCTTGGTGTCTGGCTCCATTATAGCTGAAGCCATTTGAAATCCTAAACGTGACACTTAATAAATGACAAAGTAACTAAAGCAAAGATACCTTGAAATATTGGAAAGTTGTAGCGCTATCTGCTTAGTAAGAATCCATTAACTCCCACACAAATTGGATGTTCTTCGAGTACATTAACATCTACTACAGATGGGTATACATGTCAGATCTTATATTTAATCTTATATCTTAGTAAAACAGACATTTAAAAGCTGAACATCTTGTTGCTGTGTAAAGTCTAAGGCATTTAAAAGCCGTCTTTCTAGGGACTGTAGGATCACGTGGTGAGGTCTCAATCCCAAGAACCCAATCCCAGAAGCGCCATAAAGTGTGTTATAATTAACACTTTACCCTACTTTCAGCATCTGTTAATTTGTTAAAGGTACAAGGATCATACAGAATAATATGCACTTATTCACACATACCCCAGAGTGCTATAAATTTTCTAAATTTCTGCTATGTCAGTAAGTACAAGCCATTCCTTATTACTAAGCCTGGCCATTGTCAAGGAAGGACTATATATTTACAAAGTATTATTGCCTTCTCATAAATGTTCCTCAAGTTCTCACAAACAAGCAAATGGTAAAGATTGATTTTTTTTCTCACTCACAAATACTCTTTGGGACACTCAGCTTTGTCAGAATTGCCCTGACAAACACTTACTATTGCTGCACTCCTACATACATTCAGCATTGCTGCGTTCTGACAACCACTAAATACATGTTTGGCTCCAATGTTCTCATAAACATCCATTGTTACTAAGTTCCCTGTATTTTCACAAACAGTTTGTTAACTTGGTGTTTGAACACACACATATAGCACCGCTAACAATGTTCACCAGTTAGCAGGCTGTTCTCACAAACAACATTCATAGATGTTCTCACGAGTACCATCGCTGTTCTCACAAACTTTCAGCAGCAGCGCTGTTCTCACAAACTTTCAGCAGCAGCGCTGTTCTCACAAACTTTCAGCAGCAGTGCTGTTCTCACAAACACCTAGGGATTGTTGTGTTCCAACAAACAATAAATGCAAAAATATGGCGCAAGTCCTTCTTTAGACGACTTGAGTTACTACAGTTTTGTGGTTAACTTTGAAACATAACTTTCAATAGTGGTATACAGTCAAATATGTACATGTGAAAGATAAAAGTATGTGGGTGTACAATGAGCCGCTGGCGGCCATTGACCTCTACCAAAGTCAGTTGGATGCCCTCTCTGGTATGTTGTACTCAGTATGTCCAATTCATCTACATTTTGGTTTCTTTAGTTTCATTTAACAAAAAATAGTGTATGTGTAACAAAGCAGTTAACCTCTGTAATTTAGAGTGATCTATTCAAATGACAACCAGGTTTATATAAATATTTGAAGATAATCTTCACTAAAATAGTCTTACCAGAAGAAATGTAGATATGACTTAATTTAAGTTTGAAATTAACATATTTCAAACAAAATGTAATCTTTTATATTCTCTTCATACCTTCAGCTGATGACAGACAGTTCTGTTCTCACAACCAGTGTAGATCATGATCATACCTTCAGCTGACGACAGACAGTTCTGTTCTCACAACCAGTGTAGATCATGATCATACCTTCAGCTGACGACAGACAGTTCTGTTCTCACAACCAGTGTAGATCATGATCATACCTTCAGCTGACGACAGACAGTTCTGTTCTCACAACCAGTGTAGATCATGATCAGCACGTATATCTTAGCAGTCTGATCATGACTGGCACTGTTCCCTTAATTCAGTCGTTAAACTTTCTCTGAGCACCTATTTAAATAACTTGATGATGAAAGATTCAGAATATTAGCACAATAAAAGTTAAAAATACCAAGAACAAATACCTACAGAATGGATCAGAATTCATTACTCCCGGAAGCTTCTCTTTTTCGAGTGAACGGCAGCAGTGTTTTTATTGTTGTTTTTGCAAAACCACACTTTATTCAAAACATCTCAAAATATTTCTGATTCAGCAATATTAAAACTTGTTTATATGTATTATAAAAGTAATAACATAGTTATTGCTATAAAGTACTCTCAGCTGTGCATCTTAATTGAGTTATTGTTGATTGCCAGCGAGATTCCAGGATTGTGTGTGGGTGGATATTCCTGTGAACTTATCTTTAACCTTGTGTGTAAACATGTTCCAGAACACAACCTGAGTGCAGGCTACAAAATTTTGTTTTTATTATATTAACCTTTCAACCCTGCTGATGGCTTCGAGATGCAGCGCAGATCATGATTGATTTAAATACTGCCATCTGATCATAGATAATAAGTCAGTAAATTTTCAGTAAGCACTCCCTTGAGCAATAATAGTAACCTCTAAATGTTTTTTTTTCAGATTGTGTACAGTCCTTTAATTTACGATTTTACAATTTTCTATTTCATATTTCATATGAGAAATACAGCTAGCCTTAACGATATCAATAATTTACTTGAAAAATATATTCTGAGTTCTAAAAAATTCTTTCTTACATTATCACATGAAGTTCAAAAGCTAGACTCCTTCAACCTCTCTGACACTAACAACACATTTTCAAGCAGACCTTTTTTCTTTACTATATACTTTCAGCATTGTAAAAAAATGTGTCCTCCCTGATAAACTACTCATTACATTTGCCGAGCCACATTTTTTGCATTTTAACATTTAACATAGGACAGATTTGATGTAATCATTTCGAGTAGGAATTGATGAACTCATTCCCAGTATGACCGCATATTTCCTAGGCTGACTGACATATTTATGAATTGCAAATAAAATGGGTACACATCAGAACAAGTCATTATGGTACTGACTAATCTTCCCACTGCATCTATCTCACCTATATCCATTTATCATTTATTGATCAATTTTCAGACGCTCCATTAGCGTCACTGACTAGTCACATGTCATTAATTTCATTTATTGTACAACGCAAGTGAGTGGATACGTTAATAATGCTGTGACGTCACTACGCATGATCTACTTGCTGATGTTTCCACAGAAACTATTACCATATTATTGTTTACATATTATGCTTTCATAGAGCTATATTTCTCCTGTCTTCGCTACATTGATCAACCTCGGAATAATTTGATTAAAATCATAATACATAAACTACAACCTATACAAGATTTGAATACTTACATCATCTGACTTAGTGACTTTGATAGGCATCATTAATATAATGTGTATTCACAGTGACAAATTACCCTGGGGGGCATATAACCATACCTATCCTATTTCTGATGTGAAATGAGGTTTTTTTTCACAAACGAGTACATTCTGAATACAAACTTGTGGGTGAAGTAAGTGCAAACGAATGAACAACCTCATTTATCATATCTTAGTGGGCAGCTGTATCAAAACAACATAATTTCTCAGATTTTTTTCATCCTAAATTCAATCTGGGACAAATGCTCCAGATTCAATAGAACCACTAAAATCTTTATTAGGTTACAATCGGTTCAATCCATGGTTTCCATTGACCTTTCTAATTTCCATTTAAAAGTGTATAAACTGAACACTATATATATAATAAATTATGTAACACATACAAAGAATTTGCTAGGGGCAACTGTTTCTGTTTTTTGCGACCAGTAGTTCACGCAGTCTGATCATGATCTACACTGTTTACTATTCGGTCTGTAAATTTTCAGTGAGCACCCCTCAAAACAATAAATGGTCACATCCAAATTGAAAGATGGACTTGTCCATTTTAAAAATTGAGTGGGGAAAGACTGAAATTTGTATTACAGTCAGAACTCTCAAAAATTTAGTGTGACCTACTTTTATTACTGAAGACTGTCTGTAACATGTTTTAAGACATAGTCAGAATCTAAGATTTCCCATGAGACACTAAAATCAATCAGTTGTCAACATTTATATGGAAATAACTCCATATCTCCATGCAAACTAGGTATATACACTTTGACGAGTTGCCTCGTTTGCCTAGACCTATTACCTACTACATTTCTAGGATAGAATATTTTGCCCGTCTTTGGATTTTGACATTAGACCATTCGTTTTTCAAAAGGATGAGCACTGAAAGAAACACTGACTGAATAATGAACAGTGTAGATCATGATCTGGCTGTTCAGATGTATTACTGGCTGATCATGATGTGCGCTGGTCGCAAACCAAACATCATTTGCATAAAGCACTATGGTTCATTTCTTAGAGTTACATAAACATTCTGGTGTGCTCACAGTACATAAGGAAATCTGGTTAGCGCTCTAGTATAAAAATGACATTCTGGTGCAATATTGCTAAATCATGTTGGTTTACAGCTAGTACACAGACATTCTGGTCCGAAATGCACAAACAAATTCTGATGTAATACCAACAATATAAAAGACATATCTTGCATGTTCATCTGTATATGTATATGCAAAAGGCGCAGAAAGATTCTAATGCACTATAATCCTTGATACAGTCTGTTTTAGTATAAGAAAATTCTGGTTTGCTTCTTTTAAGACATTCTGGCTCATTTTACACAACTTGACAGCCAGTCAAACTTGTTGGTATGATATAATATCAGTCAAACAACAGTTGCACACAGATTTCAGCAAACACCACTGATTTGCACTGCTTAGATATTATGCAAGTGACTTAATTTACAATATTCATGCCTATTTGCATTTAAAACAGCAATTAATGACCCACAAACTCTTTACGCTTTGACATTTAGTAGTAACATTACAAAAGAACGTAAAATTATGATGCATACCGCAGTTCCAGTTTCCATATTCGGCACGAGGGTGAGATGACTGCCGTCAATGACTTGATTATCCAATAAATTCCCATGTAACAGTAATCTGAAATGAGATATAAACCATGAATTGCTTGTATACAGGCACTTGGTGGCAATATGATAACATGGCTTCCAACATTAACCCTGCCTCTACCTCTACATGATCAAAACCACAAACCAGAAGATTTGATTTGTAGGTTGAATGAAACTTACATAACAGACACTTAGTACATCATATCTACAGTTAATTCAGGCTAATTTTACAGTGACGCATCCGAAAAAGTATACTTTTATTGTGTAATTGTAAACACATTGAATATTTTTAAGGATCTTGCGTACAATTGCTCGCCTGAGTACAATGGCCATTATTTGTCCTAATGACCTGTTTTTACCCCACGTGTTTCAAACTTGACCAACATACTTTATGTGGTGCAGTTAAATTTTAGCTGTTATTGCTTACTAATTTCATATTTTAAGGTTCGAATCCCGATAGTTTACTTAAATTCTAAATGTCTTTAATATTTGAGTTATAATTATCTTTTTGTTTTCTGTTTTACTTTATGTGAAAATGTTTGTGTATAATGAAGAATATTTTGTTCATGAATTCAAGCTCTGTTTTGACAACTAGCCTATTTTTTTTTCAAATATAAAGAATAAAATGTTTACTGGTGGATTAATTGACATATGAAGATGGCGGAAAGCTTTCAGTCTTTTCAATATACTGAACAAAGTCACAGAGGACATCACAGTCTAGAGTGTTAACAAGGTTTTCCTTTGATTCGACCTGGTGACCTAGTTTTAAACCCCATGCGACCTAGTTTCAAATCTGGCCATGCAGACATTCTGACAAACATTCTGACCAATATTCATAAAGTGGTAAAAAGTGTGGACAGACAACAAACGCACATCAAGTGATCACAATAGCTGACCTTGAGCACATGATCAGGTATACTGAGCTAAAAAGAACAGCATTATGTTGAAAGACTCAAATATGCAGCGTAATATTATAACACTGCACATTTTTATCATGTTATAAATATTATAGGGATGTAATCGATTTAAACGATATCGATATATCAACGATAAAACACTTTCGATTCGATATCGATTGCCGTTTTGAAAAATCGTATATCGGATAATGTTTTACCGTGTAATGATCTACAGTTTCACGTCCGAAAATTCCATCAAAACTCAGCCTGAATATAAACAATCACTCTACCCAGAGTTACGTGTTTTTCTTACGAATGATAATATAATGAAATGTGGTCTCATAGGCAAAAATATTTTAGCACTGCAAGGGTTGATATATATTATAGGCCAGAACCATATGTTTAGTAGAGATTTGATAGAATATGTAGTCAGTGACTTTTTTACGCCCATGTATCGATATATCGCTGTATCGTCGATATTTCTAAATTGATATATCGATACAAAAATTTTAATCAATGACATCCCTATTATATTATGCCACTACATACACTTCAATGGTGGCAAATATTGTATGCAGTAAGCAACTCAGTACCCTTTTCTCATGTAAATCTCAAGCACTGATTACCTTCCAATATCTGAACGAAACAGAATACAGTAAAAGAGTACTTAAAACAGAAAAGTTTCATAATTCAACTGTTATCTGTAACTTATCATAAATCATCATGTAAGACCTACTATTATAATGTAAATACAATTAAATCAATCCCTCCATGACCTCAGAGTGGGAGTCTCAAATATTCATTGGGTAGAAATCTGGGTTATTATCTTTCATCCCATTCATGCAAAACGACTCTTTTTTCACAGCAACTGATACGGAGGCTGACATTTCAATGTAGGCAACAATCACCTCTTCAATGTATAGCAATTACTTCTCTAAAAGTACAGCAATAACCTCTGGTAACAAGAACTGCAAATTACCCACTCTAAAAGTACAGCCATAACCTCAATAAAAGTATAGCAATACATTTCTGTACAAAAACTGCATATAACCTCTCTAAAAGTGCAGCAATAACCTCTCTAAAAGTACAGCAATAACCTCTGTACAAGAACTGCAAATTACCCACTCTAAAAGTACAGCCATAACCTCAATAAAAGTATAGTAATACAACTCTGTACAAAAACTGCATATAACCTCTCTAAAAGTGCAGCAATAACCTCTCTAAAAGTACAGCAATAATCTCTCTGAAAGAACAGCATAGGCCTCTCTAAAGGTACAGCAATAACCTATTTAAAGGTACAGCAATAACTTCTCTAAAAGTACAACAATAACCTCTCTAAAAGTACAGAAATAACCTCAATCCCTTTTTTTAAGTGCAGCAATTTCCCCCCTTAAAACTGCAGGAATTCCCTCTTTTAAATGCAGGCATCAACATCTTTAAAACACAAAAACAAAACAATTGTTTCATGTCATTAAAATATATTTTTTCTATATAATTACACTGAAGCTTCACAGACAGACAGACAGACAGACAGACAGACAGACAGACAGACAGACGACGACGACAGACGACAGACAGACAGACAGACAGACAGACAGACAGACAGAGTGATTGCTCAGCCAAGTGTCGCCCTGCCAATTCATGTTTTTATTTCCTTATACCTATTGCCTGTCAAAATCTTTTAACTAAGTTTTAACTTGACTTATTTACATTATTAATTACTTAAAAATTGGCCCACTTTCGTCTTTTTATCTATTAGGGAATAAATACCAAAGTATACCAACCGAAAAATATTCAAATTACTTCCTTATCGTTATGAACAATTCGTCTTTGTTACAAAAATACTAGAGGGTCTACAAATACTTATAAGCCTGAAAAATAACAACATTCATTGACACAAAGTTTACTGCGGACAAGAAAAATTGCGTAGGCTTTCAATCAGCTGATACACATGTCCATTAAAAGTGCGAGTGGAAGAAAAACATAATCAAGGTCAATACTTGAGATCTGCAAAGCTGTTTCTCCTTTTATAAACTGTATGCAAAATGTTAAATGCATCAGCTGAGTACTGATCGAGGCATTGTCTTATTTAATATTTTCAATTACATAATTCTTTATTGTGTGAAATTCTTGAAATGGACTTGTGTGTGTTTCAATTTAGGCACAACCATTAATTATTCAAAGGGTTATCTAGCGAAAAACTATCCACTGAATAGCAATCAAAGTAGATCATGATTAGATAGAACAGGTGTGCTTCTGATCATGATCTACAGTCACGTTGCAAAAGCAGAAGCACTTGCCACTAGCATGGTAATTACCAATTATATGCAAGAAAGTGATAACTAACATTGACTCGTTCAAAATTTAATGTCTTTAATAGCATATTTGTTACCAATTTCTTTCAATAAAGATTTATTACACTTGATTTTGAAAAAAAAAACAACAAGAAAATGGGAATTTTTAGTTTTTGTCATGCATGCTCAAAAAGCATATTTTTGAATTAGTATCATGAAACAGTACAGAAAATGCACAGAGTAAATACAGAGTTATTTCCTAGCCTTGATATGGCAAAAATGGCTGAAATGTGCATGATATTACATTTAAATTTCATCTTCCTTGAATTGTTAAGATTTCAAATAGCAAAAACCTTTCTCCTTTAATTTCCTGCTCAAATAACCTTAATTTTGAAAATGATGTTTCAAATTATGCATAAAAACAACTGCACACCCACGCATCATAATAAACATGGATTACACAACCAGTCTATTTAAAACGGAAACCTCAACGAGGAAGTTTTGTATGATTTCATATCATAAACCAGTCCATTATTAGCGCTTCATGATCAATTTTCATTGCAGAAGACATTTTGCACTGTTTACTCTATCAAATGCTGCTATTTACTTACACATTGCGGTATCGATAACAGCCACCCAAATATCTGCGATAGAAAACTGAATATCTGTGTCATTTCATGGTTCGATCAGTGCTTTTTGCAAGCTGAGTATGCGGAATAAGGCGATTAGGCTATGGACAAAATGTACAATAATAGTGTACACTAAAGGAGTGTACAAAATAAAAAATGCAGTTAGAGTACCTTAACTGCCACCCTGCAAATTTTCTGTGACATGTTTTTCAATGTCCTACCAAATTACTTAAATACACTGATTAGTGTACAGAACAGTGTACACAATAAAAGCACTAAGTGTAGACTTACATTGTACATTTTTCTGACGCTCATCACTAAAATTATTAATATTCAATCAAATCAGTTACATGCATCAAAAAGTGTACATAACAGATAAGTGTAAACTAACAATAAAAGCAATAAGTGTATTAATACACTGTAAATTTTTCTGCAGCTTTATTCGATATTCAATTCAATAAATTACATGCACCAATTAGTGTACAGAAGATAAAGCATACAGAATAAATAGTACACACTAAAACAGTGCCATATTTCAATAATTCTGTAGCTTGTATAAATGCAGAAAATAATGTGCAATCAGCAAACTCAGTCTGTAGGTTCTAAATTTTCCAGATAAATGCAGAAAATTTATCCCTCAACCTGATCTTGAAGTCCTCATAATATACCTTTATAGCAAGCTGTCACCTAGCAATATTAATAATGCTAGTGGTTCATACCTTTAAAAGGTCATAATGTATGTGGGTGGTGCAAGTGAAAGTCGTGATGTTGCTAAGACTTCAATAGCATAATATAGAACAAGAGGGCCATAATGGCCCCATATCGCTCATCTGAATACAAGTCCACTTGCCTAATGGGTATGGTCAATTTTGACCCAAGAGGGATGATTTGAACAAAGTAGGTGGAAGACCACAAGACAATGTTACATATCAAATAGGTTTTCCTAGATATGTCTTTGTAAAACAAGTGACCTTGGCAGGGCCAATATTTATGCCAGTGATATGATTTGAAGTCTACTAGGCAATACTAAATGCTTAAGTCATAATTTGAACAATCTTCATAGAGGTACACTAGACCACATGCCGTGCATGCTAATAAAAATATCTAAGCTCTATAGGCCTTGTTGTTTTAGAGAAGAAGACTTTTTAAGTTTTTCCTATTTGTTGCCATAGAAACCAGAGTCCTGTATGGAAAGGAATTCTTTAATCAAATTTGATAGAGCTTTATGCAAGGAACATCCATGCAATTTTAGTCTCATCAACATTGGCCCAGTAGTTTTCAGGAAAGATGTCGTTTGAAGGAAATGGTGAACGGACGGATGCCAGACGGAATGCGATTCTTATAGCTCACTCTGGTGAACTAAAAACATCAGTAATATTACAAGTTCTTCTCTTTTTCTATATACAGACAAAGCCGAGTTTATGTGTTCACAGGTATTAATGCCTCCATCACTTTTCTCTGACAGCAGTATGGATTTAAAATTTCTCCTGAATATAGCTAGGTTTGTTTTGAATAAAAAAAATAAGATTTTGGGGGAAAATGAGTACTGGTAAATGAAATATGTGAAACTAAATGCGAATTAAGATAGAAATGAATAAATGGGAGGGGGGAGAATGTACTTTTTGGCAATTGGTGTAAATGGGTAAAATTTACCAATGAGACCTAGACCAGAAACTCTAACCTATTTCTAGGTTCCTACTTTATTTTCTGGCGG
Source organism: Saxidomus purpurata (assembly GCA_022818135.1). NCBI lineage: Eukaryota > Metazoa > Mollusca > Bivalvia > Venerida > Veneridae > Saxidomus > Saxidomus purpurata. The sequence goes on along the minus strand of JAFMSR010000005.1, from coordinate 32,464,431 downwards.
TCTCCAATTTTTAAGCTATTAATCAGCCAGCCTTTCCAGTATACAAAGAAGAAACGTGTCCATTTACTCTTAGATAAATTAACTTTGAAAATTAAACGTTTTTCCCACCAGATTACAGGAACCAAAATATTCTTTTATCTTAGCCTACTTGTAAGCATGTTCCTCTTTCATAGCATTTTCTGCAACATTAATTGTATCTTCTTCAATCCCATATCAAACATATTGTTACACCACCAAATGCCTTATTGTTACCACTGGAGAGATTTATACTTTAACAGCCACTGTTAGAGTCAAAGTATTTCTCTATTACATTCCAAGAATCCTATCATATGAAAAGGATATTGTTAAGAATCCATTAAGGCCCAGATCCTGTTCAAACAAAGTGATATAAAATTTCCTCAAAACAGGAAAAAAAATCCTATGTAATCAGCTGGGAATTGCTGCATACTTGTGGTAAAGAGTTCAGTAAACTATTATTTACTACTGTCTACAAAATAGTTTTATGAGGAAGATAATTATTGAAAAATGTAGAGATATTTCACAGAGATGACTTTGCATAAAAATTACAGAACAAGAGAGCCACCATGGCCATATTATAAACACTCATCTGAGTCAACAAAACTGATTGCAGCTGCCACGTGATGTCTGTACAATTAAAGCAATAAATAATGGCTGGATGGCTAGATACTAGAACATGAACCAAGTTTTTATACTGACCCACCATTTTTACTCCAAATGATCACATGAGTATATTGTTAGCAAATTTTCCCTCCTTTTTGATGCCTTGATGACCAACTTTTAATCACAAATAAATTTCATCACAACAAAGTTTTAGAAGAATGCAGGAATTAATTAAAATAAGGTCTTCAACATGCAGAGTCAGATGAATTGGACACAGATGAGTGGTTACTATAACTCACTTCTTCAAGCCTCTCTCAATGGCTCAGGTGAGCTAAATAATGAACTTTCACGATGTTTTTCACCGCAAGACATATTTGATCAATCTGTGACGTAAGAACTTTCGAATACTTTGCAACAGCTACTGTGTGCCAAAAAAAATGCAAAAGCAAAATTGTCAGAATTCGTCAATCTGCTTGTAAATATTGATCTCTTATTTAATAGGCTAACAATCCATGCCAAGATTTCACTTAGAAAATACCACAAAGTGAAAACATGTTATCCCTAAAAGGATAACCTTTAAAAGAAAATGAACGCCCTGTCAAATTCCAGCCATGAGACTATTTGTTATATGGAAATTGAACAAGCTTGGTTAATATCCTTTCCAATATCCTAATGCAAACAGTTTACTTCTGTTTTCTGAAATGTCAAGAGGCTTTCGGCTTCCGATATTTACTATGAAGCATGGAGAAGGGATAATACTCGAGAGGTTTCCCCCAATAATAAGACAGAAGTATAACTTCTTATCATTCCTAGCTAGATTTAAAGGTTAACGATGATCTTGCATGGAAACAGAAAAGGTCAAATGTATACAGCTTTGGAATCATATATCGATAAGCACATAGAATAGATAAACAAGTTGGTAATTAGTACCATAACCTTTTGCCAAAATTAGGTTTCAAAGCAGCAAAAGAACATTTTGCCTACAACAGATCACTTTAATCATGCCTTCTTCACCTTTGACATTTTTTACAAATCCTTCAATAGTGAAGTGTTTAACTGCGGTAGCAACGGAAACTGTCAGCATTTCCATCAGAGCTGGCTTACTGAGATAATGAACTAAAATTCCATACTGCAGTTATTTGATTTAAAGGATCCCTGCAGTAATTTAATTTAAAGGATCCCATTAGTTACTCCCATTCAACAGCCATACTGATTGAGCATGAGCACCAATTAATCCTTGACCATGTGTAATCTCTTATCAAGCTAGGCAAAAACTTTGCATATATGACTATGTAAGACAAACCATGTGCAATCTCTTATCAAGTTAAGCAAAACTATGCATTTGACAGTGTGTAATATCTTATCAAATAAGGCAAAAACTTTGCATTTCAACCATGTGTAATCTTTTATCAAGTTAGACAAACCTTGTGTAACTTCTTATCAAGTGACCTCTGACCATGTGCAATCTCTTATCAAGTTAGGCAAACCTTGTGTAACTTCTTATCAAGTGACCTCTGACCATGTGCAATCTCTTATCAAGTTAGGCAAACCTTGTGTAACTTCTTATCAAGTTACCTCTGACCATGTGCAATCTCTTATCAAGTTAGGCAAACCTTGTGTAACTTCTTATCAAGTTACCTCTGACCATGTGCAATCTCTTATCAAGTTAGGCAAAAACTATGCATAAAATTGACCATCTAAATCTCTAATATCAAGTTAGGCAAAAACTATGCCATCTCTAGTCGTAATCTCTTATCAAGTCAGGAAAATACTATGCATTTGACCATATGTTACATCACATGATGAGTCAGGTGCATAGCAATGCCCTAAACCCAAGACTCTAGATCAGTGGGAGGTGATTACAACTACTCTACCACCAAAGGCGTTTTTCTTTTACATTTTATATTTGTGGGCCAATCAAAAGCAAGCCAACAAAAACTGGTTAGCCCAGCTTAATTTGAAATCAAAGTACATTTGTACACTACCTAACAAAACTTCCAATTTTTTAGAGAAAAAAAATCAAAACAACATTAACACACACAGACATCTATCTTAAGTTTATTTATAACATCTAAAGAGAAAATTATAAGACATTAAAGACATTTACCAAAAGGTTACATGGAATTTAACTTACATTCATCAACTGAAAATGTCAATTGATCAAAATTGGCCTTTAAAATATATTTTCATCCTCTTTAATTTCCTAATTTCTACAAAATGTTCAATAAACTTTATATGTGAGTGACAAAGCAAATTTAATAACAAAAGTTCCATACACTCTTGTTAGAAACAGATTTTTTTTTATATTATAAAGACCTTGTATTTTATACAAATACATTTATTTGTTGAAACAAAAAATATCTTGTAAGAGCATGCTGATCATGATCCGGGCTGTTCCCTATTCAGATGGTAAATCTTTTAATATGCAGCAATTTATGTTACAGCATTGAGTGACTGAGCAAGATTTAGGTCACAAGTAAACATGTACTTTGAAGAAAATGCCAGTTAATGACATTTAATTAAAAATATTATATAGTCAGTCAGTAGTATAATAAATACTATGGCAAAAACACCCGCCATTTACTTAATGAAGAAATATATAATGTATGATAGCAGACTTCTAATTACTGTGGTTAAACGACTTGTAACTAGCATTACTTTTATTTGCTTTCTCTTAAGTCAATACCAGATGTGTATTAAATGAAAAGTAGAGTAATAACCACAGTTTGAACTTCGACTTAACACCCACACAATTGTTCTATCAAATGCTAGCCAGTAAATTATTATGACTTTGAAAGCCTTAAGCTATCTAAAGTCAACAACTGGTCACTCACATTCATGTGTAGGTTGCACCAACATTGTGCTACAGGCTTAAATTTTATAGTTAATCACCAAAGACAATCTTTCTTCATGTATAACCATTTTTTTTCTTGATAACTTGTCCCAATGGCATTTTAGTTACAATCAGGCTGAAACTTTACCTAACCATCATTCCTGGATTACAAAGGACCAGTTCTAGACACCCATCCTGTCAATGAACCAACAATCCTAAATCAACAAGAGGTTTAGCACTGTACAAGTCAGTGACCTTAACTGCTATAAACCACTGGGGTGGATAACAAGATTTTCAATATTCAGACCAAAATTTTCTCTTTCAGACAAATTCTTTTAATCTAACATTAATACTTTAACATAATTAATTTGTAAATCTGACAGTCAACTTTTTATTAATTTTCAGTTGACTTTAACAACCAAGTTACAAAAACGTAGTGTTAGAAGAGCACTGGGTCCATAAAAATCTTCACATAACACCTTTTCAATGTCTAATAAGTTGACAAATTTATCAAGATCTTAAACAGAGCCCACATAATGTCATTCATCTACCTTTTTAGCCTAAGTATTTACTGCGGCCTACACATTATCAAAAATTCATGCTATTATTTAGTTTACCACCAATGGCTGATTTAATATTTAATGCAAGGTCAAAATAAGTTTCTTGACCTACATAATCAAGTCTGTCCGCACGCCTACACCAAATAACCGACTATGATCAAAAGCTTTAATATATACAATAGCGACAGCCTGTTGCCATCGACAACACTGCACTGAAAACAACATGAAATATCATTTACTAAAACAAGTAACTAAAATTAAACAATTATTCATGCATATTTAACCTTTTGTACTGAATAATCTTAAATAAACACTCGCAAACCACCTTTTCACCTTAAACAGTAATCTTATAAGACGGCAACACGAGTTGGAGAGGTTTTGTGGTTTGAAAGATTATCTAGTATTGGTCTTTATAGATATCTCATGGAGATTTGTTTAACATTCAGACAAATATACCATGTTTTTAATATCACATGTTGTCTTATTTCAAAATGTGAAATAAATACTATGTTTTTAATGTCTCCGTTGGTTTTATTTTTATAATTGCGGAATATGTAATTTAAAAGGACAATGTACGACAATCATTATAAATGTTGCAATTGTCCTTTAAAGCACTTCCGTCTTACCCTTAATTAGGGAATATGTTATTTTAAACCAATCATATTCCAGAAAACCAGCTACCAGTACTTTAAAGGCCTAGGGACTGCTTTGGATGTGTGCCAAGACTTATTTGCACAAAACAAATTTAATTTTAAACCATAACATTTTTAATTAAACATACATCACAATTGTTTTTTTTCAATGATGTTGCTTTAAAGATTAAAAATGCCTTCCGACAACACTTTTTTATGGGGAACGGTATTAACACAAATTCTAACACGATCCGCAACTTTTTGTATATAGATACATTTTATAGAGGGAAAGAAGCTATACATTATTTTACGATAAAAACAGATCACCTTTTCCATGGGCAAAACGTGGGGTAAATGTCGCAAGCATCCAATCACATTCCGTGCTTGTAAGTTACCTTGGAATGTTGCTATGCATCAAACATTATAGTTCGTTGTATTTTCAAAGACAATTTCGTATTAGAATCGAAATAATAAATGCATCTCTGTATTTTGAATAAAATACAGCCAGTCGTTCGGATGCGAAAAATTAAATCACTCATGCTACGCACTCAAGATTTAATTACTGTAACGCATCCGAATTCCTGACTGTATTTTATTAAACGATAAAATACAGGGACACATTTATTATTTCTTAAATAGAACAATTACAAAAGTTCTACCATTATTCGTTATTCTATAAACATATTTATTTTTCACTTTTAAGAAAATGTCAATTTCTAAAAGCATTTATTTTCTAACTAAAACATTGACATAAAACATTACTATCCTAACAATTTATATAATAAATAAATAACATCTAACTGACATTTCGTTTAAGTCTAATATCACATTTATCTAAATCAAGCCTAAGAAAATTTTGCAATTTCAAAGTTCAGGAAAACTGCCATATGACATTTTACAATTTAACAGAATTTAATACATTACATGACTTGTAGGGGAAACAGATTATCTTCTGCTGGAAACTTGACATTTTCAAATGTCTTATCAGCCTCCCTAACCTTTACCAACAGATCGTTTGGCACTCTAGAAACTTACCAAAAGTTCCAAACAATCTTTATGATAAATTCTTTTCAGTACAGAAAATTGTTTATCTTAAAAAAAAATGAACAAAATGTCATCTCTGTAGAATTGGAATTGGCATCTGGCCTATGTTTTTTGTATTGACATAATTTTATAAGCAATTTCACCTTCCTAGATTTTTTTCTCTCCGAAATGCCATGAAATGTCTGAAATTTAATCCAAATAGTGAATTCTGTTAAAAGATGAAAAAAGCAACTAATTTCCATAGCCCTGATGTGACTTTTTTTCCACATTAAAGCACTGTAACCACAATTTATGCATTTCTTTAATGTTTTTAACCATCAGTTCAAATTAAATTATTCGATCAACTTTCATACCATGTTTCCCTTAGTTAAAGATGTGACCTGATAATGAGAGAGTTGTCAGCCATTTCTGCTGCTACAGCTAAACTTACACACTGTCTTACACAATGGAAAAATTTTGAGTGTAAACAGATACATCCTAATAACATGCCACATTTCTTTATACAATGGACTTGTCCATCTGTGAATTTAAATATCACCATTCATTGTTCAGAGGCGTGCCCACAGAAAAGCAAACAGTGTAGATCATGAGCAGATGATAGCCCTATTGGCAGAACTAGAAGTATGTGGGTTAAAATCTTGAGCTCAAATGTATCAAATACAAATACTTTAGTTCTTATTTTCAGCCAAACTAAAATAGCATAGTGCAACAATCACAAACAAAAAGTTTATTCTTTTATTTCCTGTTTACCATTCCTTAAACCAAATAACAAACAAACTTCAAGTCTTACAAACATAAGGCCAGACACTAAAAATTTTGATATTAAATTTTATTATTTGAAATCTCATATACTTTGGAAAATGTCAATGGAATTCCTTTTCATTCTTAAAAGTCAATTAGTAATCTAGCATTATCTTTAATGTTAATAGATAGGTTTGAACTTTGATTTACGATAACTTAATTTAAAACGAAAATGTCAACTATATGAAGATGAACTCAAGCAGACATGCAGTTTCTATTGATTCAAAGTTATCTGAGAAATACTTTTTGCTACTGTAAAATGATGAATATTCACGAATTTTGGCTGAACTGATTTTGTTCTGCAGCAGCCACAGCACAGGGTTAAGCGTGTTTGCCTCAGTATCACAGATTGCAACAGATTCTGTTACTGTAAAATGATTAATATTCACGATTGTTTAATTTCAACTGAACAGATTTTCTCCTGGAGCAGACGCAGCACAGGTTTAGCAGTTTGCCTCAGGATCACAGATTGCAGTGTTCGATTCCAACCTGAGTATCGTGTCCTAAGGCAAGATGAGTAAAACCTCATCATCACCCTAATCTCTCTCTTTTCAAGATCAATTTCATCAGGAGAGAGTTATCAAAGACCATCAATGTCTTACAGAGTTACAGGAATTCTGCCACAATCCAATCAAATGAGGATAAATGAATAAGTAAATAATAACTTATTTTAGCAATTAGAATTGCACTGTGTACATCACATTTTTTTAAGGAATCATGCACCGAACAATAACACTTGAAGGCTTCAGTCTCTCAGTTTATTTGCAAAAAAACAGTAATGTGAAAATTTAATCATGTATTAAACTTCAAGGAGTCAAAATTACGTACAATATATGCATGACTGACTGGTTTTGATAATACTTGTAAATTTTTTCTGACAAATCTCAAGATGTAACAGAACCCACAGTCATGCTGTGATTTTTACATAAATTATTATGAACCTACATCACGGAAGTGTTTAATCTATCTCTGAACACATGTAACTTGAAAAAAGACGCGCAGTTACAATTCAGTGGGATAATTCATGAATGTTGGTGTTATACATATAATATCAGATAAATAATGAATATTTATAAATTTAATGAAAGAACCCAGAAGGGACCGTGCTCCCTTATTATTATAGCCAGTAAAGGACTGAAACAAAGGCACTCAAAGAAGGCTCTGTACATCCTTTCAGTCATACAATATTGGCATGTGATTCTTTGAGACCTCAGGAGTCAGGTTGTTCGAACAGTCAGTTATACAACTTTCAGGATTATATTTAAATTATTTGAAAAACTTTTTAAAACAAGTTTTTGCATTCTAGTGAATGAGGACTAAAACTCTTAAGAATATTCCTGAAGTGTTGCACCTCAAAACTTTACGTTTTCACCTAAAGTTAATCAATTGTTATTTTAACGGATGGTTAAACATCAAACAACTGGGGTTTGACCTTTACATCCATACAACAGAGGTGAAAACCAGGCAAAAATTCAGGGCACGAACAAACTGAGGCGATTCAGGTCTGACACGTTAGGTCTGACACGGGACAATTGTTACACAAGATGCATACTCATTGTAAGCTAACTTTATACATTATGTTAATTGTTTAATGAGATACTATATTCAGTTATTCAACTTTTATGGCCAACTTCGAAAAGGTTAAGCAATAAAATTCCAAATATACAGCATAATTGAGAACAAAACTGTATCACAAATTACGTTAATAAATAACCTTTATAAATCCAGGTCACAACAGATACCACACTAAAAGAAAAGCAAGCTTCATCAAAAGTACAAATAAGCAATATATACTGTGGGCTAATAATTCACTGGTCTTGCATAGTTGCAGAATTCAATCACTGCCTCTGGGGGGGGTATTGGTGCTTTACAGTATTTCGTATTGGCTACGACATCAGAAACAATGAGAAAGTTTTGCTGACAAATGATTAAATTGAAATTTCGCAATATTTACTAGCGTTCCAAATCGTGCTGAAACAACCTTAGTAACAATACCCAGAGTCATGCAGTGTGAACATTAACGTTTGATGGGTAGCTAAAATTAGCCCAATAAAAGGAGATTGTAATTCTTTGAAACTTGCTCAATATGTTCGCATTAATGGGGGTGAAAAGCTAGGACTAAAACTTAATTCAGCCCGTCAGCTGACTAAAAATAAACACAAGTCGTGATCGATCTACACCTACTTTCTCACTGAGCAACTAATGTACGGGGCACCTGTGACCATTTATTTTAAATGTTGATCCATTATATGTAACCATAGTCAACAAATGCATACAGTATAGTCTACATTGTCTGAATTTAACCTTTGAGCTATGACCTTCATGTTTCCTTGGTTTTTTACAGTTGTTTTACAATAAGCCAAAATATACATTCACAGCTTTGTGCTTGAAATCGGACAACAATGACATGCTTGCAAAATATCAACTGCAAATTTGGCAATACTTCTTTATTTAGTTTTGAAATACTATCATATTATGCAACAATTACCAATATTAATTTAAGGTAAATATAGTTGACTGCAAGTGCTTCAAATTGACAACATACTAGTAAATAAGGACAAAAAAAATATGAGTTTTTCTGGTCAACTTGCCCAAATACAATTTCAGCAGGTGATTTTTTTCTTTTTCTACTGTTTTTATTTTTTGCTCTAAAACAGTTGAAAAAATGGCCTTTTGATCATTCTTTTATTAAAATGTTTGAGTTTGGCAATAAAACCCTAAGCCAGTAAGGTACGTCACGACACCACCAACACATTTCTTTTTTGCCTTAACATCTCCAATTTCTATATAAATTGTGAAAGATTTATCTAAATACAGGGTGTTTTCCTTATTTATTTATGGAAACAAACTTTCTATATTTATACCCTTTTCCCAGGTTTAATCATTGAATAGTTTTGAAACTTGAATATAATACCACATTAAAACAAGCTCATGGTCTTGTATTGACGTAAGCAAGATATATTTCTGTCAACATTTAATACCTCATCCAAAAATTGAACACAGTCAAGTTAAGTATTTACCTTTATCACCTTGGGGGAGAATGTATACCCTTACTTGTGACGTCAATCTTCACCAACTAAATAACTAAGCAAACATAAAGCGTGACAAACTGATACTAGTATCTTTAAATTTTTATTCTAAGAGCATCCAAATTTAGCTGCAAATTTTCTGTACCATTAATTGATAAAAACACCGGATATCTTGATCAGACTGCACGCATGTGATCTATGTTTGACAAAATAGCCAAGCATTTGCCAGGAGCAAGAAATACAACTTTAAAGAACTTGTACAAATCACTGTCTACGCCTTGAATTTATTTTCAAAAATTGTAATTCATTTAAGCCTACACTCTAATCTCTCTGCATCTTATTATTTTCTTCTAAAGCTTACGTCAGTATATTTTAGCATAAATAACAATTTGCATTCTCCTATTTTGTGTTTTAATTACCTTGCAAATGAGCGTTTGTATATTTAAATCTCACCTTTTTACACCATAAACAGCATCAATTATGGATAATGCCTCAGTATTCCCCCAGTACAAAATGTAATTTTGTGGTCTTTGTGGTTAACCAAAACAAAAGATAAAATCTCACAACTTTCACCTACATTATGTCATACAATATCCCTTTATATTATTTTATTGCTTCATTTAATACAAGTTATTCATAAGGTGACACAGTTTCTTATTCCATCATAGAAATATCAACCGGCAAATGATATTGATTAAAATGTGTTACTTTCTCTGACCTTAACTCTAATATATGTACCATTGTTAGCAGCAAGTGATACTGCCCTTGTGATAGGTGGCGCCAGATTGAGGTCAGTGACTACCCTTGTGATAGGTGGCACCAGATCGAGGTCAGTGACTCTCCTTGTGATAGGTGGCGCCAGATTGAGGTCAGTGATTCTCCTTGTGATAGGTGGCGCAAGATTGAGGTCGGTGACTCTCCTTGTGATAGGTGGCGCCAGATCAAGGTCAGTGACTGCCCTTGTGATAGGTGGCGCCAGATCAAGGCCAATGACTCTCCTTGTGATAGGTGGCGCCAGATCAAGGCCAATGACTCTCCTTGTGATAGGTGGCGCCAGATCATGGTCAGTGACTTCATATCGCTTCAGTGTGATTATAACCTGCATTGTTTGTAATTCAGATCATAAAATTTTCAGAAAATTTACTGATACCATCCAAAATGGAAGCTGGGTTAAGGCTGGTTTTAGAAACTTGGCACGGTATGGGTTTATTGCTTTAAATATCAAACTCTCAGTAGCCAATCAGCATGAACAATTTGTTCTGTATAGCATACCGTATTTTGCACTCTCTGATAGATATGTGAGTAACACTTTAAAAGACTTAAGCCTTAAAATCAATACTCTCTCCCTCCCACCAATAGAAACATCTGATTGTAACATTATTGAAAACAGTCACTGCATCACTCGCTTTGTTTTAATACGTTGTCTATATTACTCAGTCTGTTTTCCTATGTAAACAAACACTGTTACTACCTTATTCATTCTTGGCATTTAGCAATTTAAAAGACACATTCACTACAAATATGGAATTTTGAAATGGCATTTTCTCAAGTGCCATATATAGCATTCATGAGTTTTGGTGACTTCATCGTAGATACCAAAACTCCAAACTGATAAACATTTTGTTCTATGTATGTTCAATGGTGTATTGGCACTTTAACCCTTATATTGCCTGCCATAGATGATTCTGCCCTTGTGTCTACTGTAGATCATGGTCAGTCTTCAAATCCCAGCTGTCTGTTCATAGATTTTTGGTGAGTTTACCAAATGGGACCGTCACAAGTGAAAGATAGGCAAGTCCAAGGTATAGAAATTCAGCAGGTAATGGTTCAATTGCACAATTGGCATTGACCTTCAGCCTGCCCGTTCCATCCCGTTCAAATTATGTGAGCATTATGTAAGGTTAACAGTAAAACTGTATTCTGTAAATGTTATAACTAATTGGGGAAAAAGGTAAACCTCATCTGTAGACTTGGAGGATTTAACAAGGCATTTCGAAAATGTTGTTTTACCATGAAATATTTCATAGCTTTACTCGACATGCACTACAGCTTTCAGGGCTCCCTGGCTGCCGGTGGGAACATACCTTGGCTTTACTACTTCTTTTGGGTATCTACAATCACTTCTCAAATGACAGCAGCTTCTCTTTGGGTCTATATACAACACAAATATTTTGATAAGTAATATTCATTTCACCAATTTTTATGCTCTAATTTGTACCTTTAAACCGGATACATGATCTATTTTTAGCCAATTATTTAATATTAAATGAAGTAAAGAACTCATTTGTGTCCATAGTATCATAACAGTAGTAGTAATCAATACAAACAAATGGTTCAATCTGCAGAACTGGATCACAGTGCAAACAAAGCCAGAGTTCATTCTCCAGAAAATATTGATAGCTTAAAGCTGGAACTTTACTTTAAAAATCCACTTACAAAACCAAAATGTGCTTTGAAAACATTGACCTTTTTTTCTTTTTTCATGTTGTTTATATTATTTAAGTTCCATACAAGTGAGCATTTTCTAACCATCTTTCCTAGGAAGGACCAGTACTAGACTCAACAAGAAACTGGCAAATTTCTCACCATCAGGCTGACAGCATGGTGAATAGTTTATAATTCATATGACTCCCCGGTTTGACCCATTTTATGATATTTTTTACTGATACATGTTCTAGTTATCCCACTGATTAGGAATATTGTTGTAAGTTTTGAATCAGTTGTTTTCTGAAATGAGCAGAGAGGGATTTGGAGGCAGCATCCACAATAGTATGAGCCGGGTACTGGGTGTGGGGGCAGAAGCTCCCATATAATGTAATGTTGTGACGTTTATGATTCCAGGACCACTATACTGGAAATGCTCCTAAACCTCCATGCCAAAGTGACCTAACTGCAGTGTCTTTGACAGACTTTAAGGTCAAGAACCTTGAAATTTCTTAGATAAATATTAATAAAAATCATTAGAAAAATAAAGAACGAAATAAAAATTGTCCCATCTTCACTTCCATCTCTCTGCAGACACCCTGTTGTCAGACAGACCAGACCAAATCTTTATTATAAATGCTGCAAAACTTAAACTTTAAATATCAAAATACAAAATACACTGAGTTACAACCATATGATTTCTGCACTACAGTACCAAGGGAAGAGAAATGTCTTGACAACACAAGGGTGTGAAGTAAAAGACTGGACCTCCCTAAAGTCTACAGCCAAGTCTCAAATCTTTGCCTGTTGATAAGTCAAATTCTGCAGACAGCTCAAACTAGCCAATCAAAAGTCAGAAATTGGAGACTAACTCATAACATTGCCCAATTACTTTTTTTTTTTCATTGTTCGCAGATCCAGCCGACCCTAGGATTTCTCCTCAGGTGAAACTGCCAAGACTTTGACTGGCCCATATTGAAGAGACAGATCTATGCAGATACAAGGGGTAGCCCAATCACTGTACTTTTGATTTGTCAATATGCATACATATAACATAGCTTGTATAATATCAAGTTGTGTAAAGCAGCAGTTGCATTGAAACAACAGTTAAGGTCAGCTTTGATGGCAATTAATGATTACAATAGCAACAAGTAAACATGGCATCTCTGTGTTTTCCTGTAGCACCCTAGGGTTCTCAATGCTATTCTGCAGATTTCTAAGTACAGTACAAAGTAAGTGCATGGAGAGAAAGATGAGACAGAGTGTCTGAAAACAAGACCAGTACATCAGTACTCAGCACTTTATGAATTGAGTATTTAATGCAGTCTTCTTTTAATTACATTTTCTTTTTTCATCCTACTGCACTAGTACATCTTTATTTTCATCTCTTTTTATGCATACATGTCACATGTTGAACTCCAAGCTCAGTTGGCTGTAACACACTAATTGGTGCTAGAGCAGACTCCTGTACATGTACATAGGTGCATGATGCTAGAAAAACTACTAGGGGCAATTGAATACAAACCATCTGCAAATGAGACACACTTTTCTGGCAATTTTAGCAAATATCAAGGCCTGTCCAAAAAACAACACAAGTGATCCATCCACCAAATTGCTCATGTATCAACTTACTAGCTATTTGCATGTCACTGGTGATGGTCAATTATACATACAATATATATATATATATATATATATATATATATCAACTTATATATTCGGACAACCCTGCATTCAATGGATCTGATATATTATAATTATTGTCAAGACTAGAAACACTTTGCCTACTATTGATGAGTGCAGGACATTAACTCACCCTGGTGCGTGGGTTAGTGTCCTATTTGAGCAGTTATGTACATGACAAGTGGATCTAATTGGACTGAATATATGTAAAAACAAATGCAAATAGGTTATATATTTTTAAGTGCTTACCTATCTTTGAATAAAAGACTCATGCGCTCTGCATGCAAGCGTAGTTTTCGTGCAAGCGTACACTTTATTCCCGCGACAGACTCAAAGGGTGAAACTGAAAGTTGATACTGTCCTCCCGTGGTTGGGCAAATTGTCAAACGCACTGGGCGACGCACTGGTCTGTTTACAAAGTTAATCCTACCACTTTCTCTATTCATGTTTCACTAACAAAACGGTCCTTTTATTCACTCTCCAACTGTGCAAGTTTTCCAAAAAAATAGAAGATAAATAGTACGCAACTGTCAAACTATGTGCGCGTGTGTACGCTACTCTCATGAACTGTGTGTTCTACTATATCATTCACAGAAGAACCAATCAAATTATCCCTCAATTTAGACTCGTCCATGTAGGGGTGTCCGGTTAACAACTGATTTATCGTACAACATAATTTTCAATCTCAGGCACGGAATTTCCGTTATAACTTGAATGATTTTAAATATTTACAAACACAGTACCATATTATAATGTTACTTCGAACCACTGTACTACACCCTGATTGCAGGCATAACGTGTATTACCTCCACGAATGTAGGTCTTGTTATTGTCATTCAAAAGGCCACGATTGACGTCAATGGGAGATCACGTGACTTTGTTTTCCTCAATGAAATCGGTAGTAAATAGTCGAAGAAGAGAAATGTACAAAGAAAGGCCGCGGGGCTGATCGGCAATTTCGTAATTCTGATGAGTTCAACAATATTTACTCAGATATCAAAATATTAGCAAAATAAGTTACAAAATACTGAATACCTACACAGACTCGCCAAGTATACAAGTTTATAACCCCGTGACACACTTCTGAGTAGGTAAAATGTGGGTTGGTTTATGTACGTAATTTTACGTGGTGCAAGCACTGGCCTGAACATATTAATCCTGTCTGAACCGTATGTATGGAGTCATGGAGCGTTCTATTTAATCAGTAACCTTGCTTGAAATAGATACTAACAGCATTTCGTGACGGGCGTTAAAATTTATCTTCTTTACAAGATATTTATTGTAACTAGATAAATTTATAGATATGATTTACTCGAAATTATAGCCATGTACTATATCACTCCTTACGATGATTTAGACCATTAAAACTTACAAAAGTAGAACAGAGAAACAGAAAATCACTGCAAAGTATTCCTTTACTGTGTTCTTATAGGAGTTTTTTGGTGCCAAATGTAATAAATTTTACGTATTTTAAAAAGAAACAAAATCTTAATGAGATGGCAATCTGCTAATTAGGAGATATTAAGGCAACAAGAGCTCAAGTTAGCCCTTAGTCGATCATCTAGACAAATTTAATTCTATGTGATCAAGTTAGGCAAAAACTATATGCTCCTTTGATAGGGTGTAATCTCTTATCAAGTTAGGCAAAAACTACATGCAGGATGGTCGATTGGCTAATGCTGTGGACTACCAGCCAGGAGGTCCCCGCCGGGGCACTCGATATTTCAGAGACACCTTTCAGTGTTTCCCACCCATCTAGAGATGAACACCCAGAGGTAGTCTCACGTGTATCGGTGCTATACACCGGGCACTTTAAGCAATTAAAGAAAAAAATATGTGGTCAACATCTCCGCTCAGACTCGCATCACTACGAAATTTATATTATGACCAAATATACAGAGTTATGCCCCATTATTTTAAAACGCCATTTGTAAACATAATTGGAAATATATCAGTAAACTAGTGCTTATTAGTTGTAAATCAATTATTTGCCGGGTAAAGAGTATTATAATAAAAATATCTACCAAATTACATAGCCAGTATCTAACAAAGTTGTCATCTCGCTACACTCCCACCAATGTGGGTGTGGATTTGAGGAACGACACCTCTGGGTAGAGAGTCGAAGTTCTCGCTAATGCCAAAAACCCTCAAACAACCCGTA
Source organism: Saxidomus purpurata (assembly GCA_022818135.1). Lineage (NCBI taxonomy): Eukaryota > Metazoa > Mollusca > Bivalvia > Venerida > Veneridae > Saxidomus > Saxidomus purpurata. The sequence goes on along the minus strand of JAFMSR010000005.1, from coordinate 32,448,643 downwards.
GCGGTTACTTCCCCTTTCATTCCTACGCTGTGATGAGTGCAGGCATTCTATACCCTCGGACATGAGAAAGAACCAGCGGTGTCTCTGCAACTGGTTCTCTTTCTGTTGAACGAAACATTAAATATGCTAACCTCTTCTTTAGGCGTTGGTCATTATCATCGATAATCAAAGGACTGAAAGTGCTGGAGGATCGATTGTCTCTGAACAACACAGTCTGCACACATACATGTGTAAATATCAGGACAACATAGACTGTACACATACATGTGTGAATATCAGGACAACCCTTGCACGAGTAAAGTTATAAACTGGAGACACAACTGTCCACAAATTTTGACCTTTCACCATTTGTGTAAACTTTACTTTTGAGATAGGAACCCATGTGCTTACATTATGTCATTCAGTGACTATGTTCAACTACCCTATGAAGTATTAAGCTGTGAATCGTAACTGAGAAATGAATTTTGACAAAACTGAACTGAAAATTCATGGTTTTAACAACTTTTAATGTCATTCAAAGGTTATGGGATATGCCCCATAAGGTTGATTGTATTGTGCCAATTATTTCGGATTTAACGTCGCACTCAACAGCTAAGGTCATATTGCAACTTCCGGCCTTCGTGGTGGAGGAAGACCCTGGGTGCCAATTCCCTGTATCAGAATTTGGGGGTCATTTAGAAATTCCGAGGGTCATACTCTTTATGGTATAAAAATAAAAGGCACGACTATATGTTAAAGAAGTTTTATTCAGTTTACTTCTGTAAAACTGCAAAATGGTGGGTAATCAAAGGGTTGGCAAGACAACAGGTGTTTCTCTTTGGATGCTTTCCATTTTGTCACTGCATCTTAAAAGTCAAATTTGTCCACAAAGATAATTTTTCATAAGTGCATTCAACCATAGACATTAAACTTTGATATTATTTGGCACACTAAAACCCCTTTCAATAGTGACAGTCTGGTCGAAATTACTACAAAATGATCATTAAAATCACTCAGAAAGACGTTTTTGTTTCCCCTGTTCAGGTTCGTCGACCATCTCTTGTTGTGCGTCTACGATACCATGATGACGGTATCATAAGAACCAATACACACAAAAACGCAATTGTACAAAATGTGGATCGATCCGAAATCAGACGACAACGACGACGGAATAGGGTCAAAATTAGACATATCCCATACCGGAAGCGTATTTTGTAAACAATTTATGTTGCATTTCGAAGCGCTTTAAGAGGTTTCTAAATGTTTTTTATTGTAGTAATTTGATCATACACATTTAAATTGCGTCATAGAAGACGCTCTTTGCTATTTCTGCTGCGTCATTGACAAAATGAGTGCGTCAAAACCGCAGAAAACGCGCTCTCGCGGAAGCACTGAATTTAGTGTATCCGGTGTCACGGGTCTTACAATTCTCATGTCACACCGGTCTGACTAGAAAACTGTTGTGATCAAAACCGCGTAGGAAAATAGTTCTATACAGACCAGATACCTCGTTGATTTTAGTTACAAATTGTAAGAAAAACAACAATATAATATTATGCTATTCTGAAATGTTTTGATATTATTTAGATCTGTTACTATAAAATTTTTAAAACAGAATACAGTATAATTCGTAACAACTGAATATTTGGAACTACTTGTTTGTGTGTAAAGCGTTCGGCCGTAAGGAAGCTAAATACTCTGTTAACATTGGATAGATTGAAAAATCAATCGATCCAAAAAAATGAACAAATATCTATGCGGAAGAGTTCAGGATGGGCTAGGAACCCGGAGAAGCACACAGGCTAAGAGAAATAATTTCTGGAATTTTTGGCCAGCATTATGCCCGTGGAAGCACAGGTTCTTAGTAAGCAATTCAAGTAAGCATTTTTCTATTTATTAAATGACTACTTCGGGAATATTTCTTTTATAGAGATATTTGTTTTATAGAGATTTCGTTATCAGAAAATATACATGTATATCTCTCACTTGAAATGTAAAGAGATATTCAAGAGATAGCAGTATTGTTTCAGGAGCTATCTGTTTGGAAGATACATATGTATCCCTCTATATACGTAAAGTGTATTATATATGTTTTAAAGATAGCGCTGTAATGCTGTGTTGTTGAAAGATATATCAGTCAAGTTCTTTTAATTATAGGGATAGCACTAATGAGTTACATGATATACCTGAGTAAGTTAGAGAGCTAAGAAAAATATATATTCATTTTAGAGTTAGCTGTGTAAGTTAGAGACATATCTTTACGGAAAAATATAACTACCACTCTAACCCTGCATGGCTGATAGTTCTATATCTTATATTGCTGCCTCCATCGCAAATAAAGATATCTATCAATAAAAAGAGCTATCAGTCTCAGATCAAAGATTAATCTTTTAAATCTCTAGCTTAAAGTGATATCTTTCTAATTACGGAGATATTACGGAAAGACAGCCAAAATAATGAAATACAAAATAAAAGCAAAGCTCCGAAAGGACAGAAAGGCTTGGTCTTTCCTATACAGTCGTTTGACATGTAGTAAATGCGCATGGCGTCCACTTTGTCCGTTCTTTAACTCGAAAAGTTTTAACGAAGCATCACGAAACCTGGTTACAATGTTTACAGTCAAAGGAATCAGACAGGTTCGATCACCATCGGTTTTGAGTTGTTGTATTTTAAAGGTTTGTTTCGGCGCAGCTGTATTAAGCTCACCTTTGACCGGAACTTTTTAACCGCCAATGAAATGACAAGTAGAAAGTTTAACATTTTTTGAATTGAGAAATTTCCCCTGTAAGGCATCTTCTAATTGGATGATACCGAATGATAAAGGTCAGTAAAGTACTCTTGCGTTTTCAGTCTTTCTTGAATGGTTTTATAATTTAGTACGTAAATAGTTTATATCTATGAACACAGAATGTTGATACCGTCAAACTAATGTAAATTTACAAGTGAAGAGTAATTATACTTTCTCGACCAGTTAATAATAGTCGATATTTCGAGTAACATATTTGATAAGAAAAACAAGGATTAAGTTTGTTTTCCTGATGCACATGTCACGGTACGGACTTAATCACAATCGGGGGAAAATGTTTAAGCAGCCGGTTAGCTCGGTCGGGAGAGCATTCGCTGTTACAACCCTGTAGGCGAAGGGCATAAGGTTCGCGTCCCGGTCAGGGTGAACATTTTTCTCGCCCGGTAACATTCAGCATTAAAATTAAACTTTACAGAATTTTTACTGTAAAATCTAGCTACCAATCGCTTTCATATAGATCTACTCAAAACTGCGCCGACCATCTTTTTAAAGATAGTTTTTGTTTCTCTTCAAAATAGCTCTGTCCGTTCTCTTACTTGCATGGTTTATATGGAATCACCACCACGTGTGGTATCTCGGCCTTTGATAATCAGTCAGATCACCCAAGGCACTCCGGAGTTATTGTCTTTGAATTGCTGAATTTTCACCAAAATAGCACTGTCCGCCCTTATACTCTGTACATACAAAATGTATATAGAGAGAATACAAGGTTACTGTCTTTTGATAACAGTTGATATCGGACGAGGATGATATCGGCAGGGAAAATAGGAAGGGGGGAAAAATGAAAACAACTTTTTCTCGAATTTGCTTCAAAAGCTATAGATGGATAGATAATGTTCTAACTAAGAAAATGAAACCAACAACACTATGTTTAATCAAAAAAAAAATTCTACAGACATTTTTGATTTTATGTGATGTGCTATTTGTTTACATTCCTAGAATTTTAATGAAACGCACCCCTTTAGCCTGACGTAGCTACTGAAAATTTGATTTATAGTGTAGCGAGTTAGAAATCTACAATAGCCTAGATCTTATTTCATAAAACTCGTTTAATGTCTAAAGAGGGCGGGGCCTAAAACGTGATATCAGGACAGTGTCATAATAACACTGTCCTGTGATATCAGACGTCGCAATATCAACAAATATCGGACAGGCGTTATTGGGTCGTCGTCATGGCAGTTGCATAATAAAATCAGAACGCCCTTGAGCGTAAATATTGAACATATGACCGTGAACTTATGAAACATTGCCAAAATCACTATCAATCCTTTGTTTTTGAAAAACAAATCTAACCTTTTAGTCCAAATGTTACTGGGCATGATGGTGACAGTCAATGTCAAGAGGTCTACGCTATAACTTGGTTGTGCTATGATTCCCATTGCAGTTACGGTATGGTTTCCACATGTGAAAGGTGTATTTAGAACTATTGTGTTTACTTTTACCAAACTCCGGGGAGCTGATCAGGCCAACACTCCTTGAAGAGTTTGTTTTCTATTCTGTTAAATTCAATGTATCCCTCTTACATAGATTGCTTGAGTGATAGTAATGCCTGTCTGAAGTATGACGGGAAACAAACTTATCCCGTACCTCTGGATACGGTATCCGTGATCTTATTAAAGGACGGCAACCGGCTAGACATTAGCTTCGTTGCCCAGCGTAGAGTTCAAGTGTAATTCGTGCTTTTTGGACAGTTAAGAGCACCGCATAGAGACAAAAATGTTAATATGGCATTGAGGCAAGCCCAAGGCTCAAAACAAACTAAGCATCTGCTCCGACGAACTACATAAGAAAAAGTAGCTAAAAGTTTGATTTCACATAAATGTAAGAAACGTATTAATAATGTACAAAAACTGAGCAGTGTAAGAGCATGGTAGCAAATTCGGTTAATTTCGTATGTTAAATAACTAGGGCACCGAATCACATACGTGACTGCGTGTATTTTCTCATCAGTTGTTTCCATGGGTGCGCTCATTGTATAATACTCAACCCTTTGAAGACTTAGAATTGTATATATATTAGGTTACTTTAGAGGCTTTTTTTCGTCTAACTTAGCTTTTTTGTCATTGCAATGATAACGGAGACAAGCTAAGACAGACAATTTCTCCTTTTGCGACATTGAGAAACCTTACACAATTCCATTTGTACAGGAAATTGCATTGAGTAGGTGGGCATTACGCCATCGCCGCATGCTTGTTTTATTTTTCAGACTCGACATATCTAGTGATAGTTATTGGTCTAGTTAAATGTGTGTTCCTGACCTTTGCCAGACTGGCTGGCTCTGCAAATTAAAAACAAAGTTACTGTCTTTAAAAGGAATTTGTTTCACTGTCAGTGTTGGTGGTTGATACTATATAAGTTCTGCATAAAGAATAGTTTTTTCCTTGCGTTGTACATAGCCGTTTAAGCGGGGTTTCATTCTGGAAAAAAAGTTTCTAGTAGAATTTTACAGGGAGCGTTTGCAAAATGGCACAACTCAGTTACCATAGGAATCATTGTTTTCTTTATCGTTGGAACCGCGAAGTATTTCTCTGCGAATTGAACAAATTTTTTTTAAATATAATTATATACATGTAATTAATGCTCAAATATGTATTTTTTTTTTTATATGTTTCTTTACTGAATATAACAAAACCTACTTCGAAACGGCTTTTTTCTCAAACATCACAGGCTTTGTATGTAATGTCAGGATCCTGGATATCAGAACAGCGATTTTTTTACCACTTTATGTATAAGTTTAATATATGCTAAATAGTCTACTGTGTCTAAAGGGAACATGCGGATTATACTATGCCTTTGATTTTGTTGACTGGCTGAAAATAAGTGGATGCATACAGGAATAGTTCTTTAACTTCGTTTGAATTAATCACTTTAATATTGATGAATTTGTAAAGCATATATTCTATTTATAGTACCACGTCCTGATTATCTATTTTTCTATAAGTTTTGCAGTTCAAAAATGCTCTTAATAATTTTCTAGCCAGGTAACAGATGTGCTTTCAAATCCATGTTCGTATTCATAGTATGAAGGGTTAACTTCTACTCATTTTGCTATACGGTTTAGCTTAAGAAGAACTACTTTGCATGAAATACTCTGACGGTTTAGATAGTTCTTGGGGTAGTGCTTTTCAAAGCAACTGTCTCTGACGCGCCACTTGCTAAATACCAGTCATTATGCGGATTGAGTATTTCAAAATGCCAGCAGGTTAAACGTGGTAACATTTTTATCACATAATACGTATAATCATGATAAATCAAACAAGGTATATTGGAAAGGTGAGTAGATCTCGTTTGGTATTGTAAAGCACGCGTCCTTTGTGTTCGTCAAATGTCACTGACATCCATGACTATATAGCAGTGTCACGTTGCTGAAATACATTGGCAGTCTTTTGTTTCTGCTTTGAACTTTCATGCATGTATTCTATTTACAGGTTTTTTAAGCGCGGCTATTTAAAAGAAAGCCCCGATGTTAGCGAAACACGTTCCACTTTCTTTCTGTATGGCTTAATGTCTTGAACTTTAGTTTGTTATGCGGTACACGCTGCTTTAGGTCCATCATCTGTTTGTACTCTGCATGGGTAAAGTGCATTTACCTATAGTGCTAGACTAGTTACTAGTCTGATAAAATTTATGTTTTTTCAATATACCATATTTCATGCACTATTTCCTGCACTATTTCCTGTCTATTTTATATTATATTTTGCTTTGTACACTGGGGCAGATTGTACTATACATTGTATATGAAAAACTGCTTGGAAATAAGACATGTTTAAACTAATACAAAAAAGTCACTGAGTCATAGGCAAAACAGGACAAACGCTGTTCTCTTGGACAAAAGGGGAAAGTAGTCCTTTTACAAACGTAAATGAATAATAACTCGTATATAGAACGCGCAATGATACAGAAATGAGGAATTTTTAATTACGAATGTTTATTCATGTAATTAATTATTATTATTCGAAGTCGAGTCAATGAAGTTTTGATTCTCTTGAATGACGAAAACTTTCTTTGATGCGTTGTTTGAATGAATGGAATATAAACTCCAACGATCTTGCATCACTTATAAATCTTGATAGATGTGTTACATAATTAGTTTGACGAGATCACGGTCGTTTAATTTGATTTGACTTCCTCAACCAATGAAATGAAATCAGGTCGCATTCCAGTCGAAAATTATACGAATGATGCATGTTGTTGACCATTCAGTCTCACGTTCCCTGCATCTTAATTAATTGGTAAGAAGTTTCAAGACAGACCAATCATTTGCTACAGGTATGTGTCATAATTTGTTTATAGGGAACAGTTTTAAATCACGTACAAAAGGATTTTGTTGTGCAAGACATGAAATGAAATAATTAGTCATATAGAATAAAACAATAAAATGAACCACTAATAAATACAAATGTACTGGAAAACGACTTTATTACAGTCACGACGGTAGAGTCAAACTTGCATGAGCAGATGGTGTTCTTTGTTGACAGATATAATCTTTATTCAATAACATATGAATAGTGCAATGTTTCTCCCAACTGGTCTTTATTTACAGAATGATCTTTATTCGGGGGTGGTCATTAACACTGGCTTGACTGTATACTACCGTAATAATGAAACTAGTCAAAACAACACTGTTATTTGAGAAGGTGTCTATCGACATCAATTTACTACAACGCAGAAGCCGGAATCCAAACCGAAACCGTAGGGCGACGTCGCCTAGCAATGCATTTAAACTATTTCTTTCTGATTAAATCGTCACACGGTGAAACAGAATTTGAAATTAAATTGTATGCAATTACATTGTCTTTTACTCACTTTTTGGAAGTACGGGGGTATTCTTTTTGTTTATAAACATACATTTGTATTCACTGATTTGAGCGTGTCTTTCCAATTTCGAGATAGGAAAAGTAAATTCTCAGAAGCTTCCTCTACTGAAACGACAAGAGGTCCTACGGTCAAAAGACCAATTTTATTAATTTTAGCTCGGCATTCTCGAGTGCAGGGACTTTACCACTTTCAGTGTCTTTTCAATTGAGGACCCAGATCGTGTCCTCTTATCCCTGAGAAAGTAAGCTACGTTTGATTGATTTCAATAACGTTATTCAACAAATTGCCTGGTGTCTCATCGTGTAGAAGGCGTTATACAAAGTGCAGCTAAAATACGACACAGTAATTGCAACTGATACTCTGCGACATCGGTCTCATAAAAAACGATTCTCTTTGAACGTATGTGTATGCCGACTGCCGCTGCCATAGAACTCAAGGAAATGTTAACAAGTATTTATTAATTATTCAATAGCGCTAATTACTTTAAAGTGTAACGTTTTGTGTTATTGATTAACGGATACAAATTATTTTCAAATATTGAAAGACAGTTGAAGTTCATAAGTAAATTAACAAATGTTGATCCCTCGGTTGAGAAATGGCATGGGTCAAAGACGTTTTCTGTCTCAACCTTTGACTTTTCTATTTTTTTTCCACATTTCTAGTAATTATTTGCAGATGGTTACCCAGCAGTAAGCAGTGTGGGAGGATGTACTGAATGAAGGAATGATAAAATATCAACGTCTCTATAGTTTGCTTTGACTTAGAAAATTAAATCTTGTTGATCTTTGATTTTTTTGGCATGTTCTTTCAAGTTTTGAGATTGAACAGAAATCTAATTAGTGTTTGGAATTATTTTTGTCCAATCACAGCGCAGTATTCACTGCACTATCAATAATTATATTCAGAGTCAGTAAATAGGGGAACAATGATAATTTACAAAAAATAATTTCAAACAATGTTCATCAGTATGATACTTTTGCTGCAATAAATTGGTCGCATGTGCATCAAAATTAACACTAACCTATAACTGAAAACAGTAGTTTTTTTTCTAAATATGTCAGATCATTTTCTCTTAAGAATCAAATAACTATACATGCATAGGATTTAGAAGTTGGATGAAATAGATATTATATGGTTACGTAAGAGACAACACATTTACTGAATTATATTCGAACACGAAAAATGAAAATAAAGAAAATTATGATACAATGTAACAAAGGCTGCATGGTCGCATCTTGAATAAGGGTCTTACTAGGTTGAGAGTAGGCAAACACAAAAGAAAAAAATAGCATACTTTGTCGCGTTTTTGCCACGCCTCCCGAAAACGCGAAAACACGACAAATCAGTAGTTTTTTCGCCGTTAGTGCGAACGCGACAATACAACATATTACTGATTTGTCGCGGGTGGCGGGGCGAAAATGCGAAACTTTGCATGTGAAAACGCATGAAACGCGGCGTTGGCTTGGCGCTCTACACCTTTCGTGTTTTAGTGTGCGCGCGCCACCCGCTTAAGCGAAAACGCGGCTCAGTAATTTTTACGCCTCCGCTTTTTCGACCCGACTAGTATAGGTCACGAAAGACTGTTTTATTATTTTAAAGATATTTCAGAAAGCATCATTCAGATATATTTTCAAATTTTACCGTGTTCATTTTAAATGTATCCAATTTGTCACCAGCTATATTGTCACAAGGCACATATCTTGCAAGTTCTATTATAGCGATTTTAACCTAGGAAATCACGATTTCCGCGAGGTCTTCTTGCGGTCAATTTAGTGCTGAAGATTATGCAGTACAATAATTATTTTTAGCTCACCTGACCACGAAGTGTTCATCGTAAGCTTTTAGGATAGATGAATGTCTGTCGTACCTCGTCGTCCAATTTCAACAAACTTGCCCAGAAGCAGTCTGTCATTGAGGTCTCTAAAATTTTGATTTTTTAAAAATGGGATTAAAAACATCTTTTTCTCTAAAACCACATGGCCCAGAGCTTAGCTATGTGGCATGTTACTCGTCTATTTAGTAAACCTATACCAAGATTGTTCAAATCATGATTGACCCTCGCTTGATTTTACATAGGTTTCTGTAGGAAAAACTTTAAAATTCATATTCTCTGAAGCCAGAATTAAGGCACAGAGCTTAGATATTTGGCATGTTTAGCATTCCCTAATGGATCTCTACTAAGATTGTTCAAATCAGGACCCCTTGATCAAATTTTTACACAGGGAAACTTAAGAAAACCACAAGGCCAAGAGCTAAGATATTTGGAATTTACCATTGTGTAGTGGTCCTCTTCCAACGTTGTTCAAATCATGAACCCAGCCCCGATATCACTCGATTTTACATAGAAATATATACAGGGAAATATTAAGAACAAAACATTGTCCAAAACTAAAAGGCCTAGTGCTTAGATATTTGGCAATCATCATTGCCTTGTGGACTTCTACCTATGTTGTTCAAATCATGAACTAAGGGTCAAAATTCACTCCGTTCCGTGGTCGCCGGTTTTTACATTGGCTTATGTAAGAAAATCTTTAAAAAATATTTTTGTCTGAAACCACAAGATATAGAGCTTAGAAATTTGGCAGATAGCATTGCCTCATGATCGTCGACCCAAATTTTTAAATCATGACCCGATCAAACTGATCCCGTCCCGGAGCTAACTTGATTTCACATTGAGATACATAGAAAAATCTTTTTGTCTCAGACCATAAGGCCCAGAGCTTAGACATTTGGCTGGTAGCTTGACCTACTGACCTACTTTCCTTATTGTGTAAGCTACTGCAATGGAATTTGAACTGTATGGATAGTTGTGCAACTTCGGGCTTGACTGACCTTGGCCTTCTGACCTTGTATTTGTTTTTGAAGCTACATCAATGGAATTTGGAGCATGGAAAGTTTTGCATGCAGATTACAATTTTGACATTGGCTGTCATTTTGACATACTTTCATCTTTTTTTAAGTGCACCCGGTTTAGGGCATAGGGTGGGGTGTCCATACGTGAGTTTGGGCTAATAGATAACACATATACAATGTAGTTTCTAGGGATCAAAGAATCAACGCTCACGTCTTGTGAAAATCTAAAGAATTTTCAAGTCGTCAAAACAACAAAACATTAGGTAAAGATTGTGCGAGCTCTGACCGGTATATAAGGAAGGATATAGTAGCCTTAATTAGGAAAGAAACGAGAGACCCCGAAGAAAAATCCACCTGTCCATCTGACATACGTCCTAGACGGGAATCGAGCACATGTCTAGTTGTTGTCATGACATCGTTACGCCTTCCGTGGCTTTATTGCGTTGAAAATTTGCAAGTCCGATTTTGACACATATATCTCGAGTTAATTGTAAAATTAGGTCACTCAAAGATTTTCATTACAGCGCCTTATATTTGTGTGGGATACTGTTGCAATCTTTACTGATTAAATTAGTGCGATGTAGACGGCGACATGTCAGAGTGGGACTGAGTGGATGTGAAGGCTATATACATTGTACTAGTATATAGATGCGCATTTTCTAACAACAGGCCTTTATTTTCCTGAAATTATTTTCATCTAATGTCAGCAGTCCTAAAACGCCTAATCTTTTCGAAATCAAAGAGCTGTGGGCGTTAAAGGCCAAATGAGTACATACTGTCTAGCGTAGACCATCTACGTGCATTGAATCATTGTTGTACTTTTAGCGTACTTGCACGGAGCACTACGCAAAACGCCGAGGCTCGGCGAAACACTGACTGCATTCAAGTACACATGTACTTTTAGTTCAATAACGCCGAGGTCCAGTGGAACATTATGGAAAACGCCGAGGAAAATTGATAGTCACACCTCGTTTTTTGTTGTTGAAGTATATGTGCCAGTATATCTAAGGAGTATTAATACTGAACAGAAATCTGTATCATTGAAACCGACCTGACTGCAATGTCAGTTCGTGTAGATGAATATGCATGGGTTTGATAATTTACAAAAGTTACAAGTAAAACACTTTAGCTTCTCAACGCCTTTGTTTTACGCTTAGCGCTGCTATAAAAATGGAGGAAAAGTGAAAAGTCGCCATAAAATCTGGCGTTATGTCGATTTCAAAGTTTTTATAAACCTTGGCGAAGAACTGAAAAGGACAAATTCGAACTGCATGTATACACCGACGATAGGAAACATAATAAGGAAGTGCAAGTCCATATAGCCAAGTCCATACAGCCAATCATACAACCATTTGTACAATCCCGCATATATTTTCTTTAAAAGCATAACTTTGTTGTATCTTTTCTTTACTTTACAACTTTGCAGAAAATTCTTGCGCGACTGAGAAGCGATCTGTTAAGCTGAAAGCTTTCTCGGATGAATTTATGTACAAATAACTGAATAACAAGCAATTTTTACGGTCTTCATTTGGTATATAAAAGCCCAGTTCCAATACATGTCACACAATGCGATGCTCCTTAAGATTCTATATTGATCATTTCAGTGTGTCTGTTGAAAGTGTCCCGAGAGACTTCCAGTGACAATAATCTCATAGTGTATATCTGTATGTAAAGTTCATTAAGGAAATGTCATATAAAAGTGAATTAAGTTGTTGTGCAAGTTGTTGTGTGAGTTTTACAGGCGGACATTTTACCTATCACTCGTTCCTGTAATGAAACAGTGGCAGTAGGACCTTATCCTACGTTAGAAACTGTCAACTTAAACACGTCAGAGACATCACGAACCTTTGGCCTTTAGTCAGTGAGAGATGACAGCGAAGTAAAAGCCAGTGACCACTTGTCCAGGGAGGCGGTAAGTATGTATTGTAGGTATGTAACCGTATCCAAGCACATAATAGTGGATGAACTTGAATTATCGCAAATTCTATACATGTATGGTACGCCGTTTCAGATCTTTAGACCAGTAGAAAATCATTATAATTATTTTAAAGCAGAGACTACAAGCTTCTCTATCTCGCAGCCAATAAGCCCCAGCAGGCTCGGTATATACTTACTGTAAATGCATAGGAGATGAATTTCACTATTTGCTTGAATGCTCTATTTTCTTCATGTTAGGAAAACTTATTACATGTTTGTATGATCACATGCTTGTAATAAGCCTTGATCAATCTTGAATAAGTAACATGTTCACGCCTTGGTATAAGGTAAGGACCTCTTGTGTACATGGGGGACACACTCCCAATAAGCTAGTTTCGTAGAAAATGTGTGTCTATTAATACTTAAAGTATCTAGAGTATATGGATCAGTTATTTTTTTCAGTTTGGACAGTATCCATTGTGAACATACTTTAACGACTGCATGAGCAGTGAACCTTGCAAATCACGATCAGACAGCACAGAAGCAAAATCACTTGCTGTTTGCAGTAAAAGTTTAAAAAGTGATGAAAGACTCGATCAACCTCAGTTTATATTAATCATCAGTATTACGAGTGTGTTTCTCTTTAAGAGTGAAACCTGCACCTGTCGTAAATAGGCAAAACCAACCGCCGCCCGTAGTCGATGGATCTAGTCTCCGATTTGAAATTGCTGTAACCTCTCATTCATTGATGGTCATTGGTTCGAGCACTGCTACCGAACATGTATATCTTTTGTGAGAAAACTGGCAGATTCTTGCGGATTATATGGTTTCTGTTGTACTAGTTCTGTTAAGGTTAGCCCGCGTGTAAAAAACTGAGAGTTTAGTTATTTTAGTTCAGTATACTGTCTCCCGAACTATTAAAATAAGTTTTGTCCTAGATTTTGTTGGGAAAGGTTGCAATGTCGTTGTTACAACCGAAGGATTGTTGTGGTCATAAATATGACGTTTCAATGTGACACACGCCTTAAGAAACAGTTCACATTCAGTTCAGCGGAACGGTGGCCCTAATTAATATTTGAAACGTATTTAAATGCACTTTTTGTTACCACAAAGGATAGTTTTGAAATACGAATTACCTCTTTGGTTACCTATATCCATGAGTTCGCGTAGAGGTTTCATGAACAACGACATTTTAATAAGCAATTAAATTTGAAAAAAAAAAGTTTTAAACTGCAAAAAATATACGTACAGTGTATAATTGTTTGTGTACCTGGAAATATTTAAGCATTTCAGGGAACTGTTTTATAACAACAGGAAAAAATAACACCTTTTGTTTATTTTCTACATTCTGGTCTAGAATTTTTGATATAGCTACGTAACTGCATGACAAAATTAAATCTTTATAACTCTGTTATTGTTTAACAACTGAGGGAGTTGTCCGTAATATTATAATATATCCTTAGTAGTAAAACAAAAGAAAATGGAAAACGTCTTTAGGTTGAGTCAGAGACTTGTTTGTGAATTACTAAGCTTGTCAACGAAATTTAATGTTCAAAACAAATAAAAAAATCACCAAAAAGTAAGGAAAACACTAAAAACATACGCGTCAGTCAACGTCAGACTCTACTGTGTTGCCGAAGGTAACGTTTTCATTAAGTGATTTGTAACGTATGACATTGGCGACCGTGAGCCTAAACCATCTACTTTGCTTATTACTTGAATGGACTGGTTCGTCTTACAATTTGGACATTTTCAAAGTCGTATCCACTGAAAATAGGACGGTACACGCATTATTTATTGCAGGGGTTTATACTGGTCGCTTGCCATTAGCAGAAAAAAGGGATAATCAAAAGATCTTCAACAATGTCATTAACCTATATGTATTGACGTGAAGGCGGTTTCTGTAAAAAGCTTCGTAATCTTTCTATGCCGATGAAAATGCCGCGTAAGCACGCAAAGAACTTTATTTTTGTTCTACGTCTATTAAACAATTGAATTTGATATAAGCGTAGGTATGCAAATGAATGCCTTATCTGGCAATGGATCACATTGTTTTCATGTTTGTGGCCAGTTTATGATACGTATTTCTTCCTTTGAAGTTATTTCAATCCTTCACATTTTCATACCCTAAAAAATGCTTCTTTTGTTATAAGTTGTGATTGCTTAACGTGTCGTCTACAACGTCACATATTGGAGTACGTCAATGGGACTTTGTACGGGGATTCCCGATTAATTGTCCGTGCTATTTTTGGAAGTAAAGCATGACATAGCGTTGTCAGTCATGATGGCGACGGTGATCGCCCAGCTTTACTGATGTTTGACATATACCTGTCACTCAGGTGAAATAAGGTATGCGAGGTCAACAAAACGCGAATTTTTATGTCACCAATTGCAACAACATACAATGAAACTATTCAAATTTCCTGACAAAAATGTCAACGTGTAGGCAGAGCAAATCTAGAAAAAATGAAGAAAGCACCGGTAGGCAGATCAACAAACATACAAATGTATTAATTGAAAATTCATTATATTCTAACTGTTGACATCAAAGTAACGTGTTAAGAAGGAGGTAGCTATAAAATGGAGCGATAAATCTGTCACAGCTTACGTTACATGTTTTACTTGCATGTAAAAAGTAGTCCTTCTTTACGTCACACGGTTTATATATATTTTATACCGGTAGTTGGTGTTTATGAAAGTTGTATAGTGTGACGTCACTAGACAGGTAAATAGCTATTTTCGTCAGTTCTCACTTGTTGATAGTTGCCAAACAGAACTCTTCCCACGATACTATGAAACGATAATTGCTTTGCATGATGAGGGAAATTATAGCGCATGGAAAACAGTATATGCAGTCTATATATACCAAGTGGACACTTTTCTTGGCATCGTTGACTGATTGGGAAATGGGCATTCCTTACATTAGCGACCCGATGATCCGGTGTATTAGTGCTTATCATCGTGTAAAACTTGTAATTATTATAGTCAAATTTAGAAGACCGTATAAACACCATTTTCAAGTTCTCTTTCTTTCCAAAGAAGATTTGCTGACCAATCGACTTCAACGATTACTGAAATTACATGCACTGGTCCAATTCTACGCTTTTTATCGAAACATTTTTTTTTTGCTTCTTATACTCTTTATTCTATTGTAAAAATAATACGAAACCATGAAATATCCCATTTCCGGTTTTATATGCTAGATGGTAACTGTGCAGCGGACTGGTTCCATGCTTGTTTCCAGCTGGCGTTATCCTTCTCTTTTAAAAAAATCAATATACCTCGCTCTCCTTAGATAAAAGCTCCATCTCGCAACACCAAATGGTTGAAAGTTACATTAGTGTTTGGGTATACGGTGTGCTTGGAACAAGCAGGAATTCTTGGAATAAAGTCATATTTCGTACTTGCCGTATTGTCATGGTGTCCTGCTAGCTGAACGGTATTAAAATCGTGTCTTATACATGTTATATATTGTCCCGCGTGATCGTCAAAATATCCAGTCACACAGTGTACATGGTGTATACTGCTGGATTCAAGGTTGAAAACAATCATTTAGATGGACAAATTGCTTTAGGAAAATAACATAAAGCTTGATGGATAGAAAGACGAAAGGACTGACGGACGAACATATAAATAGCGAAGAAGGGATCCTCAATTGCCATCCAAGACAGGCGACTGCCGCTCATCCAAGAGGTTGCGGGTTCGAGCCCCACTTGGGTCACGACCGTTCCTCCTCCTATGACACCAGTACCGGTTTTCCCAGGAAGCGTGCTTGAGAGTGACTCGGCTTCACAATCGAGCTAAGATAAATTAATACAAACTAAACCAAGACACGAGAATCAAAAACGAGTCAAGAGCTTTAAGATTCCCCTCGATGGCACAGTAACCTCCTATGTACTGCAAGGTATGTAACTAATTTGTCGTCTTGTCACGTATATAGATGTCTGTTTAAAGCATCCAATCCGCTTCATCCCATCGTTTTATTACATTAAGAGGCCAATGTTCTGTCGGGTTTCTAAGATGGTCTATTGAGCAATCATTTCTCACAGCTTATACATATTGCATAGCTCATCAACAATGTAATTGCTTTTAATGAAAACAACTGAGTCATTTATGCCCATGTAGGCCACTGAACTAATTTCCGACATGGTGGCGCAGCCATAAGTCTAAAAGTTAGGTATAGACGCATTCAAAGAAATCGTGTCTTTCTGAGTCAGCTACTTGAAAAAATAGATAATATTTTCATGAACACACATTGCTGATAATGGTGAGAAAGGTTATCTGTTAAAATTTTGGACCAGAATATTGAACAGAAACTCTCATGTGTGTAAATTACGTATCGTCTAATTCTACTATGACGATTTTTGCACTGTACATGTATTGAACACTAAAGTACTCTAAAAGCCAAACAGCAAACTTTTTCCTCTTGCTTGCCCGTGAGCATTTGAACATTTGAATGTTTGCACACAAACTTTACCTTGCGCATTTATGGACCGCCTTTAGATAACATGTACGAGAGAAAGAAACAAAACAAAAAAGATGAAAAAAAAATTTATTGTCCAACTGATTTTTCGTGTCTATAATGGTCAGATGATCCTATTGCAGTCCGGCTCAGGGATTGGCTGAAAAAAGTACAGGGAAAACCGTAAGATTAAATGAGGCATTACCTGATTGGTAGAAAAGGTTGTGTTTACAAATGAAAAATACTCATTTGAAAAATAAAATGCAATAATGAATATTTTAGGACTGGTTATCATAATAAATAACACTGAAATCGCCATATGAATAGAAGGTGTACACATGCGGTTTAGACCCCTAAATCTCACCTGACTGAGTGGGGTGGTTGTCTCCCTTGCCAAATTGTAAAAAATTGGGTTGGTTAAGCCAGGGATCGTTAATATAATAAATCCTGGTTAAGCCCATATAAAAAACAGCATTCTCTGGTGTCTGAGAGACTAATCTGTTCGAAAAAAGCAATTTCATTGGTCAACACTCTATAGGTGGGATATGATACAGGGCCACCTTTTCACTAGATTTATAATGTAAGTCAATGAGAAAAAAATTGGAGTATCTGACCTAATGTCAGCTTCAAGGAGGCCGCCATTTTATTAGACTAGATCAATAACGCTCCCGGTCGCCGAGACGCTCTTTTCTCACCTATGAGATACATATTTCCGCGCATTTACCTATGTGAGATAAAACACATGAGATGTGGATAAGGAAATCCCACCCGAGGGTGAGATACGTCCAAAAACGAGGCTGTGCCGAGTTTTTGACGTATCTCAACCCTGGGGGGGATTTCCTTATCCAACTCAATGGACATGGTAGATTATTCTCACCGAAATCGCATTTTCACGCAAGTAAGAAGGAATAAGTGCAAATACAGGATGGGGATGAAAAATAAAATCAACTTTTTCTCGAATTTTACTTCAAAACGCTATAGATGGATAGAAAAAGATCTAACTAAGAAAAGAATACCAACAACCCTATGTTTATTTCAAAAATAACAATTTACAGCATTTTTCGATTTTTAGTCTGCTTACAATTAACGTAAAATAGTCCGGCAGCGATGTGAGATAGCGATGTGAGATAGTTTATCTCACATGGGTAAAGCGCGGAAATATGACCCATAGGTGAGAAAAACTTATCTCACATCGCTTATCTCACATCGCTGCCGGACTATTTTTACGTTAGTTGTAAGCAGACATAAAAATCGAAAAATGACTGTAAAATTGTTATTTTTGAAATAAACATAGGGTTGTTGGTATTCATTTTCTTAGTTAGGTCATTTTCTATCCATCTATAGCAGTTACGAAGTAAAATTTGAGAAAAAGTTGATTTTCATTTTTTCATCCCCATCCTGTATTTGCACTTATTCCTTCTTACTTGTGTGAAAATGCGATTTAAACGGTGAGAAAATAAATCTACCATGTCCATTGAGTTGTGGATAAGGAAATCCCACCGTCGGGTTGAGGTACGTCCAAAAAAACTCGGCAGAGCCTCGTTTTTGGACGTATCTCAACCCTCGGGTGGGATTTCCTTATCCACAACTCATGAACATGTTAGATTCACTTTATCCATGAAACAAAAAGAGCGCCTCCTACAATGAAGTATTTCTATGCCCATGGAAGTACTCATGGGTTTAAAGTGATGACACCGGAAATAAAGATCAGGTATATGTCAGAAACTGTCAGTGTGTATAATTATACAATTGTTTTTGCAGTTACATGCAGAGACAGTAGCATCTGTCGTATAGTGCTTAGCGGAGAAACGTTGTTGTACATGTTTATGAATCGGAATATGTTCTATTCCGGTCAAAAATTCTTTGTGCAGTATTATAATTTTGGCATTTCTTCTTTCAAAATAGTTTTGTTTAGTTATTGCTGTAGTCGACTAATGCCTACCTATCGCCATACTAGTACTTGAAGTGACAGGTCTTATGACCAAAAGCCACATGATCTTAAGTTAGGCACATTTTTTTTGGATATGAAATAATGTATCTCCGGGCTGTCGTATAGGAAATGTTCCAGACAAGTTTAGTACGCATACAAGCCGGAACTATTCTAATTCTGGAACTCTATTCGTAGATTGAGAGATTATAGTTTTTACTTTATATGTTTAGCGTCTAAATTAGTTCACATTGGTTTAATATAGAATACGTAATTCATTACAATGTCTATTCCTGTAGAATGTTTTTGTCACATTGTATAGCAAACGACAGTACGCTTTTGGGGTTACCCGAATATCTCTTCTTTTCTAACAAATATAGAGCTAATAACAACTACAAGCAGTACTGAAGCTGACATAAAAAGCAAAAACATATGTTAAGCAATAACTCTATAAAACACGCGCAAAAGCGCCTAAAATTTGCCCATTCTGTTATAGCATACCACGTTCATTCATGGGGAACTATAATGACCACTACCGATGTCACAAAAATCAAGGGAATTAAGTCAAATTTCATGTGTCATCACGGTGTCTACGGGGGGACCCCTCTTTTTCGTATTTGCGAGGTGTGTGATTTACGGGGTCATAAAACCAGTCACGAACTGCGCCTGCCAAACTGGAAAAAATCAATATATCGTTGTTTTTAACCTAGATTATTTATAGCCTAAAGGGAGATGTGAAAGTGAAATGTTACTAATTTAGGTAAAATTTAGGTATTGTGTTTTTCTTCTGACTATTATATACCGAATGATATCACCTTATTTTCAATAAAACAAAATATGAATAAAATTGTTTCAAGTGGGAAGCACAATATCATTAAAAACGTGTTTATAACATTTAATGAATTTGATCATATTTAATGTAAAATGAAGTGCGTTGAAAATACGAATCTAGTGATACTAGTAATAATAATTGTTGACAATAGTAACAGATCGAGGGGGACCAAAAAGCTGTTACACTCGTTGTTCTTGACATATTTGAATGAATCTAAAATGTGTTCATTGGAGAACTTAAATTATCGACTGACCTCTTCGCATGCGCGTTATTTTGTTTGTTCATGTCAACAAATTTAATGATGGACATGGAATTCAAGAACATGCGTGCACGGCAAATCAATTGTTATCGGGGCATGGGAAAGACACGATGCTTTTTTTTAAATGTATACAACTTTAAATGTCATCCTTTACTAAGTTTGGGTCATTTCCACACTATCAATGATTTGTTTATATACATTTTTTACACACTAAAAGTTACACGTTAAAGGAGGAAACAAAATTTAAAAACAAATTCATTTCTTCAAGGAAAGCTTTAAAAGACAAAACATACGCGAATTTAGACTGCATCTGTATTGTGCAAACAAAAGTGGATCTTCAAAACATTCCCTTTCTACACTACTTCATAAAATGACATTTTCACCTTCCTATCAAATGAAATCAATTGGCGCTGGGGTCAAAGAATAGTGAAAACCACTGTTTCAATTTAGACATGTATAAAATATGTCTCTGTCCAAGTGATTGAAAAAGAGAAAAAAACATAAATAGGTTTTTTTAAACATTTTACAAACTTTAAAATTACGTGAATGATAATAGTATTATTAATAAAACATACGGGTCTTGTATATAATATGATGAAAAGTTATATAAATTATCATTGTATAGTTCTAGAATTCAGTAAAATATATTCGTTTCATAGACATATTTTTTCTTTTGAATCGGTATATGAAGCATAAAACAAAACCCAATATACAGCTTAAAAGTATTTTATTACGGGTCATTATCAATGTTACGTAATGTCCGGCCATATAAACACTATAACCGAGCAGACGGGTCGATCATTCGGAAGTGTTCGAGCGCGACAGTGGAAAAATAAAATATACATATACACGTTTCAAAAAACAAAAAAACGAGCATGTTTTATTATTCCTTTTTTATTGAAATGATATCACAATGTTTTATTCTGTTCCGTTCGGGATCGTAAAAAGTTGTTATAGCGTATGCGCTACGCTTTTCTTTTCAGTAAAACTGGCACATTTTGCGCGTTTTACTATAATGAAATGACAGTTGTGGTTTTAAATTTAAAACATGCAAAATTAATGAAGTCTCAAAAAAGGCAAAAAACATTAAAAAGGGGAAATGTTGTATGTGATTAGCCTCTATGAGGGGGGGGGGGGGGGTTATTAAATAACTTCATTAGTTTAAATTTCATCACTAAAGTAGTTAATTATAAACATGTATAGTAAATCACAGGTGTGTATTAGCCTTGTATGTGACACTCTGCTACATGTTTGAGCGGTTCAGTGGTCTAGTGGTTAACGCTCTGGACTGGTATCCAAGGGGCTCAAGTGTCGACCCCGCACCTCTATTAACAAAACTAATGATCTTACGGTGAGACCTAAGACCGAGAGTATTGGTGTTGTACATCGGGCATGTTAAATAACGAGGGACCGTCTCTTGAACGGGACGCATTCTATATCATGCACTATCCCCCGAAAACTAAAACATCTTTAAAACTCTTCTGGGGGCGTTGGTAATACGGATTATCCGATACCAACGATAAAACGTTGTCAATTTGTAATATCAATTTAAATGATTATATCTATTTATCCTTATTATGATGCATTTGCTTTACTTATAACTGTTAATGAAACATGTAATTCAATTCCATTTACAAGTACCGTGTGAAGAATAAGAGTAACAATCGCGTTGAAAACAGTCTTACGTTATTTTAATGAAAAGACGTGAACAATAATTGACAATATACATTGAACAAGTGATACCACCTGTGCCCTGATGACACTACCCCTACCCCTTTTACCCAAGGTGCGATCCGGTCACAAGGTTTTGTTTGAATTCATAACTATTATAACACTTGTATAAGTTCAATAATTATGCTTTCAACGACAAGTACTTAATTTTTATTCATATGTTTTATGAAGTTGTATTTGAGATACGAATCAGTTAATTAGTTTTATAAACAGCCCTTGGTAATATTCGTGAAAAATAGTTATTAACGTTGATCAGGCGAATTAACTTTAAAAACCATACTAAGTGACAAACTATTAGTATCGGCGTTAAAAAGAAGTGCCTTACGTAAAATGCCGAGTACTGCCGAAGCGGTAAATTCTTATTTAAACAAAACAGGTTAGTTGAGTAAAACTTAAAAAAGGACTGCAAATATATCCATTAAACATTATTATTTTTATAAATCTAAAAAGTAAAATGAAATATCAAGGCATCGTAATAGTGACATTTGTTCTGTTTTTTTAGGAAAAAGGTGAAAATTTGAATTAAAGTGCAAATTTGCACCTAAACTGGCATTGTTTCGCGTTTCCACTATAATTCAATGCCGTAAAAACGATCGGTAATGGTTTTATACGTAAGAAGGACCATTGTTTTAATACTTTAATTGACAAAATAATATTCATGAAATGGCAGACAAATTAAACTAACATTTGTGATATGACAAATTTTTTATGTTAAACAGAAAGAAAGTTATGACGAGTTATTTAATAATATCCTTCTTTACTCTTTGTAAAAACGCATATCGGTTTTCCAATACACGATGGTTAAAATAGTTGGGGATGGTACAGAACAACTTATTTTGAGTTTCAGATGTTTGAAATGTCAACAGCCCCGAAATCTATATCCAAATCTTCTCGTCTTATCGATAACATATAGACCTAGTTTTATAATACTAATGTATTGAATTTTACTGTAAATTGCGTAATATTCATGATGATTTAGTTTTCGATATTTTCGCTTATTTCTCACTTCGCTAATAAAAAAAACGAGAAAAAATCATTTCACATAGATTTTCAATGAGAGAATTCTCCTCTCATGAATTTAAAATTCGTGAATATATCCGTCTACTCATGGTATGACTTCACTAAATCGGTGGGACTTGGAACCAGCCAATTTGTGTATGGAACTTGCGGACCTATTAGATATATGTGGTCTCTGATTGGTTTAAAATTATTAGTAGCACTAAAGTTTTCTAGATTTAAAATCGAAAGTACAATGGTTGAGCATAACAAACAAATAGTTTATTAATTTTCTGATTAATTTTATGGTATTCTATGGCTATCTGTATATAGAATTTTTTGACAGAATGTAAACAAAAATGCTGCAGACGAGGGGGTGGTGTCCTACTGGTGCATTTTTCGGCTATAAAGTATCACATTATGTATATAAAAAGGGCATTTTTGGGTGTGACTAAGGTGGTTCTACAGATTTATTGGGGTGTAACTACTCAACGAATGTTTTGGTATGCGGACCGTGCTTAAATGTTATACAGTAAGTCTATGGAAAAAGATTTAGTGTAGTCATACCTCATAAATCGCAAATTTTCCTCACGCGAAGATTATCATGTTAACACTATGTTGAAAGATCATCAACAAAACGTTTTTCCTCCACTGGGGAGCGATTGATAACGGCTACATTTATGTAACAACTAATCCTTTTAAACGTATTTCTTTTTGCTTTGTAAGTCCAGTTTGATTCACAGAAACCTTTACTAATGACGTCATACATGTTCAATTTGTTGGAGTTGGTAACATTTAGTATTTTAGTTACGATGATGTAATGCTACGCTGAGGTAGTTTTCAAAGAAAGTGTTAGAATCGAAGTAATGATTGTATGCCTATATTTTACCGTTGAATGAAATAGACAGAAGTTCTGAATCACGAGTGCAAAACGTGCTAATTAAATCACGAGTGCGCAGTGATTTAATTATTACGCATCCGATCTCTTGACTGTATTTTATTCAACGATTAAATACAGGAACATATCTATTATTTCTTGAATACAGCTGTGACTCTAAATTTATACTACAGTAAGTGTAGGTCAATAGGACAGTGAGGCAGCGGATGTGTACATGTATATGCACCTTGCCCGCATGTTCTTCCTTTGTCAAATTATGCGCGATTGTCGTTAACTCTTATGTACATGTTTCTGTTATGTCACTGTCACGTTATCACAGCAGCATACTAAATCAAAGCTCTGAAAGTACTGTCTGCACGGGATTCACTGTATATCGTTTAAGTTTAAGTACTGATGTCACTCTGGTGTTGAAAATCCAACAGAAAAACCCCACCAAGAACACTATGTACTCGGGTTACCTAAACATGTGAACATTGGTGAAAGTGAATACATATTACTAATATTCCTTTAAACTACCAGTCTCTGAACGCCTCCTTTATAGTTTATTTTTACCTAGATTTTTACATGTACAATGGGATATTCTGACTTCAAATTTATGTTAGTCTATGTGTTTTGCAGAAGTCTGTTCGAAATGGCAAAAATACTGACCAGACGACATTGTTTTTGTCGTCTGCTCCGGGGCGTAGCAGTTTGAAAAAGCATAAATTTTAATAGAGATAATATATATCTTAATAGATGTTAGGTGTTGACTCAATTTTACAAGCGAAATAAAATAACTGTGATGACAGTACACGGTGACAAATACTTCTTATCTATGGCATTCGCTAACCGTTGTACTTGCATGCTTAAATCTCGTGCCTATCCCGCTGTCATTATTTATTTCCGAGAAAATTTCTCAAGCAAAATCTAAAGACGCTGACTACAGAAACTCAGGAAATGTGTCAAACGGATGGTCATCGAAGTTAATTCCAATACTGGAGTAGTAATTATTATTAAACATGTCTGAGACATTTAGTTATTGTAAATTGCGTAATATACGCGATGGTTTAATTTCGATATTTTCGCGAATTCCCCATTTCGCTAATTTAAAATTCTCGCGTAAGATTCATTTCACAGATTTACTATGGGAGAATTCTCCTTCCGTAAATTTTCATCACGCGAAAATTACCACGTTCACAGTATGAATTATTGGATAAAATGTTCAACAAATACAGACTACTAAGGTGTCATATTTGTAGAACGGGCATAACAGATAAATAAACAAAAACGTCGTGACTGTATCAAATGAGAGAAGGTCAAGTTCCGGAAGAAGAGCGCAGTTTATGGAAGGAGAGGCCCACTAGGTGGTTTCCGCAAGGAGAATAGCAGTTTCCGGAAGGAGAGGCGCAGTTAACGTTTGGTGTCGCACCGGTCAACAAGTGCTTCCAGGTCGTTGGACCCTAGGAAATAGTCCTCTGAAATTTTAATGTCATCATTTTAAAGCTGTTTCCAGCTGAATAGGATTACTGTCAACTGTTTATTGCTGCTGTATATCATTTTGGCATTTTTGATTGTTGAAACATTTATTTTTTCTGTGTTTTTCAGGACTACATTTTATGATGTTAGGGTTGAAAGATTACTCCGCCCAAGCAAGCATAACAGTTTGTTTACTAAAAAATTGTACAGTGTCTACATATATTGAGTAATAGCAAAAAGTTGATTGTTGACCAGGTAACTTTGCTGGTGTAGATTGACTGTGATGATAATGAGAAGTATAGAGAGCTGATTGCTTGAATTTTGTTGTGAAACTCACAGGAAATGTGCAAAAGTCATGTATTTACTATAGAATAAAGAAGGGAAAAAATGACCGGTGCGACACCGGAAAGAGAATCGCAGTTAACGGAAGGAAGGGCGCAGTGTAGGTAGCTTCCGGAAGGAGAGGCGCTTCTTCACCATTTTTGTGCCATTGGATATCATCTTATAAACACGAGACAAGTGCCCACTGAAAATGTCACAATTAACTACAGAAGGGGAGGTCTAATGATTTGGTTAAATCATGGAGGTACTAATCACAGCCTATTAATTTGATAAAAACATTCCGACTAAATATAATGATTATAAGTAGAAGGCAAGGCTGGATAAATTGCTGTAAACATTCTACTTAAATAAAGAGGTACATTTGTACTAAATACGATCATGAGATTTCCAAATGCGTAATAATTCTAAATGCTAAATAGTGTTATTAATAAGCGAATGGTTTCCAAATACCGGTATCGTGAGAGATAGTGACAACGTGGTAGTTGCAGACGACACAATATTGTGTTGCCTGTTCAGCAATGTATAGTACTGGCAAAAAAGGCAATCATGCTGAGCAATCTGGTGATCTCTTTGGTGTTGATTGTAGCTGCTGTCACTGTTCTTGCAGGGCATCGTTATGGACATTCGAACCGTGTCTCAATAAATATTTTGCGTGCAAGTGTACTAGAAATTCTTGAAATTTAGCACGTTATATGTTTTTTCCAATCGACGACAATTTTATGATGCATTTATAAAAATGTGTTTCGCTGTGCATAACAGATTTTATGTTGAGAAATACAGCTCTTACAATGTTGGCCATGTGGTTGTTCAAACTATATTATACTGATGTGTATAACCCACAGATGACGTCAAAGTCCATGTCCCCACCGGAACTTCTAAACGGCTAAGTGTGTCACTGTAAAGATAAATGCTCCATTAAGTCTAATGAACAATACAATCTTGTTCATAAGCCTGTAAATGGAAAGACTACGTTGACAACGTTGAAACATGCAAAAACCTGTTTACTGTAGACTAATCTATGACTGCTTCTTGCAACCTTATGCCACTGCTACTGTTATAACCAATTTATGATCCTTGCTATTCAATGAACTACACAGCATGTAAGCTGCAGATCTTTTCTTCAGCTTATTTTGTTCTTATAGCATTGCAGTATAGTGTGTCTTTGGTGATTGTGCTAATTTTTATTCTATACAAGCATAGTACTACCTGATACATTAAGGATAATGGCATAAATAATATTTCCATAGCCTGTCCTGTGACGAATGTGTTTGATCAGACAACTTAAAGGGTCATGATGAAAATAGAATCATTTTAATTGTCTTACTTTCTTTATAAAATATCGCATGGATGCCATCTTGGCATCCCCATCATCAACGTTTGAGCGTAGAGGGATAGGAGGTTCTATTGAATTTCAAAGGATGCCATCTCTTCAGCAAATTTATGCTAGCGAGTTCATGATACAACTATAACTGAAATTAATATATTTCAACCTTAAATTTCGCTAGTTTCACTGTGTGTGGCGACCATTTTGGAAGCCATCTTGGATTTTAAACTTTATTCACTACATTTTCTATACTTTGTCAAACGCAACATGTATGCCACACATTACTGAGTGCATGAGGTAAAGTTACTTAGAAGTTTAAAAATTTAACCATAGACATTAATATTCTGACTGAATGGATGTAAAGTTATCCCATCTACTTATAGAAGCTTATTCACTCAAATATTTACCTCTGTTCTATTGATATATCAATACTTTATTTAGCTTTATGTCACAATCATCGTATATAGATTGAACTGCTTTTAAAAAAGATGACACCACACTGTACTCTTAAACTGTCCCTTTCAAAAATACTAGAAGTTTGCATAGTTACTTTTTCACAAAATTTACAAGATCAATTTGTAAAACTACATTGGAAATGCAATTTTTCTATGTAAAGATATCAATCAAGGTATCAAAATAAAGTATAATAATAAAGTGAACCATTTCGGTCCATAAAACAGCACACATATACATAAAAATGATTTTTTTCAATCATGGACGTCCATCTTGAACGCTATCTTGTAAACATCGAAATACCACCCCTTATACCCGTTTATCCCTGTAGTTCAAGAAAATTCATTCTCTTACAACCATACTGATATATGACTCACCCGGTTATTTGCGGAGGTGGGTGGGGCAGTCAAAAGAACTCCAAAAATATACCCTTGTTGTTTTGATAGTCACTTACACAATGTGATAATTTAGTTAAATGCTATGTTTGAATACCATGCCATTTTTGTTGCTGTATGTTTTGCCAACATACACACTCCGGACTGCGTATGACGTCTATGAACAATTTGTACATACATTTCAGTATTCGTTAGCTATTTTTCAGAATGCCGTGGAGGGGGCGAATTGTGTCTGTATAGCATTTCTTTTCGTAATTAATATCGACTTTCAATAATAGAGCCCACTTACATTTTTTTAGCCATGAGTGTGTTAGAAATTTTTCAAAGCAGGGTTGCTGCCTGGTGTTAATTATACATGTAATGACATATCAACAAGCTTCGATAAGCATAGGATACGGGTAGGGTAGGATAGGATAGGATAGAACGGGGCGGGACAGGGCAGTTTAGGGTAGGAGATGAAACAGCATACCATAACAAGGAAATGAGGCAGACTTTATCCCTTATGACGCCAGTTTGATTTTTCATAGACTGCGTGAAAGAAAATATGCAACTTAATTACTCAGTTGTACCAATCTACATATATACATCATGTATGATTCTCATGCCATTTTATCACGTTTTTTGTACCTTCATCACGTTCTCACGTACTGCAGGAGTTTATGATCACAGTTATGTTCTGTTCCGGTCAGTTCCGTTCCCTTTAATTTTGATGGACTCCAGAGAGTTCCGTTTTAATTATTGTGAACGCCAGAGATTTCTGTTCCGTTTAAATTATGGTGGACGTTCGAGCTTTCAATGATGAGTAATATGATGATATTTCGAAGGATATAGGTCTACTGAACTCGTTAGATTAATTGCAAAACAACAACAAACTAGGAATCATTAAGTATGAGTAATTGCCAGTTCGTCAAAAAAGACACGCATTTATTTTTTATAATTACTAGTAAAAATGATCTTATTTCCCGGCCTGCAACATGTCACTTGTATGCGTGGTGAATTTCTGAGGAAATTCTAGCAGATAATGCTTTGTAACAAGTGATGTATCATTTAATAAAAGCGAGCTATATGTCAAAACCTACGTCATCAGCATTTCTTCTTTCCCGCAGACGACACTTTTCTAATTCTAATAATCACAAAACGTGACATTCGAAAGTCAATTAATGTTTTATGAAAGTGGCAGTCTCTGAAAACACGTTGCGTGACAGCATGTAATCTAGTACGATATGTTGATCATTTGACTTGCAATAGAGGTCAAGGTCACTGGTTGTTTGAGAAAGAAAGAAAGGAAGCAAGCAAGCAAGCAAGCAAAGAAGGAAGGAAAGAAGAAATCAAGAAAGAAAAAATAAAGGAAGGAAAGAAAGAAAGAAAATAAGACAGAAAGAAAGGAACGGAGGAAGAGATAAGGAAACTGAAAGAAGGAAAAAAAGAAAGAGAGCATCTAGCGACCACATAATTGACACTCCTTGAAAAAAATTTAAAAAGAACCGACGATCAGTTAGTATCTCATATATATTCAAGCACCTTAAGTTCGAATAGAACAAGAGTCCATTAGCGGTTCTTACAGAAGCTTATTAGTTCTTAAAAAAAATAACACGCCACTACAATGCACATGTAGCAAACAGTTGTAATGAAATTGCAATTTCATAAACTTTCTATTAAAAAAAAAAAAGCAAGCCTTTTCATTTACTGTATCAATTTTCATCCGCGGTATTTGGTATTAAATTCTGCACATGGCATTAACTCCAAATGTACTTACAAAAACATATTCCTATGACGTCAGTTCTCCCGCTCATCTGATTGGAATTATTGGTGTTGCCTTTAATCTAGGTATTATTGATTATAGCACAATAACAGTGCAGTAAATTGTGTGTTCGTGCCGAGAATTTTCGGGCTACGCAGGCTCATATATTTGAGTAGGAATGCACCGGGAAACAGAAAGTTTCGTTTCGCGGTTTAATTAGTGTTTTCACCTTTTATCGTTGAAAAAAAAGGCACGCCAATTGAGACGGAGCAGCGTTTTTTTACAATCAAGCAATAGCCAATCGGTTTTATTAGCCATAGAATCATAGAAGACGAAACAACACAGCATATCACTGTTAAAGGTGGCTACTCGTTTATGGAGTCATACGACTTTAAGAATAAGTGAAAGTGTCAAGTGTAGTTCATATCATCAAATACAAAACAAAAAGGCACGACAAACCTTTTTGACTTATATCTATTTGGTATTGCTTTTCAGCCCAAATAGAAGCCAGTAGAACCTCGAGGGAAAATAATTTACAATTTAAATTATAGTCTATATGGCAATAAATAATTGTAACGCACTTCTGTTGTAACGACGTTTCTTATTGGTTAACATGATAATTGTGACAGTGTATAGGCTGCAAACAATTTAAACGTCCCCAGCAAATGCCGCCGCCATTGAGAAAAATGTCACCAAAAAAACAAACGACAAAACAAAAAACGCGCTTGATACCGTTGCAAATATCAAATTTACAAGTTTGTTAACCGTGCTCGCCTATAGAAAGATAAAAAACGTCTTTTAATGACGTCAATGTTGTCTCGATGGTATCGCTGTGCATATTGTATAGGTCTCATCGGGCAATACGAGGAAAAGCATACTTTAAGCTGGGAGAAATTGGTCATTATTTTGACAAAAAGCAGAGGAATGAAAGCGATTGTCCACCTTTAAAGCTGAGCCAGACTAATTGGAAAATATCGGCCATTGCCTTTGACGTCAATGCAAGCGAAGCATACCATTGTGAAAAATACAGGACAGTGTTGTTTACGCGGCACAAAATCCACCAGTCTGGTCTGTCGTATCGATCTGGGGTCGCTTGGTACGGGAAATAATGTTTCCATGCAATAGATAAAGCTGATTACGTTGTCTGTGTTGTAACTTTCTCGCAATTAGGTAATTTTCTTTGACAGCAGCCGGCAGGGAGCAAAACATGATCTTCCGAGTCTTGTCACCAAGTGTGCGACTATTACAGATCAATTGAGAGTATTGAGACACTCTCCATCGCAATACTACGGTAAAAGCCAAGGGTAACGGTTACGTCACATTTCGTTTATGTGGTTGATTTAAAGGGTCATTCGAAACATTGTTTTCATTACGTTGCAGTTCAGGAAAGACCTTAGTTTGTATTGAGTTAGATGTACTATAAAACCCGTTTGTCTTTCAGTATATACTACTCCTGGAAGAGCTAGACATTTCTTGGTCTGAATCTATTTGATTTTCAACAAGATATAAGTTGCGATCCAAAATATGTGATAATATATGCACAACTTTTTTTTGCAAACTGGGTCCTTAAAAGGGAATTTGTGTACATTCCCTTTTGAAAAATTCTGTTTACAATGTGTCGGAAGAGCTCATTTTTAAGATCCGTGATCACTTTGGAACAATTACTTGTAGCCCTTACATTAGGCCTACAGAGAAACGTGTCTAACCGGCGTTCGTACTTAAAAAAATTACAGGCATTCCGGCAAACCTAATTTGGTTTGTTTTATTTGTAGAGATTAAAAATACTTCGAAAAATGTCTAGGTTTACATTATGTTTTGAATTTTTTCATACTTACATACAATAAAAAAAAGATAAAAAAAGAAAACTTTGCAGATTTTGCTAAATAAAAAATTCCAGCTTTTGCCAAGTGCTACCTTAAAACAGCGGAATGCATTTTACAAAAGTTTGTTCACTTTTCCAAGACTGAACGCTACACAGACTGTTGTCTGACCGATATTGCAACCTCTTTCCGTAGGAGGAGCTTATTTCATTATCAGAAACCTATCATTTCCAATCAACAGATAAAACAACATCGTTTTTCGATACGCCAGTTCTATCGATATTGCGTGGGTAAAATGCTTTCTGACGTCACGGTACGGCTTCTTTATGAATGAAATTCCCCCGAAAACCAAAGTCGTCTGGAGCGCTGCCAGAGAACGTATATAGTACATCAACACACAAGATACCATCATTTTTCTATACGATTTTCTATCAAAAAGCTTAGTTTGCAATATGCAAATAGTTCCTGATGAAGTACACAGCTGAAGTAAACAACAATTTCTAGAATTACTAGCACTTTTATCAAGAGTTTTTGTGCAAATACCGTAGCACGTGTGATATTGGTTCGACAGAAACAATCCAAACCGTAAACCATTAGATTTACAAGTTATGGACATAGCGCTACCGTTCCTACAGGAAACACATTGAAATAATTGCTAATAATCTTACATGTAAGGAATGAATGCCGACCACTCAAACCGGTCACTGGAGCATGCATGCTGACCGCGTTGTCTCATACATTTTCCGTTCCGCCGCCCCGCCCGACCCCACCCAACCCCTTATGATGGAAAACAGGTAATTTGCGGGAGTGTCGAATGTAACTACATCTAACCTTGGACAACGAAATTGAGGAAAAAAATTTAACAACGTCTATGTATTTATAGAGCAT
The DNA here is from genome assembly GCA_022818135.1 of Saxidomus purpurata. Classification (NCBI taxonomy): domain Eukaryota; kingdom Metazoa; phylum Mollusca; class Bivalvia; order Venerida; family Veneridae; genus Saxidomus; species Saxidomus purpurata. The sequence goes on along the minus strand of JAFMSR010000005.1, from coordinate 32,416,747 downwards.
GTCTAATTGAACTGGAACACATCCAGAAAGATGGCAAAAACGTGCATGTTGTTAAAGAGAAACTAACACGTATTTTAAGGAAACTCTGCGAATTAAGTGCTCTAGTGAACTTTAATTAAAACATGTTTTGCACATCAAAATAAGAGAAGGCGTCTTTTTTTCAATATATCCTTTGTGAGAGCTTACGTCATGGAGACAAAACAGTTTAGCCTAGTTTTGCTGACGTCATTACGTTTTTATATTTTTTTCCGGGTGATTCCGGAGTTTTTGCCTAATAAACGTGATTGCTTCAAGACAGTGCAGATTAGATCTAACGAGTAGGCTACACCCCCTCTCAGTATTTAGCAAATTTGAGCAAAAATTCGACTCCGTATGTAAGCATAAGGCAAAATTCAACTTAGCAAGGACTATTTCTTTTAAAAGCTCGTCGAAAGACATTCTAAAATTAAGAATCTATAAATTCCAAAATCTCTCATAGATCTAGATCTAAACTGTGCTTCAGTTGCTAGCATTTGGGTGCAGAGACTGTCCGTGTACCTATATTGGGTCCCCATTTAAAATATCCGATTTTGTCGTAACGAATCTTAATAGATCTATAATCTGTAAGAGTAGGACCTAACCGTGTGTTTTTTTGCAGCATGGAGCAAAACTGATCTTCTCCTAATCTACATTTTTAATGATATTTTTATAGGGGTGGGCCAATGGGGGTCCGAGGGTCTCCGAACCTCTAGATCTAGATCTATAGATAATAATTCCTTAAAAAAAAACATATAAATATTTAATAGAGTACATTTTGCTCGGTGTCGGTATTCCTGAACTAGATGTAGACCTAGGCTAGGTACATGCAACCTTTTCCCCTGCAGTCATGCAGACATTGTTCTGAACAAAATTCTGTTTAGATCTAAAGGTGCATCCGTCTTTCACACTGTTTATCTATGCCTAGATCTAGTTGCCTTATGTCTGACGTTTTTCCCAAGAAATTCATTAACAAGATTATTCCAAATTCATCAGGTCTTGTCTGCCAGTAATTTCCAAGGTCGTTGAGAAAATGTCAATCACAATTTACGTCCTAGTAAAGTGATATTGAACGCCTGCACACGCTGAGCGCTATTGAAGACAAGTTTCAGAAGTTCACCATTGACGTCACAATGACGTCAGAGTTCGATATCAAAACCTTACTGAAAAGTCAAAATGATTAAGAAATGTGTTAGGACATTGTCTTGATTTGTACTTAAAGGTCGCATCCTCTGGGATGTGCATCTCGGCTCGTTTCAATCAACATTGCTCTTCAAATTTCTCGAGATTGGTTGAGGAAAGTAATTATCTTCGAGTAATTACATTGCGTGGAAATGTTAGCAGTGAGTGAGCGCTATTGGAGATTCTCTCGAACAATTTTCATGAATGAGATTTTCTTTGGTTTTCACCAGCTGCTCATAAACAACGTTGTTATATAAATATGCAAGTGCTAAAGTAACGTTTTTGTGATCATTATTTAATATTTTCTTCGTTAATTTGTACTTTATTTCAAACATGTTGGGCGGAATTATACTGGAAGTAAAATACGTGATGGAACATAACGCAGCGTGTCAGTTTTTTTATAGTATTTCATAATTCAGTTTGGATTTTTGAACGTATTTAGTCGGGAATCGCTTGTTTTAAGTAGCAAAGATTTATAAGATGCGTGTCTTAGGAGATATTTATTGCGAAATTTCTTTCGAAACTGTTATAGATCTGGATCTACTGCGGTATAGACCTGTAGTTCTAGTCACGCTTTGCTACAATTAGGGAATGCATATTTAACATAACATAATTTAATGTAAAGTAAGAAAAGAAAACCCAAGGCACCATAAAATATAACACCCTCAAATCCTCAAACTAAGAGAGAAGAAAGCGGACACATTGCAGCCTAATATTCTTCGAACAGCGGGTCTAGTAAGAATTGTAAGAACAAACCCAATCTATTATATATGATATAACATAGGTATTCTTGAGGCGGCCCACAATGAATTATTTTCTCAGCATCATCTTTTCTTATGGGATCTATTCTCATCAACACTGATCAAATAAAAAAGACTCTGATGGTTTGAAATCCAGATATTTAAGCTTACCGGGCCATCATGGCTCTCTAGGAATGTTCATGCATGCTACCCATGCGGCATAGCCCATCGTGTGCCTTTGAAGCAGCAAACTCGTTTCTTTTACAAAACAATTATTTATTTATTTATTAAATTATTTATCTAAATGCTTATGATTGAGGGGTCGATTTTAAGCGTTATTTTAAGATGTCAATATATTAGTACCTGGGTTTGAGCACGATATCTCTACTTTATGTTAAAAACAAATCCCAGAGGGGTCTGTCAGCGAGCGCTGGTAAATGATGTCTTAAAGTGTCAGCATTTGCCTTAGATGATCTGTAGATGGTCTATGTTTTTTTCCATATTCAGGACCTTTTAAAATAACCTTAAATTCACAGTCAAAACGTGCCAGTGCAGACGACAACTGTTGCATCTTTGGAAGGCCAAGTCTGTCCAACTCTCGTACACAGTTTGCCGAAATGATATCGCAGTTATATATATAACGGCCCCACTTTTGCAAAGTCCAACAAGTTAAAAGGAAGCAATAAAGAAAAATGTTTAATCCGGGTTTAAGTCAGTTATCTGAAATGTTTATAACTGAGAAAGTACAGGCTTACTTTACGCCTGATACCAAACCATTTATAAATTCGATTGACATGCAGATTATGAATTAAGTCAATTGTCTTCCAGGAAGAAAAATGTCTCATGCTTCCTTAAAACGACGAGGGTTCGGATGTAATGTTTCTAAACTGTTCTTGACTGCTACTTAAATACCGTGGCCAACTAAACTTGCTCAGGAGAGACTGCACTTTGTCGTCCTAGTTACACAGTAGCTCTGAGTGCAGAAAGGAGAGACCTTCTATTAGGTTATTGATTAAAAAGATGTTGTTGCGGACATTGACAGTATTTGCATGTTATGACGTGAATCTGCAGTTTAATAACATATTTGTCCTATGTCAAAGTATTGAGGATGAACGCTGTTGTTACAAATATGTAAATAGGTTAATAGGCATGGCTTAATAATGTGGCAATGTATTGTATTGTAAATTAATTGTATAGTGTTGTAAATGTATTGTATTGTAAATGTTTTGTATTGTAAAAGTATTAATGTATTGTATTGTATTGTATTGCCATACAATTTAAAAACAGAAAAAAAAATAGTCCATCGCTTCAGTCTGACGCAGGCCGCGGACAATTTTCACATAAATACAAGAGCGATGTTACACATGGTTAATACCCCCGCCGGGAAGAAGTTACCTGAAGGTCGTACTTTCGTACCTTTTACTTGGTGAGAGGAAATCCTTAAAAAGCCGCATAGTTATGGTCATGCTGAGTACAGTTTTCAAGTAAGTGGAAAAAGAATAAGGCAATGAAGAGAAGGTTTGCAAAATTATATTAATGTTCATTATCAGTATAGGTATGATATTTTTCTATTTGACTAAAAGTAGGCAAGGTAGAGTATTGTTCTTGCACACTGCACTTCCTACCAATGTGCTATGTCAGTGTATCAAGTTTGAAGAAAATCCCTCAAGTACTTTTGGAGTTATGCTCCGGAATTTTTTTTTTAAAGTAAATCTGATAAAGGGGAATAACTCTAAAAGTAGGCAAGGTAGAGTTATTGTTCTTACACACTGCACTTCCTTCCAATGTGCTATGTCAGTGTATTAAGTTTGAAGAAAATCCCTCAAGTACTTTTGGAGTTATGCTCCGGATTTTTTTTTTAAGTAAATCTGATAAAGGGGAATAACTCTAAAAGTAGGCAAGGTAGAGTTATTGTTCTTGACACTGCACTTTCTACCAATGTGCTATGTCGGTGTATTAAGTTTGAAGTAAATCCCTCAAGTACTTTTGGAGTTATGCTCTGGACAAAACTTTTAAAGTAAATCTGATAAAGGGGAATAACTCTAAAAGTAGGCAAGGTAGAGTTATTGTTCTTGCACACTGCACTTTCTACCAATGTGCTATGTCAGTGTATTAAGTTTGAAGAAAATCCCTCAAGTACTTTTGGAGTTATTCTTCGGACAAAGTTTTTCAAGTAAATCTGATAAAGGGGAATAACTCTAAAAGTAGGCAAGTAGAGTTATTGTTCTTACACACTGCACTTCGGTATGACGTTTGAAGAAAATCGCTCAAGTACTTTCGGAGTTATGCTCCGGACAAAATTGGGACGGACGCACGGACGGACGCACGGACGGAGACCATTTCTAATATCCCCTTCGCCTTTGGCGGGGGGATAAATAAACTGACTGTATATATTTCACTTTTGGATGATATTGCTACTTTAACGAACGTCAAAGGTATATGACGGTTCGAGCAATTGTGCGGCTCATTCCGCAAGATATGATGGTGAAGAAACTGCATGTATGAGTTATTCCATTGCCAAAGTTTCATGTAGTCTGACTGTCACATTGCACTTGTCTCACAGATGTGCAGAACAATGCCATGTTTGGGTGTACTGATATACAGCTTTGTTGAGTTTGAAACGAAAACTTCTTAATACCGACTTACAGTTAATTCCAATCTTTCTAAAGACTCTTCTCATACAGTGAACAATATGTAAAATATTTTTTTCAAATTATGCTACAAATATGAAAAAGAATTGAGAACGAACACTAACTTGAAAACATTTTGCCAGTTCCCGATAATTTCTAACTTATCCATTGAAATTCTTTGTGATCTGATAAAAAAAGAGCCGTCACGTCTATGTTCCGATACATCGAAAAAATAATGCGGCTTTTAGTGACATTGGTGTTTGGAGTTTGAGCGTATTTAATAACGGTTTAGCAATTTTATTTTACAGTGTTTGAATTCTGTATGACATTGAACTCAAGTTCACTGACTTCTGTTATATTGTCATCCTTAAGCCATAATCATTGGTCAGAATGACAAATTAAATTAACTTGAGAATAATAGACCAAGCCTTAGGTAGGCATGACGACATACTCAATTCTGTGATACAATGTACTACAATTTCAGGCGGACCGACCTGAAGCAAAATCTTGGCACTGGCGTCAAACTATTTTTTAATAAAGTAATCCATCTTTATTTGAATCTTGACTAAATGTCAATACCATTTAATGTTATTTGGTCTTTATCACATTTCAGGCATTTATATCAGTTTTATAAAATGTTCAGCAGACACTAACTGTGAGTGTTCTATAACAGGGTCCGTATATTATATTGTAATATACGGACCCTGTCTATAATAAACAAGATTGTTCTCTGACAAAAAAATGACCACGTTCATCGTCAGTAGTTTTATGATAGGAGTGTACGTGTATAAATTCATTGTTCAGTGTATACATAAAATTCTATCTTACTAGCTCATGTTTTAAATGATATAAATATTGATGTCGTAACCACCTGCTGTGCTCTCCTTTTAGCTTATTTTCTTTATTTAAAGAAAATTATATCAAATTTCATCTCACGTGCGTAAATGTATTCTTACACGATTTTAAAATACACTAAATTCAGTGTTTCCGCGAGAGCGTGTTTCTGTGGTTTTGACGCACTCATTTTGTCAATGACCCAACAGAAATAGCAATAGTCTTCTATGACGCAGTTAAAAAGTGTATGATCAAATTACTACAAAAACAACATTTGAAAACGTTTCGAAACAAGATAAGTTATTTACAAAATACGCTTCCGGTATGGGATATGTTTAATTTTGACCCTATTTCGTCTTCGTTGTCGTCTGATTTAGGATCGACCCGTATTTTGTACCATTTTGTTTGTATTGGTTCGTATGATACCGTCATCATGGTATCGTAGACGCATAGCAAGAGATGGTCGACGAACCTTAACAGAAGAAACAATAACGTCTTTCTGGGTGATTTTAATGATCATTTTGTAGTAATTTCGATCAGATTGCCACTGTTGAAAGGGGTTTTATTGTGCCAAATAATATCAAAGTTTAATGTCTATGGTTGAATGCACTTATGAAAAATTATCTTTGTGGACAAAGTTGACTTTTGAAATGCAGTGACAAAATGGAAAGCATCCAACACCTGTTGTCCTGGCACCCAGGGTCTTCCTCCTCCACGAAAGCCGGAAGTTGCAATATAACCTTAGCTTTTGAGTGCGACGTTAAATTCGAATTAATCAATTGGCACAATACAATCAACCTTATGGGCATATCCCATAACTTTTGAATGACATTAAAAGTTGCTCAGACTATGAATTTTCAGTTCAGTTTTGTCACAATCCGTTTCTCAGTTACTATTCAAAGCTTAATACTTCATAGTCACTGAATAACAGAATGTAAGCGCATGGGTTCCTATCTCAAAAGTAAAGTTTACTCAAATGGTTGAAGGTCAAAATTTGTGGACAGTTGTGTCTCCAATTTATAACTTTACTCGTGCAAGGGTTGTCCTGATATTCACACATGTATGTGTACAGTCTGTGTTGTCCTGATATTTACACATGTATGTGTACAGACAGTGTTGTTCAGAGACAATCGATCCTCCAGCACTTTCAGTCCTTTGATTTAAAAGCACTGGCAAACTTTGTTTACTTTCAAACTTTAGTAGATATAGAACACGTCGTTTTATCCTGTAGCGATTTTTTTTCGGGGATTATTTTGAAAATTCCTTACCCCGTGTACGCTCACTTGGGACAGATCCCAAAGTGTATGTGGACCCTACGGAAAGTGTGATGTTTTTGATACATTATAGACTATCACTGATGGGCCCAGAGCCATCCCCAGTGTCCCGGTCAGGATTCGAACCGGGGACCTCCGGATAGGTAATCCAGAGCGTGAACCACTCGACCGCCGCACGAGTTCCATTACTGGTACTGTAGACCACGATTTTACTCTTATGTGCAAGCCATTAATGTCTGATTTGGTCGCAATTACAGATGAAACATCTCAACAGCGTATACGTGTCTATGGCCTCAATTTCGGACATGTTTTTTTCTTTCGTTTTTAAATACTTCCAGGCTCTAGTGCTGTATTATTCTTCAATAACATTGTTCATATTCCTGGTCACGAAGACGCTTCAAAACAAACACTACTTTAAACCGCATTGCTGTAACACAGCTTGTTTTCATAAAGGTCATTAAACTGTTCACTCTGTTCTTCAATATAATCAGAATTTATGATTTGATAAATGCTTAGTCGATGTCACGTCGTCAATGCGGTTATATTTCCTCGTGCCATTCCAACAAACTTATCTAATAGTTTTTTATGCAGTTAAATGGCATTCTAATGTTAGTGAAGACCCCCGAGTAGCGCCTGCACAGACCCGTTGTGACTTGTTTAGGACTGGGGAAGTGGGGGGTGGGGGTGGGGGGCGGGGTGGAGACGCTATATTAGTTCCTGTATAAAGAGGTATAGCATGTGTAAGGTAGAAAACTCAAAGATTAAGCGTTACCATTATGTAGAATAGATTGTCCCCCCTGGAATTTACCATGCAGGCAAAGCTTCAGAGATCCCTGATTTGAGCTTTTCTGAACTAATGATATTTGAAAAGTTGTATTTTCTATCATATTTATTATTTCAAATGATGAGTTGACTATAAAAGTATCGTCTCTACAAATTATGGACTGTATAGTCAGCAAGAACCCTGAACCTGAAAAGAGAGTAAATTGAACATTACATTTACTTTTTATGTATACAGTGAAAAATGTTTCAAATGTGTTAGATTATTAAGACATGGGAATTACTTAAAGAGGCACTCCCTTTTATTGTACAACAACAACTCTACATAGATTATAGGGTGTGTCCCTCTATAACTGATGTCGGACTAAATAACCTCCTAAATATAAATAATAGATACTTTGGAAGTAACTAACTTAACCTTAAATTTTCAGCTATATATTCCCAGTCATTATCGATAAAATCAGCGGTTTAAAGTATACTGCAGTACCGTAAAACCATTCAATAATCAATGTAGAGTTGTTGTTGTACAATAAATGGGTGGATGCGATTTATTACAGAAAGCCTCTATATTGATTAATTGTGGTAAAATGAAGCATTTTTCGCCATAGGTTCTTCTTTGAAATTGTATTTATTTATCATTTTACGTTCATTGAACACATAATCTATGTTTCGAGAAAATTATCTGCAAGATGTAGGGAGTGCCTCTTTAAGTTAAGTTATTTCCAAAGTATCTATTATCTATATTTAGGGGGTTATTTAATTCGACATCAGTTATAGTGTGTGTCCCTTTAATCATAAACGTCTTTCAGTTTTGCCTGACAAAATTAGTTGTTGTTTTTTTTAAATATTTTTGTATAATACGTACCTAAAAATGTATCTCACTGTTGCAATATATGGACATTATTCCAAATGCGGGGGAAATGTCATAATCACAGTCGTCATACATCATTTCTTTCTCATAGACTGGAACGTGTTCGTGCCGGCCATCAACAATATTACCGTAATCGTATGTATTAACAGTTTCATCTCCCTCGCCGTGTCCACCACCATTATCAACATCTTTCTTACCAACACTGTTTTTGCTACCTCTTTGATTGTCTAAATTAACGTATTTATCTTTACCGTCCCTGTTGGCATTTGTCTCCAAACCAATTACATTGTCGCCACTTTCACCACCAGAACTGTCTCCACCATCATCCTTACCAACGCTTCTCTCTACTCCTTCACCATTCACACAAGTAATGATTTCATCGCTATCTTCTCTATACCTGTTGTGGTTTATCTGCAAGCCATTTACGTTGTCACCACTTTTACCAGAAGTGTCACCACCATTTCTCTGATTACTGACTCTCTCTACTCCGTTACTATTTCTACCACTGCTATTATCACCACAATATTTTCTATCCCTGTCACCATCTGTCGTCGAATCTTCGTCAGTTCTACCATTATAAACGTGTGCACAACTTTCACGATCGACAGCTGTTTTCGAGCTATAATCTTTGAGATTTTCACAACCTGCTTTGCAACTTCCACTGTAATCTTCTGTTTTCATGCCACCTTTACGACTGTGTCTGTCGTCAAATTTTATTTGCTTTTCATCACTTATCTTCGAAACAATTTTGCTACCATCAAAACAAGCATATTTCCAACTTTCGCTTTGGCCATCTGTCTTAACACCACCACCATGACCACTTGTCTTCGCGTCATTGCCATCTCTTCCTCTACAATTACCTCCATCACGTTCCCTGTATCCATATTTAATCATGCCATCATCAGTGATCCCACATCTGTCATTCCTTACGTTCCTTTTGTCATCAATCTTCAACTTGACTTCTTCATAATATCCCTTATTGACGTTACTGTTATCTGTTACTTTGGTTCCCTGGCTCTGATCACCTCCAACATCAGTGACTTCAGATCTATTCTCTTTTGAATTATGTTTGCTCAAACCTTTATCCTGTTTCGACAGACCATCGCTATCTTCTGTCGTTTTCACTTTGGTACTAGACACTTTCTTATTTGTCCACAAAACCCTTCTCTCCATTCTGTATCTTGGCCCACAATCATGCTCTCCGCAAGTACACACACTAGGGTTGAATTGGACAGTTTCTACGACCATCTTTGGCGGCTCTGGCTTCTTAGGTGGTCCTGTGAAAAGAAAGTGTTTTGTTCTGGAGACTTTTTAATCGATGATAACAATATTATTATCATACAACAAACGGCTATCATATTTAAAAAGTGTCCAAAGTTCACCTGTCAGTGAATGTAAAGAACAATACAGCACTAGAACCCATTACTTGACCTTGACCTTAAACCAGTCTTACTTAGAAATTCCGAACTCAACATGTCTGGAATATTGCATGACATATTTTTGTCAGTATTTAGCCCTAATACGCAACTTGACGGAATATCTATATTAGACAGGTATAATACCTTCGAACCCAAAGCGTGTAATTATATATAATAAAAAATATTTATATGTTAACATTGTACTATGTACAAGAAGTAGTTTATAAGAATTAATGACTAAAATAGCTAATGATTAAATGATATTAGATCTTTACATAGATGTCATAAAGTTTACGTGTTCCTGGAATAGCCTTAGTTACTGACCTTCAGAATGTATCGTATCATGTGTTCTTATTAGAGAAAGACTGCTGGACATGGGACCGAATAATATGCCGCGATTCATACAGTATGCCGCCCACTTGAGTTCAGAACTACATCAGCCCAATATGCCTAGATCCATCATGATAAAAATAAACGAATTATATGATATTCAGAATTTAAAATAAAAATACTCACTCCAGTGAATGTTGTAAAGTAGATTCGGTTTATACCACTGGTCTCTTGTTCCCATATTTGCCATTAATTGTCGTTACTAAACATTTATTGTACAGGATATCGCGCTTCTCTTGTGTTGCTATGACCTCTAAGACGTCTCTATGATATGACGTAAATCGACGTCAACACGTCGTATACCTTGTGACGTTTTCATTTTTGTTGACGTCGACACGGTCATACCAGGGACACCTCATTCAAAGGAATTTTATATCTGTTTCACTTCCATTTTATTATTTTTGCAGGGCGTTTTGCTCGGAAAAGTACGTCAATAGCAATGCTGATTGGCTGTGAAATACAGAGTAGTACTAGAGTAATTACTACGCGTCATTGTCTTACCCACATTTCTTTCCTTTTCTCTTCCATTTTCACTTCTTTCCTATCATCCATCCTTTTGCTTTTTTATTTCTTCCTTGTTTTCTTTCTTTCTTTCTTTCTTTTTTTTGTCATTTATTTCCATTGTATAACCTTATACATCAATTTAAAGGTACATACACATAAAGTACTTTCGTATTGCATTTCATAGATTATGTTACTCTTGCTAAAAATCACTAGGTATACAATGGTTAAGTCATTTGAAAAGGTAGAAGAAGTAGAGAGAGAGAATGAGAAAAGAAAGAGCGAGGAGCGATTTTGTGGATACATGGATAGATTCTACATACTGTCTTTACGTATTAGAAGTTCAGAAGGACCATTTTAATACAGTTGGTTAACTTTGTTTTTCAAAAAGTGCTACCTGGTATTCGATGTCTTTTCTAACCTTTAGAAAGTAACTGAAATTTACCCAATTGGGGATAGATTTTTCTAATTTACACTTGTATATGTAATATTTACACACTATAATTAAAAAGTTAAAAACATTATTTTTACGTTGTTGTTAGTTAACCCTAAGGATATTACTCTAAAGGACAAAAGTTATGTCGATATTATTTCTTTGAAAGAACTTGTTTACTTCTGACCAGAAATGTTGACTAACATTACTTCCCAGAAAAGATGGATGACCGATTCATTACAATACAACAAAAATCACATAATGCTGATGTTTGAATGTACATGTATATAAATACTTATTTGTTGCAATATGTTCATTAAAATTTAGCTGAAAATTCTTATTTTGAGCTATGTACAAATAAAAGGGTATTTTATATATGATTCCCATTCAAGCTCGGTAAACTGATTATTCCACTTTTGTTGTGCTTTGTTTTCAGGTTGCTGCCCATTGTTGTAATAGTTTTCATATACTTCTTATACAAAAGTTTTGTTATTTTTCCTTAGTTCCAAAGTTTATTTATAAAAACATTTTTTATCTTCTACTTCATTTATGTTCATATTTCTAACCTTCTTTTCCATGTTTCGGGAATACTGGGATTAAACTGCTATAGCTTAAAAAGCAATAGTTGGATATATCAAATAGTTGTTTTAATTCAAAAAAATTATAAAACGTTTATGTCGAAAAGTTATAAATATGTTCTACAAATTTGATACCTCTCATATATAGCTCTCTATTAAATAGTGTTTTGTTATTCAATTTAATATTAGAGTTAATCCAAAGTATTTCTTTTGGTATGTTATCTATTTTGTGCTAAAATTAATTCTTGTCCAGCTGGTAACTAGTTATTTAGAAATTTATTTTTGAACATTTTATCGACGCTTTTTTCTTGAAGATTAGACTCAAATACCAGTTTACCACCCCATTTTTCAAGTTCATGTCTATAACAGTTTTTCCAGTAGCCTTTGTTAGTTTCATCAAATATTCTGTACACCCAGATGTGTTTGGCGTAAGCGGCTTTGCCCAAGGACCATTTCAAGCTCCAGCATGGTTTAGGGTCCGTGACAAACCATACTGGAGGATGAGCCACCAACCATACCGGAGGGTGTCGGTATTTGTCTAGATGATGGTATAAAGTTGGTCTTTAAAACAGAGTTGAGTATAGGAAAAGAAATGCTGTAAACAAAAGAACTGTAAATAACTTTTAAACTGTTGACCTAATTCACATTAGGACAGAGATAATTGTTTTACCTTTTTTATAAATACGATTAGTTTTATATTTCAAATGAGCACAAATGAAAACTGATGCGAATGTCGATAATTTTCTTTGCATGCCGGATACAATTGTTTCATGAGTAGAAAAGATCGCCAATGTCTGTTTCACTTGTAAAAAACTGTAAGGGATGGCGACAAGTGAATTTGCCTATTCAAGTGGGGGAAAAACATTGTTACGGCGACGGACACACGTACGTGCATATCAAACTAGAGAAATAGGTACACTATGCTGCAGAAGAAAGTGTGCACTTAGGCTTTTGACGATTTTATATATTATTTTTACCAGAAATATGATGTTTGGTATCAAAATTTAGCGCAATGCATGCTCAATTTCATGTTCATTGAAAGCACATTCAGTCGACAGTAAATAGTGTATAAATGTATAGTGTTCATAATTTGAGACCGATACGTTTATCAAAATGAAGATATTTAAAATAAAAAAGTAGACACTATATTGCAACTGCGTATATGTACAGTATATTTATAAGTTTGACTGTGGAGATAGAAGATTCTTTTAACAATAATATTTGAAAGTAGTTAAAGATTTTGCTAAATTGCGATTCAATAAAATTACGGAGGACAAATTACGGTCATACTTTGACAGGAATGTACCAATCTTCTGTTTAAATTACAGGCTGTTCTTGTTCGTTTGTTTTATTTTAACTTTTGTTTTCTTCTTTTTAGCGGACAATGTGCTCCGAAAAAATGAACTTGTGCCACAGACAGCAGGCAGAACCTTGGGGCTTTTTTCTTTAGAGTAGCATATGCCATGGGTCTGACACCGCGCTTTCACGTCTGAACTAACATAATCACTGACATTTCTTGATATTAAACTAAGTGTCTTTCACACATAGTGTCTACTTGTAAATTTTAATGACGTTTAGCCATCAGAAATCGTTTATCGTGTGCTAAACTACACACTGTTATTACCATATGATTTTATATTTAGAGGAAAGGTAAATGGAACGCGTGATCTTTATTCATAATTTCCATTTTCCAACAGAGGAATGCGTTTTAAAAGTGTAAGAAAATAAATCCGTCGGACACCTTTTATGTATTTCACGAATGCAAGGCCTATGAAAAAATACAAAACATGAAAACAGAACAGAATTAGTATCTTGGCCACTGATGAGGCAGAGCCCCGACCGCCGATATGCCACAAACCATTGGCTGTCAATGTTCAGCCTTGAATTCCGATGTGCCAAACCTCTGGCCGCAGATACGGCAAAAATCATTGACCGCCGACGCGCAACTAACTCTTGGCCCCCGTTGCGCCAAAAACCCTTTGCCACCAATGCACAACTAACCTCTGACCGCCAGTGCACCACAAACATTTTGCCTCCGAAGCGCCATCGACCGCTGATGTGCCACAAATCCTTGGCGGCTATGTGCCAAAAGTCCAAAACCCTTTGCCGCTGATATACCGCATTCAAGTCCTTGGTACAATGTAGATATTTACATTTATTAAACTTGAATTTAATTTCAAATTAACTTTGGTACGGTATGCATCAACTTTAAGCAAGAGGGCCATGGTGGCCCTACATCGCTCATTTGTGACCAAACTTCCAACTCTTAACTTTATATCATAAATACAAACGTTCTGTTTGACCTTGACTAGACAAACCTGATCAACTCGATTTACATAATGATTGTCTATAGAATGTGACTTCTAGAGTACCAACAAGTTCTCCTCGGAATTGACCTGGTGACCTAGTTTTTAATCCAAGGTGATCCACACAAACATTCTTTCCAATTTCTATGATGATTAGGTTATAAATGTCACCTGTATTGCATACACAAGGCTTTCAACCGGTGGCCTAGAGGTCACGCGCAGGGGTCACCCTGTCCGACAACCTGCGCATGGACTCAATATTTTTTAATTTGCTAATCAGAGGTCGATTTTAAGCGTTCTCATAAGATGTCAGTATACCTGAGTTTGAGTACGACAGGTCTGCTTTATGTCTATGAAAAAGTATTTGCACGCGCTCATAAACACAATCCTACGCGAACGTTGGTAAAATGAAAATTTTCAAACCTGGTAAAATTGTCCAAGGTCATTTTCAAGGTTGTCCTAAAGTGTCAATATTTGCCTCGGACGTCTGAGTTTTCAACATTCAGGAGCTGTCGGCATAGCCTTTAAATTCATACAGACAAAACGTGTTCCATACGGTAACTGTCGCCCTATGAAAAGCCAAACCTGTCTTAACCCGCGTATACGGTTTATTACGTTATCGGCGTTCAAAGGATATTGCGTAAACAAGGTTTTCCTTTGATTTCGTTTAAACAATATTTATTTTGCATATAGTTCACAATACATACAACACACATAATTATTAGGATTGAGAAGGAAGCTAGAAGCTTATATAAACTCTTTCCTTTGATTTGACCCCGTGACCTAGTTTGTTTTTACCCAAGATGATCCATATTTAAAGTCAATCAAGACTTAATCAAGACAATAATTCTGACAAAGTTTCACGAAGATTCAATGAAAAATGCAATCTCTATTGCATACCGTTTCTACGATTTTACCCAGTGACCTAGTTTTTGACCCCAGATGACCCATATTCCAACTTACCATATTTTGACATGCTGGCCAAGTTTCATGAAGGTTTGGGGGAAAATGCAGCCTCTATTGCAACACAAGGTTAGTATGGACTGTGACAGACACCAGGTGATTTCAATACAAACAAGAAAGTAGGTCGTCAGGCAAGGTCATTGTTTAAATCTAAGGGCAAAACTGTTTTCATGGTCCAAAATCCATTGCCGAATCTTCAAAAACAGGAAGTAGGTGAAGGTCAAAGTTGAAATCTGAATTCAAAATATCTATAGGATAGGTGACCCAGGGTTTGACCATGTGACTTAAACATTAGTAAGGGTAATCTACTAGTCAAGACCTACCTCCCTATGTAGTTGAGTTCATAACTCTACTGCTTCTCCAGCCAGTTAACTTCTTAAGTTAAGTTAACCTCAATTGCATGCACATTTTTAAAGGGTCAATACTAAGGAAAGCAAAATTGCAAATATAAAAAGCAAGAAAAGTTATGAATAAAAAGAAGGTATCTGTAAATTGGAAAAAAAAACACAAAACAAGTACAATTTTTTTTCTATGCATTATGAAGAAAGTTAAAAAGACCTGGGTGGTCAGTTTTGTCAATTCACTGAGATTTCAACATAATTCACAACTTTCTTCGTGCCAACACTTTTTTTCTTTTTAACCTGTCACGTCATATTTAGTGTCTGGCATAAGGTAATGTACTTGCAATTGGAATACTGTCACTTATTTTGCCTAGTAGTAAAGGTTAGGCTGAGTTTGACCTTTGACCCAGTGGCCTACATTTGTAAATGTCAATAGATGTCACCTACTGGTTAAGATCAAACTGCGAATGAAGTCTGAGGATTTTATGCTCAATGGTTCTCGAGTTATGATGTATAATTACCAAGCTTTTCTTATAATTTGACGTTCAATGCAACGCACATTGAATGCTTCCTTTTAAGATTTTGAAAAATCCCCATGAGAAATAGGACCTGTACTCAGTAAACAGTAGTGTTAAGGTTTTGCTCCAATTTCAAGTGTTGTAGGGTTTTACTCATCTGACTCATTTCTGTTATGATTTGGCCAATAATCAAACTCAACAAAATCTTGGTGTCATTCAGTCTAAAAATAATTTAAATTAAAGTGGAAATAAAGGCGATAATCTGTAAAGCTCTTAATTTTAATTTAAAGGACAAGTTTGATATCAAATGCTAACAAGAGCCTGTCACTCTCAAGTGATCAAATACCGAGTTTGCATATCAAATGTTAAAAATGCCTGGCATGCACAGAGTAACATACTTTCTGTAACATTTTTTTTAGTAGGCTGACAAATCAAGGGCCTTTACTACTTTCCACCTAATAGTCTAATTATGGCCATATTTACAGGATCTTACCTAAACTTTAAGTGTGACCGATTAGGGAAGAATTAATGGCCATATACATTGCACCCAATTTGATCAGGATTGCTTTAAAAATATTTAGATGTTAACAAACACATTTGCATATGTGGGAAGGAGGATGGACATTGATGTGCGCATTGTGCCAAGTTATTTAGATCCCATGCAGACACAGTTAAAACCAGGGGTGAGAACAGCTTAGTGATAACCAAGTGGAAAATTGGCAGGGGATCAAAGTCTTGGGCCAACATTTGTGCCAAGCTATTTTAACCTTCAATGCAGACAGTTCAGTGCTGAGACCTGTTGGGGGACCAGGGGGCAACTATCATATGGCCAATAAGGGGGAAAGGCGCCTACTACTTCTGTAACATTTTTTTTCTGACAAATCAAGGCCTTTACTCTTTCACCAACCTCAATATGGCCATACACTTACTTGACCAAACATTAATGGCCATCTACATTGCACCAAATTTGATCAGGATTGCTTTTGAAATATTTAGGTTCAATCTCATTTGAATGTGGGAAGGGTGGACATTGATCCAGTCAATGGCCCTAAGCACTTAAAGCCCGGGGTGAGAACAGCTTATATGAAAAAGCGGAAATTGGCAGGGGACAAGGTTCTCACCCCTTGTAAAACTCTGAGACCTGTTGGACCAATTATCGTATGGCCCAAAAGATTTTTGCTCTACCCGCAACATTACCAACCAAAAGCTCCAGGCCCTAAAATGCATCTTGAAATCTGACAGAAAATCTCTAAAAATTGATGTATAAAACTGCCTCGAGTTATACAGAATTATATCAGTACATATACCAACCTTACTGTGAAGAAAACACATCACACAGGAAGTCTACAAAATTTTTATTACATGATTTTTTCAAAATCTTTTTATATGAACAAAGACAATTCTCTCAACAGTTCAAAGGAATGCAGGTAAAACACACATTTAAAAGTCCCGACATTTTTAACAACAGGGTTATAATGATGACAACAATAGGGTCATGGTGACCCTGTATAACTAACTTGATCAACATAAAGCATAAACACATGGTCAAACCTGCATGATTCACATCGGATATGAAAATCTGGAGTTCATCTTCATGGTCCCATGGTTAGTCTCTGACTTTGAATCAATGTTACTTCTAATTGACCAAGGGTTATTGGTTCAAGCCCGGCTACTGACCATGTCTCTTTATGCAAGAGAGTTAGCTGATACTTACAATGGACAGGGATCTATTACTTGTTTTTTTCCATCAACAATGATAAGGTAAAGTGCCTGTCTGTTTAAATGACTGAAATACCGTTGAAACTAACCGAGTTCAACTGCAGCTCAGTCCGCTTCAATTCTATTGGGGTGTCCTAATTTGAAAGAAAATCGAGTTTTTAAACATGGTAAAGAGTCACCCTACACATAATGAACAGTTCCTGACAAGACACTTTTAAAAGTGTTTCCTATGCAAGTCTATCTACAAGAATCTAAGCTTTGGATCACAAACTTTTGGACAAGACTTGAAATTGGAGGATACATATTTGTTGTCTTTACCAAACCTGGACCACAGACGCCAGTGATCCTTGAAGTTCACAATGAACACTATGTGTTCAGGTAAGGGAAATAGTAAAAGCCACTACTACATAAAACAAACAGTAATGATGTACACTTAAAACCACACAAAATCTTAGGATCTGTGACTCTAATTGGTATAATATAAATAATTCATTTCATAAATAAACACTAATTCAAGACATTAAAAGAGATCAATCTGATACGGCTTTCTAACGGAAGAGCCATGATGGCCTTACATCGCTCACCATTTCAACAACTGACAAGAAAGTAGGCTCAGAAACAAACAAGAGCTATCCCTCATACATGACGATTGCCCCCATAAGGTGTCTCACAGTCTGTGTCCTTGACCTTCAAGATGTGAAACTGGTACTTGCACATGACACTTCTAGAGTGTTCACAAGGTTTTACTATGATTTGACTGGGTGACTTGGTTTTTGACCCTATGTGACACAGTTTTGAATTTGGTCTAGAAATCATCAAGACCATTCTGAATAATTTTCATGATGATTGGGGGTCAAGTGGGACTTCTTAAGCATTCACAAGACTTTCTTTTATTTGACCTGATGACAGTTTTTACCAACACATGATCCAGTTTCAAACTTAGCCTAGAAATTATCAAGTCAAACATTTTGAACAATTTTATGGATGGCTGAACTTAAAAAGTGTGTTCACAAGATAAATGTGAACAGACAGACAAAAAGAAGACAGATGAAGACTGGCATCAAATGATAACAAAAGCTCACCTTTGAGAACTTCATGCTCAGATGAGCTAAAATTTAAAAAATGAAGCTCTAAAAAGCAAACACAATGAAACCTTTCACCTTTTTGCAGTAAATGGTTTAGAGCTACCTTTGTGACCTGTGTAGATCACTTACAGCCTGCACTCTGTACAGTTAAACAATGATCTACATTTCATGCTTTAGCTCTTTTGTTTGAAATTGTTTCCATTGTTTTCATAAATAGGGTTCAACAAGTTAAAATAGTCATGTGCTAAATCTCTGTTGAGCATGAAAACAGTCATATAAGCCAGGGGCCAGATAATAGATCATGATCAGCACTGGTTGCAAGGGCAGACTCACACTTGCTGTTAACAGGGTTGAGTTCTGTGCCAAATGTGACCAAGCTGCTCATCTAACCACAAATTCAGGATTGTTTTAAAGTTGCTCTCTCTCAGATTTTGGTGAAAAAAGGTTTTTCAAACTGCCTGAAATTAATGTATTTTGGAATGAATCATCAAATAAAAAAGGTTCCAGTATCAATTCCTGTAAATCATTTCTGTATTTTTGTAATTAGATGCTATCAAAAATTAAATCATTGCAAATACTCCTGTTTTTTAATTTCATAAGCACATAAAAATTATAAATTTTGGAGAACTTTTTTTTCACCGGAAACTGTGAATGAGCAGCTTTAATAAGAAACTATTGTACATGTAAAATGTATCTGCCTCTATTTTTGTATGCAGATACAATCATTTATGTCAATCCTAGAAGCCTTCTTTTTTTTCAAAGACACTCCAAAACAGTCCCCTAAAACACTGGTCCCATTGTAAAACTTAAAGCTACAGGGTAAATGTACATTGTGTATGTTTAAGTAAAGCTTTGGATCATAAACAAAAGTAGATTAATACTACTGTAAGAGTACATAAGATTTAGAGGATACTTGCTTTATTCTCACAGACTGTTTCACAAGTTCTCTTTAGTTTCATACATTCGCACTCTTTTCCAAAAGCATTTCAAGAACTGTACCCAGTAGTGACTTTTTTACCCTCACTCCTTGCTGCTGAAGACGGATAATAGAAGTTACAGCAATCTTTATTATATGCCTTTATAGGGTTTAAAAGGACATTTCCCAATAAAGCTATCCAATCCATTAGTAAAGCTTAAATTTCAAATGAAGTTTGCTGACTATGAAGAATGGTAGTCAAAATGGCAAAAACTCTAAGGTAGCTACAAGGAAGATTGACAACGCTCACTCATCTACTTGTTGAATTAACAATTTGTTCTTTAATTCCAAAGTATGGAATAAAATAATATTACCAAAGTCTTTCTTCATGTAAATATTCTCGTAATTCAAATGTTTTGTGATCTGAAACTTAACCAGAGTTTTTTTTTCAATTTTCTGAAAGTTCTTACACTGAACAATTAGTATATATTTAAAGGTAACTTCCTAGCTTTTTTACCAATAGACGTTTAAAAATATGGTATTTTGATTAGTAAACTTGCGAGACCAATTTGACTTGCCAAAACCTTTATCTATAAGACACTCAGAGAGTGACTGAGACAGTAACCATCAATACTGGAAAAAGGAAATCTCTTTACTAAGCGATAAATTGTTAACGCATCAACATTTTATTATGACATTTGGCTATGAAATCTCTTTAAAGGTCACAAATTACACCAAATCGAATTTTCTTTTAAATCTAGAATTGTAATCCTCATCTTCTCAGAAGGAAAAATATTACATACTGCATCAAATGTGACCATATTGTGTTGAAAATTTGAGTTTAACAAAAGAACTAATAAATCATATTAACGAAAGTAGGTTTTCGAGTTTTCAAATATCTTTGTAATTTTCCAGAAGTCTCCCAGAGAGAGGCTTACGTTGTACATAAATAAGCATGCCTATTTAAAATTATAATGGAAGAACTTTTCTTCCAATGATGTGCAAAGTATACCTCTGACTGTTTACAACATTTAATAAACTTTTTTAAGCGAAATTAGCACAAAAAGACCACCCTGGTCAATATAAGAAAATACACAAACATTCACTTGTTTTTCTGCAGCAGTATTCCAAACAGGGAAATACTCCCCGGCTTTTGTAAAGTTTTAGAAGCCAGTTTCAAACTGTATATCTCTGTTACAATTCCAGATTTAAAAGAAAATTTCATCTGCTGTTAGTGTTAGTAATGGACCTTTAAAAAAGGATTCCAAGCAGACTATTTCAACCTGGCTGATTGAGGTCTGAGAGAGAATGAAGCAGTTTGGCTTTAAAAATACTCTCTGAATATACAATGTACATTGTATACTGTCACATTTGAACTGTGACGCAATGATGAAATCCCCTAGCCTCCTGCAGGGATTTCTCTACAGTCCACGTTTTTGTTTCTGGGTCAAAGCATTCAACAACTCTACTGGCATGAGACTCGTGTGATCCTGATCGCAAATTTTCGGTCATACCTCCAATCACATAAATTTTATCTCCTAGGACGGTAGCACCACTGTTTTTATGGCAAAAGTTCAGGTCTGGCAATCTCTGGAATGTACGCTTCTCTGGATCTAATGTGATCATTTTCTTCGTGTCCTCCCAGATAATGTAAAATACTCTATTAAGCACCACAATTTGAGCATACTGAATCGCTTCTGGCAAGATAAAATGTTCACGCAGGGGTTTGATGGCAGGATTATCGGGGGACCCCTCGTAGCACTCCATTGTGTTGACTTTGGCTTCACCCTGCAAGCCTCCAACTTCTACTAACAAATTCCCAAAAGGAACAATCTTGGACAATGTCCTGGGGAAAGACGAATGACCAACAATTGACCAGACGTTCTTGGACGGGTCGAAACATTCAATGCAGCCCTGATCCACTACTTCGAAATTAGGAGTGTATGTCACTCCGCCAAATATGTACAACCTATCGTGTAACACTGCAGAAACGTGTTTTGCTCTAGGCTGACTCATGCGAGAGATCTCGTGCCACTCCCGTCCACCAGTATCAAACTTCCATACACTGTCAATAATCCTTCCATCAAGAATACCTCCAGCGACTATGATACAATTAACAACAGCAGTGACGGTAAACCACGTCACTGGTTTTGGAAAATCTGACAGCGACGACCATGCATTTTTTTGCAAGTCAAACATTTCAACTGTTCTAGTTACAAATCCATTTAACCCACCTACCGCCACAATGACTTCTTTAGCAATGGTAGACGGTCTTGGATGGAACATAGTGTCTTGCATGCTTCGGCGCCTTCTGCCATACTGGTCATGAATGGTTTCATGCTTTACCTGGGCCTGTCTGACTAGATCTATACACGTATCACAATTTTGTATAAGGGGCTCTATCTCCATACTACGTAAATTGTTAATATTGATCACAGGCAGTCTGACTTCTTGAAGTAACTGAAGTATATACTTCTTTCTCTCTTCTACATCATACTTTATCCAGCGTATAGCAGCGTTATACACCGTCTCCTCATTTCGTACTTCTATATGATCACTTGAAACAAACCACAGCAGTTTTTCAAGAGGTATTTCAAGAAACTCATCATATTGAACTAAAGCCGAGAAATTTTCTAAGGCATATTTTGTAGCACTATCCTCTAGCTCTTTGCAGGAATGAATTTGTGAAAAATACTGAATGCCCAAACAGTTTGATGGATGCAACTGTCGTTTCAAGAAGTTGCAACAAGCGTCAACAATAGCCGGGTACTGGAATTTACACGCAGCCGTGAGCATTTCTTGAGCATTATCTGTTGAGATCTCTAGGCGGCCTGTATACACATAATCTATGATACGTTTAAACGTCCAAGGTGAAATTTCGCTAAACGGTACACGTATATCTCTATTTTCTCGCAGATCATTGGTGAACATGGCGTGAAAATACGGACTACTTGCTGATAACAGATTCTTATGGCAAGGAAATTCCTCCTGTCCCAGACACAGAATTGTGTCAGTGAATAACTTCTTTGATCTCATTTCATTCAACTGTTTGAGGATACCCAACCCATATCCAACATCCATCAATACATATTTGTCATCTACAACACTTCCTGCTTTCACATCAGCCATTCTGAGGTATATTATTCAATGAGACTCAAAACGTATGACATATGTCACTGTTTTCTATTTCTGCAAGCAAATGAAGTAGTGTCAAAATATGCTGTACCCTCTCATGCACAAAATCTGAAAGTAGAAAGGAAATTAAAACTTACTGAAAAAAGATTATTTAAAAGTTTCCATAATACACAATAAGAACAATGTGCTTAAAGTTGAAAGAATAATGTGTTATTGATTTAACTTGTTTTACTTTCAGCCTACAAATAGGGAGATTAAATACCATAAAGCTTATGTTTACTGATTTTCACAGGTTCATGAAACAGTAAACCGACATTAACCTCCAGGACTTAAGCCCCTCACCTCAATTTTGTGCAGGAGGACATTAGATCTTTAATGCTTTTGAAAAACCATAAACCCCTTGCGCCATTCACTATAACATTATTTTTCTAAATGCATCTGCATAATAATTATCTCTATATTCTTTAACAAAATTAATTAATTTAACAAAAATGTATTAAAAAAATTTTTGTGGGAAAAATAAAAAAAAATTTTTTGGAAAATTTGGGTTAATTATTTGGAATTGTTGGCGGTCAAAACCATCCCTGCATTAAACAGCTGTTTCAAACCCGCCCCAATCAAAACTCACAGAGTGGTCAATACTGGTCGACTGGTATTTTGTGATATGTTTTGGTTGTCTTAATGTGAAAATGAATTGATGGTTCAAATTGATAAAATAAACATAATATTCAGCTAAATATATATGAGGGGCGCTCCTAGGGGATTAATGTCCTACATTTCAATGAAACATGTAAAATTTAAAGACATTCTTTAAATGCAAAGATTCTTTAATAGTCATTCTTCAGTGTTTAAATTTAAAGGTTTGTTTTAATTTTCTGTGAACCTTAGCAAACTGCACCTTTCTAGCTTCAATATGAAGGGTTAAAATAACTTAACTACACAAAACATTTTTCTTTATTTTTGGTGCTTCATTCTGTAATCACAATTTCAAAGTCTGTAAATCACAGTTCACCATCACTTATTTATACAGGATAGTTCTACACACTTCCACTTGCTATATTTGCGAGATCTTTTAATCTCTACAGACTAAAAGACCTGTCTATTTACATTGTATATCAACACAATCCAGCTTGACTATTACCCATCAAGTTTATGCTGGTTTAAGATGTTAGAAATTTCCCAGGGGACCTCTGATTTCTTTGATGCCAATTTCACAAGTAGCTTTTATTTTACCATGCAAGGTATCTTATCATGGAGATGACATTCATTTGTACAAAAAACATTTCTTTTATAATCGGTTAAGTACATAGTAGAAGTTTAGCTCAGTATCTTTTTTCAATGATATTGCAAACAATATAGAGTGCCAAACTGTCACAAAATAGGCATAAATCAGTTTCTGGCAGTTCATTTGTTTTTTAAAACCTGCTAGAACTATAGAGCAGACAAGGCTAATTCATCTGTTTGAACTATAGAGCTGAGAAGGCTAATTTCGTCCTTTTTCGATAATTCAAGGGCCAATAATCCAAAAGTGCCTCGGTCAATTTAACTGGTTATCAAACTTGGCAGAGACATTATGCCTACAAACATTTTCATCAAGTTTGGTGAAAATCAGATAAAAACGGTTAGACTTAGAGAGCGGTCAAAGTGTGGCCGCTGACGTCTGCCGCTAGTGTTCCCTTAATACATCCCTTTCTCCATATAATAAGAAAGCTTTCTGGTAACTCTTTTTCATGAAGAAAGAACTTCAAAACGAAAGACATTGATTTAGAGTGAACAGAACATGGTTCTATCTATATCCTATCAGTAAATATGTTTAGTGCAAAAAGGTATGGTTCATGGGTATCATTTGGCCACAGTTTGAGATCAAAGCGAAATTGAAGTTGCCAAAATATGATGCAACTGACATGACACTTTACTACCAGGCACGTGTTTATCAATCACGCTGACACAGATAATACAGAGTGTCATACGTATTAAGCTATAATTGCCTTGCTTGGATATAAGCGTGCCCAATTTGAAGGGGATGCTGAAAAACCAGGGCTGGACTCGTGGGCTGGACCCAAGGCCATGGACCAGTAGTTTCAATGCCATGAATTCCCAGACGATAGGGTCATAACCTCGTGGTCATAAGGTTAAAGAGGCACTAGAGGCTGGAATGACATTTCAGTAGCAGGCAGTAATGACTGGAAGGGATATCTACATCGTTTACTCAATGGAGTCATTATAATGATCTAATGCAACATGTGCTATCAGTAAGCAATATAGGTACACTTTGTGATGATTTACATACTGTTTTTCATATAAGAACAATGGTTTTAAAATTGTACAAATAATTATTAAGTTTTAAAACATTGATCTTCAAAAAGAACTTGCCATTTGACAAAAGACAGACCAATCCCAAAATGGTGACTTTCAAACTTCCTTTGCAGAGTGGGTGTGGGGTTTAAATAAGTTTGGTCTTGGAAACATTGAAATACGTTTATGAACTTTTAGATAGCATTTCTCCCAATTCAATGAATGTAATTTAACCACGACAGTGGTTTGAACTGGCTGTTGGGGATAAGAAAATAATATCCTGTTCACTTTTGAAAAGTAAGGTCGTTAAACCGATGATTAAATTAAGTTAACTATTTTAAATCATTATTTAAAAACCTAAACGTATCCTACCTTATGTAGCTAGAAAGTAATGCATATGTGTACACTTTACATACCTACCAAATTTACCTTTATATACCATTTTAATAATGTTTAAAAACTATATTGTCTGCAAAATTACACTTAAGACACCACATATTCAATCTAAAAGTGTATTGTTACAAAATCTGTAAACATTGACCCTTCTCCGAACCCTATAGTAAGGATTGTTTATACATTTTCAACTTATCAAAATTATGCCCTCCCTTAACAGCCATTATCATCAATTAGTGAGAGGTTATTCCGGAACAAAGTTGTGTCCTTGAAACTCTGACCGTAAATTCCAGGGAGTCCATTAACCTTGGGTCCAGCTGGACCCAGTCCACGAGCCCAGCCCTGGTTTTTCAGCATGCCAATTTGAAGACAGTAACGGTTTAATTCATCAAATACTATAATAAATTGGGAAGCTGAGTAAGTCCCCCTCTGACAAAAACTTTGATATCAGCTTCTTTGCATCTCTTAACTGTGGGCTGACATGACTCACATGCACAAGATGAATACAAACAGCTGCAAAGTGGAAAAAAAAAAAAGTCATCCTTTCACATGTTGCACCCTAAACAGCAAAAAGGTCACACATGTTTTGATTGTGTCATCTGCATTTTGTGTGCTTCAAGGATGCAAGACAAACAGCTAGATTATTTACTGACAGACCCTATTAACCATTTTGACAATGTTGGGTGGTCGAAATCACCCCCGGTTAAAACTGCCCCGGTCAATACTCCAAAAGTGGTCAATAACGGTCAATACTGGTCGATTGGCTGTCAATTGAATGTTTTTGATAATTTTTGGTTATTTTAATGCCAAAAATGGACTAATACTTAAAATTGGTAAAACAAAGATGATAGTCAGCTTAATCCACTTGTCAATACATTGTAGCTTCAAAGTGGTCAGTCAATATAGGTTAGTATTGGCTGTTAGGTCTATTGTGGTCAATTGGTCATTTTTGGTGGTCAATTGAATATTTTTCCTTAAGTGCCTAGGTAAAATATCCAATTTAGAATTCAAATAAATATAATAAAATAATTCAAATAAATGATTAAAGATATTGCTCTTAATGCTTCTGTTACATACAATGTAGGTTCCACAGAATAAAGGTAAATTATGGGCTATTTGGTTAGTACTGGGCAATTGCTACAAGACACTCTTTGAACCAAGCGATGTTTCGTAATGATGTTACTGAAAGTGCATTCATAATGTTGACATTGTCTTACTGTAATTACACAAGTGTGAAGTGTGGCAGGTTAATTGCTATCAGGGCAGCCTAGGTGTGAATAACACCTCTGCAAAGGGGTCCCATTGTTTTGATAGAAAATTTACCTGACAGTTTAACAGTCTCTTAGATCTAGAGTTATGAATTGACCAAAGTACAATTCATTTGGACTCAGTGAAAACAAGAGCTGTCCCTCACAAGTGACGAATGCCCCCGAAAGAGGTGCCTCACAGTCTGTGTCCTCTCCATGTGCTCAATAAATGTGCTATGTAATTTTAAAATCCTTCCATGCATGACAGAGTAATCATGCATACAGTATTCCATTACTTTAAACACTAAGTGTGACCATGACCTTTGAGGTAGGGACTTGGGTCTTGCCTGGACACATCCGCTTGATGTGCTAGACATTTTTGCCAAGTTATTTTAAAATCCTTCAAAGCATAATAAAGTTATAGTCCGGACACAAATGTATGCATATATACAGGATTCCATTACCTATAAATTCTAAGTGTGACCTTGACCTTTGTGGTAGGGATGTGGGTCTTGCACGCGACACGTCGTCTTGATGCGCTAGACATTTGTGCCAAATTATTTTAAAATCCTTTAAAGCATGACAAAATTACAGTCCGGACACGAATGCGTGCATATATGCATATATAGAGGAATCCATTACCTTCAAACTCTAAGTGTGACCTTGACCTTTGAGGTAGGGACGTGGGTCTTGCACGCAACACGTCGCCTTGATGTGCTAGACATTTGTGCCAAGTTATTTTAAAATCCTTCAATGCATGACAAAGTTACAGTCCGGACACGAATGTGTGCATATATGCATATATAGAGGAATCCATTACCTTCAAACTCTAAGTATGACCTTGACCTTTGAGCTAGGGACGTGGGTCTTGCACGCGACACGTCGTCTTGATGTGCTAGACATGTGTGCCTAGTTATTTTAAAATCCTTCAATGCATGACAAAGTTACAGTCCGGACACGAATGTGTGCATATATAGAGGATTCCATAACCTTCATACTCCAAGTGTGACCTTCACCTTTGAGGTAGGGATGTGGGTCTTGCACGCGACACGTCGTCTTGATGTGCTAGACATGTGTGCCAAGTTATTTTAAAATCCTTCAATGCATGACAGAGTTACAGTCCGGACACGAATTTGTAAGTGGGGACGCACGGACGGACGGACAGACGGACGGACAGACGGTGCGATTTTAATATGCCTCCCTTCGGGGGCATAAAAAATTATTCTCAACAAAATATTAAATGGTCAATATTATAATTATTTTATGTTTAAATTACCATGAATAAGCTATAAAGTTAGTTATTATGAAAGTTTAGATAGTAACCTAAGGAAGATTTAAGTGTATATTAGACATAATTTTTCAATTGACCAGTATTGACCGGTTTTAACCAGTATTGACCGCCGGCCCGGTCAATACTCATATTGACCGGTCGATTGCCAACATTGCGTTTTGAACATGAACATACCATACATGCCAGAAAGGACTGAGATATTGCCGGAAGATTTTTGAAAAATCACCGGGTTTTTGGATGACTCGCCGGGAGATTTTTTTAGCAGGAAATCATGCATTTCTAAGGATGTATTTGACATTTTTTGCGTATCTACACAAAGAAAACGCCTATTTCAAACATTAGTTTACTATTCCCATAGAAATGGTTCACAGAAACTTAAATCAGCGTATCTTTTTACACACCGTTTTTAAAAAGAATGCTAATAATATGAAGACGATTCCACGGTTTGCATAAAACTTTAAGGAAACTCGGATCACTAATCATCACAATCTGCAATACACCGTCATTTGACAAAAGATAAATTTGAAGGCGGCGCCCGTTACGCACTCTCATCCAATTGGAACGCAATAGGTTTCTGATAATTCATCACAACATAGATGCATGATCATGATTGCATGGACACCCGACAATCGATGTGTAAATTTGTTTTGGCACTGTTACGAAAACATCAAATCTTTTAATTTTGTTCAACTTGGTTAAATGATTTAATTAGCAGCATGTTTGGAGCGTAGTGACTTGTTTGGCAGTTGATTATCAGCTAATCATCGCTGTTTAAAATGTTTACGAATCTCTCCTTACTACTCTGCAGCACTCTGCTGGCATTTTACCTAAGATGATAGTGATAATTAACACAAACTTATGTCATTTTTTTTTACACATCAGTTTCTGTACACAATACTAATACTTATTCATTATCAGTATCACGTGCAAGGGTATTGACCATGTATATAGGTTGGTATTTTATGAACCTTGTTGTTCGTTTTCCCAAAATTTCAATTTACCAGGAGTTTAAAGTGTTTTTGCAAGCTTCGCTTAATAACAGGAGAACGCCATGTATGGAAGATAAGGACATTTTCTCATCAAGTATATATTTTGTTATAAGTAACATAATTGAGAAGACACTTGCTGTAAAATTAATATTTTCTGTGAATTATTTTCATTGAAGTTCAATATTTGGAACTACTTTAAGTTCATTCTACTAAACTTTATTGGCTTAATTCCAGGAGGATAGGGCGTGTAATGTATCAAATTCAAAATAAGACACATTCTATATTATATGGTATCACTCTATGACACTCTTGTATTGAGACTTATGTTTAGTTAGTATTACCCTACTTATGTTTTGACTGTTTGTTGTCATCTGACTATAAACACAATGACAATTTCTTACTATTTGAAGGTAAAACAAACCTAGACATATGTCTGGAAAACTTGACCGTCACATATCTTTACCTCTTCAACTAAATTTCTTGGTTATGATGGCCACAGCTGGTACAGCAATAGGAATCACTAGTGGGACCCGTATACTATAGGCTATAGGTTTAGACTGTTTGTGTTAAGAAGTCGAGAGATGACAGCTCCAGCTTGAAGAAATTATGCCAAGTCAGGGGCTCCTTAACATCGTTTTGGAACTCATATCACTGTATGGATTTTAAATATATATATGAAGCAACTGTATTGTGAGCTACCATACAATATGTTGAGTATGCAAGCGTGTAGCAAAAGTCATCGTCTGTATAGTATACTTGGGTCACATCCACTGAAAATATGGCACAAGTTAACAGGATTCGTATGTGTTTACATTTATTTAGAAGTCATAATGAATGATCTCGGGCATATTCGCCATGGTGTTACTTCAAATAATAAATTCCGCAAATCTTAAGCTTCAAAGTTATCTTACATTTGAGTTACAGCGAAGAAATCATGTCATGTCCTATTGTCATGTTTCGTCCGTCGCCATTACTTGCCTACATGTACACTGATGACGTCACAAAAATGTTATCCATCATTTGATTGGTTAAGTTTTCCTCTTTTCCTTCGAGGCCCGTCCCATAAAAAGAACATATCTCCGGTCTTCTCAGAAACCATAAGTCGCAGAGCTTAGATATTTAGTATGTGTCATTTTCTAGTGGACGTCTAACATTGTTTTTTTTTCAACTGATGCCCCCGGTGCCAAAATTGACCTTGCCTGGGGGTCACTTGCTATAGGAAAAAACTTCTCAAAAATCAAAGCTCTAGAGCCAAGATATTTGGTATGTAACATCGTCCAGTTGGCCTCTATAAAGTTGGTTCAAATAATGCCCCTGGGGTCAAAATTGACCACAGCCACTGGATGGGGTCCCTTGTCTAAATATAGAGTTATAGCAAAAACCTAGCTTCAAGTGAGTTCCTATAGATACCAGCGACTTACCAAGCAACCGTTGACTTCTTTAGCAACCAGTTACTCCCTTAGTAACCAGTGACTCTCCCTAGCAACCAGTGACTTCCCTTTGGAACAAGTGACTTCCTTGGAAACTAGTGACTTCCTTGGAAACCAGTGACTTCCCCTTGCAAATAGTGACTTCATTCGCAATCACTAACTTCCATAGCAACCAGTGACTTTCCATAGCAAAAATGACATCAATAGCAACCATTGACTTCCTTAGTAACAGTTTAGTTCCCTAGCAAGCAGTGAGTTCCCCTATCAAGCAGTGACGTTTTAGCAACCATTGACTTCCTAAGCAACCAGTGACTCCACCTACCAACAAGTGACTCCTTAACCATTGCCTTTCTTAGCAAAAGTTTAGTTTCCTAGCAACCAATGACTTCCCCTAGCAACCAATGACTTCCCCTAGCAACAAGTGAATTCCTTTGCGATATAGTGCCCTCTTATTTTTTAACTGAAGACATCACATCGAACATGAAAAAATCAACCCGCCCACACATATAAAATTCCCTCTTTTTATTATGTTTTATTGATTTTATTTGCATATTTACCAGTTTCTTTTTTATTTCTGTTTTATTTATATATCATTTTTGTTTTCATCATTGCTTCAGTTACATTTCGTACTCGTCTGGCTAGCTCAGTGGTTCGGCTAGCTGCGGTCCGAGTTTGGTACCTGGCGGGGTTCGATACCTGGTGTCGGCATGTGGTCATGTTGTCACCCAGACAAGGTGGGTTTTTTTTTTGGTACTCCTGTTTCTTCTACTACTAAAGGCCGCAACAACGCGATTATCAGTGCCAACGATCGTGATATAGCATAAGTATTTCGTCTGGAAAGAGGAAGAGTTCTACGGTAAGACAGGATGTTTAGACCTTCCAAATAGAACAGGAAACATGGACTGTTAAGCATCTTTAAACATTCATTTTTTATGTCTGAGTAGCATGTATATTGTGTACATAACTAGAAGATCAGATGTTCATCATGTCGATATAACTTCGTAATTTATTATCCATTTATGTTGCTTTATTATCTTATTGGAATGGCAGTTGAAAAGGGTTTAATTGAATGTTATTTAAAAGGTATTAATTTGATTGTCACTTTGTACATTTATAAGTCTTTGCTGTGATTAAACTGTTTGTTCGTGTTGCACGTCACAATTGTTACTATCTCCCTTGTACTATTAAACAGTGACATCATTTTTACTTTCAACCGTCCTTCAACTATGACTATACTTCTTAAACTCGAACTTACACGACAATATGGCCCTTGGCCTAAAATCAGTTATATATACAGTCTAGAAGTGGTCATAACCAGCTTCTCAGCCATATACAAACCCATTTGTGAACGAGTTACTGGTCGGGAATAAGTCATCGGCTGTTTTTTTATCAAATCCGCTGTCAAGTGTCATTGTCAAGTTACTGATCCGTTTTATTAGACAGTGACTCTCATAACTATGCACAAAGCAACTAGTAACAACAAAAATACTAAAAAAACTATTTTTACAAATAATGTTGTGATTGTTTGTACTTGTTAATAGAAAATAACAGCACAGTTCTTGGAAATACCCTGTTCTCTTTTCCTTTAGATCATTACATTTATGTAAACTCATATTCAAGAATATGTTTTGTTTTCATAATTAAAACTTGAGTTAAAGATATGAACACTTCCGAATACAGGTGCGTTGACATATCAGAAATTCATTGCGTGCTTTCTAAAAACATGAATTCTGTCACCACGTTTCGTAATTTGCAATTTACAAACATTATCAAATTCTGACACTCTGTGATATTAAAAGCAATCTAATATAATTATGATTTAATATAAAGAGTGAAAGTGGATTTCTTATGCAAATAAACGTCCGATTGATTGGAATAATTTGTTAAAATTCTCACGCTGATACTTTGGCTGACAATAGACCATTATGCTATACAACTCGGACTGAAAGTCCAAAGGGTTTTGCAAAAATGTCTATGGTTCGAATTTAAGACACACACAACATAGTATTATTTCCCTTATTATATATATTTGAGGGGGGTCACTGCTGAGGTTTTGGACTTCCGGAAATTTACATTTGTTCTATTTCAAAAACTATGATTTAACTGGAAAAAACAATTATGCAGTAGTAAACTTAGGTACAATAGGAAAATTTTAGTGCCAAAAAAAGGAACAATTTTACGAAAAACTATATTGACCTCACATTTTGTGACTAAATTGATAAATTTTGCAATATGCCAAAATGGGGACAGGGTGCAAAAATAGTCATTTCTCAAAAAGTGTTTAAGATATTTACTTGATTCAAACTTTATTACAAGAAGAATTGTTAGTATATAAAAAATGAGTAATAACAAGTTCCTGTTACAATTTTTTTTTTTTTTTTTTATTGAGAAAAAGTAAAGTCATTGACTGTTGTATTTTTTTTAGCAAGTCTATGATACACCTGAAATCATTCACTGGTCAGCTATGTTAAATATAGCCAGCTCCCGGCTACTGACTCACTTTGCAGCCAGCTTCCATATTGTATACATGAATCTAATAGTAGTAGTTGTGGTAGTAATTAAAAGTAGATAAAACATCCTGGACTTTGACTTTATATATATACCATAACAAAACATGGTGTCAGAAGCTTAGCAAGAATTTTGGATTAAATTAGCTTGAAACATTTATTACTAGAATAACATGCTTTCGAAGTGATTTGATTTACAAACATTCACAATGGATTTATCAGGAGTGCCAACTCCAGTTATGGACTGGACAAACGTCAATTTGTCAGAATCTTTCTCAAAATTCCGACAACATGTGGAATTAATTTTTCAAGGACCGTTGAAAGAAAAAACGGAGGAAGTACAAATCACATACCTTCTATTATGGATTGGCGAAAAAGGTCGCGAAATGTACAACACTTTCACTCTGACAGCAGAGCAGAAAAAATCAGTTAAGGAAACATTTGATGCTTTCCAACACCACGTGCAGCCAAAATCCAATCCAGTGTTTGCGCGTTTCAAGTTTAACAATGAAACGCAAGGTGACGCTTCTGTGGAGCAATACATTACACGATTAAAAGTATTAGCTCAAGATTGCTCATTTGGCGCAGACTATTGTGACGATATGGTTCGTGACAGATTAGTATTTGGAATAAGATCTCAGAAAATAAGAGAAAAACTCTTGACAGTTGGTGCTGATTTGACATTGGCGAAAGCTGTACGAATATGCCAAACATACGAATATGCACAAGAGCAGCTCAAACATATGCAACCAACACCAGGTTCGAATCCCGGTGCAGCAACCGCTGCAATTAGCTACGTTAACCGGAAGGGACGGCAGTCACACCAAAACAAAAGAGGTACGGGAGTGAAGAAATCACACTACACCAGCCATGGAACTTCAACAGACCAGAGCCAACAGTGTTCCAGTTGTGGACTGAACCATGATAAAAGTCGCTGCCCAGCGAAAGGAAAACAATGTAACAATTGCAAAAAGTGGAATCACTTTGCTAAAGTGTGTCGCTCAAAAAACGTTAATGACATACATGTTTCACAGGAATCATCCTCTGATTCTGAGGATTTGTTTATTGACAGTGTTGATTCTAAAAACAAAAATAATATCAAACAGGGAATGCCACGTACCAAAAACGCAGCCTCCCCAAAACGAACCCCACAGCACCCAGAAGTGCACACCACCAACACAAAATCTAAATCCTCAGAAGACCAAATGTTTGCAGAAATGGAAGTAGGACCCTCAAAGCAAAAACTTAAATTCAAGGTCGACACAGGCGCACAGGTAAATGTTTTGCCCTTTCATGTTTTTCAACAACTTGGTGTCAAAGCAGCACTCAAACCGTCTAAAACTAAGCTTACTGCATACAATGGCATGTCATTGAACTTAAAGGGTACTATTACGTTAGAATGTAAGCATGCAGCTAATTCAAAAACTGGCGTTGTAGACTTCCATGTCGTAGAAACGAATTCCTGTCCTTTGTTCGGATATAGATCCTGCATTGAATTCGGTCTAGTAAAAGTGACATATACACGTAACTTAGAAAAGCTATCACTCTGTATGACAGCACAATCAGTGTTGAAAGATTACCCGCAGGTATTCGAGGGCATAGGGTCAATTCCGGGGGAATGTGAAATCCATCTTAAATCTGATGCAGTGCCTGTGGTACATGCACCAAGAAAGATCCCAGTTGCACTTAGGGATAGGTGCAAATTAGAACTGGAAAGAATGGTAAAATTGGGCGTAATCACTAAAGTTGACGAGCCTACAGACTGGGTCAACTCACTAGTCTGTGTTGAGAAAAAATCAGGTAAACTGAGACTGTGTATAGATCCGCATGACTTGAACAAAAATGTTCAACGTCCACACTATCCAATTAAGACAATTGAGGACATATTGCCAGAGCTTACAGGAGCCAAAAAAAAATAATATCAAACAGGGAATGCCACGTACCAAAAACGCAGCCTCCCCAAAACGAGCCCCACAGCACCCAGAAGTGCACACCACCAACACACACACACACACACACACACACACACAACACACACACACACACGCACACATGGTTTTCACAAAACTTGATGCTACCTCAGGTTACTGGGCGATCAAGCTAAATGAAAAGTCCTCTTTCTTAACCACATTTAACACTTACTTTGGGAGGTACAGGTATTTAAGGTTACCTTTTGGTTTAAAGTCATCAATGGACATTTTCCAGAGGAAAATGGACGAATCCTTTGAACGGTTATCAGGGGTGGTCATCATTGTAGATGACATATTGGTTTATGGTAAAACCAGGGAAGAACATGACAAAAATCTCAGAACGGTTCTACAAAGGGCATTTGAAAAAGGCCTTCGGTTAAATCCAGAAAAACTTGAGGTCGGGCTCAGGGAAATACAATACTTTGGCCACGTGTTATCAGAGAATGGTTTGCAAGCAGATCCCGCCAAAATATCAGCTATTCGAGATATGCCCGCACCGGAAAACAAAGCTGAACTGGAAACTTTCCTGGGAATGATTAATTACCTTTCAAGGTTTGCACCAAATCTGGCCGAGGTCACTAGTCCTTTGCGAGAACTTTTGAGTAAGTCAGTGGAATTTTACTGGGGCAAACCACAGGCAGAATCGTTCAACAAGGTCAAACAAATCATTACTCAAGAACCCGGACAAGTTCTAGGTTACTATGACCCCAAGAAACCACTGACTCTACAAACAGATGCAAGTAGGCCAGGACTTGGCGCAACTCTGCTACAAGATGAAAAGCCTATCGCTTTTGCATCAAAATCTCTAACAAGCAGTGAAAAGAACTATGCCCAGATAGAATTAGAGTGTTTAGGTATTTTGTTTGGATTGAAGCGGTACAATCACTGGGTCTATGGTAGGAGAGTATTGATCGAAACAGATCATCTTCCACTTATCCCGATTTTTAAGAAACCCTTATACATGGCCCCTGCACGTTTACAAAGGATGCTTTTGCAAATGCAGCGTTACGACATAGAGGTCACTTTCCGTGCTGGAAAAGAAATTCCAGTACCTGACACTTTGTCAAGAAAGCCAGTCAGTTCAACCTATGCAAGCATGTCAGAGGGTTTAGATGCACATGTAAATATGGTCATCTCAAGTCTTCCTATTAGTGATAGAAAACTGCAGGAAATAAAAATACACACTGAAAAGGACAAACAATTGTCGATTTTAACAAATGTTATTATAGAAGGGTGGCCAGTCTACAGAAATCAGTGTTTACCTGAAGTTGTAGATTTCTGGAATTACCGAGATGAGCTGTCAGTTATAAATGGGTTAATAATGAAAGGTCAAAAGATAGTGATCCCCAGTGAACTTAGGTCAAGCATGCTAGAAATAGTTCATGCAGGTCATATGGGAGTGGAGAAAACCATAAGAAGGGCACGTGATATAATATTCTGGCCGAAATTTTCCAGCGATATTACACAATTAGTTCTAAATTGTCCTTCATGCTTAGAGTACAGAAGCTCCAATCCCAAAGAACCCTTACAGTCCCATGAAATTCCAGATTACCCTTGGCAGATTGTAGGCACAGATTTGTTTACATGGGAAAACAAAGAATACATAGTAGTTGCAGACTATTACAGTCACTATTTTGAGGTAAAAGAATTGCCAAATATGAAAAGCTCATCTGTAATCAGCCGCATGAAAGGGATTTTTGCAAGAATGGGTATTCCACAGAGAGTTATTTCAGATAACCAAACCTGTTATGTGTCTGAAGAATTTACAATGTTTGCAAAAGAGTGGAATTTCCAGCACATCACATCAAGTCCACATCATAGTTCTGGAAATGGTTTCTCAGAAGCTTACGTAAAAATATGCAAACGTATATTTAAGAAGGCAAAATTGGCAAAAACAGACCCATTCATTAGTTTACTAGAATACAGAACCACACCTTTAAGTATTGGTTTTGCACCCTCAGAAATGTTAATGGGCAGGAAGTTAAGATCAATTCTCCCAACAACCAAAGAAAATCTTACACCACGCCTAATTTCCCCAAAGGTCATTAGGGATAGGTTAAAGTCTTGCAGAAAAAAGGAGAAAAACTATTATGATAGAAATGCAAGGTCACTGGAACCATTAGAACTAGGAGGGTCAGCAAGGGTTCAGCGACAGGATAAAACTTGGGAACCAGCAGCCATAATTGATAAACTAAATGATAGGTCATATTTAGTACAAACATCAAACGGTGCAACATACAGACGCAATAGGCGACATTTAATTAAAACAAATGAGTGCTTGCCAGAAACGCCAAATGTTGATTTACATGATCAGGAGGAACTTGGTGCGCAACCCTGTGTGGATCCTCTTTCAATCCCAGAAACTAGTTCCACATCTGCAAATCTTGGGTCAAATAAACCCCAGACATATGTAACACGATCAGGCAGAGTGGTAAAACCAAAGGTTATTGAGTCAATGTAGACTGCCTGTTAGTATCAAATGTTGAATACTACAATTTTCATGTTTATATATATATACAAATGTTTACATTACAGGAATGCCTCATATGATAAATATTTGAATAGAACCCACACCAAGATAGTGATATCTTACGATAATTACGAATGACTCATTTGAATATATATATATTTCAATTTTAGAAAAAGGGAGATGTTGTATTATCTGTAGCAAGTCTATGATACACCTGAAATCATTCACTGGTCAGCTATGTTAAATATAGCCAGCTCCCGGCTACTGACTCACTTTGCAGCCAGCTTCCATATTGTATACATGAATCTAATAGTAGTAGTTGTGGTAGTAATTAAAAGTAGATAAAACATCCTGGACTTTGACTTTATATATATACCATAACAAAACATTGACCCATCATTATTCCCCAAAAATTTACTGGTAATATGTTAGTCTCTATAAAAAAAAACAGGGTCAGTAAAATTTCTTGTCATTTTGATTTTCAGCAGTGAACTCCCTTAAATAGTCACTGGTGAGGTTTGGGATTTTTGCACTTCTGGAAATTTACATTTGTTGTATTTCAAATATCATAATTTAACTGAAAAAAATCTTATGCAGTAGTAAACTTAGACACAATAAGAATATTTTAGTGCCAAAAAAATGAACATTTGAGAAAAATTATTTTGACTTCATATTTTGTGACTAAATTGAAAAAATTGCAATATGCCAAAATGGGGGTTAGGGGTACAAAAATATTAATTTTTCAAAAACTGTTTAAGATATTTACTTACTTCAAACTTTATTACAAAACAAATTGTTGTTAGGATATAAAAATACAGTAATAACAAGGTCCTGTCACAGTTTTTTGTTACAGACCTATGCCATCATATGTCAAAGCTCGTCGAAATCTAAAAAAACACACATTTTTTTTCAGTTTTAATTGAACTTCTTTCTTATATGCACATTGACCCCCATTTTTCATTTTTGCATTCTAAAACAAATGTTTGAATCAAGCTGAAGGCAAAATATCTTTAAAAACCTTGTTATCCCATTATCAGGCAAAAGTAATAATATACTTAAAATTGAAAAAAAAATGAATTTTAGTAAAGTGGGTTGGGTAATGATTAGGGACGTAATAGTTATTTGGATGATGATAAAAATAACACCATCTCAAATTTTTCATCCCAAAGTATGACATATTACACTAGAAAAGATTGAAAATTGATACCTATTCTAAAAACACACACCATACATAAACGGTTACAATACCAAAATTCTAGCAAATTCTGGATTTAGCACCTTGATCTGATAGTGTATCACTAAAGATTAATATTGCGAAAAAGTTAAGTCATTGACCCATCATTATTTTCCGGAAATCAGCTAGAAATATGTTAGTCTCTATAAAAAAAACAGGGTCAATAAGATTTCTTGTTATTTTGATTTTCAGCAGTGAATGAAGAATCACCACAAGCAGGGCCTCCAGAAGTTTATGTCGCTGTTTATGATTGGTTTAAATGACCGTTTGGTATTTCTCTGTTACCCGGTACAAAATAAGTCCGGTGGATTTTTCGTACCATAAACAGATACAGCATTAAATTCTTTACACAGACCATCCATTTGTGTTGCAAGCCTTGTTTTCATTTTCTTAAATCAGTTTTAATAGATTTGGTCTTTATTCGGTATGGTCCGATGCGTACACTTCTTGAAACTAAATGTCATTAGACCCAGTACGTCCGTAATTCCAGCAACGAGGTTTTAGCTTTTTTACATCGCGCGAAAACTTGATGCCACGGAAAATGTCAACTGCAGTTTCTGAAAGCAAAAACAACAAAGAAAACACATCAGTTATGAATGAAAATATGGTGAATTATCCTGTTTAAAGATATATTTTAGCAATAGCTAGTATAACTTAAAATATTGGCAAAATCGACTCTAGACCAGTACTTTTACTCGTGTTTATTAGTTTCGTCCTAAATACTTTTCGTACAGTTTGTTAAAACTAAAAGGCATTTATCATGGTTTTTTTATAATTTTTTTTTCAGATGTATTTGGTGATTAAAAATGTTCAAAAGAAGTTTAACAGCTGTTATACTTTGTATAAAGCTTTACTTTAGGGAGTTATTTTCAGTGCAGGCAAAAGGGATGATCTAGTCTATTTTCCTCTTCGAAGGCAGACCGATTTTACAGGCTGACATTTTACAGTTGTCCGCCTTCTATGTCTCACTTTGAAGTGCCAATAGCTGGGAACACATCACCATCAAAATTCTGTTGGGCACTTGTAAACCCAGCAAAATCCAATATTTAAATATATACTTAAGGACAAAAGTTCTGTCCGGTATAATTAAAGTAACACATAAACTGAAATTGGATGTTTTATTCATAAGTAGAAAATCATATGAATATCATCATTTTCGAATCAATACATTTTCAATGTTCGTGACGTCGGATAGAATGTTCGTAGGGGGGTTTAACGCAACTGCAACGTGTTGTAGGCTCACTTACCTCGAATCGACATAAAACGCGCAAATTATGATATCTTGAAAACTTCGTAATAACAACATATGTTGAGTATTTGTCTTATTTTTTACGTCTTTCGATAGGACTATCCTTTGGTAACAAAAATCACTTGAATTTTTTTGATAATAAGCTTCATGTGCATACAATTCAGATAAATGTGAAAATTATGGTTCATGCCGTTACGGTAGATTGAATGCTTTTGTGTATAATTCTTAACACTTTGTGATGTAGCAAGTAGTCTCAACATATAAATTTGCAAATGAGAAATTAAAAATAACATACAATTAAAATTTGATCAAATAATTTTGAACCGGACAGAACTTTTGTCCTTAAGTATATTTATGATTTAATATGATTTGATTAAGTTTTACAATGATGCTAACACAAACTTGTTTAAGTTACATAAATTTACATAACTTTGCACCTACATCAATTGGTGTAATATGAAAATAAATGGCATATTGTGTTTATGTGTAAACTTGCAAGTGTAGGTTTAAACATTCAGATTTTAATAAAGTGGTGAGATTTTCCATAGATTTTTAGGTTTTCATTTAAAAGCATATTCAATTCATTTTAGACCGGTAAATTGTTTTAAGAAATAGGTAAATTGTGTATCATGCGCCGGATGTACCTAATATTGAAACTACATTTTCTGCCTATTATGGAGCACATTAAAATTAGGTGTAGAGGTGCAGTGAATTATCTAGGTTTTGATTTATATGAGTCCTTGGGACGCACATTTTTCAAAACAATGAGTCCCTTTCCTAAAAAGTAAGAAAATAGAAGCGAAAAAAAAAGGTATAAATCATCGATAACGATCAGTAATAATATCTGGGATCAACTAAAGTGGTGAAAATGGCTAAAATAAAGCATTACTATACTATATTCCGTTAAAAATCCGCTGTAATTGGTCAATGTTTATTCTCCACTTGGCATTTGTCAGTCGCGGTAGGTGTGAAAAATACGGCCTGTCAATTTTTGAGATTCCAAGCTATATGACACCACTGATCTGTGTAATGTTCGAAAAGTATTTTTCAATTAACTTGATTAACATTCGAAAAGGTCCAACTGTTCTTTATTCAAAACAAAACGTTATTTATAGAACTTGATTTTAATGTCTCTTCGGTAATGCAGGTGTTCAAGTGTGTAAGATGGATTTGAAAAAAATTTGTCATATAGTGCTTGTCTGCTGGTAAGGCACAACATACTTTATTTCATTTCATCGTTTCGGTGCCGGCCAAATCTAACCAACGTAAGCAGAATGAGGAGTCTGAAAAAGAATCCTTTCCAAAAAAGAACTTTTAAGGTTGAAAAAATGTGTTATTGAACAGTGTTTTTTTCTTCAGTCTGACTGAGGGGAAAGGTTGATCAGGGCTTCCACTAAGTTTCAAATTAAGGAAGTCCTGACTCCAAGGCAACTGGATTTGGAAGTCCCTGTGAAAATTTTATGGAGTCCCTGGTACGCGAACCTATTGGACAGGGTGGGACATCATCATTTCATCACCATCATCATCATCATCAAATACCTTACTTAATGTTAAAAAAATGAAAATGAAGAACCTGTCTGTAAAATAAACTTTCATTTTGACCAAAGATCTGAATTATTCAATGCATAAGATAACAGTTAAAGTACTTAATACAAACATTTACAAAGCAACATTATCATTATAATTTTTATTGTAGTTTATTTGGCCCTATTCCTCTCCAAAATTAATATATATTTTTCACCATTTTTTTACAAAAATATCCCCTCAAAAAGTCAAAATGTTGAAACAAATCTTTACTTTATTTAAGAGTTGGCCAAAACTGTTTAAAAACGTAAGTTTTCATAAATTCAAACGCTTCAGAATTA
Source organism: Saxidomus purpurata (assembly GCA_022818135.1). Classification (NCBI taxonomy): domain Eukaryota; kingdom Metazoa; phylum Mollusca; class Bivalvia; order Venerida; family Veneridae; genus Saxidomus; species Saxidomus purpurata. The sequence continues at coordinate 32,375,178 of JAFMSR010000005.1, read as the reverse complement.
TTTCTTTCACCTATTTGATACCTTACATATGAAATAGTTGGCCGAATATCGCCGATTTTTCGTTTGTCACATATTTTCGCGACCATCCCGATTTTTGTTATTTTTTTCAACGAAAACGGTGTTCAAAGGATTTAAAAAGAATGATAATTGGCAAATGAATAATGTCATTAACATACTTGATAGATTTTGTTCTTTATTACATTTTACACTGTATATTTATTCATTTTCTAAAAATTTCCCTCCGAAAAGGCCCCGTACCTTTCCCCTCAGACTGAAAAAAACACTGTTTGATAACACATCTTTTCAACCTTAAAGTGTCTGGGGTTTTTTTGGGGGGAATTCTGTGCTTTCAGTCTCCTCATTACACTTTCGTTTGTTAGATTCAGGCGGGGGCTAACCACGACGAAATAACAAAGTACGTTGAACCATATCAGCAGACAAGCACAATTTGACGATTTTTTTTCAATCCATTTTAGACCAAAACTTTCATTTACTTGAACACCTGCATTACCGACGAGACATTAAAATCAAGTTCTAAAATCGCCGATTCACAGTTTAGAAATGACGTCCATTTTCGGCAATAGAGTAGACAAAATTACCGCTAGATGTTGGGAATTTCAAACAACACCGTGTCATATTAATTGTTTACACTTGCCGGTAATTGAAGTAAAATCATGCCGTCACAAGATGTTGTTAATTGGCCTAATTATCGCATCATTTCAAAATAACCTGACAAACACGGCATCTGTCAATCATAGCCCACGATAATTGCTGGGGGCGGAGTTTACGTCGTTCCAGAGCGAATCGAATACTGCCGATTGTGGCGCATAGCGTGACTAATTACGCGTGGGCGGTCCCGAATTAGAGAAAATGTTTCATTTTAATTTTGTTTGGACGCTATGGGCCGGGCGATTTTGTCATCCTCGGAAATTTAAGGGAAGTCAGGCGTACGCGGGGGTCTTGTGTATTGGCGTACTGGTCCAATTTTATGGCGTATTTTACGGCCGGACGCCGCTTAACGGAAGCCCTGGTTGAGGGGCCTTTTAGACATTTTGCTAGAAATGGGGACTTTTTAGAAAATGTATAAGTTATACTGATTAAAAATGTAATAAAGAACAAAATCTATCAAGTATTTTAATGACATTATTGTTTTGCCAAAAATGATTTTTATGCCCCCGAAGGGTGGCATATTAAAATCGCACCGTCCGCCCATCTGTCCATCCGTCCCCACTTAACAATTTGTGTCCTGACTGTAACTCTGTCATGCATTGAAGGATTTTAAAATAACTTGGCACACATGTCTAGCACATCAAGATGACATGTCGCGTGCAAGACCCACATCCCTACCTCAAAGGTCAAGGCCACACTTGGAGTATGAAGGTTATGGAATCCTCTATATATGCACACATTCTTGTCTGGACTGTAACTTTGTCATGCATTGAAGGATTTTACAATAATTTGGCACAAATGTCTAGCACATCAAGACGACGTGTCGCAAACAAGACCCACGTCCCTAGCTCAAAGGTCAATGTCACACTTACATTCGTCACTTGTGACGGACAGCTCTTGTTTTAAAATCTTTTGAACACCATTTTCTTTGAAATAAAAACAAAAATTGGGGTCGCGATTATAGGTGACAAACGAAAAATCAGCAATATTCGGCTGACTATTTCACAGTAAGGTATCAAATAGTTGCAAGAAATGATTATGAAACGTTTTAATTTATGAAAACTTAAGTTTTTGTATCAGTTTTGGCCAACTCTTAAATAAATAATTGATATTTTCAGGGTTCAAATTTAGACATGCATACTCGCTAAAATCGAGTGGAAATTTAGAATAGTGAGTGGCTGTAAAACAACCTGGCATCTTTTAGTGAGTCAATAAATTGCCAGCCAAATCATTTAAATGTTATAATTTACGAGAAAAATCTGACTGTAAATACACAAAGTTAAAAATATTCATGAAAATGTAGTTTCAGTCCTATCTGGGTCGATAACAGTCCTAAAAATAGATCGCCGTTTCCATTTGATCATTAAGGAATCCTCGGACAGATACGCGAAATGGTAAATGACGTTTTCTGCGTAACGACAGTTCCGATTTGTTAATAAATTTAGAAACTAAAATTAGACTACAGGATTCCCCAAAACATTGGTAACCTTCATGAATCATCATCGTACATGTGCATAAAATGTTGCAGAAAATAACAAGTTTCTTGAAATGATCAGCGACAGTGCCTAACACGGATAATTTTTGGGCGCATTAATAATGTAACATCTTAGTCAGAGACCAACAAGTTGATCGACGGCAACGTATCGCCGATACAATCGGAAAACATGGGGAAAAAAATCCCGTGAAATTTCAACCTAAACAGTAGGATATCAGTCAATAATCATGACTTGAGTGTTGATTCTTGTATTTACTGTCTACAGTGCAGTATATGCTATTCAGTTAAGCATTTTTGTGTTTTCTGTTTTAGTTCAAAACTCAGAATGAAAATTGAATCTTTGCAATACATTATATGTTCAGCACAGCTCTTCTGTTCTTATTACCACTTTACATGACATTATGTAATAAACAGTATTTTCCTTCATATTTGAAATGTAAGTTGAGTGATACTTTTGTTTATTAAAAATATCTCATAGATATTGGTAAAAATCTCATAGGTTTTGGGCAATAGGGATTTTTCTCCCATATGTTTGGATGGCAAAAATTATCCCTGCTAACAAAACTATCGAGGCTAGTGGAAGTGCGCCAGTGACTGTAGAGTTTTGACATTGTTAACATTTAATTTATTCTTTGCTCAAACTTAACTAGTCATTTGTCTCACATAGTCTATATGAATTATAGTATTAAAGTTTTAGCATGTTTAAAGTTAATAAAAATCGTTGTTTGATTTTAGCTAGTAGCTTTTTTATAAAGCTAGTGAACTAAAATACCACTAGCTAATTTTAGCTAGTAGAAAAAAAGCTAAATTTCAACCCTGTTTATTGGCAAGCACTAAAAAAAATCAAGCGCACTGTCCTACTGACAGCTATGGTTATTTGGTACCTTTACCTCCCTTCCGATTGTTTAGGAAAAGTTTATTAATGTCAGAGGAAACTTTAATGTGGGAGGGGGGGGGTGTGTTTGTGTGCAGAGAATAGATTCTTTTTACTGTTTAACCTAAATGTTTTGTTCTTTTTAGATGAAATTTTCAGC